>CM076575.1:2031169520-2031791216 GCA_034641835.2 Pinus albicaulis | reverse complement strand
TTTGTTGGGTATGTGTTATATTCTTTCCACGACTAGTCCTAATGTTGCTGCCATACGGTTGCGCCGGCGTAGCAGTGGGGGTCACAAAAGGGGTGCAGCGCCCCTTGTCGGGTCCGGGGCAAAGGTCTCCAACAGTAAAATGTTTTTGGTGTGCGGACCCACCCATGTTTTGTGCGTGAGTTTGCACATGGTTTTGGGGTACGATGGTTTTCGGCCCCTGGTATTTTGTAGATCCGGTCAAGGGAACTACGGTTGTGTTCTAATCCAGGGTTAATGGATTGGGGTTTATGTATGCTTCGGCATGTATATATATGTGTTGTAACACTAAAAGGAATATAATGAAAAATCAAGCTGGTCGTCCCGATTTGGGATCCAGGGGAAAATCTCTGTGTTTATTTGTTTTATGTTTTATGCTCTCGCTATTGTTTATTTTCCGTTATAAGATTCGTGTGTAGATAATTTCCCTGTTTCGTGTTAAACTTATATTCTTCCTTAAAGATGAGATATGTAATTTACATTGATTTCTCCAACAAGTATGTCACCTATCAACTCCATGTTAAACACTAAATGAATCACATATCTTCCAGGTGCAAAAAACATTAAAATATTTTAATTATAAAAATTTTATAAAAGTATTTTAATTATAAAAAATTTGTAGCTGGAATGACTTTTTTACTTTCAACTGCTTTATATAATATAAGATTTCAACTACTTATGTGGGTATGACTTAATATTGACAAAATGAAAGGCATGATAATTAAATAAAAAAACATCAGCTATGATACTTTCATGTATGACAACAAAAACTTGGAGGAAGTCCATTCATGCAAATACCTTGGAATTTACACTCATCATAAGCTCAATTAAAAGTACAACATTAAGAAAAGAATAATTGGAGGGAGGAAATCTTATGATCTGAATGGAAAATGGCATCAACCCATAGTATTCATCTACCCATGTTATCCATCCACCCATGGAATTTATCCATGGTATTATAAATGGCATCAACCCATGGTATTCATCCACCCATGCTATTTATTCACCCATGGTATTGTAAGTGACCCATGGTATGTATCCACCCATGGTATTCATCCACACATGGGATTTACCCATGGTATTGTAAGTGGTATCTACCCATGGTATTGGCCCATGGTATCCACCTATGGTATTGTATCTCAAAAAGGCTATAAATAACAAGCCTCACTTTGTAAAAGGACAGATTGTCTGCCACAATGTAGCTTCTACAGTTATTCTCTGTTTTAATAAAACAAGTTTCTTTGTGGTTTTATTTTCTTTGTGTTCTCTCTTTTTTTCTGGCATTATAATTTTGCAGATCTTGTCAGATCTATTTCAACTTTTTAGATCTTGGGGGCCTCCCTCCCTAGATCCGGATCAATGGTATCAGATTCAGGTTACGCCCATGTGGGAATGAGGGTTTAAACATATTTCTACCTTCAATGTTTTGTTAAAGAATTTTCAAGAAAATCCGTTTTAACTTTTTGTCTGCTAGTTTTCAGATCAGATATGAAACTTATGGTGAGAAATTTACAAAACAAAAGACCAGATATGGATTCCTTGTGAAAAAATACTCAAATTCAAAAAAACAATCAGCCAAATTGGAGTTCGGATGAGGGAGATATCGTTGATTCAAAATCAGCAAGGTTGAAGCAATTTTTCTAACAACAATTCATGGACTGCGGCTCTCCTGTCATTTTTTGCAATTTTCAATGCAAAATTTCAGAAGAATGGATATATATCTGAGCTCCTCTTGAAAAATCACCCAATTTCAAAAAAAAAAATCGGTCGAATCGGAGTCCGAATGTGGGAGTTATTGTTGATTTAAAATCAACTATTTTTTCAGAAATTTTGTGACGGCGAAACAGTTCGAGCGCGAATCTGCGGGTTTAGATTCTCCAGATAGTGGTTTCAAATACATGAGAAGATGCAGAATGATCATTCCATTTCCAAAAATAGGTTATAATAAATATTCTGAGTTATATTGACCGAGTTATGATCATTTTAAATCTAGAGCAGCATTCGGAGCGGGTTCCCTTTGGAGACGTGCCCTCCCACCCCACTTTAGTAGGCACCTGCTTCACATTCATCAGTTTCATCATAGCAGCATTCGGCTTGGGTTATTTGGAGACTTGCCCTCCCACCCCAAGCTATGTAGGCACCTGCTACTTCATCAACAATCAGCATCACGGTTATGGGTCAACCGCACAAAATCTTTTTCATCGAAGTCCATTTGCTAGGCCGCACATTGTTAGTCACACAGTTGGTCACAAGCATTACAGGGTATCTCTATCCTCGGATCTTCATTTTTCATGGTTTTGGTTCATCCACAAACCCACACTTCATCGAAGTCCATTTGCTAGGCCACACACTGTCAATGTCACAGTTGGTCACAAGCATTACAGGGTATCTCTATCTTCGGATCTTTGTTCATCGAGTTATGGGTTAACTACACAAACCCTTCTCCAAAGTGGGCTCTTCTGGGTATTCGGGGCCAGCGCTTCCTCGTGAGGGAACTCACGAATGGGGACCAATGTTTGGCGAGGGAGAAATCGATCCGGCTGGCACCGGTATCAACCCACGGTATTTCATCTTACCGATGTTATCCATCCACCCTTCGGAATTTCCACCTACGGTATTTTAAATGGAATGGACCCATGGTATGTATCCACCCATGGTATTCATTTACACATGGGATTTACCAATGGTATTTTAAGTGGTATCTACCCACGGTATTGGCTTATGGTATCTACACATGGTATTGTAATTCAAAAAAGGCTATAAATAACAAGCCTCAGTTTGTAAAAGGACAATTTTTCCACCACAATGTAGCTTCTATAGTTATTCTCTATTTTAATAAAACAAGTTTCTTTGTGGTTTTATTTTGTGTTTCTTTTCGCATTCTACTTTTTCAGATCTTTGTTAGATCTATTTCTGGTCTTTTTTAGATCTTGGGGGCCTCCTCCCAAGATCTAGATTAGTGAGGGATCCAAGATCTAAAAAGTTGAAATAGATCTCACAAGATCTGCAAAATTATAATGCCAGAAAAAAAGAGAGAACACAAAGAAAATAAAACCACAAAGAAACTTGTTTTATTAAAACAGAGAATAACTGTAGAAGCTACATTGTGGCGGACAATCTGTCCTTTTACAAAGTGAGGCTTGTTATTTATATCCTTTTTTGAGATACAATACCATAGGTGGATACCATGGGCCAATACCATGGGTAGATACCACTTACAATACCATGGGTAAATCCTATGTGTGGATGAATACCATGGGTGGATACATACCATGGGTCACTTATAATACCATGGGTGAATAAATATCATGGGTGGATGAATACCATGGGTCGATGCCATTTACAATACCATGCGTAAATTCCATGGGTGGATGGATAACATGGGTAGATGAATACCATGAGTTGATGTCATTTTCCATTCGGATCACTTTACAATTCGGTTGAAACCAACTATAAATTAATGAATCTTTTGATATGGATTTAACATTGTCATTAAACCTCTTCTTAGAGAATCTTGTTATTTCCTATTAAACCAATGTGCTGTGATTTTATATTGGCCATGGCAAGGCAACAACGTACGATATGTCCATTGAAGATATTTGGGTGCCTTCACAACAGAATAAGATCTGGTGAGATGGATGTGTTGTGAGATGGATGATAGCACAATTGCACATCCAAAATTCATTTGTTTACTGCATTTTCCTTGAGGAAGTTGACAATAAGTTTCTTGTGGTTGGTGGAGATGTTGTAGCATCATTTTCTAGCATATTGATCATTCCAATAATCCTCATGATTGAACATGCCTGTTTTGGAATGTGGGAAACATGATTAATGATGATGATACTCCAGCATGTGTGATACAAATGGTCATTAGTTATGCCTAAATCATAATGTTACATCAATGCCACACAAAAACTAGGATTCTTGAGTGTTATGGGATGCTCAAGAAAAATAAAAATTTTATCCCTATGATATATGGTATAAAGTCATTGTGGAAATAATAAATGTCTCTTTTCACCTCAAACACCCTTTTCATTATATGAGATAATGAAGCCATGCTAACAAGGATTTCAATTACTTTTAAGTAGGGGACGATGTAGGGACTTTTATTGGAAGTTCCATTGGTAGTGGCACAATGGAGGGCATGTAGGGCATACTTGGAAAGTTTCATGGTGAATTCATATCTTGGTAGCCTTGGTGAGAGACTTGCAATGGAGTGTGAGATAGTTAGGATATAGAACTAGTGCACGAGTACTAATTGGCATACTAGAAGGACCAATGACATCTTGTTGAGTAGGACAGTTGCAGAGTTATTGATGAGGGTAAATTTATGCATGCTTTGGAAAAGGATGAAATGACTTGGTGATGTGGCAGATAGTTTATTGCCCATGTCAAGGAGAAAATGACAATATATCCACTAAAGATATATGGGTGCCTTCAAAGTAGGAATAGGATCATCATGACCAATATGTAATCCTAGATGAATGATAGTACGATTTCACATCACGCAGTTGGTTGAATGACTATGCTTCGCTCAAAGGAAGGTGATGGCAAGTTGCATGTGGTTGGGTGGCGATGGTGTAGCACCATCTATGGTAAATCAAGTATTCCAATATTTTACACCATTGAACATGCCTAGCTTTGGTTCGACCAAGACATGACAGTGAGTAATATTCTAGGTGATATGAGGAGGTATTGGTCATGCCCAACTCATGATATCATGCTAGTGCCACACAACAATTAGTCTTCTTGAACATTATGGGACACAAATGAAACAAAAAATATAGACTGGTAACAATTAACCTTATTGCTAAATGACCACTGAGTTATTATAAGTTTTTCCACCTTTATTAAAAAAATGATAAAATCAAAAGAAGAAAAGAGGAACTACCAATTTAGATCCTTGTTAGCTTTGGATCTATCACGAAATTCTAATGGTCTCGGTTTCAAAAGATGAAGTCGAAGGAGTCCTCAAAAAAATGCAGAGAGAAAAGAGTCCAGGGCGAAATGGGTGGAAATTTGAATTCTTCTAACATTTTTTCGAGCTTATGGGATGAACAAACTAAGGTGGTGGAGGAATCAAGAGTTAGAGGTGGCAAGTTCACGAGCCTTTTAACTCAACCTTTATGGACCTCATCCTTAAAACTGGGAATCCAAATACTTTTGAGGATTTTAGGCCCATATCTCTATGCAATTGTATTTACAAAATCATAGTGAAAGTCATAACTGCCCACCTAAAGCCTATACTTTCTAGGAACATCTCGAGAGAACAATTTGGTTTCCTGGATGGTAGATAGATCCTTGAAGCTATTGGAGTCAAGCAGGAAGCAATGCATAGTATGAAAAGGAGTAACAAAAAAGGGATTATTGTGAAGATAGACCTTTCTAAGGCCTATGACAGAATTAGTTGGCTATATCTTCGCTTCCTTTTAACTCATATGGGGTTCAACATTGGTTTCATAAACTGGGTAATGGGATGCATATCAAATGTAAGTTTTGCAGTCCTAATCAATGGAGAAGCCTCCCCATTTTTTCATAGCTAGAGAGGGTTGAGGCAGGGATGCCCTATGTCCCCATTATTGTTCTTACTGGCAGCCAATGGCCTTAGTCAACCAATTATTCTTACAAAGAGAAGGGAGGAGATAAAAGGGATAGAAGTTGCTACCAATTTATTCATTACCCATCTATTTTCCATAGATGATATCCTAATCTTCAGTGGCGGGGCTCAAGAGGACATCCAGCAGATAAAAATAACACTTGACCTTTTCTTAAAAGCCACGGGAATGAGCTTCAACGTGAAAAAATCTTCCATAGCACATGAGGGTTGTTCGGAGGTGGAGTTAATCAGGGTAACTACAATCCTCCCTTTCACTGTGAAACCACCAGGGTACAACCTCAAGAAACTGGGGTTCCAATTAAAACCAGACAACTGCAAAAAAATAAATAGAACTGGTTGTTGGCGAAAATTGAGAAGAGGATCAATCATTGGAGTTTTAAGTGGCTTTCAAGGGAAGGTTGGTTGGTATTAATTAAATCGGTCCTAATGGACATCCCAGTTTACTGGATAACACACACATGTTTAGAAAAAGGTGTTTTGGCGTGGATCAAGAAATGTGGTCATTTCTTCTGCATTGGTTCAAAAGAGGAAGGTGTTATTCCTTGGGTTACCTGGGAAAAATAGCTATTCCAAAGTCTTGGGGAGGATGGGGTATAAAAGGCCCCTCGATTTTTGCATCTTCACTAGCTGCAAAATCTGGGTGGCAACTGTTAACATTGGAAAATCTGTGGACAATGGTAGTAAAGAGAAAATACATAGATCTTGAAACTTTAGAGTAGTGGATCCAAAGAATTGATAAAAAAAAAACTATGAGCGCTTCTTTAATCTCAAAGAACGATAACGCGCGATGAGCGAGCGGTTTTCAAACAGTGTCGGAGCCACGTGTCGAGCGATGAGTGGAATCGCTCCGAAAATAGAAATATCGCCCACCTCCGAAAGGCGGTGTGATAGAAACCGGATGGTTTTGAACAGTGTTGGCGCGGTTGCGGGGACCACCGGGCGGGTGTACTGTGAGCCGTCGGATCAACGATTAAATAGACGGCGGATCTGCGATCGGAGCGGAGGACGGGGTGAACAGTGGACGTTGTAGGGAATGCGGCGACCGTCCGATCTATACAGATCAACGGTTTAAAATGCTCCTGATATGGATTTTGCGATAAGCGCTTTTTCGGGCTAGTGCGTGGTTTTGGCACCCGGTCACATGGGGGAAAATACGGTTTAGGGGCTGGCCAAAAGGGTGCTAAACCCATACACATGGAAAACATGGTTTATGGTCCATTTAAGTGCATTTTAAGGCCAGGGAAAGGTAACGGTAGGGGAAAGAGGGGGAAATAATGCAAACCAGGGGTATTATGTATGGTTTAGAGGGGGTTTTTGGGAAAGTTTAGAAGGATTAGGGGAGGGAGATTTGGGGGTAAAAAGGGGAATTTGGACAAAAGGGAAAAAGGATTGACATGGGACATTTTGCAGGGATACAAGGGGCAAATTAAAGCCTTTTGGAGCACAATTTTTTGTAATCAGAGAGGCTTAATAATGGGTATCAGCAGAGGGGATTTTATCAAAGGACAAAAGTCACAAGGAGGCTTCAAGGATGATGTTTTTTCAGAGGAAATGCATTCTTTGAAGGCTCAAAAAAATTTTAGCCCCCTGTTTGCTTGTCAAAAATTTTATAGGGGGCTAACAGATCCTAATATACCATGGGCCTATTTTGATGGTGCATCGGATGCACATAACAAATGTGGGGTAGGACTAGTTATATATCTTATCAATCATAGGTTTTAGAAAGCCTTAGTAGGCCTCGGGGAAGGAACAAACAACTTCGTAGAATTCCAATCAATAAAACTACTTCTATGCTGGATCATGGACTTAGGGATTAAATCAGTGCACATTTTTGGAGATTCGCTTAATGTTATTAACTGGTTTAATGAGATACATAGATGTCAAAATCACATTTTGTTCCCAATTATTGAAGATATTTTACAGATAAAAATGATTTTTGATTACATATATGTTTGTCACATCTATGGTTTTGCTTTTTTCTTTCAGTTCTGATATCCTATTTCTATATGGAACACTGAACATATATTTTGTTTTTCTACTGACAATTATAACTTCTGTTTTATGGGGTTGTTTTCTCCTTTGATTGGGGAGGCCTCTATGTACTTTTTCTTTCATATTTTTGAAAACTATGATGATGATAGAGTTTCATCCATCTTTCCTACGGGGATGATGTGCTTTACTTTAGTCCTTTTAGAGGAACAATTTTTATTTGCAGCAATGTGAAATGATGTGCTTTACTTTGGTCCTTTTAGAGGAACAACTTTTATTTGCAGCGATGTGAATCTACAACTTCAGGAATGCTTACAACAGCTACAGATGTAACTTTTTATTTCCATAATAAAAAGTTTGATTTTTTGAAGGGGAAGAAAGAAACCTTTGGATCTATCATGCTCCAAGAGGGGATCAAATCTCTTATGGTGCAAACCTTTTATCAAATTTATTCAATTTAAGACAAGTTTGCACCTCAATGGATTTGATCCCTTTCCACTTATAATAAATTTGGACTTATAATATATTTTTATAGTGGTTCCATATTTATATCTCTTTTTGTGTATATAAAGCATTGAAAGAATTACACATTTCTTTTGTACAACATTACCATTAAAAGGTTTTAATTGTAATTTTTTGTACTTGCTTTATATGTATAGAGAGAGAGAGAGAGAGATTTTATTTATCATTGACATTCAAATATTGTATTTTCTAATACAAATTACACATCTCTCTTATAGGAATGTAGAAATCAGTTGTTTTCAACTAATTTATATAAATATATAAAATTGAAATTAAAGCATTGAAATTTTTTTATTTATAGTTGACATTTAAATTTTCGTTTTGCTATTAATATTGTTTAAAATAAGCATGCCAACTCATTGTGGAGAGGGGGTCTTATAAACAAAACTTGAAAGTAAGTGTAAAATCTATTATGTGTTGAGAGAGATCCAATCTCTAGTTCTAATTTATAAAAGTAAAAATCACTTTGAGAAACTTGTCCCTTTCTCAACATAATACATGTAATTTACAATGGTTCCTCCAACAGGTAGTAATTTACATTTTGAATTTTTGTTAAGGGATTCTGGCAAAAAATCTGAATTTGTTTTAAAGTATTCTGGCTATAAATCTGCTGTCACAGTAAATAAATTTGTGTAGTGTGGGTACACTCCTAATAAAAATTGAAAAATGATAAAATACAGAGAGCACAGTGTTTGAGCAAATTTACCAAATTGAAAAATTTAAATGTGGTGAGTCCATTTCCACCATCAAAAACACACAGGATTCAAATATTCTAATATTTTGATTTTTTTTTAAGGGATGCTGGCAATAAATCTATTATCCCAATATATAAATTTGTGTAATGTTTATACACAACAACTAATAAAATACAAAGAGCCCAGTATTTGAGAAAATTTACCAAATTGAAGAATGGCTAAATAAAGACAAAGCCCAACCCAGCCCAATGTTTGAGCAAATTTAATGAAAGAATGATTAAATAGAGCCCAGTGTTTGAGCAAATTTAATGAAAGAATGGTTAAATAGATACAGAGCCCAATGTTTGAGCAAATTTAATGAAAGAATGGTTAAATAGAGACAGAGCCCAGTGTTTGTTTGAGCAAATTTAATGAATCGAAAAAATAGGTAGGGGTTTGATGTAATCTCATATGTACAGGTTAATTTGGCCGTGGGTGGGATTCGATTAGATGCCTAATTTGGCTATGGGTGGGATTAGATTAGATTAGATAGTGAACTTTTGCATGCCTATGGAGGGATTGGATTTGATTAGATAGTGAACCTTTGCATGGCTATGGAAGGTGTGTGAGGGTAGTTGCAGAGAAGAAAGGGGTGAGCCAAAAGCTGAGCAGCAGTCCATCTAGTGCGGGCATCCTTGTGCATACAGCATGTGATGAAGCTCCGGAACTGCGCAGACGTCGTTCCCGTAACAGATTGCGCACATCAGGGCTAGCGAGTCCGCCTTCTGCCCTGCCGCCAGAAACGGGAAATGCCCAATAAAACACTCGAGCAGACTCAATCCCAAGTGGTAGATTTTGTATTGGCCATAGCAAGGCAACAACGACGATATGTCCATTGAAGATATGTGTGTGCCTTCACAACAGGAATAAGATCTTGGTGACTATCACATGTAAGCCGAGATGGATGATAGCACAATTTCACATCAAAAAGTCAGTTGTTTGACTGTGCTTTCCTTGAGGGAAGTTGACAATAAGTTTCTTGTAGTTGGGTGGCAATGGCCTAACATCATTTCTGAGTATATGGATCATTCCAATATTCCTCATGATTGAACATGCCTTGCTTGGGTCATACATGACTTAACGGTGATGGATATTCCTAGTGATACAAATAGTCATTGGTCATGCTTAAATCATAAGGTTACATCAATGCCACACAAGAACTAGGATTCTTTAGTTTTATGGGATGCTCAAGCAAAATAAAAATTTTATCCCTATGATAGATGGTATAGAGTCATTGTGGAAATCATGAATGTCTCTTTTCACCTCAAACACCCTTTTTCATCATATGAGTTAACTGAGCCATGTTGACAAGGATTTCAATGACTTTTAAGTAGGGGACAATGTAGGGACTTTTATTTGAAGTTCCATTGGCAGTCGCACAATGGAGGGCATGTAGGGCATACTTGGCAAGTTTCATGGTGAATCCATATCTTGGTAGCCTTGTTGAGAGACTTGCAATGGATTGTGAGATAGTTAGGATATAGTACTAGTGCATGCATACTAATGGGCATGCTAGAAGGACTAATGACATCTTGTTGAGTAGGACGAATGTAGAGTTATTGATGAGGGTGAAGCTATGCATGGTTTGGAAAAGGATGAAATGACTTGGTGATGTGGAAGATAGTTTATTGCCCATGTCAAGGTGAAAATGACAATATGTCCACTAAAGATATGCGGGTGCCTTCAAAGTAGGAATAGGATCATCATGACTAATATGTAATCCTAGATGAATGATAGTACGATTTCACATCACGTAGTTGGTTGTATGACTATGCTTCACTCAAAGGAAGGCGATGGCAAGTTGCATGTGGTTGGGTGTCGATGGTGTAGCATCATCTATGGTAAATCAAGTATTCCAATATTTTATACCATTGAACATTCCTAGCTTTGGTTTGACCAAGACATGACGGTGAGTAATATTCTAGGTGATATGAGGAGGTATTATTCATGCCCAACTCATGATATCATGCTAGTGCCACGCAACAATTAGTCTTGTTGAGTGTTATGGGATACAAATGAAACAAAAAATATAACCTGGTAACAATTAACCTCACCGCTAAATGACCACTCAGTTATTATAAGTTTTCCCACCTTTATTAAAAAAATGATAAAATCAAAAGAAGAAAAGATGAATTACCTATCTAGATCCATGTTAACTTTGGATCTATCATGGAATGCTAATGGACTCGGTTTCAAAAGACGAAGTTGAAGGAGTCCTCAAAAAAATGCAGAGAGACAAGATTCCAGAGCCAGATGGGTGGAAATTCGAATTCTTCTAACATTTTTTTGAGCTTATAGGGGATGAACTAACTGGGGTGGTGGAGGGATCAAGAGTTAGAGGCGACAGATTCACGAGCCTTTTAACTCAACCTTTCTAGCTCTCATGTGTAAAATTGGGGATCCAAATGCTTTTGAGGATTTTAGGTGCATATCTCTGTGCAATTGTATTTACAAAATCATAGCGAAAGTCATAAGTGCCCGCCTAAAGCCTATACTTTCTAGGAATATTTCAAGAACAATTTGGTTTCCTGGATGGCAGACAAATTCTCGAAGCTATTGGAGTCGTGCAAGAAGCCATGCATAGTATGAAAAGGAGTAACAAAAAAGGGATTATTGTTACTCAAGGATTATGGGAATAAGGCAAATTTGGCAAGGGTCGTCTCTCAGGGAGGCATGGTACCACTAGTGGCAAGCCAATCAAGCAGACAATCTGAAGAATATTCCACTCATCATCACCTGGGGGATTTGGCTAGCTAGGAATAAGGGGATTTTTAGGGATGTTCCATCCTCACCATTCCTAATTGCAGTAGAATGTGTCTATCCTTACTCTTCTCTCTCAGTGATCAACTCCTCAAATCCCATGATACGTCTAGGAAGAACAGATTGGTCCTAATATACCCTGGGTGTATTTCGATGGTGCATCTGATGCACATAACAGATGCGGGGTAGGACTGGTTATATATCTCAACAATCATAGGTTTTGGAAAGCCTCGGTAGGCCTCGGGGAAGGAACAAACAAATTCGCAGAACTCCAATCACTAAAACTACTTCTATGTTGGATCAGGGACTTATAATGGATTTTTGTAGTGGTTCCATATTTATCTCTCTTTTTGTGTATATAGAGCATTGAAACAATTACACATCTCTTTTGTACAACATTACCATTAAAAGGTTTTAATTGTAATTTTCTATACTTGCTTTATATTTATAGAGAGAGAGAGAGAAAAAATTTATTTATCATTGACATTCAAATATCTTTTTTTTAATAGAGATTACACATCTCTCTTATAGGGATGTAGAAATCACTTGTTTTCAACAAATTTATATAAATATATAAAATTGAAATTAAAGCATTGAATTTTTATTTTTATTTTAATTTTTATTTATAGTTGACATTTAAATTTTCTTCTTGCTATTAATATTGTTTAAAATAAGCATGCCAACTTATTGTTGAGAGAGGGTCTTATAAACAAAACTTGAAAGTAAGAGTAAAATCTATTATGTATTATGTGCCGAGAGAGATCCAATCTCTACTTCCAATTAAAAAAAAATAGAAATCACTTTGAGAAACTTGTCCCTTTTCCCAACATGAGATATGTAATTTACATTGGTTTCTCCACAAAGTATGTGGCCAAAACATATCTTACTTGTACAAAATACAGTTAAAGTATTTTAATTATAAAAAAATTTATAGGTAGAATAATTTTGTTTACTTTCAACTACATAATATAATATAATATAATATAATAAAAATAGAGAAAAAAAAGGAAAAAATCTGAAATCCGGCCTATGAACATGTCACACAGATACACAGAAACCCAAGTAAATAAATACCTGTTAAACGGAGATCAAAACCCAGAGTCAGTGAATATACCAGCTTAGTCAGTGAATTTTTTTTAAGGTAATCCAGCAATAAATCTGTTGTCCCAGTAAATAAAATAAAATTGTGTAGTGTCATAGAAATTGAAAAATGATAAAATACAGAGAGCCAAGGATTTGAAGAATTTTTAAATGTGCTGAGTCCATTTCCACCATCAAAAACACAAACACAGGATTCAAACATTCTAATATTTCGAATTTCTTTTGAAAAGATTCTGGCAATAAATCTGATATTTTTAAGAGATTCTGGCAATAAATCTGCTATCCCAGTAAATAAATTTGTGCAGTGTCGCTACACAACACTTATTAAAAATTGAAAAGCCATAAAATACAGAGTGCCCGGTATTTGGGGAAATTTACCAAATTGAAGAATGATAAAATAGAGACAGAGCCCACTATTTGGGCAAATTTAATGAAAATTGGAAAGCCATAAAATATAGAGTGCCCGATATTTGGGGAAATTTACCAAATTGAAGAATGGTTAAATAGAGACAGAGCCCACTGTTTGGGTAAATTTAATGAAAATTGAAAAGCCATAAAATACAGAGTGCCCGGTATTTGGGGTAATTTACCAAATTGAAGAACGGTTAAATAGAAACAGAGCGCACTGTTTAGGCAAATTTAATGAAACAATGATTAAATAGAGCGAGAGCCGAGTGTTTGAGCAAATTTAATGAAAGAATGGTTAAATAGAGAGAGACAGAGGCCAGTGTTTGAGCAAATTTAATGAATCGAAAAAATAGGTGAGGGGTTTGATATGTAATCTCATATGTACAGGCTAATTTGGCCGTGGGTGGGATTAGATACTGAACCTTTGCATTGCATGGGTATGGCTATGGCTATGGCTATGGAGGGAGGGAAGGATTGGATTAGATAGTGAACCTTTGTAATGGTAAAGTAAAGGCATGGAGGGTGGGTGTAGTTGTTGTTGCAGAGACAAAGGGGAGCTAAGAGCTGAGCAGCAGTCCATCTGTTGCGAGCATCCTTGTGCAGACAGCAATTGATAAAGCTCCGGAAATTGGCAGACGCCGTGGGAGGAGGAGACGGTGGATCTCCATAACAGATTGCGCACATCAGGGCTGGCCAGTCTGGTTTCTGCCCGGGCGCCAGAAACGGGAAATGCCCTATATAGCACTCCAGCATACTCAACCCCAAGCTCCATATATCGCCCGCGTATCCGTCATACCGTCCACCGTAGGTCTCGGGGTCGAATCTCTCCAGGCTCATGTAAGCACAGGTACCAACATAAGTATTGCAGGGATCCAATGTCTGAGACAGAATTCTGCTAACCGCAAAGTCTGCAATTTTCACTTCTTGTTTCCCTGCTTGCTTCGCACTCTCCCTCTTTTCCGTCTCATGCACACCTGTGGTGACATGTCGCCGACTTTTCTCAGCTCTGCCACATTCGACAGGAACCTCTCAGACATTATCTGGGAGGATTTCCTCTGCTCCAGCGACCCTCCGTCCATGTACTCCAACACCAAGTAAATTTTTCCTCCCCTTTCGAAGATCCCGTAGCATTTCACTATATATGGGGATTCCGTCTTTTTCATAATTTCCATCTCTCGGATTATTTTGCCCCTTACTGTCTCGTCGTGACAGTGATTGACCTTGAGGGCGTAAAGATTGCAAGTCTTCTTGTGTCGGACCTTGTACACTTTACCCCCGGCGCTTCCATGGCCCAGAATCTGAATTCGCTCCAACTCTGAGAGATCTGTCACATCAGCTGTACTCTGCGTAGGAGGAGGCAGAGGCAGAGGAAACCGATACAGCCGAGTCTGTTGGCGTTGGATATTCGGCTGCTGCGGATTTCTGCGACCCATTTCGTAATGGTTGGATCAAATCAGGACAAAATTGACGAAACTCTGAAAATCGCAGGGCCTGGTAGAGCCCTTAAAAAGAGCCCAAAATGAGGTTGGATGCTCAAATAAATCCGCCTCCAAGGCGCGGGGGCGGCGACAAAAAGACCACACACCCGAAAACCAGGTTGGATGCTCAAACAAATCCCGAAGGGGCGGGGACGGCGACATAAGGAGGAAAATGGTTATAATATCTACAGATTTGTATAGGTTATTTCTGTGAGCCAAAAATTTTGGATTCTGGATGTTGTTAACTGTCTACTTAAAATTTGATGATGAAGAATTAGTCCATAAGCGAGCGTTACAGTATTATGAGTCGAGGTTACGTGAGTGAATCAGAGAAGAATCCCAAACCACCCAAAATTTCAATTAACCTAATTTTAACTTCGTTAGTTAATTTGATTTTGTCCTCCCACTTAAGCCACGGGGCCGGAAAATTTCTTCCATACTGTAACAACAGCTTTTGGGGTCCAGATGCATCCAGAGTCGTGAAACATTTTCTTCGGTTATTCAGAAACAAAATATTTTATTTTCAACCTTGTATAAATGTCATAAAGGTGAAAAATTATTTTCTTTCATTTTTATTTAGAAATTGATTAACCTCTAATTTTACTATTATTTCATTTTTATTTAGAAATTGATTAACACTTAATTTTACTATAGAGCTCAACAAAATTAGTTATTTTAGTAAAGTTATATTTTTTGATATGGTACAAATGTTTCTTATAATATTTTAATTTTGTTTTTCTCTAATTTTTAATTACAAGCCATTTTCCTTTTTAAATTTAAATGTAATAATATCCTCAATATCATTCTTATTTTGCAAAAAAAAAAATTGATATTTTTATTTTCTGATCATTCTTATTTTTCTGGTAGTTACTTGTTGGTTCTGGGTTGTATGACTAACAACTAGGCATAATTGTATGGGCTTCTTCTAGGAGTAACTCTAGCTAAAGACTTAAATCGTCCTAAGCTCACGATTCTAGGAGATTCTCTTATTTCTCTCCAACATCTCCATAACAACTCCTTGCCAAAACAAAATCATCTCAAGACAATTCTTCAAAGAGAAATAAAGATTCTGGATGACTTTTAGTAGCCCTCATTTTTCCATGTGCTGAGCCATCATAATATAAAGGCGGATCACCAAGCAAACCAGACTTCTAATCTCCAATTTAGTCAAACTGAAACAAATGGAGTCTGAAGGTAGCTAGGCATCCCATGACACCTCCCTCCCTTAAACATTTTTCCTCTCCCCATAATTATTTTCTAATGATTAGTCCCTCAATTCCAAAGTTTGTGATTCTCCTCAGAAAAATGAATAATCTGGGAGGACACATCAAAATAGGCATTGTGTCAAGAAGACAAGAAGTGTTCCATGCAACTAAGGTCAAGCCCCCCCTCCCATATGCAGATGGTACCATGATCCAACGATTTCTTCCCCATTTCATTGACCTCCCATCTCATCTAATTATGGACTCCTCTACAGTAGAAATTATAAAGATTTGTGGTGTAATAAATGGTGAAGCATGGGAGTGCCCTTCCCAACTGAATATATTTGTGGCTCCCTACTACTCAAGCATCCATGGCCTTCTTCCCCAAGGCCTTCCTTTATCCAATCTCTTTTAGGGGGAATTTCCATCTTCTTTGTTCATCATAAGCTCCAAGGGGGTCTATTAAGCTTTTGCTAATAGATCCTTGTTTGGGATTTCAATAATTAGCAACTACTGTCATAAGGCCACTATAAACACTCTTGGATTTTGTGCTCTTGACACTACTCGTCTAGTCTTTATCCATCTTAATTAGGCATACAAATCTCTTCACCCAGACTCCATAATTGGCCTCCAATTTTAGTAGGTAATCCGCCAACCCATCAACTTTGATTTTATCCATATTCCTCTCATTTTTCTTCTCTTGGTTTTGTTGTTCCTTTGTAGACAGTTCTAGGTTGAGGAATTGTGCCAAAGCATCTAAGTTAAGTTTTGATTTTGATTTTAATTGGATGATGATCCAGTGGATCACTAAAGTGCTCAAAATTCAAAGTGTTCAAAACCGCTCGAAACTGGTGCCAAAACAAAGATCTCATCGCCTTGTATCCAACACAACTCGAATCACTCAAAACCAATACCATATGCTCTCATTATCGCGTTCCAGTCGTTTTCCTAAACAACTAATCTTTTACATTATTTGTACGCTGACTAGGCAGGTGACTGGGCAGCTTGATTGTATTTTTCAAGACCAATAGTTTTGTGCCAAGTGTCTTCATTTGGTTGGTTCATGAATGGTGGTTTTTGATTGGTTGAAGGTCGACCAATGGTGGAGAGCCACGTGGGCCAATTGTTGGCTACCACGTGGCCTCTTGACTATGTGTTAAAATGTTGGTATCAACCGAACAGGCCTCCTGGTGAATCGAACCGCAGACCTACTGATTGGCAACATGGAGCCTTACTACTCTGCCACGAGTGTTTCTTATTAACTATGGTACACATCTTCTATATAAATTTTAACGAAATTAACATTGGGGTCGGGGTTGGGGTTAACCCCTAGCCCCCGGTACACCCCAACCCACAAGACCGTAGGTCAAGGTGCTAGGGGCATGGGGTTAACCCTGGCCCCAAACCACAATCAAATAGCATTACCATAGTTCAAAGATGGTTCCAACTACCGGAGGTAACATAACCCACACAACATGCAACCTTGGTCATGGAGCTTAGTTAGGTTTATGCTTATGGCACACAATTTGAAAACCCCACCACAGTTTAATAACCCGACCACGATCAGAGTATGGGTTGAAGTATAGATATGGTTGGCGCGGGTTTAAAAACCCAACCACGATTACACCACCAAGCCACAATCAAACAACAGTTCAACCATTGGCATAGTAGTTTTGAACCAACCCACATCCAACGACAATATTTATGCCACATGGCCCCAATCCGTCGGCTCATGGGGTCACTATGCCATTTAAAGATGCGACAATTTGCACCCGAACAAACATGAATTTGTTGCTCCATGTTGCCAAAATTGGCTGAATTTGTAGGATGCATTGCAAGTGGGTGCAGATTGTAGAACAATTAGCAATAAAATTACACCAGAGCATAACTTAGTCATTTTTTGACCAATTTGAGTGCAAAAAGAGGCCAACTAGGGGTTTTTTACTGTTCTGGATCCATTGGAGACATTATTTTTTTATTCTGAGCACTACAAATCCATGTAAACATATATTTTGAGCACATAATGAAAGAGACCCAACATTGGAAGCCCGACTAGGAGATGTAGCCCAGGAGGGGTGAACTCCTTCATCATTTTGGTGTCTTCTATTTCTATTATGGTATTATTGTCTCTGTTTATTATTGCAAAAATGAGTTTAAATACATAATTTATGTGTTAATGCAACTTCCCTATTGGCATAAAAAACATAAAATTTCACTTGCAAATCACATAAAACCTTCAATTTTGCATAATACAGATCAGTTTAGTATCAAAGCTTTGGTTCTTTGGTTGTATTGATGGTTTAATTATGTTGCAAGTGTTTTCTAATGCTTAAAAGGTTGAATCTCAAAAGAGGATAAGAAAAACGTGTGGTAGCAAGTCCTCAAGCTAGTTTAAGGACAGTGCATTTGCCACAATATTCACCACAAGTTTCATATCAAGTGTCAGCAAAGGCCTCACCGGTCATGGGACATGAAGGAGAGCCTAAAAATATGACTGAGGATGAGAATGCTTTCAGAAAATAATTCTTTGACATGACTGAGATGGTGACAGTTCTTTATGAGGAAAGTAACTCAAGGTTGCAAGGTGAGAGCTCAAATCATCCAAAGGGAAATGGAGGAAGTGGAGACAAGCCTCCAAAAGGGAATGAAAGAAATGGTGATAAAACACCTCTACCTCCACCTTTCTCCTCACCTTCATCTTCACCATCATCATCTTCTACATCAAATCCTTCACAAACACCTCCACATTCTCCAAAGGGACATGGTAAAACTCCATTTTTAAAACTTGACATAAAATTTGAATTTCCTATGTATAATGGAGAGGTAAATGCTGAGAAATTATATTATTGGGTTCGTCAACTTGAAGTGTATTGCAGGATACAAAGGATCAAAGATGATGAGACCAAGATTCAGCTTCCTCATTAAGGTTGGAAAATGCAACACTCATTTGGTGGGAAGCCAAAACTCAAGAGGATCTAAAGAAAAGAGGTAAGATCATAACTTCATATGGTACAAATGTTTCTTATAATATTTTATTTTATTTTTCCCTCTAATTTTTAATTACATGCCATTCCCTTTTAAATTTGAATGTAATAATATCCTCAATATCATTCTTATTTTGCCAAAAAAAATTGTTACTTTTATTTTCTGATCACTCTTACTTTTCTCGTAGTTACTTGTGGGGTCAGGGTTGTATGACTAACAACGAGGCAGAATTGTATGGGCTTATTCTAGGAGTAGCTCTATCTAAAGACTTAAATCCTCCTAAGCTGATGATTATAGGAGATTGTCTTATTTCACTCCAACATCTCCATAACAACTCCTTGCCAAAATAAAATCATCTCCAGAAAATTCTTCAAAGAGAAATAAGGATTTTGGATGACTTTCAGTAGTCCTCCCTTTTCCATGTGTTGAGACATCATAATATAAAGGCGGATCACCAAGAAAACCAGGCTTGTAATCTCCAAGTTGGTCAATCTGAAATAAATGGAGTCTGTAGGTATCGATGCATCCCATGACACCTCCCTCCCTTAAATATTCTTCCTCTCCCCATAATTATTTTCTAATGATTAGTCCCTCAATCCCAAAGTTTGTGATTCTCCTCAGAAAAATGAATAATCTGGGAGGACACATCAAAATAGGCAGCGTGTCAAGAAGACAAGAAGTGTTTCATGCAGCTAAGGTCAAGCCTCCCCTCCCATATGCAGATGGTACCATGATCCGACGACGCCTTCCCCATTTCCTTGACCTCCCATCTCATTTGATTATGGATGCCTCTACAATAGAAATTATGAATATTTTTGGTGAAATAAATGGTGAAGCACGGGATTGGCCTTCACAACTGAATACATTTGTGGCTCCCTGGTACTCAAGCATCCATGGCCTTCTTCCCTTGGGCCTTCCTTTATCCAATCTCTTCTAGGGGGGATTTTCATCTTCTTTGTTCATCATAAGCTCCAAGGGGGTCTTTTCAGCTTTTGCTAATATCTCTTGATTTGGGATTTCGATAGGTAGAAACTGGTGTCATAAGGCCATTATAAACACTCTTGGATTTTGGGCTCTTGACACTACTCATCTGGCCTTTTTCCATCTTAATTGGGCATACTGGTCTCTTCACCCATACTCCATAATTGGCCTCCAATTTTAGTAGGTAATCCTCCAACCCATCAACTTTGATTTTATCCATATTCATCTCATTTGTCTTCTCTTGGTTCCTTTCCTCTTCTCTAGAAAAAACCATGGTTATATCTTGTTGTGGTTCTAGCTCCTTTTCAACCTTGACTTGCTTACTCTTCATCATCTAACCTCTGGTGTGCCATTTAGGCTTTCGTTCTTGTAGCCTTTGGTTAATATACAAGTCTACTTTGGTTCTCTACCCCTATGTGTTTTGATTGTGCTCCTCTCTCTTTTCCAGAGAAAATGGTATTCTAGGTGCTTAGTCTTCTCCCTATGATACAATCAACTTTGTATTAAAGTTTTTATATTTTGGACGCCAAAATTTTCTAGGATTTTCCTCTTCTTTGGGTGGCAATGAAGACTCGTAGAGAGTCTTATTCGAGTTTTTGGGGTCACCCAAAATGCTCGTTCTTCTTCCATTATGAAGAAACCATGAATTTCCATATCAAGGAAACTAAAATGAATTTCATGAACATATCAGCCTCATCATCAACCTAATGGAAGAAATACATGAGCTCAAAATGAACACGGCTTGCCATGAAGATGAAGTTGACACGCTACACCAACAGATTGAAGTTATTCATGCCCAAAATTCGAGGTGATTTTAGCTCGTGAAGGAAACTTTCTTTCAGACCTCAACAACCCTTTAGTTGAGGAAATTTTTTATTTATAGTTGACATTTAAATTTTCTTTTTTCTATTAATATTGTTTAAAATAAGCATGCCAACTCATTGTTGAGAGAGGGTCTTATAAACAAAACTTGAAAGTAAGTGTAAAATCTTTTATGTATTATGTGTTCAGAGAGATCCAATCTCTAATTCCAATTAAAAAAAATCAAAATCAAAATCACTTTGAGAAGCTTGTCCCTTTACCCAACATGAGATATGTAATTTACATTGGTTCCTCCAGCAGGTGTGTGGCCTCTCAACTCCATTGGTTTCTCCACAAAGTATGTGGCCCAAATATATGTTACCTGTACAAAATCCAATTAAAGTATTTTAATTATAAAAAATTTTATAGGTAGAATAATTTTTGTTACTTTCAACTACATAATATAATATAATATAATAAAAACAGAGAGAAAAATAGCAAGAAATCTGAAGGTGGGCCTATGAACATGTCAAATAGATACACAGAAACCCAAGTAAATAAACAAAAAGCTGAATACCTGTTAAAGGGATATCAAAACCCTGAGTCAGTGAATATCAACACACAAATTAGGCTAGAAAACAATGGAAAATTTGGCAAGATTATGATAAAATCGAGTAGAAATTTTTAAATTTGTTTATTATAGCTGTCAAACTTTAAGATTTTGGGTGACCAGGGTTTTTAAATGGGCTGAGTCCATTTCCACTATAAAAACCACAGGATTCAAACATTCCAATATTCTGATATTTTGAATTTTTTTTAAGGGATTCTGACAATAAATCTGAATTATTTTTAAGGTATTCTCAATAAATCTGCTGTTCCAGTAAATAAATTTGTGTAGTGTTGGTACACAACAGCTAATAAAAATTGAAAAACTATAAAATATAGAGAAAAATACAAACACATGATTTGAGCAAATTCCATGTATTTGAACAAATTTACCAAATTGAAAAATTTAAATATAACGAGTCCATTTCCACCATCAAAAATACAAACACAGGATTCAAACATTCTAATATTTTGAATTTTTTTTGAAAAAATTCTGGCAATAAATCTAAATTTTAAGGGATTATGGCAATACATATGCTATCCCAATAAATAAATTTGTGTAGTGTCGATACACAATAAAAATTGAAAAGCTATAAAATAAAATACAGAGTGCCCGGTATTTGGGGAAATTTACCAAATTGAAGAATGGTTAAATAGAGACAGAGTCCACTCTTTGGGCAAATTTAATGAAAAATTGAAAAGCCATAAAATACAGAGTGCCCGGTATTTGGGGAAATTTACCAAATTGAAGAATGGTTAAATAGAGACAGAGCCCACTGTTTGAGCAAATTTAATGAAAGAATGGTCAAATAGAGAGAGACAGAGGCCAGTGTTTGAGAAAATTTAATGAATCGAAAAAATAGTTAAGGGGTTTGATATGTAATCTCATATGTACAGGCTAATTTGGCCGTGGGTGGGATTATATACTGAACCTTTGCATTGCATGGGTATGGCTATGGAGGGAGGGATTGGATTAGATAGTGAACCTTTGCATGGATATGGGTATGGATGGCTATGGAGGGAGGGATTGGATTAGATAGTGAACCTTTGCATGGATATGGGTATGGAGGGTGTGTGCGGGTAGTTGTTGTTGCAGAGAAGAAAGGGGTGAGCCAAGAGCTGAGCAGCGGTCCATCTGGTGCGGGCGTCCTTGTGCATACAGCATGTGATGAAGCTCCGGAACTGGGCAGACGCCGTTGGGGGAGGAGGCAGTGGGTTCCCGTAACAGATTGCTGGCCAGTCCGCCTTCTGAAACGGGAAATGCCCAATAAAACACTCGAGCAGACTCAACCCCAAGCTCCATATATCGCCCGCGTATCCATCATCGTAGTACCGTCCACCATAGGTCTCGGGGTCCAATCTCTCGGGGCTCATGTAGGCAGCACAGGTACCCAATATTCTGCTAACCCCGAACTCTGCAATTTTCACTTCCTGCTTCCTGTTTATGAGCAGATTCGAGGGCTTTATGTCTCTGTGCACAATTTTGTGGCGGTGCAGATATATCAAGCCCTCGGAGACCTGCCTCGCCACATTCGACAGGAACCTCTCAGACATTATCTCGGAGGATTTCCTCTGCTCCAGCGACCCTCTGTCCATGTACTCCAACACCAAGTAAATTTTTTCTCCCCTTTCGAAGATCCCGTAGCATTTCACTATATATGGGGATTCCGTCTTCTTCATAATTTCCATCTCTCGGATTATTTTGCGCCTCACTGTCTCGTCGTGACAGTGATTGACCTTGAGGGCGTAAAGTTTGCAAGTCTTCTTGTGTCGGACCTTGTACACTTTACTCCCGGCGCTTCCATGGCCCAGAATCTGAATTCGCTCCAACTCTGAGAGATCTGTCACATCAGCTGTACTCTGCGTAGGAGGAGGAGGCAGAGGCAGAGGAAACCGATACAGCCGAGTCTGTTGGCGTTGGATATTCGGCTGCGGATTTCTGCGACCCATTTCGTAATGGTTATGATTATGGTTGGATCAAATCAAATTGACGAAACTCTGAAAATAATCAATGGTTGGATGAAATCAAATCAAATTGACGAAACTCTGAAAATCACAGGGCCCTTAAAAAGAGCAGGCACCCAACCCCACCCCAAAATCAAAAGACCAGTCACCCCAAAATGAGGTTGGATGCTCAAATAAATCCGCCTGCAATGGGCGGGGCCGGCGACAAAAAAGACCACACACCCGAAAACCAGGTTGGATGCTCAAACAAATCCGCCTGAAAGGGGCGGGGACGGCGACATAAGGAAACGAATCTTAGAAAAATGGTTATAATATCTACAAATTTATACGAATTGTATAGGTTGTTATGTTTTATTTCTGTGAGCTAAAAATTTTGGATATTGGTAACTGTCTGAAGATGAAGAATTAGTCCACGAGCGTTTAAGTATTATCAGTCGAGCTTCCGTGAATCAGAGAAGAACTTCGCTAAGAAAATAACAAGTGTCCCCACACCACCCCTAATTTTAAATCAGTTAGTTAATTTATCTGTTAATTGAAAATTGAATTTTTACTCCATCAATCTCAAAAACCTAGACTCTTCTCTGTCCATTAAAAACTGAAATTTTTTTGTCACTCTCATTTAAATCTATATTAAATAGTTAGTTGATGGCATATTATAAATTGAAGTTGGTACAAACTATATTAGGTATTTGAATAAAAGAGGTAATTTAGGCATTTTTTTATATTGCATTTTTGTAAATTTTGAAAATATTTTTGAATCTATAATAATTTTTCAAAAAAAATTTTGAAAATTTTTTTCTACATTTAAAAATAAATAAATCAAAATCCTTTCTACCTACATTAATTAATTTTTAAAGGAATAAATTTGGAAATATTTTTCTGCATTTACAAAAAGATGGACAAGTTAAAGAATAACCTGTGCCTCTCTTGTTGCTCCCTCTGCTGCGGGGTCTAAATCTTATCTAACCATAAGGAATGTTGTCTCCTACTACTCATTATTTAGAGTCCGATCTGATCTCGATTGCTGGTGCTAATGCCACTGGCTCTGGGTGGAAATCAAAAGCTATCGTTATTGGTGCAACTGAGTCATCAAGATCAATGGATAGAGAAGAGTCTAGGTTTTTGAGATTGATAGAGTTTTTAATCAAATGATTTTGATAATTTTTTTTTTTTTTTAAATTAAAAACAAAAATTGACAAATCATGTTTATATATTATTTATAATAAATATTTTTAAAATATTCAAAATAAATTTAGTAATAATGATAAATTTTTATTGTAAATTTTGAAATATTTAAATTTATCTAACAAATAAATATAAGCAAAATTAATATTTTAGAATTTACAATTAAATAAATATGATTTTTATGATGGATTAAAAAAAACATTTTTCACATATAATATTCAATATATATTTTAACTCATTATTTAAATAACATACATACTCTCTGTATTTTTGTTATTTTTTTATTATGAATATAAAATCAATTGTTTATTGAGTTGAGAGGCGCAATCTAGAGCCCAGTATGACCCCGATGTTGAGTATGTCACTTTCTCAAAAAATAATAAATTTTACTTTTTCTAATGTTGGCCAAAGAATTAACCTAATCTCGAATTTTATATAACTTGAATATTTAAGCTTTGTTGAAGATTGAATATTGAAGCAGGAATACAACGATAGGGCTGCAGTTGATATCAAAGTTTGGACATTATTTTGGTTGGTCTCGGTGAAACATTGGCATGGGCAAGACATTGGTCAGGGTCAAAGCTGCATAACAAGACATGGCAAGTTGGGAAGAATGTCAAGGGAGGCTTTTTTAGACCTTTCGCAGGTTGAGGTTTTCGTCGTTTCATCCACCGTCGTTCTTCGCATGTCCACCGAATGCTTCCAACGCCCTCCATCATAATCCTTAGACTTCTTAAGGGTTTCTGCTCTACCATGGGTATGTCTGTTAACACTAACAACCCAAAAGTTATGATTTGTGTAAGAAATTCTTTCGGTGAAAATCACATGTAGGGAATTTTCGCCGACGCGTTTCGAACCAGCTAGTGTGGCTCATCATGAGGACAAGATGAGAAATCTGAACCAAAAAACCAGATTAAATAGACAAGAATGCTCCAACTAGCCGGCTAGTTTGACTAATTTAATAAAATAAAATAAATTTCATCAATAAAACTATATGTTATTATGTATGATAAAATTATATTAAAGCTTTTTAATTTAAATTTAATTCAATATTAATGATTTCCAATGTTAAAATCATTTTTTATTTTTATTTTAATAAAATAAAAATAAATAAATAAATAAAATAGAAAAAATAAATATATATATATAAATATATAGGAATTAAAAAAAAATATATATATATATATATATATAACAAAAACAAAAATTAAAAATCTAAAAGAAAAATAAATTTAATAAACCAAATTAAATAGAATAAGTAACAAACAAATAAAAAAGTAAAAAAGAAATATAAAAATAAAAATAAAATATTAAATAATTTAATTTCATAGCTAAATAAACTCAAATAGTAATAAGGAGGCGGAAAAAAGAAAAGGAAGCTAGAGGGAGAATAAAAGGAAAAATAAAAGGCAACTAAGAGTGAAGGGCGGGAATTCAACATCTACTGACACTCCACCCATCATTCCTATTAAGGTTGACAGGCCTCTTTTCGATCTCCAAGGCTTCCCTCAATTTGCAATGGTGGAAATGGTCAATCTTTGCAATAACCTCAGCATCCTCAATACAGATGTGATGATTCGTTTTATCGGCATGCTCTGCTAAGGCAGAGGACCGAGATCTACAATGTCTGAGGTCAGCGATATGTTCTTGAATTCTTTGATTAATGGATCGACCAGTTTCACCAATGTAAGGCGTCCCACAAGAACACGGAATCAAGTAAACACCCTTACTATCTTTAGGGAAAATCGGGTCCTTAACCGACCTAAGCGAACTCCTGATGGTGCAAAGGGGCTTGAAGGTTGAGGAAACATTATGCTTTTTTTAAGATCCTAGCAATCTTATCGGTAGTACCTTGGATGAATGGAAGGTGAACTCCAGAGTACCGATCACAATGCTCTTTCTTAACCTTAGGACCTTTTTCAGCTTTTTGAAAAGCTCTAACACAGTGAACCTTGCTATAACCATTCTTGCTAAAAACATTAAAGAGATGAGACTTTTCACTTTCAAAGTGGTGTTCATCTGAGATTCTAAAGGCTCTGGTAACTAGAGTGTTGAGAACCCCAAGCTTCTGAGCCGGAAAATGATGTGAATTAGCATGCAAATACTGCTCAGTATGAGTCTTCTTTCTAAAGACTTGATGACAGAAGGAACCATCATCATTCCTCGAAAGAAGGACATCGAGGAAGGGAAGACTACCATCTACCTCACATTCCATGGTGAACTTAATGAAGTTAGATTGATCATTAAGATGATGGAAGAAAAGGTCCAGTTTTTCTTCTCCATGGGGCCACACCACACAGGTGTCATCAACAAACCTTTTCCAAAGCTTAGGTTGAAAAAGGGATGTGGAAAGGGCCTTAGATTCAAAGTCTTCCATGAAAAGATTAGCCACTACAAGGGAGAGAGGGGAACCGATGGCCACCCCACATGTCTGCTCAAAGAAAACACCTGCAAAACTAAAGAAGGTCGAAGTTAGACAGATCTCAACAAGATGGGCAATATCAGGATCAGTGACCCGAGAAATGACATCGATGGCTTCCTTGATGGGAATGCAAGTGTATAATGAGACAACATCAAAACTTACAAACCTATCCTCAGGATCCAACTTAATGTCCTTCAATTCATTAATAAAGAAAGAAGAGTCTTTGACAAAGGAGTTGGTGCGACCCATAAGAGGTTTCAGCCTACTGGCTAAAAATTTAGCAAGAAGATAGGTTGGACCACCTATGGTGTTGACAATGGGGCGCAGGGGGGCTCCTTCCTTATGAATCTTGGGAAGACCATAAATCCTTGGAGGGCGGGGATTACTTTCAATAAGCTTCTTACTAAGGGAACCAACAGTGCTACTTGATTTTATTGCCAAAGCAACTGCCTTAGAAACTTTTTTAAGGGGATTTTTGTCAAGCTTCTTGTAGCTACCACTATTAAGCAGATGATCTAACATCTTATTACGATAATCCTCCTTGTTTAAAATAACAGTAGCTCCTCCTTTATCTGCCTTAAGGACAACAATGTCCTGGTTATTATTTAAGGATTTTAGAGCCTCAAATTCAGGTTTACTAATTCTATTTAATTTTGTTTATTAAATTTATTTTTCTTTTAGATTTTTAATTTTTGTTTTTGTTTTATTTATATATATATATATTTATTTATTTTTATTTTTATTTTTAATTCCTGTATATTTATATATATATTATTATTTTTTCTATTTTATTTATTTATTTATTTTATTAAAATAAGAATAAAAAAATATTTTAACATTGGAAATCATTAATATTGAATTAAATTTAAATTAAAAACTTTTAATATAATTTTATCATACATAATAACATATAGTTTTATTGATGAAATTTATTTTATTTTATTAAATTAGTCAAACTAGCCGTTATATTACTAATGGCTAGTTGGAGCATTCTTGTCTATTTAATCTGGTTTTTTGGTTCAGATTTCTCATCTTGTCCTGATGATGAGCCACACTAGCTGGTTCGAAACGCGTTGGCAAAAATTCCCTACATGTGATTTTCACCGAAAGAATTTCTTACACAATTTATGGATCATAGAAGCAAAATTCCCAAAAGTTATGATTATCAAATCCAAGAAGGACACTTACGCTAATTTTATGTATGAAAATAATAACTTGGAGGAAGTGTCTTCTTACAAGTACCTAGGAATTGATATTCATCACAAGCTCAACTGGAACTATATCATTCAGAAAAGGATTAATGGGGGGTGGAAAGCTTATTTTGGACTTGAAAATAATTGTAAAACGGCCAACCTCGTAATGTGGGATAGAAAGAAGTTCCTCTTTGAAACTTTAGTCGCTCATGTTATCTTATATGGATGTGAGGTTTGGGGTTGCAGCATCTCTAGAGAATCCTAGAGAAAGATTGAGCAAATCCAGAAGCGTTTTATAACTTATAACCTTAAAATTAAAAGCAATACACCATATCCTATTCTCCTTATAGAAGTGGGTCTTTCCCCTATCGAGAGCCTAGCTATGACTAGGCTTCTGTTGTACAAGCACAAACTCAATAGCATAGGAGACCATAGACTTCCTAAGCTAGCTTTAAATTCCAACGAAAACCACCTAATGCTTAAACGAGGTTGGTATATAGACACCAGGGCCTGGTTAAACCATTGGGAGATTGACGAGATTGTTGCATTACAAAACATTAATAACATTAAAAAAATTGTTACTTCTAAGTTTAAAGAAAAAATGTGGTGTGAGAAAGATCTAGCAGCTAAAAGAAAATTAAGATATTATAAGGAGGTCATCAACCCCACCCTAGAAGATCAAGAGTATCTATCTATTTTTACTAGCTCAAAGAAGAAAATTAATATAGCCAAGATTAGAACGAACTCTTATGAGCTCCATAGTGAAACAGGTCGTTGGACAGTTCCTAAAACACCATGGATGGAAAGGATCTTCCATCTCTGTGAGAATATGAACATCGAAGATGAAAGTCACTTCCTCTTAGAGTGCCCCGCGTACAACCACATTAGAGCTCAATTTCATAATCTTTGCTACAACACTGACCTTCCTAGCCTTTTAAGATGTCAAAATTATAGTGAGCTCGGGAGGTTTCTCTCCAAGCTTTTTGAGCATAGAAATAAAATCTTAAATCAAACTAAATAACTATTTTCTTTAGGTCCAATAGACCAAAGATTGGTCTCAGTGGACATTAACCATCATCATCATCATATAACTTTTTAAACTTATTAATGGGCTGAGATTAACTATTAAAATACAACTATGTATTTTTTATATAATTTGAATGGATAGTAAATTATATACGTGAATTTGAATGGATCATAAATTTACCTTTAACAAAAAAATTTACCACATTGAATTTCCAAGTTAAGTAAAATTTCCTAAATCAAAGGAAAAGAGTTAATTCAACACAAACAATCAAAATCCAAAATCTTTTAATATTTCTTTTAATTAAATATTTGTAAAATGAATCTTTAAAAAGAAAACCTATATTCTATAGATAAATTAAAATATTTAAAGGTATAAATATTTCCCCATCAAAGTTGCAATATTTAAAAATTTAAATAAATAAAAATATAAATAAGCATGAAGTATGGTAAATAAATAAAACCTATTTTTATACTTACTCTAGAGCTATTGTAAATAAATAAAAATATATATAAACTAGATGTATGGTAAATAAATAAAAATCATTTTTATAATTACTTCATAAACCTTTTTATATTTTAAAAAAGCATAAAAATGAGGTTTTATTTAGATGAAGCCTATGGGATGAATACCATGGGACAAATTAATAATGATACCATGGGCCAAATACCATATTTATAAAATAAGTATGGTAAATAAATAAATATAAAAGAGGTATGACAAATAAATAAATATAAAATAGGTATAAAGAGGTGTGGTGAATAAATAAATATAAAAGAGGTATAAAGAGGTAAGGTAAATAAATAACAATATATCAAATAGGATTATAAATAAAAATTTAATTATATAACAAGCCTATGGGCCAAATACCATAGTAAATAAAAGAGGTATGGTAAATAAATAAAAATATAAATAAACCAGAGGTATGGTAAGTAAATAAAGCCTCTTTTCATATTTACTCCATGATCTGCTTTGTATTTACGAATATTTATGTTCATTAGTTTTCATAACTAAGAAGAAATAGAGAGAGAGAGAGAGAGAGAGAGTGATAAGGGATAGATGGAAAGAGAGTGTGTATGTTTAGAGGTGAGATAAAGAGACAAAGAAAGATGTATGGAAATAAGGGGGGGGAGAAGAAGAGAGAAGGAGAGAGGAAGGGATATAGTAATGTTTTTGGAGAGAGAGAGGGGGGATATAGTAATGTAGTTAGAGAGAGGGGCGGAAAGAGAGAGAGAAAGAAAGGGAGATGGGAGAAGAGAGAGATCAGAGAGAGAGGGGGAGAGAGAGAGAGATGGGGGAAGAGAGAGGATTTGAGGGAAAAGAGAAAGGGAGGTAGGAGAGAAAGGGAGAGAGAGGAAGGATGAGAGAGAGTAGGAGAGTGATGGGGGAAGAGAGATTATTGGAGGGAAGAGAGAGAGAGAGAGAGAGATCAGGGAAGAGAGAGGAAGTTAGGAGAGAGAGAGAGAGAGAGAGAGATCATGGAAGAGAGAGGGAGTTAGGGGAGAGAGAGAGAGTAAGAACAAGAGAGAGGACTTGAGAGAGAGGAGGAGAGAGGGATCAATAGATAGATGGAGTTGGAGGGGGAGATACGTAGGAAATAAGAAATATAGATAGTGAGAAGTGGAGAGAGAGGAGTGACAAGGGAGAGACGGAGAGAGAGTGTGTATGTTTGGGGTTGAGATAAAGAGACAAATAAGGAGGGATGGAGATAAGGGGGGGAGAAGGAGATATAAGGAGAGAGGGAGGGATATATTAACATAGTTGGTGGGTGAAGAGAGAGAGAGAGGGGGAGAGAGATAGGAGAGAAAGGGAAAGAGAGGAAGGAAGAGAGAGGATGTGAGAGAGTGGAGGGAGGGAGGGAAAGATAGATGGACTTGGAGGGGGAGGGAGAGGGAGGTAAGAAGAAAGACATAGAGAGAGAGAGAGAGAGAGAGAGAGAGAGAGAGAGAGAGTGAGTGATAAGGAATATGGAGAGAGAGGGAGAGAGGGGGAAGATAGAGAAATAGATGGAAGGTGAAGAGAGGGAAGAAGAGAGAGATGGGGAGAGGAGGGGATTGACAAAGAGATTGATATATATGGATTGCGAGAGTGTGTGTGTTTAGGGGGGTGAGATAGAGAGACAAAAAAGAAGAGATGGAGGGGGATATAGATATGGATGGAGGGTGGAGAGAGGGAAGAATGTTTCTCACACTAGATGGATTGATATAAGTGGATATGGTGATTTATAATCCTATTTGATTATTTGCACTATATGCATCGATTTTAGTGTAGATTTTTAATTCTAATGATATTTGATTAGTTGCACTAGATGCTTTGATTTTAGTGTAGGTGGTGATTTCTAATACAATTTGATTGCTTGCACTTTATTTGTTGATTTCAATTTAGATGTCGATTTATAATTATATTTGATTACTTGTAGTAGATGAATTGATTTCAATGTAGATGATTTATAATCCTATTTGATTGTTTGCACTAAATGCATTGATTTCAGTGTAGATGACGATTTCTAATCCTATTTGATTTCTTTGAGTAAATGCATTGATTTCAGTGTAGATGTTGGTTTCTAGAGAGAGAGTGTGAGTGATAAGGAAGATGGAGAGAGAGAGAGACAGAGGAAAAAAAGGAGGAAAGAGAGATATTAGCGGGGGAGAGGGAGAGAAGGGGAGGATAGAGGTATAGATAGAAGGTGAAGAGAGGGAAGAAGAGAGAGATGGGGAGAGGGGGTGATTGACAAAGAGAATGATATATATGGAGTGCGAGAGTGTGTGTGTTTAGGGGGGTGAGATAGAGAGACAAAAAACAAGAGATGGAGGGAGATATAGATATGGATGGAGGGTGGAAAGAGGGAAGAATATTTCTTGCACTAGATGGATTGATTTAAGTGGAGATGGTGATTTATAATCCTATTTGATTATTTGCACTAGATGCATCGATTTTAGTGTAGATATTTATTTCTAATGATATTTGATTACTTGCACTAGATGCATTGATTTCAGTGTAGGTGGTGATTTATAATACTATTTGATTGCTTGCACTAGATGTGTTGATTTCAATTTAGACGTCGATTTATAATTATATTTTATTTCTTGCACTAGATGCATTAATTTCAATGTATATTATTTCTAATCATATTTTGTTGTTTGCACTAAATGGATTGATTTCAGTGTAGATGGCGATTTCTAATCCTATTTAATTGCTTTGAGTAAATGCATTGATTTCAGTGTAGATGTTGGTTTCTAATCTTATTTGATTGCTTGCATTAGGTGCATTGATTTCAATGTAGAAGTTATTTTTTAATCTTATTTGATTGCTTGCATTAAATGCATTGATTTCAATGTATATGTTGATTTATGATTTGATGTAATTAGACATATGACGGTACATTAATTTTAAAGTGATTGGATTAACAATATGCATTGATTTTAGTATAAGCACAAAAAGTTATTGACAATGTATATTGATTTTTGTGTTATAGTAATTTAACCTATTAATATTGGACAGCAAGAGAGACAATATATCATGTTTACTACAAGAGCTCGAGCTAAAGATTTAAATGGTTTACGATTTAAATTTTCTTTTTCATATAGTCGATATGAAAAGATAACAAAACTAACAAGGGTTGCAATAAGAATAGTGGAAGAAAATAGTTTGAGATTGATCACAATGAAGACTATTTGTAACATGAGTACATTCTTATTATTCACATTTTCTATCTTTCAACACTATTATTGTCACTTTGCATTCAAAAAAAATATTTCATCGTTTTTCATCATTATAGTTATAAACAATATTTATCATCTCAACGAACTGAGGTAACTAAGAAAATTTAAAATTAAAATGACCAAGTTAATCTCAGAAATATTTAGCATATTTAAAATGATTACATTAATATTTGATATATTTACAAATTATTGATAAAATTAATCATATCTTCGATAGATTTTCCTTGGCAGCACACGACTGAAACCAACCTAGATCCATCTTAACTCCGGATCTATCAAGCACCGAGAGGGATCAAATCTCTTGAGGTGCAAACCTTTCCTCAAGTTTTGCACTCAAAAAAGAGGTTTGCACCTTGAGAGATTTGATACCTCTCGGCGCTTGATAGATCCGAAGTTAAGATGGATCTAGGTTGGTTAATATAATTTTTGTATCTCTATCATGAGATCTTTTTAATTTTAAAATATGGTCAACCCAAATAATATGATATGTGTGCATGTTTTATAGTACTTCAAAAAGGTCAAATATATTCAATCTTGCTCATTCCTATTGCCAAATTAGCAAATGATTTGGTGCAATTATGTAGTTACGATTTATGTGATTTCAAAGATTTTTCAAATCACACAAAGCCATTTTCTCAAATAGCTTCCCAAAACCCATTAACTATAATGTATTTTGAAGAGGAACATTAATCTGAGCTTTCAACATGATGACTTGGACTAAAAGACAACCTTATAAATCATAAAACAAGTTTGGACCCACTTTTAAATAGGACTTTGGGAGTATTAATAATAAAATACATGACATGTATTTTGAAGGAATTCATAATCTTCCAACTAGTAAGAAGGATTGAGCTCTCCTCTTGACACCCTAGCACTTGAGAGTTCCAAACCTAATTACATTCATATTCAAGCATGGATGTCTCTAATGATTCATATCCTAGGATCTTTTTCAAACTAATAAATAGAGCCATTTTATACAAATATAAATCTATCACTGATGTATTAACACTAAAGACTCTCAAAATCAAGACAAACAAGAAAATTGAGTGCTATCATTTCTATTAGACAATTAAAAAACTCTTTAATTTGATTACTCTATCTCCATAGCCAATTAAAAAAATCTTTAATTTGATTACTCTATCTCCATAGGTTAGTGTTTTATATAGCATACCAATGGCCTATAGGTGTGGACATTCTAGGTGAGTATCAACCTTTAAGATCAAGGCTTTAAGTTTGACTGCGCATATAATACAAGGTTGCATGATATCAGTGGAGACAAGGACAACTTTTCATAATAAGTCCAAAGTTCCATTTTGGGTGAGTCTATGCTAATCTTGTAATATCATTGCTATGGGGGAATTCTATGCTTGGACAATGGGTTTCTTTTATTTTTTGTAATATATGGTATTTTTTTTAATTTATCCATCAAATTGAGAGTTTAAAAATTATTGATGTGCATACTTTCAAATGGTCAATATTGACAATGAAATAAGGAAAAAACTAGTAAATACCTGTCAAATATAACCTTAGATATTCATTTGAATTTAGCGAGATGTTATTCTGTGATATTATAATTTTACATCTTTTAAAAACTATTTTTTAGTGTAAAACTAAATTCATGGTGTTGGAAAACATCTAAAACATTTGAATTAGGAAAACTCGATAAGTTAATATTAGGACTACCAATTTTAAATTACATTTCAAACAAAATCTACTAAAACTTCTACCCATAAAATTGTTGACTACATCTTCAATTTTTAAGTTATTTACTTAGTTGATAGCTTTGATAGTGTAGTGCATTCAATGCACATGAAGCAGTTTGCAATATTGAGTTAGACCATATCAAACAAAGTGTTGGATTGAGTCAAACAAGTAATTTTGTATACTCTCCATGTAACTAGTTTTTGGTGCGGTGTGGCAAAGTGGTAATTTAATGTGAAAGCAACTGTAATGCTCTATTGGTTTTTCAATCTAGGTAAATATGTGTTTACTATGTTTTTTCACTCTTCCTCTTAAATTCTGGCATGGTATCAAAGCCATGGATCGATCCATCAAGTTGAAAAGAACCTCTAAAATGGACGTAATTTTGAATACTTTCTTCATAATGGATTTTTTATGTTTCTCTATAGTCGATCCGTAAAAATGCCTAGAGCACAGTTAAGGAACAATAATTTGCATTGGTTCTTTTTGCAGGGACCATGATTTGTGTTTTAATAATTGAAAAAACACTATTAAGAGAGAAGAAATCGCTAGGGGTGGCTGGAGGATTAGGGGTCCTTTATGGCCCTGAAGAAATCAAAGTTTTATAGTATTCATGGGGCTTGGGAAGATGGCAAATAATAAGAAAAAATCCTATTGTTTGCTCCTAGGAATTCTTCTTGCCAAATAATTTCATGTCTCTTCTGTCATTGTGTTCGGTGACTCCCTTTTAATAATTCATTTTTTGGTCAAAGGATATTCCCCTAGCGGCCATGTTTTGGATAATCTCCTAAATCAAATTTAGAAGGTATCAAAGATATCCCAAACATGATTTGTAAGCACACTCTAAGGGATAATAACCAGGAAGCGGATCAATGTAACAAACAAGGTTGCAATTTGAAGTTTGGAGAATTTATGGTTAACAGTCAATTAATATCATCCTCGATCCCTTAGAAAATTAAGCATGATTCCTATGTTCAAATATCAAAATTTTTAGGGCGGCCTACTAGTCAACATGGATACGGGGAAATATCTCGTAATGAATTATTATATTTTGAATTCGGCTATATGTATTGCATTAGGCAGGAATGTCGGTAACATATGTTTTCATTTTACTTGGCATATAACATGGATAAAACCCGAAGTTTTATCCTATGTCTCACAAATTACATGAAAAACCATTTCTTGTCATTTTTCTTCTTCAATCAACACGCAACAATATACACATGCCCCATACACTATATGCATATAAATACCAATATGCATACCAATGCATTCCTATCTAAACCATTTTTATCTTTGGACTTTTAAGAAATCATATATTGTAAATGTATTAGATATCACATCCATAACAATTAATGTCCACACACATTCTCACAAAAATAAAATGCCCTAAAAGATAATGTATTCACAATAAATTGGACATGTGAGTAGTCTACAATATTTTTGTTGTTACACTCAACCCTTTTAGTAAGATTTAATAAATTACTATTTTTTTCCTTATGCTCCATTCTACGGGAAACAAAAAATCCTGACAGTCAACATACACAACATATGCATGTTGCAAACACCATACATACAAACCCGCATTACACATTACAGTGCATGCATATTTCAACACATACATCTTTCATCATATGCATAATCCTTAGTATGAGAAGCTTGCTAATGTATTTCTCCTCATTCTTTTTGTGTCATAAAACTCAACAACATAGTTATTTTTCTTCATGACTTCCATTTTTACTATATAAGCTATCTACATCTCAGATTGTTGTCACCATTCCTCTACATATATGTGATGAGGCTCATCAATAGGTACGTTATAAGTGGTCATAATGCCATCCTTCGGCTTTGGAACTATCTCTTTCTCACATTTATTTACATTTTTTGTTATATTATGCTTAGTGAGAAGGATAAGATATGTTTATCATGTCACGTGCCATAACATGGTTTAATTGCAGGAAATAGAGAAATTTTTTAGATGATTTCTATGTATGGGCTTGGAGTAGACAACAAGGAGAGAATCTAGGGGGTTTTACACCTCCTTAACTCCCTCAATTAGCTGAATATCACATCACCCTCTCTCTCATCAACTCGAGGTCATTGGAAACCAAGCAAGTGAAATTGATGAAGAGCAAGATCCACCATTCTGGAGTTGTAGGAGACAACTGTGTCTATTTTCTAGGGAATTTCTAGTTGCTACCCTATTGTATAAATAAACATGTAGAAGAGCTCATTAGGATTCGAGTTATGTTTTCAGCTAGGTATCTATTGTGCTCATGCATTTGGCATTGTTATCCTTTACTGTTATGTGATGTATTAGACCTTGATTCAAAGATAATGAGAAGTTTCTATTTGATTCATCATTGAATTAGTCTCATAGGGCTAAGGCTCTTGGGTTTGAGCCCAACCCTTTGGCTTAGGTATTTTTTGTTTACTTATATCTCTTTTAGTTTTAGAGTTTTTCTTAGTTTCTTTCATTTTAGTAGAAGAAAAATCCATCAAAATCTATGATTGCATCCTCTACCTCATCTCTTATGGGAGCATGAGTAGAAGGGTTTCCAACCACAACCCAAAAACATTCTATTTATGATTTCTTGGAAGAATATTAGTGTAGTTATCTTATTTTTCATGTGCTTGTTGTAGCTTAGAATTTGGATTGTTGATTAAATAATAGTTATGGCATAGATTAGATAAATTTAACATTCAACTCATCTTTTCCATTGTTGGTTGTTTTATTTTGTCAATGATAAAGAATGCATGAATGTGATGATTGCAGGGTTGTTTGAATTTGCAGCAAAGGAACCCTCACCACCTCCATTCTTGGACTCCCTTACTCCCTCTTATGAACTTCAAATTATGTCCTAAAATTTTTGTTTCAAGGGATCATTTTCCTAGGACCAACAAGAGCATCTCTCCTAGTGAAAAAAAAAACCCTCAAGGGGCTCTGAGCTTGGATAGGGGATTTGGTCACCCTTCACTCATTTTAATCCATGTCCATCCACTTTCCCACACCCTTAAACCATCAACTTCACCTCTTAAACCTTCTCAGAAGCCCTCCTGTAGCATTACTGGGCTTCCTGTAGCATACATGTATGACCTCATTTTCCCACCACTTTGGATCCTTACAACAAATCAAACTTATTTTAGGATGTTTTTGAACCCCATTTGTGATTTCATGATCAATGGAAGTTCCTAGGCCACTCCAAATCCTCATTTTCCCTTGCTGCAAAAACATAATAGTGTTAGTTTTTCTATCATAGATTTGGTACAAGTAGAACATTGATTTACATGCAAGTGTAAGCTAGTTAGATGATACATGAAGTTCTGAATTACTATTTAATAGGTTATACAAGAGCAGTTAGTGTCTTTTCTACAATTAGATTTGATACTTAGATGGATTATTGCAAGATGATGTCGTTTCCTTTCTACAAGTAGTTTAGCTCTAAGCTCTTACCTTTTCATGAATGTTTTCAATAGAATTTGCAAGTTGAAGTTAATATAATTTTCCTTTTCATAGTTAGAGGTAGTTTCTAATTTGCATCTTCCTTAGTTAGATTTCATTCTAATTCAGTAGGAGGAATGGCCTTGGAGCACTATTGATTAGATTTCCGAGTTGAGGGTGGCATGCGTGGAATAGATCTACTATGCATATAACATTTTCACCTCGAAGTTTGTACCAACCCCAGATTGATAAATAGAGTTGAGGAGCCCTCCAATCACACTAAAATATCTACAATTTCTCCAAGACATTACAATAACCCACACTTCAACACTTCACTCACTGCATGAATATGTGGCTGAATAAGCGTCATCTCACTGCTGCTACAACTACAATTTGCTTCATAAATTCTGCACTAGAGAACACATGCAACTTGTAGGCTCTTCTCCACACACACTCTCACAAAATCACAAGAAAATAAACCAACTCACAATGAGCTTTCTCCAATATGTATATGAACTCAAGGGCTCAACTCAATAATTACTCAGAACTACTGAGCATCACAACTTTGTTCATATGCTTGATTTGATCTGGATTCAACTCATTGACTCTATCAACCACTAACTCCATTACCCTTTTTGATATTTTCAACCTTAACTATCTTTTGGAAGCCCCACGAACTTTTCCGACCATAAACTAAAAAGTTTCGATCAAGAATGTCTCCACAACACAAAAATTAGATCAACAACGCGAGGAATGCAAAGTAATTTGAGTGAAAAATACTTAGTCGCTCCCTTAGCACTGTCCTACATGGGACTGGAGCTATAACCACTCCCTTGGGCCTTCCCTTCCATCAACTGGAGCCTAAAATTGCTGCAGCATATAGAGCAGATCTCCAACTTCCTGTAGCAACAACATCTCCAATCACCATAGCATGCCAACCTTAAACCAACATCTCATGTGGAATCCATCTCTACTCAGAAATCACCACATCAGAAAATCACTCCACTAGGTCTAGCCATAAGTATGTTGACATCAATGCCAAATAAAAAGACCATCAAGCTAATCATCCATCACACATTACTCATCACTCATGCATATGACCAGCAACACCAAGAACTTGTTGACAGCAATGCCAACAATAGTTGAGAAGGAAAGGGCGGGTCATTCGAGGAAGGAACTAGCAGTTCAAGTGAGCAGGCTACATAAAAGCTGAAGAAAAAGGAAAAAACAATAAAAAAAAGAGATTTTTCACCAAAATGTTGTCACCGAGCCCAGTGGTGTAGCATAGTTCTATGTTTTCCTGATCCTGAGATAGTTTATGTTTCCATTTCTTGTTTCTATCTAAAGGCCTCAGAACTTGAATGCTATTATGTATTGATGGTTAAAGCTAATGGAAGAGAGTTGTGGGGATGTTTGTGGACTTACGCGTGTTGATTTTATGGTTAAAATTTTATTATGAATGCATGTTTATCCTCTATGCTCATTTGAATGATTTGTTTGTTATCTTTCCTGATGGTTATACATGTGATGTTGTATTTCTAAGTTAAATGGATTGTTAGCCTTTGCGTGACCCCTCCCAATTCCTGGTTCTGATCCCTTAAATAAGTAAGGTTGTGGCATGCCTTGGGTGAGACACCTTATTCTCTTTGGGTAAGGTGAAAATGCTGGTGTTACGCTAGACTATAGCGAACCTTGAGCCAGAATACAGGGCATTTACCCATCCATAATTTTCCGTTAACACTTCTCTAGCAGAATGGGACAATCAAATGAAGAAAAAAATCTAGCCCGATGATAATTATCCTCATTGCTAAATGACCCTTGAGTTATTATATTTTTTTCCACCTTTATTAAAAAAATGATAAAATCGAAATAAGAAAATATGAATTTCCAATTCAACTCCATCGTAACTCTAGATCTATCATGCCCAAAGAGGGATAAAATCTCTTATGGTGTAAACCTTTTATCAAATTTATTCATTTCAAGACAGGTTTGCACCTCAATGGACTTGATCTCTTTCCACCTATAATAAATTTGGACTTATAATATATTTTTATAGTGGTTCCATATTTATCTCTCTCTTTCTATCTATATAGAGCATTGAAAGAATTACACATCACTTTTGTACAACATTACCATTAAAAATTTTTAATTGAAATTTTTTTACTTACTTTATATATAGAGAGAGAGAGAGAGATTTTATTTATGATTGACATTCAAATATCATTTTTTCTCTTAGAAATCACACATTTCTCTCTTATATGGATGTAGAAATCACTTGTTTTCAACTAATTTATATAAATATATAAAATTGAAATTAAAGCATTGAAACATTTTATTTATAGTTGACATTAAAATTTTCCTTTTACTATTAATAGTGTTTAAAATAGGCATGCCATTTCAATTTTGAGATGCCCCTTATCTAAAAGTTACTCTAGAGTCCATGTGTCGGGAGAGATCCAATCTCTAGGTGTGCTTTTCCAATTTAAAAAAAAAAATCACTTTGAAAATTTGGTCCCTTTCCCAGCATGAGATATGTAATTTACATTGATTTCTCCAACAAGTATGTCACCTATCAACTCCATGTTAAACACTAAATGAATCACATATCTTCCAGGTGCAAAAAACATTAAAATATTTTAATTATAAAAATTTTATAAAAGTATTTTAATTATAAAAAATTTGTAGCTGGAATGACTTTTTTACTTTCAACTGCTTTATATAATATAAGATTTCAACTACTTATGTGGGTATGACTTAATATTGACAAAATGAAAGGCATGATAATTAAATAAAAAAACATCAGCTATGATACTTTCATGTATGACAACAAAAACTTGGAGGAAGTCCATTCATGCAAATACCTTGGAATTTACACTCATCATAAGCTCAATTAAAAGTACAACATTAAGAAAAGAATAATTGGAGGGAGGAAATCTTATTACGAGGTTGAAACCAACTATAAATTAATGAATATTTTGATATGGATTTAATAATAATAATAAACCTCTTCTTAGAGAATCTTGTTACTCTTATTAAGCCAATGTGCTAGATTTTGCATTGGCCATGGCAAGGCAACAACGACGATATGTCCATTGAAGATATGTGGGTGCCTTCACAACATGAAAAAGATCTTGGTGACTATCACATGTAAGCCGAGATGGATGATAGCACAATTGCACATCCAAAAGTTAGTTGTTTGACTGTGCTTTCCTTGAGGGAAGTTGACAATAAGTTTCTTGTGGTTGGGTGTAGATGGTGTAGCATCATTTTTGAGTATATCGATCATTCCAATATTCCTCATGATTGAACATGCCTTGCTTGGGTCAAACATGACTTAATGGTGAGGGATATTCCTAGTGATACAAATGATCATTAGTCATGCCTAAATCATAAGGTTACATCAATGCCACACAAAAACTAGGCTTCTTGAGTGTTATGGGATGCTCAAGCAAAATAAAAAGTTTATCCCTATGATATATGGTATAAAGTCATTGTGGAAATAATAAATGTCTCTTTTCACCTCAAACACCCCTTTCATTATATGAGCTAACGATGTCATGCTGACAAGGATGTTACACTATTTTTTGGTCATCTAACCCATTATCATTAGATGAACCCAAGTACACCATGTAAGACCAATTTTACCCTAAGTAAAATTGCTTTCACCATGTAAAATAACATTTGTCTATATTTCCTGGTCATATTTAACCCAAAACAAGGAAATTAATTAAATAAATCATTATTTATTTAATTAATTCATGGAATAAGTTATTCAAATCATTATTTAAACAGTATTCCTAGTTAAATTTGACTAAATCATTTTTAAATAATTCATTATTTATTTAATTATATTCCCACCATCTCCCTAAAATAATAAATAAATCATTTATTTATTTATTGTTTATAAATAAAGGAATTGACCCAAGTCAAAAGACCTTTTCCCTCCAACAAATATAATAAAATATTCCTAAAGGATGATTCTAGAATTTGATTAATAATATTTTATTCATGCACCGAGTTCTAGAACACCCTAATATTTTGTTATAAATAGAAGGGTTTTCCCCATTCATTAGTCACCTCCATTGCATTAGATCACTCTAGATCTACTCTTGGTCACCATTTTCCATTTTTGCTTTGTGAGCTCCCATTGAGTTCTATGTTTGTCTGAGTTTTCCACACCAATAAGAGAGAGAAATTTTAGATCTGAAACACTGAGGACTTTCAAGAACCCATCCCATTGAGGAGAACCGGAAAACACCTTTCTTGTTTTCCTCTCAGGTGCCCCATTCTTTAATATAATATAAAATTCTTTTAAATACATTGTTCTTGTCTTGTCTATTGGATGCATGGAGCCGTATTATATTTTATCTGTTTAATGTCTATTGTTCTTAGATCTGGATTTGTACAGCAGACTTAAAGATATTTTGCAGCCATAATCGATGTTAGGGCTATTTGTTATGCGTAGCTAAAGTGATCTCTTACGACGAAAGATTCATACTAACAATTGGCGACTCCACACAGGTTTTCTTTTGCGATCGCTGTCGTTTCATATATTCCTGCATATCCAGCTATTTCAGACCCTAGGGTTTCTCTTCCATTTTCTGTTTTTCCTATTTTTATGGTGCTTTCCACCTCTAAAACCCTCAAACAGTCAAATTTTTAACTTCCGTGTGTTTCTGGCTTTATTTTGCAGGTGACAGACATCAGTCGCAGCTGAGACAACAATTTTTTCTGAAATCTGCCGCCGAGAGAGCCGGATCTGCAGGTTGCACTTATTGGCCCAAAAAGTGCGACCTGGCCTTGAGGTCGCACTTTTCTGCCCTGAATCTGCGTCTTGGACTGCAAATAGGTCAAAACCTACGACCTGCACTTTTTTCTGCAATTTTCCAGGATTTTTTCTGGGTTTGTCTGAAGCTTCTGTCAGGGTTTTCTAGCCTCTGTCTCCGCTCGTTTAGACCTGTTTCTGATCTGTTTCACTCAACCAAGTGGGAATCTTGCCCCTTAGGGCTCTAGTACCCTCCACTTTTTGTGGGCGAGTTTTTGCTGTTTCAGAATTCTGAATTTCCAGGGTTTCAACCCTTTTGCTTCCAGATCTGATTCCTCATTTTCAGATCCCTTTAGATCAACTCTTTTCCCTTTCAAATCACCTCATATAGTTTTGTTTGGGTTCATTTCTAGGGCCGCCTCCTTGTCCCTTCTATTTTTAGCTGATCTCCTCCTTTTTAGCAGCAACCTTGCCTCTGCCTCTTTGCTGTTCTCTGCACCTCTTTTCAGTAGATCTCTCCTTTAGATCCCTGTCCCTCCCGACCTTAGATCTATTGGCCTCTTTTTAGCGTGCTTTGCTTAGTTTCTCCCTCTTATAGACTAGTTTTGAGAGATCCACCTTCTTGGGTTAGATTGATGCATTGGTAGTTGTCAATTTTCTGTTTTTTTAGTCTTATTTACTACAGATTTATTTTCAGTTACGCAGCACACTTTTTCTTTTACTCTCAAAACATCTGGGTTTAAACAATTAAAATTAAACGCACGCCACACACTGACCCTAAGCGAAGAAGAGCCTGGTTAACACCGCCTGGAAAAGCCTTTAAAATCAATTGACACTGCACCTCTCTGCCCTTGTTTCGACATTGATCTCACTTGATTTTACCCCTCCCTGCCCTTGTCGGTTTTTCTTCTTCCCGTCATCATTGTGCCTCCAAGGCGTTTGTCCCGGAAAATTCTTGGCCTTCATCCTCAGTTTTTGGTTGGTCGACATCCTCCTTCCTGTCGTCATTGAGTAAGTCTTCCCCCGAGTCCGCACTCCGACTCTTCCTCTGATTGTTCGAGTTCTCCCCCTACTCCTGGTTCCCCACCTGTTACCTTCACCATGTCTAGTTCAGGACCTAGCCCTAACCCCAGTTCTACTGCTGGGTCCGTTTCCAGTGGAACCCCTACCGGACCTACCTCGACTGCCCCATTACTCCCTTATATGGTCGGCCTCAGTCTCCCCGACTTCAATCAGTTGATCAATGATCCTATTCTCCACGATGTCAGTTGGCCTGCTATGCCAACCAAGCTCCCCTCCAACATTCCCAAGTTCGAAGGCCTTGCTAGTGAAGATCCATCCAACCATATCCGATCTTTCCACATGTGGTGTTCCTCCAATTCCATCACCGATGACTCCATCCATCTTCGATTGTTCCAACGCATGCTTACCGGCAAAGCTTCTAAATGGTATGTTGATCAAGCCACCTCTTCCCATACCATCTTTGCGACCATTTCCCAAGCCTTTTTATCGTATTTCCAGCTCCCTCTCCGATACGACACTAGTATTGAACTCTTAACTTATTTTCATCAATCCTCTTCGACTCGCCTTTCCGCTCATGTCTAGGAATAGTGAGGAAGACAGAGCTTGTGTCACGCTCCCCCCTTTGAAGATCAGGTTTACATGGACTGGTTCCTTCGCTCTCTCTTACCTCCCATTGGCAAAGATGTCGCATCCCATTTTCCACAAACTGAAGAAGCCGCCCTCCAAATAGCCTTGAAATATGACCTTATCTATGCCCAATCTGGCTATGTTTATACCATCCTCCCTGACCTCCCCAAGCCTGGTGGCCCTAATGCCTTGGGGGCATCTCACTTTGCCGATGGTATCGTTGGAGCCCTATCACATACCCCTGCTCAACCTCCTCTGGGCTATGGTTTCCCTCTAGGAGGGGCTAGCCCCTCCAGCACGTTCCCCCCTCCAGGTAACATGTATCCAGGCTATGGCATACCTCCTCCTTTTGCCCACACTCATGCTTACCTCAATGTTTCCCATCCTACCCCTTATCTGTACCCACCACCTGGTTTCCCATCTCCTCCAGCATTTGGACCTCCCACTCCCTTGCCTTCTCCACCCCCGCACCCGCACTTACTACCCCCTCCAGGGCACGTATTTGCACAGCAGGGGGCACCTAATTTTCTTCCTTCTCCAAGAAGGAGAAAAGGAAATCAATCCGCTTCTGGTCATCGTGGATCCAATCCTTCCAGTATTGACTCTACCACTGCCAACCAGCCACAGGGCTCTCAACCTAAGCCGGACAGGCCGCTTCGCACCAATAAACCCTGTTCTTGTTGCGGTGTTTATGGTCACTACACTCACGATTTTCCTTTATTATCGCAAATGCGGCAGATGTGGGAATCTCAGGCCACTGTGTGGGGACAACACCCGTCCCTTACTGTCCCTCCCACTCTAGCTACTTCTCAACCCGCTGTGTTTATCGATCCTTTCCCTCAACAAGGATTCGTGGCCACTCAACCACCTCATGCCCCGATAACCACTCAACCTTCCCCTTCTGGTTCCTTTGATTACCAGATTCTAATGATGGCCTTTGACCCTCCTCTCACCATCGACCTCAACCTTCAAACTTGGTCCCGTCAATATTCCATGCCTCCCATTCCGTCTGTCTCCGAGTCTCCATCTTCAGGTCCTACAGAGCCTCTGTCGACACCCAATGGTCCCTTACAAATCCATCTGCCCAAAGCTGAGGTTCATCCCAAGACTCCTAAGGGACCATTACGCCGAAATGCTGCCTCTGGTCAGGTTTCCCATTCATACAGTATAGTAGATGATCTGGCACAATCTCCTGCTGCCATTTCAACACTGGAACTCCTCCAGTCGTGTCCTTCTCAAAAGAAGGCTCTACTATCTGCCATGGGTGCTGTAGATACTGCTGATGACCAATTGATTGTTTTCGACGCCCGTCAGTTAGACCATCCCCCTCTTCCTCCCTCGGTTGCTTTCCAAATCCCAATCAAAATCCAAAATGCCAATGTCGCTCGATGTATTATTGATGAGGGGGCATCTACATGTGTAATTTCCGCTTCGGTTTGGAAACAACTCGGATCCCCTGCGCTGGCCCCTTCCACAATCACCCTTCGTGCGTGGGATGGCCATGCCTCCCAGCCCATTGGCCTATTCCATAATTGTCCTATCACCCTTGCAGGCAAGGCTGTTTGTGTCGACGTTGAAGTTATCGACGACCCTCTTAACTACAACATTCTTTTGGGGCGTAGTTACACCTATGCCATGTCTTCCGTCCCATCCGCAGTCCTCAACAAGATGTTCTTCCCTCATAATGGCAAGATTGTCACAATTGACCAGTTGACTTACCATGAACCAAATTCTCATACCTCCCCTGAGTCCACCATCCCTACTGTCACCAATAAGCCAACAGTTGATTCTTTGAAAAGTGTTTCCCCTGGCGTCTATAAAGACTCCTCCTTGCTTGGAACCTTTTTAGACCTTCCTCCCGTACCCGATCCTAGCATGGCGAATGTTTGCATGATTCAATCTTCTTGGGTTGACCTTGCACAACCCATTTTGGCTAGTAAGCAAACGCACCCTCACCCAACCTCACTAGCTCCTAGCCCTTCGCCCCTACTAGCCCACCTTCTTCCTTCGGAATCTCCTTCCCCGAACATTCCTCCTGGCTTTTTCCCTGTTGGTCAGATTCCTTTCCTTGCTCCCCCTCATGGCGCTCATTTCGTCCCTATCTTGGCTACCCTATCCCTCCCCAACTTGACCTTGGGTATACCCGTCTGTTACCTAGACCCCCCAACCCCTACCCTGCCTGGCCAACCCAAACCTTATCTTTCTTTGACCCCAGTTCAACCGATACCCATGGCTTCTCCCGCTGCACCTGTACCTCAGTCCCCTCATCAGGAACTACCCCCTATGGCGACCATGTCAGGTGCCACTAGCCAAGCTCATAGGGGGGCATCTAAGGACAAAGCTGCCTCGACAACTTCTACCCCTCCTCGACCTCCAAAGCATCCCATCCAGTGTGCTTTGTACGATGTTGTCGGACATGCTACCCATACTTGCTCTGAATTACCACATCTCAAAAACATGGTCAATGAAACGTTTCCAGAATCTGCTATTCCTGAAGTCTATGTCACCATACCCAATTCTCTTCCTAAAATTAAACACTTGCACACCAATCACCCTTGTTCTTTGTGCGATTTCCATGGACATTACACCCATCTTTGCCCCCGCCTTGACGAGTATCGCACTTCTTTAGCCGCATACCATCAATTCGAAGCCGCGCTTGCCCGTCATCCTTCTTCCCTAACACCAGACCCCATGTCTCCCCCGATTACCATTCCTCATCCTGATACTGAAATGACTGAACCTTCAGCCACTATTTTCTACCTTTCCTCATCCCCGCATTTCCCGGCAACCGACCCCTTAGTGCCTTCCCCCGCCGGTTCACTCAACCACTCATATGTTCGCTCCGCTGTCACCCCTCATGCCGACGCACACGTGAGCCTTCCTCCTCAAAATCAGGTGTCTCATATTTCTACCTCCTCAGATCCTCCTCTTCCTCCCACCCTTCCCATATTTTAGACCGATGAAGACATCATGGAAACCATGACCGCACCTGATTTTCCGTGGGACAATATGCACCATCGTGCATACTTCCTACCACACCAATCCCATGACCAATATGCCCTCGAATATAAAGAATTCATTTCCGATAAATTTGATTGGTTCAAAAACCCCATCCCTGCACCTGACGCTTTCGAAGAAGGCAATATGGCTAATATCTCTCCTACCGTCAAAATAGAAATTTCTGTCAAACCAGGTATTGAAGAACATATCACCATGGGTGTCCAATGCACTCCAGAAGAAATTGAAGCCTACACCAAAATCTTTAAAGAATTTCGTGATATTTTTGCTTGGTCCTACTCAGAAATGCCCAGACTCCATCCTGCCATTGTCGAACATCACATCGACACATGGCCTGATGCCATTCTAGTCCGTCAAAATTTGAGACCCATTCATCCTTCTAGACGAGAAGCCATCAAAGCTGAAATCGATAAGCTCCCACAGGCTGGTTTCATTTACCTCATCGAATATACCACTTGGGTTTCTAACCCAGTTCCCGTCCTAAAAAAAAAAGGCACCATTCGTGTTTGCATCGACTTTTGCGATCTGAACAAAGCTTGTCCCAAAGACAACTTCCCCACACCATTTATTGACCAAATCATCGATGAGTGTGTGGGGCACGAGATTCTCTCCTTTATGGATGGCTTCTTCGGATACAACCAAATTGTTATCCGTCATGCTGATCAACTTAAAACCGTGTTCATTAGTCCGTGGGGCACTTTTGCATACCGAGTCATGCCATTTGGCCTTAAAAACGCCGGCGCCACCTTTCAACGAGCCATGTCTTATTATTTCCATGAATTAGCTCATATTAATCTTGCCTATTTATACAACCTTACTGCACGTTCTAAACATCGGGCGCAACACCTTCATGACCTGCGTACCATTTTTCTCCGATGTTGCAAGTATAACATTCGCCTTAATCCATTGAAATGTGTCTTCTGTGTTCCCGCCAGTCGTCTCCTCGGCTTCATCGTGTCTAAAGACAAGATAACTCTCGACCCTTTGAAGGTTCAAGCCATTCTTAAACTTCCTATGCCTCGTACCCTACACCAACTACAAAGTCTCCAAGGCAAAGCTAATTTTCTGCGTTGATTCGTTCCTGACTATGCCACTACTGCACATGGCTTCCTTAGAATTATTTGCTCTCACACCCCATTTGTCTGGGATACATATGCTCAAGAGTCTTTTGATGCCCTCAAGCATGCTCTCACATCCTCTCCCTTGATCCATCCCCCTGACTTTGACCGAGATTTCATCCTATAGATATCCGCTTCCACCTATTTGGTTGCTGGTGTCCTTATCCAGGAGGATGATAATGGTATCGAACATGTGATCTATTATGTCAGTAAGAACCTTGCTGGTCCACCGGTGTCCTACTCGCATGAAGAAAAATTAGCACTAGCTATCGTGTTCTCAGCCCAAAAACTGTGTCATTATATCCTCATGCATTCCACCAAGGTTGTGACTAATTCCAACCCCATGGATTTCCTATTGAGTCGCCGCATCCTCAGTGGGAAGTATGCTCGTTGGGTCGCTATCCTTCAAGAATTCAAACTTGAATTTGTCACCCCAAAAATTAAGAAAGGTTTAGTCCTCGCTGAACTCATTTCTGATTTGCCTACAAGGACGCAAGATACTCCCATTAATGATGCTCTTCCCGATGAACATTTGTTTTCCATCACCACCGACGACCCTTAGTACGGTGACATCCTTACTTACTTGCGAACCCAAAAGTTCGCCCTTCATCTTGATCGTGATGCTCGATAATGTATCCGACACCAAGCCTCTCGCTACCTTCTAATTGGCGATGACCTTTATCGTCGTGGAGTAGATATTGTCCTTCGTCGTTGTCTCACACATGCCGAAGCCGAGCAAGTCCTCAATGCCTGTCATAGCAGCGCTTGTGGTGGCCACCTCTCCGGTCTCGCCACCGCCCAAAAAATCATGCGTGCTGGATATTTTTGGCCTTCCCTCTTTAGTGATTACATTGAAGCAGTCAAACACTGTTCCAATTGCCAACACTTCGCCCCCAAGGTGCGAGCTCCTCCCGCTCCTCTCCATCCTGTCGTCACAACTGGTCCTTTTGTAAATGGGCCATCGACTTTATGGAATGTTGACCTCCCTCTGCTGGTAACCACAAATATATCATAGTGGCGGTTGACTATTTCACTAAATGGGCCGAAGCAATGCCAACATTCAACAATACGGCAGCCACTGCAGCCCTCTTTTTCTTTAACCATGTCATTGCTCGATTCGGAGTTCCAAAACAGTTAGTCTCGGACCATGGCCAACATTTCGAAGATAATATTTGGCATGAGCTATCCTCCCTATTGGGTTTTGAGCACAAATATTCATCTTCCTATTACCCCAAAGGTAATGGCCAAGTTGAAGCAGTCAACGAAATTCTTAAGACCATGCTTCAACGAACGGTGAATAAGCACAAAACCAATTGGAATCTCATGCTCTTCCCTACTTTGTGGGCTTATCGTACTTCTGTTAAAACCGCCACCGGTTTCACTCCTTTCCACCTTGTCTTTGGCGAGGAGACAGTCTTACCAATCGAGTGTGAAATCCCTTCCCTTCACTTGGCCGTCGAACTTCTCCCTGATACCCAACCTCTAGAACAATGACTTATCATGCTCGAGCACACCTCTGAAGACTGTCATGTTGCATTACAAACTCTTGAAGCAACCAAAAAGTGCACCAAAGCTCAGTATGACCGCAAAGTCCACCCTCATACCTTCCATGAAGGTGACCTTGTTCTAGTATATGACCCGACCCACGATACCCTCGGTCATGGGAAGTTCGACTCATTATGGCTAGGTCCTTACATTATCAGTAAAGACCTTGGTAAGGGGGCATGTATTTTAGAAAACTTTGAAGGCCACCTCCTTTCTAATCCTCGCAATGCACTCTATCTTAAGAGATATTACCCTTAGCATTTTCCATTCGAAATGCATGTTTTATTCTCTTCTAGATAGCCAGCATCTGTTTGTTGTGCATTTCGCTACTTCACCAGGACACCTGTCGTCCACGAAGCCTTACTTCACCCCCCCTCAAAATCAGATTTTCTCACTTACAACACATGTCATTGGGGGCACCACCTTGCCTCTATACTCATTCCTATTCGTGTCAATTTCCGTCATGAGATACAATTTTGTACTCATGTTTTTTTTGATCCCCTTTAGATCATACCCCCTTTCATTATCATCATTAATGTTTGTCTGTTCGTCACTCTACTATTTTCCCTCGTGCCTTAGTTGGGGTTCCCTTATTGCCTCACCTATGGCAGACCTACTTCTATCGACATCAGCTCATTTACTCCAGAAGCCAGGTCTAGAGGGTAGTGTACCTTGGTTCGAGCTCTTCTCAGCATGATCGTGATCGCTACACTTGATGGTCCAGTAATGCAGCATCAACTATTGGTGATTCCTGGGCGTGTGTGAAATGTCTCAACCCTCATGAGGGGGTGGCCCTGCAGGTAGCCCCCCACATGCCCGGATGACTTCTTCATTTCCGCCCTTGATGTAGCTCCTCTCATTTGATGATATCGACCTCAATCGCTTGCAGCGCCTCTTCGATTTGCATGTATCAGTCAGATTTTGCGAGCCCTTCCCCGTGTGTAGGGGGCATTCGGGTGTATTTGTATCTCATGTACTAAAATCTTCTTGTATAAGTCCTGAAGGTTATTCCAGGCATCACATGTATGTGGGATCCATCATTTTATTTATCTGGCTCATGTTTAAGCCAGCACATGCTTCATTATTGCGTTTCGTGGTTTTCCGGGCACCTTATTCTTTGTACTATTGTATCGGCGGGCATAGGTATGCCTCCCCTGCCGCCTTTAACACTGGTACCATTTCATCACCTAGAGACTTGTTGCACCTGTAAGTCTCGTCTCCTCCGGGTCTAGTCCTTTAGCACATTTGACTACCTTACATTTCTCTCTCTCACTTCCCTCTTGATGCCTAGTGATTGAATTTTTACAACGTACTTCTGTCATACAATTTGCTCCTAACACTCGTACGTTGAGGGGCAATCTGTTACACTATTTTTTGGTCATCTAACCCATTATCATTAGATGAACCCAAGTACACCATGTAAGACCATTTTACCCTAAGTAAAATTGCTTTCACCATGTAAAATAACATTTGTCTATATTTCCTGGTCATATTTAACCCAAAACAAGAAAATTAATTAAATAAATCATTATTTATTTAATTATTTCCTAGGAATAAGTTATTCAAATCATTATTTAAATAATATTCCTAGTTAAATTTGACAAAATCATTTTTAAATAATGAAACAAATAATTATTTATTTAATTTTATTCCCACCATCTCCCTAAAATAATAAATAAATCATTTATTTATTTATTGTTTATAAATAAAGGAATTGACCCAAGTCAAAAGACCTTTTCCCTCCAACAAATATAATAAAATATTCCTAAAGGATGATTCTAGAATTCGATTAATAATATTTTATTCATGCATCGAGTTCTAGAACACCCCAATATTTTGTTAGAAATAGAAGGGTTTTCCCCATTCATTAGTCACCTCCATTGCATTAAATCACTCTGGATCTACTCTTGGTCACCATTTTCCATTTTTGCTTTGTGAGCTCCCATTGAGTTCTATGTTTGTCTGAGTTTTCCACACCAATAAGAGAGAGGAATTTTAGATCTGAAACACTGAGGACTTTCAAGAACCCATCCCATTGAGGAGAACCGGAAAACACCTTTCTTGTTTTCCTCTCAGGTGCCCCATTCTTTAATATAATATAAAATTCTTTTAAATACATTATTCTTGTCTTGCCTATTGGATGCATGGAGCCATATTATATTTTATCTGCTTAATGTCTTTTGTGCTTAGATCTAGATTTGTGCAACAGACTTAAAGATATTTTGCAGCCGTAATCGATGTTAGGGCTATTTTTTATGTGTAGCTAAAGTGATCTTTTACGACGAAAGATTCATACTAACAAAGGATTTCAATGAATTTTAAGTAGGGGACAATGTAGGGACTTTTATTTGAAGTTCCATTGGCAATGGCACAATGGAGGGCATGTAGGGCATACTTGGCAAGTTTCAGGGTGAATCCATATCTTGGTAGGCTTGGTATCAGAGCTTTGGATTCTAGGGTTTCGCTGCTCCAAAAAGGTCATCATGGAATTTTCGCTATAACATTTTTTCTACGAAGCCTCAAAAGTTGAAATTTTTAGGGTGCGAAGTCGAAAGCTTGAGGAACGTCGTCAAAAAATTTCAGAGCTTGGTTTGCAATATTTTTGGAGATATGATCTGTGGAAGTCAGGGCTTTTTTCAAGATCTTAAACAGGTCATCGTGGAATTTGCGCTATAACTTTTTTTCTACGAAGTCTCAGAAGCTGAAATTGTTAGGGTGCAAAGCCGACATCCAAAGGAAAATTTTCAAAAAATTTCAGAGCTTGGTTCGCAATATTTTCGGAGATATGATCTGTGGAAGGTAGTGCTTTTTCAGGCTCTTGAATTTCATCTCAAATAGGTGATCGTGGGAAAATATTCATAACTCTCTCTCTGAGCATCGGATTGGAGTGCTGTAAAAAGTGGTCACAAGTACACGGAATTTAGTTTCTTAGCTATCAATTTTAGATCCGAAGGATGAAACAATGACACGTGGAAAGTCGTACAAGTTCGCTCTACTAAACCAATCCATAATTAGGTCATTGTGGGAGATTGGACACAACTTTGTCTTGGAGAATCCAAATCAGGTTAGACCTGTGGCATTCAAAAGATAATTCAGAGGGCTACGTCGATACTGAAATTAAAATATTTAGGTTCTGCAATCATAGAGATAATCCAACTTCAAGATCGAGCTCCTCAAAAGCAAGAAGAAGGTGTGTATTTTTTTCCAAATTGCATAAGTCTTGAATTGATTCCAAGGGCATATTGTAGAATAGATATCAGTATTGGGTTCTAAAATATGCCCCGTAAAAATAATTCAACACCCATTAAGCTTTCAGAAGGCTATACTATGACTCATGAAGATGAAGAATTGCAACATGATCAATCAAAATTACAAGAACAAGTGCACCAAATTTCGCTCTCGCAAAGAGCAGCAAAAAATGAAATGGAAGTTTTGAAGAAAGGCGTGGAAGCAAAGATGGATGGTGTGAAGAATAATATGGATGGTTTGAAGAAAGGCATGGAATCTAAGATAGATGGCATGGAGGTTGGCATGGAATCTAAGATGGATGACATGGAAGCTAAGATCGATGAGAAAATGGAAAACATGAAGAATGTTATGGAAGGTTTGAAAAAGTTGATACAAGAAATGTTTCCTAATGGTGAAAAGATAGTAGAAGAACCTCATGATGAGAACAAAATAAATGTTAATCGTGATTTCATAAACTCTAATGTTGGCAGGAAGAACCACCATATTCAAAAAATGGATATGAGGAAGTTTGATGGAAAGGATCCTGTAACATGGATACTACAGATGGAGCAATATTTTGATCTCCATAATGTGCAAAACACACAAAAGGTACGCATTGCAACTTTACATTTAGAACCAAATACATTTGTATGGTATCGATGGTTTTGCTCCCGTAAAAAAATTGTCACTTGGTCAATTTTTACTGAGGAAATGATAGCACATTATGAGGATACAAAGAGCAACACCTTCTTTAGCCAATTGATAAATCTCAAACAAAAGGGTTTAGTGGGGCAGCACATTGAGGACTTCCAAAAATTGAATATAAGGGTAACTGATATTCCAGAGGAACACAAGATTGATCTCTTCATATGCACTTTAAAGGATAACATCCAACATGAAGTTCGCGTTTTGGAACCTGATTCATTGGAGAAGGCATTCAGGTTGGCAAGAAAAGTTGAATGTAAAATTATGGCGACAAGGAAGCCTAACACTCAATTCTATAAAGAAGGAAGTGTTGCTACGCCTAGATTTCCACAACCTACAAGGTTGACACCACAACAATTGGAAGAAAAGAGAGCAAAAGGGCTTTGCTACAGTTGTGATAGCAAATACACTAAAGGTCATAAGTGTGCTGAGAAGAAATTATTTTACATAGATTGTGAAGAGGAAGAAGAAAATGAACAAGAAGAGGATATACACCAGAAACCAGCCCCAGAAGAGGAAGAAATGAATCCGACCATATCGTGTAATGCACTGGCAGGAATTACCACTCCTCAAACTCTCAAGATAAAAGGACAAATCAAGAAGAAAAAGGTAATAGTGCTGATTGATTCAGGTAGCACCCATAATTTTATTCATTGTAAGGTAGCCAAGGAATTAAATTGTTTCCTATACCCAGCACCAGAATGTCAAGTAATGGTTGAAAATGGAGGAACTATAAATTGCTCTGGAAAATGCCATAATATCAAGCTAACCATGGGGGAATATGTATTGACTAGTCCAATGCTTTCCATTCCTATGGGAGGTGCCGATGTTGTACTAGGAGTACAATGGTTACAATCTTTGGGGACGGTAGCTTTTAATTTTCAAGAACTTTTCTTGAAATTTTTTTCAGAAGGAAAGGAAGTCGAATTACGGGGTATTGCGGGGAAGTCGGGAAAGATAATAAGCTCTAATGTCATGACAAAGCTTCTAAAGAAAGAACAACGAGGCGTAATTGCACAATTATGCTCACTAGAAGTTCCAACATCAAAATCATCTATTTCTGCAGATCTCCAACAAGTCTTAGACAATCATTCCAAGGTGTTTGAAACTCCCAAAGGACTCCCACCTAGTCGTGATCATGATCATGCTATTCATTTGATTCTAGGAAGTGTTCCTCCAAACATCAGGCCTTATAGATATCCTTACGTCCAAAAAAGTGAAATTGAACGCATGATTGCAGAAATGTTAGAGGCGGGTATAATTCAACCTAGTCAAAGTTCTTTCTCTGCTCCTGTAGTATTGGTACACAAGAAGGATGGATCATGGCGAATGTGTCTGGATTATAGGGCGCTCAATAAGCTCACCATTTAAGATAAATTTCCCATTCCTGTGATTGATGAATTATTGGATGAATTACATGGAGCAATTTATTTTACCAAGTTGGATCTTCGTTCAGGATATCATCAAATTAGAATGAAGACTGAAGATATTCCAAAAAACAGCATTTCGAACTCATGAGGGTCATTATGAATTTTTGGTCATGCCTTTTGGCCTTACCAATGCACCTTCTACATTTCAAGGGTTGATGAATTCCATTTTCAAACCCTTCCTTAGAAAAATTGTGCTAGTATTTTTTGATAATATACTAATCTATAGCAGGTCTTGGAAGGATCATGTTGAACATGTTGACAGGGTGCTCAAACTATTACAGGAGAAACAATTATATGCAAAAACATCCAAATGCTTCTTTGGAGTACAAGAGGTGGAATATCTGGGTCATATCGTATCTCACGAGGGTGTTAAAGTAGACCCTAACAAAATTAAAGCCATTAAGGAATGGAAAGTCCCCACATCCATAAAGCAGTTGCGAGGATTTCTCGGGTTAACAGGGTATTATCGCAAGTTTGTTAAGAATTATGAGAGAATAGTAGCACCTATAACAACATTATTGAAGAAAGATGCATTTTCATGGAATCCTGAAGCAACTAAGGCATTTGAACATAAGAGGCAATGTGCCTAGCACCAGTCTTAACTACGCTAGACTTCACAAAAACCTTTATTATGGAATGTGATGCCTCAGGAAATGGAATTGGTGCTGTGTTAATGCAGGAAGGAAGACCCATTGCTTTTGAAAGTCATCCAATCAAAGGAAAGTATTTACATAAACCTATTTATGAGAAGGAAATGTTAGCAATACTGCATACACTAAAAAAATGGAGAACTTACCTAATGGGAAGAAACTTCAAGGTAAAAAATGATCATGATAGTCTTAAACACTTTTTGGAACAAAGACTATCTTCAGAAGAGCAACAAAAATGGGTCACAAAGATGCTGGGTTATGACTTTGAAATACTCTACAAAAAAGGAAAGCTTAATGTTGTTGCAGATGCACTCTCAAGAAATAATGAAGAGGTGGAAGCATTGCTTTGTGCCATTTCTATTATCCAACCAGATTGGATAACCGAAGCAAGAGATGAATGGAAGAAGGACAAAGATATATGGACACTCATTCAAAAGTTGCAGCAAGATCCTAGTACATCTGATACATTTAGTTGGAAAAATGATTCCTTATGGTACAAATATCGCTTATATCTTTGTAAGAATTCCCAACTAAAATAAAATATTCTTTTGGAATTTCACACTTCTCCTTTAGGAGGACACTCAGGATTTTTAAAAACTTACCACAGGGTGAAGAAAGAATTTTTTTGGGATGGCCTTAAATCTGATATTCGAAAGTTTGTGGCGGAATGTTTGGTTTGCCAAAAGAATAAAGTGGAAACAATTAAGACCCCAGGACTTCTACAACCTTTATCCATTCCAGGTCAACGTTGGGAGGAGATTTCAATGGATTTTATCACAGGTTTACCTAAGTCCGAAGGAAAGAGTGTCATCATGGTGGTAGTTGATAGACTTACCAAGTATGCACACTTTGTGCATTATCTCATCCATTTAAAGCAAGTACAGTTGCTACTACATTTATGGATAGAATTCAAAAGCTACATGGAAGCCCAAGGGTTATTGTGAGCGACAGAGATCCCATTTTTACTGAAAATTTTTGGACGGAGTTATTTTCTTGTTTGGGTACTCAATTAGCTCCTAGCTCATCTTATCATCCTCAATTTGATGGTCAAATTGAGATAGTAAATAAATGTTTGGAAGGATATTTTTGTTGTTTTGTATCTGATAAACAAACACAATGGGTCAAGTGGTTACCTCTCGCTGAACGGTGGTATAACACTTCCTTCCATGGATATCATCCACCATCCATCACATCATCTTTAAGGGAAAATTCGAAGGTTCAAGAAGTGGAAGATCACATCGAGCATCAGCAAGAAGTTCTCCAACTCTTAAAGGATAACTTGAATTTTTCACAAAATTGAATGAAACAATAGGCAGATCAACATCGTAGCGAGAGAAGTTTTGACGTAGGAGATTGGGTATTTTTACGACTACAACCATACAAACAAATGTCCCCGCAAGCTAATAAGGATAATAAATTTTCGCCAAAGTACTATGGTCCTTACAAGGTGTTGCAAAATATTGGTACTATGCCATACAAATTGGAGCTTCCTACTTCTTTGCGGGTGCATCCACTTTTCCATGTTTCATGCTTAAAGAAGGTTATAGGGCATAAACTTCCAGTTCAAACAATATTTCCAGAACTTGATGAGGAAGGAAAAATCATATTAGAACTCAGCGCTCACGAAACAAGAACTCGACAACACGAAATCGATCAATTCTCGTATATCTCATCAAGTGGAAGAACTTACCCATTGAAGATTCTACATGGGAGGATGAGAAGTTTATACAGAAGCACCCAGAGCTATTCAAGCGTTGAGGACAACACTTTTTTGAAGGAGAGGGGCATGTTAGGTCCCTATATTACTAGTATAGTCCCTTATTGTTATTAGTGTAATCCCCTTATTATTATTATTTCTTTTTCGAAGGGGAAAAAATAAACCTTTGGATCTATCATGCTCCAAGAGGGGATCAAATCTCTTATGGTGCAAACCTTTTATCAAATTTATTCAATTTAAGACAAGTTTGCACCTCAATGGATTTGATCCCTTTTCACTTGTAATAAATTTGGATTTATAATGGATTTTTATAGTGGTTCCATATTTATATCTCTTTCTGTGTATATAGAGCATTGAAAGAAATACACATCTCTTTTGTACAACATTACCAGTAAATTTTTTCTCCCCTTTCGAAGATCCCGTAGCATTTCACTATATATGAGGATTCCGTCTTCTTCATAATTTCCATCTCTCGGATTATTTTGCGCCTCACTCTCTCGTCGTGACAGTGATTGACCTTGAGGGCGTAAAGTTTGCAAGTCTTCTTGTGGCGGACGTTGTACACTTTACCCCCGGCGCTTCCATGGCCCAGAATCTGAATTCGCTCCAACTCTGAGAGATCTGTCACATCAGCTGTACTCTGCGTCGGAGGAGGCAGAGGCAGGGGAAACCGATATTCGGCTGCTGCGGATTTCTGCGACCCATTTCTTAATGGTTGGATCAAATCAAATTGACGAAACTCTGAAAATCAATGGTTGTTGGATACGAAACTCTGAAAATCAATGAATGGTTATGCTTATGGTTGGATACGAAACTCTAAAAATCGCAGGGCCTGGTAGAGCCCTTAAAAAGAGCCCAAAATGAGGCTGGATGCTCAAATAAATCCGCCTCCAAGGCGCGGGGGCGGCGACAAAAAGACCACACACCCGAAAACCAGGTTGGATGCTCAAACAAATTCCGAAGGGGCGGGAACGGCGACATAAGGATAAAAATGGTTATAATATCTACAAATTTATTGTATAGGTTATTTCTGTGAGCTAAAATTTTTGGATTCTGGATGTTGGTAACAACTGTCTACTTAAAATTTGAAGAGCGAGCGTTACAGTTTTATGAGTCGAGGTTACGTGAGTGAATCAGAGAAGAATCTCCAAACCACCCAAAAGTTAACCTAATTTTAACTCCGTTAGTTAATTTGATTTTGTCCCCCCACTTACGCCACGGTGCCGGAAAATTTCTTCCATGGTGTAACAGCAGCAATTTTAATTAACCTAATTTTAACTCCGTTAGTTAATTTGATTTTGTCCTCCCCCGCCGGAAAATTTCTTCCATGGTGTAACAGCAGCAATTTTAATTAACCTAATTTTAACTCCGTTAGTTAATTTGATTTTGTCCTCCCACTTACGCCTACCGCCCCGGAATAATATTTCTTCCATGGTGTAACAGCAGCCTTTGGCGCCGGAATAATATTACACCAGCGCCGGAATAATATTTCTTCCAGGGTGTAACAGCTTCAGTCATTTTTGTCAACCATTTTCTCTTTAATGTAATAATATTTTTAATGAAGTTCTTGAAAGTTTTGCAAAATAATTTGTTACATTATTATAATTTAATCAAAATTTTATGAATTAAAAATAATTTAGTTAAAATATAATATAATTTAATTATCTTTAGTTTTACGAACCAGCCCACTTCGCTTTATAAGATGTATTTTAGGTGTTTAGCTTTCTCACTTCGCTTTATAAGATGTATTTTAGGGGTTTAGCTTTCTCACTTCGCTTTATAAGATGTATTTTAGGTGTTTAGCTTTCTCTCTATGATATAATCAACTTTGTATTAAAGTTTGTATTTTGGAGGTCAAAATTTTCTAGTCTAGGATTTTCCTCTTGTTTGGGTGGCAGTGAAGACTTGTAGAGAGTCTTATTCGAGTTTTGGGAGTCACCCAAAATGCTCATTGTTCTTCCATTATGAAGAAACCATGAATTTGCATATCAAGGAAACTAAAATGAATTTCATGAACATCTGAGCCTCATCATCAACTTAATGGAGACTCGTAGAGAGTCTTATTCGAGTTTTCGGGGTCACCCAAAATGCTCGTTGTTCTTCCATTATGAAGAAACCATGAATTTTCATATCAAGGAAACTAAAATGAATTTCATGAACATATGAGCCTCATCATCAACCTAATGGAGACTCGTAGAGAGTCTTATTCGAGTTTTCGGGGTCACCCAAAATGCTCGTTGTTCTTCCATTATGAAGAAACCATGAATTTGCATATCAAGGAAACTAAAATGAATTTCATGAACATATGAGCCTCATCATCAACCTAATGGAAACTCGTAGAGAGTCTTATTCGAGTTTTAGGGGTCACCCAAAATGCTCGTTGTTCTTCCATTATGAAGAAACCATGAATTTGCATATCAAGGAAACTAAAATGAATTTCATGAACATATGAGCCTCATCATCAACCTAATGGAGACTCATAGAGAGTCTTATTCAAGTTTTGGGGTCACCCAAAATGCTCGTTGTTTTTCCATTATGAAGTAACCATGAATTTGCATATCAGGGAAACTAAAATGAATTTCATGAACATATGAGCCTCATCATCAACCTAATGGATACCCATAGAGAGTCTTATTCAAATTTTGGGGGTCACCCAAAATGCTCGTTGTTCTTCCATTATGAAGAAACCATGAATTTGCATATCAAGGAAACTAAAATGAATTTCATGAACATATGAGCCTCATCATCAACCTAATGGAAGAAATACACAAGCTCAAAATGAACATGGCTCGCCAGGAAGATGAAGTTGACACGCTACATCAACAGATTGAAGTTATTCAAGCCCAAAATTCGACCCTGACAAGCACCAACGTTGAGTCTAGTGATTTTAGCTCGTGAAAGACATTTTCTTCTAGACCTCAACAACCCTTTAGTTGAGGATCCCAACTCTCTCTCTTATAGATCTCAAAATACAAATGTGCTTTCCTTCTTAAGGAATTTTGTAAATCGTTTTCATATCAACACTTAGTGGATTTATGTCTTCATGTTAGGATTATGGAATCAAAATAAAAATCCTTTCTAAAGGATTAACTTGTAAGAGCAATCATGTACTCCACTTCCCAAGTATTGCTACTTTTAGATGTAGATTTTAATACAATACTACTATATATATATCCAAACAAAGTGATACATACATAAATTAGTTGAAAAATATGTATTATTTTGGTGAATAAATCAAGACTAGTGTTCAAATTTTGCCTAGTGAAATAAGATTAAATATTATATTGAATAAAATAAAATTGATATTAAATATTTAGTTTTAAAATATAGTTGAAATATGATACTCCTTGCAATATCACTGGTTCAAACTTTGCCTAGTTCCTATATTGTGTGCTTGGGGAATGTGATGCACCTATAGGTTATAATAGTAGTTGTTAGAATCGAACCTGTATCACACGAGTACAAGTCTGACCTAGTTTCCAATTCTATTAAACACACAAACAAACGCGCGCACACACACACATAAAATAACAATTAAAATCCATTTATATACACTATTTTAAAATTTAATGCACACGTATGTGTACACACACACATAATCTTGTTTCTAAATCACTTGCATTTAAAAAAAAAAATCAATACTTTGCAACAATAACACTCTATGGGAAAATACATCATGGCTTAAATCTAAAGTAAAATACACTCTTGCTTGGATTCCTTAGTAAGGGTTTGAAACCTTATACTAACTACTATGACACAATAGGTTGAATTTGGTGATATAAGAAAAACATGGAGTTATTATGTTGTGAATATAATCTCAACCTCTTGTGGTGGTGGTTTACAATCAAATTTATGTAGTGAATGTTTTCTATATTTGAAATTATTGCTAGTGAGTATGAACTCATGTGGGGGATGTGACAAATATGAACCTTTTCTATAGCTACTGACATTTGAACCACATGAGCTTCATCTTATAGACCAATAGGTTATCATGTTAATTCATAAAGGAGGTATTGAAATTGTGAAAAATAGAGCCAATTTATTATAGGTGTTTGGGGGTAGGGAAGGGAGTCAAGGTGGGATGAAGGGATGTATACAATGGGAATTCAGTAAAACTACGGGATAACTATTGAAAATAGTGGTTATTTTTACAAGAGAAATGTATTATTAAGGGAGTTCAACAAAGAGGATTTTAGGAGGATGTTATCAATATCTAGTGATTTTAGACATACTCTTTAATATCAAATGAATGCAAGCACTATGTCATAGGTTTAATGAGTTTCGACCTTGTGATTTGAATAATTGAGCAAACTTGTGTAATTTTGAACTTGCAACAATTTTGATCTACGGTTGAACCTATAAGGATTTTGATTTGGGATTGATCATGTAGTGTAAATAATCTATAAACTATTTGAATTTGAATGGGGGTGGGTTATGTAATGCAACTAATCTATGGTGAACTATTTGATTTTGAACATCTGGTTATAAGTTGTGAACAAGGATAAGGTTATACCATGTGGTTCATAAATCAGGTGCATAAGTTCCTCTTTTTATTAATTTTCTCCACTTTTAGGTATGAAAACTTCACCACATATGCAAAAACCTCAACATGTGAAGTGGAGGTCCAACAACATCACTCTAGATAATCCTAATGAATATATAGAAGCTTTAGAAAAAAAGGGAAAATAGAGAAGCAAAACTTCAAATATATTTAGAGGCAATGTTGATAACAAATTTAGATTGTTCGAAGACAAGATAGAGAATATAATATTAGGTTTCAAGGCTCAATTGTATAAAATGAAGGCTAGATTACAAGAAATGGAAAAATAGAATCAATCAACCTAATATTGAGAAGTCGAAGAAAATCACAACCTAAGAAACATGATTAAATAACTAAATGAAAAATTAATTAATAACCCTAAGTAGTATGGAAAATAATTTGGATATGAAACTTGTCAAAGAGGAAATGAATATGCTAATTGATTTGGATCATGATCATAACAAAAGAGCCCTAAATCTCATAATTTCTAGTGTAAAAGAGTAGAAAGATGATGATACAATAATAGTAGTAAAAGAACTAAAAAATAAGTCACTAGTCAAAACAAGTTATCTCATAGAAGAAAGGAGGTAACGTATAGCTATAGCTACCCTAGGTGCAATAAATTATGCATGAAGTGCAATTTTTTGTTGTTGTTGTCAATTAATTAAAAATACAAAAAATTATGTCTTCCAAAGAAAATACTTCATATTCTACATCCTAACATTCAAAATGGTGTCCATTGTAATGACCCTCATACATACACTAATTATTTTTTTAATAGTAAACAACATATTATTTGCTTGGTATAAGATTTATTCTATGTTTAAAATATCTTTGCTTACGAATGACAAAAACTGGACATTTAAGGTATTTGAGTATCAATGTCCTACCTTTAATGAACTTTGAACATCATGAATTCTTATTCTATTTGTGAAATTCACATAAATGATTTATTTTTCCTCCAAGTTATATCCTTTTCTAAAAAGGGTTTTATGATTAACATAACCCATTTTCATAAAAAATATTGTAACATGTTGATAGTGTTGGACCTCCCAACATTCAAGTTATCTTTTAGGCCTTTGTTTTGTCTTGCTTTATATCACCTTTTACTGAAAATACCTCATGCTTTTGTTTGCTTTGAATGGTTATTGTCGTGGTTTTGTACATTCTCGGAGACAATATAGTAAGCATTTACTATTTTCCATGATTCTCCTGTTTTAACGATATTTAAACATTAAATGAATCATTAATAATAGTTTGTGTGTTTGCATGATTAAATTTAAGTTTATTATATTTTTATGCATATGCCAATAGGCCTTGACCTTGCATTCACCTCCTTGTACTATGCAACAGATTTCTGTACCAATTGGGATTCCTGCACCAGTTTACTATGGGCTTCCCATACTCTGAAGATTTTATGCACCACACATCAAATTCCTGCACCGCGCATCAAGTTCCTGCACCACACTCACGTTCCTACACCACACTCACGTTCCACACTCACATTCCCACACTAGATTCAAGGAATGCTTAAAATACTTTAATTATTAAAATTCGGAGGACATTACATAGCTCACCAGAGCCTCAAACTGAGAAAAGAGGGGCCATTTACCAAAATAGTCCCTTGTGTACCAGATTCAACTCCTCTATTCGATATTCAGTTGCACCAGAGCAAAATATGATTTTATCCATGGAAAACTGTTATTATTTTTAATTTATTCCTTATGTATTATGATTGGCTTGTCAATACCCTGATTTATAATTTCAATATCTTTTTAAACTCAGATATCTTCTGGAGCTAGGAAGAAGGGGAGGAGACAGTCCCAATGTAGCATTATGCGAGCATAGTTAATCTGCGGATCACTCCCTTTGTTTGCTGGAGTCTAATATTTTCTTGCACCATGTAAAGACTGAGATTTCGAATATTGATGAAAGCATTTCAAGTGATGTTCTGTTAAGTTATTTTATGTGTTTCATGATTATAATCTTTGTGTGAACTAGATCATTGACAGAGGGTGCGAGCTGGCTGGATTGGCCTCCATACCAACTCGACACCACTCTAAATTTTTCAGGATTAGGTTGGATTTCCTTTAATTTTTCATTTACTGTGTGGGAAGTGTGTGTAAGATCAAACCCTTATATTCATTTCTTTTCAGTATCTTTCCTTCTTTAAAATTGATGTCATTTGATTTGATGTGTGAATGCGATATTGGAAATTGTTTCTTGTAATTTAAAAGGATTTCTTTATATCAAATATTAGATCAGATTATGTGTCATGGTGTGTCCCTCCAGTTGTTATGTATTCAAAAATTCATCTTATGCTTTGATACCTTGCCTCTACAAGCTTTGAATGCACAATTAATATCTTTTAAATTGGTTTAGATCTGATGGAGGTTGCGTATTACTTAGGAGCATAGGCCACATATATATTTCTATCATTTGAAAATCTGATTCTTGTATACTGCAGAGTCGACGTTGATGAAAGGAAACTACATCATGTTTGAGATCGATAATGTTTCTCCCGCATTGTAGTTTCCATCAGACTTTTGTTCATCTTCCCAAGCAATATTTATTTTTGTTACAGAGGGACAAACAAGGCGAGAGAATTTATATTAAATCAATTTCTTTCATAGATTTGTTTACACATTAAATTTACTTGCCAAGTTTTAATTTCTTGAAAATGATTTCTTTAGACAGAGATAGATGAGGAAGAATTAGTGCAGACTTGTTATGAGGTTTTTGTGCTTCTCTTTCTTAATTTTCTTTGCACAAAGAATGGTTTTTAATTTATTTTGAATTTATTTCAGCATTTACAATCTTCCTTTTCGATGTTGTTCATGAATTGATTGGCTTCTAGTCAAACAATAGTTAGGATTTACCTTTTGTTTTCCAATAATTAGGATTTCCTTTCGCAATTGCTAATAGTGCAGTTTTGCCTTTTATTTTTCAATTGTTTAATCAAAGCTTGTTTTAAATTGTCAGGATTGGTTTTTTCTCAAGTTTCATTCGAAGTGCAGGATTCGTTTAATATGTTGAGATTGATGCAAAAGTTAGACTAGAATTTGATTTGCATGTTTCCAGGGGCTCTCTCTGGAATTTCCAGTGTTGCGCCTAGAAGTTCATGAACTCCCTGATTGAAAATTAAATGTTGGTCCATTAATACGCCTTATACTATTTCCAACAGAATATCCCCGATATGAAGTCCAAATTAGACCTCACACCATTTGGTGTAGGAGTCCCATCTGGAATATGGCATGGTTTTTGAAGCAGTGGGTTTTAATGATGTGCCTTGGCTGTAATAATGCAAAGAGTGGTGTAATTGTGACTTTGGTGAATAAGTGTGTGACTTTGCGGAGGGTCAAGTGCAATGTATGAAAGGCTCTAACACATGAGGGGAAAATGGGTGAGCCCATTTGAAGCTTGTAATAGTACGCAACTTCAAAGGAACACACAAGCATAAATACATCACAAGTTATCCTGCAAAATATTTCACGCGTTAACCATGACAGAAATAAACAACATCACGCATTCAACAAGATTCATACTAATGCAAACAAAAGAGTTCAAAGAATTAGTGTAAGTTAAATAACATATATTGCAAACATAACAAGCACAGTCCTAATATATTCACAACATATGCACGAAAACGTGTCAAATCTAAGCTTTTATTAAAGTCAAAGTTCCAAGCATACATATACAATTGAAGATCCACTAGCCCTAATAATGGAACATGAATTCTACACCTACTCCTCCAAATAAAGACACTCCCTCTATGCTATAGAGAAGCCAAGGTTCTCAAAAAACTCCCAAGCTCTTGATCTTAAGTTAAAAGCCTAGCCAAAATATTGGCTCCCAAAATCCCCTTACATGAGTTATGAGGATATATTTATAAAAAAATGGGTGACTATTCATCTTCCTTTTGTGACTCTTGGACATCACTCATGACTCTTCAACTTCCATACAAAATGACTCTTCACATTCCACAATTGACACCTGGAATTTCACTTGCAAATTAATTACAAAAGAATATTACAATATACTCGTACCTATATAAGACAAAATTGGGTAGAGCCAACTAGACAACCTAATAATAAAAAATGAGTCAAGATTGAGTTTGGGAAAACTCTAGCTCAACAAATTCGACTTGTAGGTTCTCAGTCACATGACGGTTCCAAGACTTGTACTGCGCGATGACTTCCCCAAACTATGTGATGGGATTAGGCTGAAAGAATACTCTAGCCTCCATGGGATCTGGGTACACTAATTTGGAACCGGTCTGAATTTCCTTCTTTAGCAAGATAATTTATCAGGTGCTCAGAATTATGCTCAAAAATAAAATTTGGAAAAATGACTCGAAGCTGGAATTACTGTGTAGTGTTCGGCATTCTAAATCCGGCACAACTCGTTTTGTGCTAAATGGACTCCGTATGGCTTTAGAAATAAGTTTTTTTTGTTTTGCTAAATAGAAAAATTTTGTAAAAATTGTGTAGAAAAACCCATTCAACAGTCTGTTTGGTTGGCTGGGCATGCATATGTGGTAGGGTGATAGGGCAGGTCAACTTTGGTCAATTTCCGCTCCGACTAATGGGAGACTTCCAAGTGGCAGTTGTGGATTGGTTAGAATTGTGGTGTGTTGGAATTTTATTATTGGTTTCGATGGGCCAGTGAGTAGGGGACATGTGTGATCTTCACAGTATAGAAAAATTATTGTTATAATCTAGAAGGACCGGGCAAGGGTCGAACACAAGACCTCCGCCCCACCAACAACACATGCCACCAGTCCGCCTATCTCTTGGATCTTAATCTTATAGTGCACCACATACATTTAAAGTTTAATAAATATGTCGCCTATTACACATTAATTTGTCACCATGCTCATTTTCTCGTCCCTGATCCTGAAATGCCTCATGATAGATCCTGTTCAATGTTTCCACTATGAATAAATATGTTAAGACATCCCCTGAAGATTCAAATAAAAATTCCTTGGAACATTACTAAACAACCTCGGTCAAATTCCTAGTTTCCTGGGTCACCTCTTTTCCTGGTGTCATGCCCGCGCTGATGTCATATTCATAGTTCTGGCTTAGCGCTTCTAGCGCCCTTATTTCTTGGAAAACCACGTTGATCCCTTTCTGGCAGTGTTTCCTCAAATGGAGGAGAGGATTTGAGCTCTAGAAGTTCTAGGGCGGTGAGTTGGTTGTTAAACAGTGGTGATAGAGTTGAGCTCTCTAATTTTAGAGCTTTGATCTCATCCATGGGGGTTTATCCCTTATAAAGTGGGCTTTCCTCCTCCTTTCATGGGCTCCCAACCTCTTCTCCTTTCCTATAAATTCATATCCCTCATTCCCATAATGTTAGCTTGGTTGGTCATTGTCAGGCTAGTCTAAACTCTCGTTCCCATTGCATCCTCATATTGTGATAAGGCCTAAGTGTTTAGGATAAAGAATTCTTTAGAGCTTCGGTGAAGGACTCAATTTTTCACCAAAGGAGGCATCCAACATCAGTGCCTGGGTTGTAAGCTATCATTTTTATATTTATCAATAAAAACATCTGATATTTGCTTTCTATATTTTTCTAGTTGTTTATGCAAATATTCTGGTACTCCTTCATCTACTAGATAGCTAATTTTTATGATTATTATGCATTGGATTACGTTTCATATTGCCTCTTGATCATTCATAAGTATTCTTGTGCCATTAGTAGTAGAGAGCGAGCCTAGAAGGATCATGGATCAAGGTCATCATCAACGGATTCAAACGTAGCGTTGGGAAAATGATACTTTTGTCTCTTTTATTGTCGCATTGTAAATGTTACTTAAGAGATATTTGCATTAGAAAGTATCTCGTGTTGCTAGACCCACTCTAGGGCTAGAGATATAATTTCCTCTGTGAGTAGAGGGGATTTATCTTGACAACAGAACTGGCGACTCCACAGGGGATCTTAACGTCTTAGCCTTCCTTCCTCAGACTGACCTTGGATCAGTTTGACCAATTACTAAAATATAAGCTTGCTTAGGCCTCTGTTAGTTTGTGTAGGGTTTGATAGTCACTTCATTGTGTTATGTCTGGTGTTTGTGTGAGACTCTTTTTTATTTTTCCTTATTTTTAGTGACCAGTGAGCTTTCTGTTTGCACAATAGTGCTGATAGCGTTGTTCTATATATTACAACCGCATTGATTTTCCTTTCATCACTCTTTTTCTTATCACAGAAGCACTAATATTAGACCTAGGAAAAGTTAGGGTTTCCTCTTGATCTTCCAGTTTGTCCTAGCCCCTTAAGGATGTGTGTAGAATCTCAGTGACCTCCTTGTCGTGTGTTTGGCTTACTTGTTTTCTCTGAGCGAGTATTTTCATCTCTTTAATTTGTTTGTAAGTTGGGATATTTTTCTCCATTTCAAAAAACTTTCGTCACATTGTTACTGACTTGATTCAAATTTATTTGTCGTATGCACTGCTCATCACTGCATCTCAGGTCTTATCTTCGATTTAGGGTCAAACATAGGATCACAAAGTGTTTAATTCACAAGTCTAGAAGAGTGCGTCCTTTGTCCAAATTCAAAAGAAATTGAAAGTGATTTTCATTTTAGTTTTGATTTGGCTTGTCTTCATTGTTTTGAAAAAGAGGAGTGAAAAACATTTCATTCATGTGTTTTTAAATTGATTTTTATTTTTTTCGATTGAAAGAAAAGTGAAAGGATTTTCATTATGTTTCTTCATTCATTCATTTAATTTTCTTTTGATTGCATTTCAAAGTTAAAAAAAAATAAAAAATCTTGTGCATATTAGTGGAAAAGAAAATTATTTTCAGTTTTTCAATAAGTTGCATTTGTTTGGGAAAAAGTGAATTCGAATGAAAAGAATTGCATTTATTAGCTTTGAGCTAGTCTGGGGGGCATTATTATTGTTGAATTGATTACACTTTTTCTTGTATCTCTTCCCTAAATAGTTTAGGCTTCATTGAAATGGAAAGTTTTTCTTTTTTCATTTAGTATGCACCATAGGATTCAGGTGACATAAATTTTGAGAAAAAAATTAAACTTAACTCAAGATCAACATTAAAATTCACTCAATTTACCTTAAGGAGCATTTGGAACTAACAAGAGCATTTAGTGGTCTAGGCTAGAGATGTGTTCCAGTGTCGTAAAATGTAGGAGCTGTCGTTAACAATCTGTGTTATAGCCTGGGGGTAATATATCGTCCCACGTATGCAAGTATATTGATGTATGCGAATTATATTTGGGGCACTCCCATCAAAAAATTATGCATTAGACAACACTACTACGAACTTGACTCCCATGTACCGTCGCATATATTTTGGAAGACACCATTAGGTTACAAGCCTACCATAGGTAACTGAGTCAGCCACCTTGTAAACGTGATACACCAAACACAAACATTCGGGAGATAGGTTGTAGTGCATTAAGTCCTTGGTCATTTTTTCTATCTTTTATCACCAAGGTGTATATTGCAGTTCACGAATAATTGGTAAACCTTTATGCCTAACACACCCTTTTTTATTTATCTTTTGTTAATTATAAAAGTAACTTCCCAAGAAAAAATCTTACCCATGTAGTTCTCCAGCCTCATTATTTCTTCGTAAATTGTGAATATGTTCACCTCTTCCTTCTTTGATATTGTTTTGAAAGGTCATCGTGGTTGAATCGTCGAATTCGCCTCATCCCTCCTCTGACGGATATCAAGAGCCTCCTCCTGAGGTCCCTCAGTTTCCACTTGGGCCCCTTGAAGCGCAAGGTTCTGAACACAAGATTTTCATTAGTGTTCAACCCATTTCATCTCGACCACTGCCTAACGATTCTCCTTGGACGACATCGAAAGACTCTGAGCCAGAAAGCCCCGAACCATCTACACAATTCATGGTCTTTCCTAAAAATCTGGTCTTTGATCTGATTGTGGTCTCACCTCAACATGATTATATAACTTTTTATCAACCCATAATTCCCTTTCACACTTCTCCAGTTGTTGAGATTCAACAAGATGATGATCCTAGTGAAAATTAAGAAATTACACTAGGTGGGGCCCACAGGCTATTTTTAGGTGTATGCCTATTTTTAGAATGGTGAAAAAATTCTATCTATAGATGAGGTTATATTTTTAGATGCATGTGCAAAGTCTAGTTATAGATGACATGTATAAATATAGAATCCATGTCGATTATTATTATCTCTTAATAATAATTGGACAATAAATATTAATCTATTCCCTTGGAGCACTTGATTTCAGTTATCTGAAGTGGAAAACCAGTTAGATGAAGGAATTTTGAGTTCTAAGGTTTTTTGGTGGGGAATTCAAGTGGACTTAGTTGTAACTGAGTGATTCGAAGTTGTAACAGAGTTGGATGTGTAGATATGTGAGTTGTAAAGTAGTTTAACTCAGTTAAGTGAGTTAAACTCAGTTGTGCTAGTTGTAACTAAAGATAAACTAGTGAGATATTAGTGAATTAAATATTAGATTAATTCACATGGAGTGATATCACATGCAAGTGAATATTTACTACTGTTAACTACATGCATGTCAGATCCAGTGGAGACCTAGTTGAGAGATAGGTGAAAGGGACAATTTGAATATATATTGTGGAATTAGTGGGTGCACTCATGCAAACACACACACATTGGAGATGCCAATGAGGATTGCGTAGTCAAGGAAAGGTAGGATATCATTCATTCAGGGATTGTGATTAGCAGGGATTGCACAGTGGAGGCAGGCTTTCAGGAGGCAGTAAATTGGTGCATGTATTTGCCAATTTTTGTATGATAGTGTGAGACGATTGTATATTGTACTGAGAGCTCTTGGAGTAGAGTTTTCTATGATATTGTTTCATGATCCATGATATATACATAATATATGATAGTGGGGTTTTTAGCTTTATGCTTTCCCGGTAAAAACATTTGTGTTATGTGTGATTGATCTTTCTTCATGTGTTTGAAATTGGTAATCATGTTTTAAATTCCACAAATATTTTAGTAGAAGGATTCTATATTTAATAGTGGCATATAATTTTTAGATCAAGAGAATCCAGGCAATACATAATTTTATTAAAATTTATACATGGTATCAGAGCCAAGAAGATTGAAATTTTGAAGCAGTATCTGAGTTTGTTGGTGGAAACAATTTGAATTTGCTGCAAGAATTTCTTGGTGCGAAAGTTGAGTAAACATCGAAATGGATTTCAATGGTTTGCGGCTAGAGTATGCACTCGAGGGAAGCTCAAAATAAATTTCATGGTAGGACAGGATGGAGATGATGCTTGAAGATAATGTCTTGAAGGAATTCATTGACAGTGATGTTCCTAAGCCCACTTTGACAGATGCTACATTACTTGATGCATGGAAAAAGAAAGTAGCGAAGACGAGAAGGATTCTGTTTGAAGGTGTACGAGACCACTTTTTCTCAAGCCTTCATGGGAAAGCCACTCCACATGCTATGTGGAAGGTTTTGACGGATCTTTTCCAAAGTAACAACGACCATAGGAAATTGGCGCTGAAGGATAAACTCAGAAAGATCAATATGGAGAAGGGCGACAATATTCCTAAGTATCTCACAAAGTTTTTCCAATGTCAAGATGAACTGGGCAGTGTGGGAATCATGGTTTCTAATGATGATTTCGTGAGCTTTTCTCTCTTGGGACTTCCTAAGAGTTGGCCCAGTTATCAAGAATCTATCAATGGACGAGAAAACCTGCTGGATTGGGAACGATTGTGGTAAGATCTAGTGAAGGAAGAGTTCAGGAGGAACACCGGAGATGGCTCTTCATCAAAGAATGACGATGAAGAGGATTGTGCTTTGGCTGCCAAGGAAAGGAAAGGGAAGGGGAAGAAATTCCATTCAAAATCTGAGTCTAAAGGCAAGAAGCTAGAGTTGTCCAAGGTGAATTATTTTCACTATCATGAACATGGGCATCTCACCACTAACTGCCCACAGAAGAAGAAAAACAAGAAGGCTGCTGGAGCTGCAGTTGGTGAGGCCCTTGCCTCACAATTTTAACTTGATTTCTCTTTGATCACATGCTTGGTTTCAAGCGCAATGGGATTGGTGTGGTATCTTGATAGTGGTGCTTCCTTCCACATGATAGGAGATAAGGAGATTTTCAGTGACTTGGAGGAGAAAGATCTCCAAATGCATATAGAGATGGGGCGAAAATGGATGATACTGTGCGACCGAAATTGGTACCATTACCTTTGAGAGGGATTTAGGTAAATCATTTCAATTGAAAGATGTTATGCATGTTCCAGGTTTGAAGAAAAACTTGGTCTCTGTCGTGATGTTGGAGGAAAAAGGCTATGATGTTGTTTTCAGTGATGGAAAAGCTTTCCCGTGACATAAAACAATGGGTCAAGCCAAGAGGATAGCAATTCGAGTCAATAATCTCTACAAGCTAGAGGTAGAAGGCTGCACTGCCATGATGGGAAAGGTGGAAAGAATGGTGAGCCGGGATGAGGGCGAATTATGGCACAGGCGATTGGGCCATCTTCATCATGGAGCCTTGAAATTTATGCAGAAAATTTCTACTGGACTTCCAAAGGGAACACTTGATTAGTTAGATCAGTACAAGGGTTGCACCATGGGGAAGTATGTAAAGTCCACCTTTCATGTAAAGGAGAACCATGCTTCGGTGATCCTAGAGAGAGTTCACACAGACATGTGTGGACCATTTTCAGTTTCTTCAACAACAAAACACAAGTATTATGTTATTTTTGTTGATGAATTTTCTCGTAAATGCTGGATCTTCTTCATGCAGAAGAAGGATAAAACATTCTTAAAGTTTTTTGAGTTCAAGGCATTGGTTTAGAAAGATTCGGGGAAGCAAGTGAAGGCTTTGCGAATCGATAATGGTGGATAATACATCTCAAACGAATTCAAAGACTTCTGTAGCAAAGAAGGAATTCGAAGAGAAATCATAGCACCTCATAACCCACAACAAAATGGGGCTGCAAAGAGGAAGAATAGAACGTTCGTGGGTGCAGCACGAGCAATGTTGCATGATCAGGGGCTACCAATGCATTTGTGGGAAGAAGCATGCAACACTGCGGTTTATGTGCAAAACTGTTGTCCTCATAGAGTACTTTGCATTAGTACACATGAAGAAGCTTTTACTAGCAAGAAACCAGATGTTTCTCACTAAAATATTTTTGGCTCATCTGTTTATGTGCATGTGACCAAGAACACCAGGAAGAAGCTGGAGCCAAATGTTGAAGTTGGGATATTTATGGGGTACACAGAAACACCCCATAATTATCGTGTGTATTTTCCAAACAGTAGAATGAAAGTGGTGCGACAGGATATCAAATTCAATGAGGAGAAAGCTATGAAGTTGTCGCTTGAGAGGGAGCTAGACTTACATGTAGAGGAGGAACTTTTGGTTCCCAAAGATGAGTCTCTAGATGTGGATCAGCCATGGGAGGAGGTTCATGAAGTGGAGGAGTCCACTCATGCAGAGTCAAACATCAGAACTAGCAGAAGGTGTACCACAAAAGTTGAGAGGCTGAAGCTTGATGAGGCACAGAATGTAGGAGTCCCTACTTCACAGCGTAGACAGAGATAGTCTCCTGACCGATTCACTGGATACATGGCTCTCATGAGAAAATGTATTGTGACTAATCCATCTTCCTTTCAGGAAGCAGTGCAGAAGCCCACATGGGTAGATGTAATGGTGGAGGACTATGACCCCATTGTCAGAAACAATGCTTGGGAAATTATTCCAAGGCTAGTTGATAAATCAATGGTAGGTTCAAGATGGATCTACAAGGTAAAGCAAGTTGTTGACGGGAGTGTTGAGAAATACAAGGCCAGATTTGTGGCCTAGGGATTCTCACAGATTGAGGGGATTGATTATGAAGAAACCTTTGCACCTGTTGCACTATATTCTTCCATAAGGGCCATCCTTTCTCTCTCAGCGCAAATGGGTTGGCACATTCATCAGATGGATGTGAATACTATGTTCCTTAATGGGATCATTTAGGAAGAAGTGTACATTGAGTAGCCTGAATGATTTGAGATCTTTAGCAGTGAGTCACATGTGTGAAGACTCAAAAGAGCGTTGTATGGGCTGAAGAAAGCACCTCGTTCTTAGTACACTCCGATCGACAGCTATTTCACTAGACGTGGCTTCACCAAGAGTGAGGCAGATGAAAACCTATACCAAATTGCGGTGGAGGGTAAGATTTTAATCACGTTCTTTATGTTGATGATTTAATACTGACTGGTGATGAGAAACTAATACTCTCATGCAAGGAGGACCTTGAAAAGGAGTTTGAGATGAAGGATATGGGCCTCCTTCATTATTTCCTTGGATTAAATATGGCAGCGAGAAGGTGAAATTTTTGTGTCTCAAGGCAAGTATGCAAGGGAGATACTGGGTAAGTTTAACATGGAGGGTTGCAAACCCATGGATACTTCTCTTCCAAGAAACTGGAGGAAAGAGGATGCCCCATCTGGTTAGGTAGTGGATGCTACTGTCTATAAATATTTAGTGGGTTCACTAATGTATTTAGTAAATACAAGACCAGGCATATGCGATGCGGTGAACCAGCTTAGTCAAGCGATGGTTAGGCCTACCAAGATCTTTTGGAAGGCGGGCGAGCATGTCCTGAGGTATCTCAGGGCACATCTGAGTATGGATTATGGTACATACAAAAGGATGAGGTGAAGTTGCATGGCTTCATGGATGCAGATTGGGTGGGCAACCTAACAAATAGAAAGAGCACACTAGGAGGGGTGTTTAGGATCGAATCTACAATTTTTTCTTGGTATAGCAAGAAACAAAGATCCATGGCACTCAGTTCAATGGAAGCGGAATACATGGCAGCAAGTAAAGCTACATGTGAGGCTATTTGGATGAGAAAGATTCTGGTTAGTTTGTTTGGTTCTGTTGGCTTTAGGGGTCCTGACCCAGGTTCACAAGTTAAGTTTTGCCAACAAACCCCTATAATACTGGCCCTTTCGGCAGTGACCTGCTTGCGCAGGTCAAAGTCTCACCTGAAGTAGTATGGGAGGGTGTTAGAACCAGGTTTCTGCACTTGGAAAGAGAGAAAGTAAGCCAAGCCACGTACAACGCACAAATCTATGGAAACAGAGCTAGTTTGTAGGCTTAAATAGATAACCAATGTACATAGTATTACAGATCTAAATATTAGGTCCACATCCACGTGCATTCGACCAACAAAGATATAAATTACAGTATGCGCAGTAGACCAGATAGCATATATTATAGATAAACACAACAGATAACACAGATAATTCGTACCTTATCACAAATTTAACACAGAACGCAGATTCAGATAACAGATAGATCCAGAACCAAATATCAACAATACTTCTCATATATTAATAGCAGATCCTTACATAACCCCAAATCCCACCTGCGCACACAGCTAGCAGGGTCCGCACATAGCAGGACAAAGGATCTCCACACACACAGCCAACAGGAGTTCGACCCAAATACCCGAAGCCTAGAACTAACAATCCACACTTAGCATTCACCTCTATCCATCTTCTACCTATCGACTGAAAAATACTTGCTATTTATACCAATTTAGCCTAGACTTACCATGGTCCGCAAAACATGGTTTGCGGACTCTTGGTTTTACCTATTTACCCTCTTACAACGTATTGGGGCCTTTATTCGCCCTATCACCCCTGCGCTAGACTAAATATAATCAAAATAATACAAAATTGGACCAGATTTCATCAGTGTGGGAGACCCTGCTCCAACAGTCCCCCAACATAATATTGTGACTCATGTCAAGTCACTGCGATGGTGGAAACTCCACCTGTGTGCGCAATGCCTCAACATTTGCAACCAGTGGGGCCAAGACTTCTAGGCTCTATGCCGAAGCATTCTACGCAATATCTACTAACTTTTGCGACGTTGGACCTTCTGTTGCAACGGTGACACTATCCAGTGTCTGATTGAGTCTTTTTACTGCAGCATCTGCGTCCTGAGAGAATTGAAGGGCTGCGGTAGACCATGGCTTCAATCTCTTCCTGATGGCATCCTTCTTGTGTCGAAGTTCCTTAATCTCAGCTTGGAGGACCTCGCTGGTCCTTAGACGAGCGAAGCGTTGTGCTGGGATCAGAGTGGCGATGGTAGCCCTGATCTGGTCACATTCTTCTTGCTTCTGATGGAGCTCCTGATTAACTTGTCGCAGGCTCGGATCATGTTGAACCTTCCTTCGGAGCTACAAGGTTGTCTCCAGTAACTGTGTACCTTGAGCAATCTATCTCATAATGGTGTTCGTTGCAGCCGTGACTAACGCAACCCATTGAGCCATTAGCTTTGGAGGCATCTCAGGTTGCAACTTGGCCTGAGGATTGCAGATTTGCTGCTCCATCTGTGTCTTGAAGGCCTGCAACTATGTTCGGGAAGCCTTCAATGTGGTCACCAGTGCTTCAATTTTAGCTTGCGGGGTGTCATCGGGTGATACGTCTGCTGCTATGTCCGTATACACCTGGTGTATCGCTGTTTCCAGTTCGGCTTGCTAGGAGACCGAGAGAAGCACGTCGGCATTTTGTTGTGCTATCATCTTCTCGGCCGTACATAGTTGATGATTTACTAGTTGGTCTTGATGGTAAATTTCATGCAAACCGACATGTGGATATTCCTTACTGATTCCTGTGGCAGCTGGGCGAGATTCAGCTGTATGCCTGATCCTGCTGGGAGATGCATTGCTTCTAGGTGACCTTGAATCTAATGTACTCCCAACTGAGTGTCATCTCTCGGGCCAACTTCTAGTTTCATAGCCACCTCCAATGCTTTTTCCTGTGTTTCGATAGATTGCTACCCCATAGGTATCCGTAGGTGAGGTAGCAGCATAGCGATGAACCATTCTGTGTGTTGTCTATCATCATACTGGAATCCACCTTCTCTGATTGCTTTCTTTAATCACTGATCTGCTTCCCATACAGAATCAGATGGCCCTTGCTTGATATCCTTCAGTTCCTTTACTATCTATGAGTAGGATTTAGGTCTCTTGAATTGTTGCTTTAGTGCAGCCTTAATTTCATCAATAGTTGAATTTTCCTTCTACCCAATGTACCCCATATACCAATCTAGAGCCCTTTCCTCAAAGGTAAGGGATAACCGAGCCCGTCTCACTGCATCACTTAGTATGTTCTGTGCAGCCCATACTGACTCTACAATAAACCAGAACCGATCCATATCCTCATCGCCCACACCTTTAAAGGTTGGGAGCTTTAAGTGCGTAGCCATGTCACCTGTTGATGAGGGTGGTGGGGAGTTTTTCCCTCGATGAGAGCTTGATGGAGGAGTTGATAGAGGGTTGAATGTGGCGAAATCCCTTACCGGGTTATACGTAGCCTGATCTCCTTCCTGGTTGGTTCTATAGTACTTCCCGCTACACGTAGTACCTTCGTTCTGGTCGGAATTCATTCACGACGTATGGCTACACAGGATACTTTTCTTGCACAAAAAGGTCTTTATTAACAGTGGTAACTTTTCAGGAACTTACCACAGAACCCTTTAAAGAATTGACTTTCTACTTTAGAATATGATATTGACTAGTCAATTGCAAATTATGTCACAAATCCTCCTAGTACGCTGTCCACCCAGCGATCTACCATCTGTGTGATAGTATTGTCAGTCTTCTCTAGCTGCGAAAGTTGTTCTGGGGTCCACTGCGTAACTCGTTCGTCCTTCCAACACGTTTGGAATTCAACTAAGTTGGCCCACCACTCCTGAAGTACGATCACAATTGTTACAAAGAATATTTCGTAGCTCTCTATGAAAATATATTTGTTCTTCCACTCTTCAGTAGTTATCTTTATACTGCGATTTTCTTTTATCGCGAATTCCTGAACTTTTCTTTCAAACCATTCATCAATCTCTTTCTTTTTTGGTTTCCAATATGGCCTTGGCATTCCCTGATCTTTCAAAATTCTCTTGGTCTCGACAACAGAACCATTTGTTGTCTTTAGGGGTCCTGACCCAGGTTCACACGTTAAGGTTTTCCAACAAACCCCTATACTATTGGCCCTTTTGGCAGTGACCTGCTTGCGCAGGTCAAAATCTCACCCAAAGCAGTATGGGAGGGTGCTAGAACCAGGTTTCTGCACCCAGAAAGAGAGCAAGTAAGCCAAGCCACGCACATCGCACAGATCTATGGAAATAGAGCTAGTTCACATGCTTAAATAGATAACCAGTGTACACAGTATTACAGATCTAGATCTTAGGTCCACATCCACGTGAATTCGACCAGCAAAGATATAAATTACAATATGCGCAACAAACCATATAGCATATATTATAGATAAACACAATAGATAACACAGATCATTCTTTCCTTATCACAGACTTAACACAGAACACAAATTAAGATAACAGATAGATCCAGAACCAAATATCAACAATACTTCTCATATATTATCAGTAGATCCTTCCATAAGCCCAAATTCCACCTGCGCACACAACCATCAGGGTCCGCACACAACAAGACAAAGGATCTCCGCGCACACAGCCAGCAGGAGTCGACCCAAATACCCAAAGCCCAGAACTAACAATCCACACTTATCATTCACCTATATCCATCTTCTACCTATCGACTCAAAAAGGCTTACTGTTTATACCAATTTAGCCTAGACTTACCATGGTCCACAAACCGTGGTTTGCAGACTCTTGGTTTTATCTATTTACCTGCTTACAATGTATTGGGGCCTTTATCCGCCCTATCACCCCTGTGCTAGACTAAATATAATCAAAATAATACAAAATTGGACTAGCTTTCATCAATGTGGGAGACCCTGCTCTAACAGGTTCTCATTTAGATCCAACAGTGATTCATTGTGATAATCATAGTTTCATTTAACTCTCGATTAATCCTATGTTTCATGATAGATCTAAGCATATATATATCCAATATCATCATATCAAATATTTTGTGCAGCGGAAGAACATTTCGCTTCAGTACATTCCTACGGAAGATCAGGATGCAGATATTCTGATGAAGGCGCTCACCAAGAGCAAATTCGAATAGGAGCAAATTCGAATACCATAGAGATAGGATCGGGGTGAAGGATAATCCCTTTCTTATTGAGAGGGAGTGTTGAGATTCAACAAGATGATGATCCCAGTGAAAATTAAGCACCTACACTAGGTGGGGCCCACAAGCTATTTTTAGCTATATGTCTATTTTTAGAATGGTGAGTAAATTCTATTTATAGCAGGAATCTATTTTTAGAATGGTGAGAAAAATATATTTATAGATGAGGTTCTATTTTTAGATGCATGTGTAAAGTCTATTTATAGATCGCATGCCTAAATATAGAATGCATGTCGATTATTATTATCTCTTAATAATAATTGGATAATAAATATTAATCTATGCTCTTGAAGCATTTGATTTCAGTTAACTGAAGTGGCAAACCAGTTAGCTGAAGGAATTTCGAGTTCTAAGGTTGGTTGGTTGGACATGCAAGCGGACTTAGTTGTAAATGAGTGATTCAAATTTGTAACAGAGTTGGATGTGTAGTTATGTGAGTTGTAAAGTAGTTTAACTCAATTAAGTGAGTTAAACTCAGTTGTGCTAGTTGTAACTAGTTGTAACTAAAGATACACTAGTGAGAGATCAATGAATTAAATATTAAATTAATTCACATGGAGTGATATCGCATGCAACTGAATATTTACTACTGTTAACTACATGCATGTCATATCTAGTGGAGACCTAGTTGAGAGATAGGTGAAAGGGACAGTTTGACTATCTGTTGTGACATTAGTGGGTGCACTCATGCAACCACACACACATTGGAGATGCCAATGAGGATTGTGTAGTCAAGAAAAGGTAGGATCTCATTCATTCAAGGATTGTGATCAACAGGGATTTCACAGTGGAGGCACGCTGTTAGGAGGCAGTAAATTGGCGCATGTATTTGCCAATTTTTGTATGATAGTGTGAGACGATTGTATATTGTACTAAGAGATCTTAGAGTAGAGTTTTGTATGAGATTGTTTAGTGATCCATGATATATACATACTATATGATAGTGGGGTTTTTAGCTTTATGCTTTCCTGATAAAAGCATCTGTGTTATGTGTGATTGATTGTAATATTCCTACTTAGCCTAAGCTAAGAGGAATATACATTTTCATCTCATTTTCTATTGCATGAATAAATGAATAAAGGAGGACATGTAAAACTCCTGAAAAGAATGAATAAATCAATGCCCATATGAATAGGGATAAATATGGGCCATGTAAACAAATCACTTGCAGGTGTGAAAGGGGTTTGTGCTATGAGACTGGGTCAACCTTAACCAAATCTACAACGCTATCTAGATACAATGTACCTCATGGATGGACAACGCAGTTCTAGATGGAGGCCCCTCATGTGAAAGGAGCTAATTCATTGAAGTGGTTTAGGGTTTGACAAGGCTTTCATCTTATAAAAGGAGGATGAGAGCAGCAAGAGAGGGTTTTTGATTGTGCATATTTCTGAGTATCTTGTCTATTTAGAAAAATACCATTCTTTTCTATTTAGCTGAGAATAGTGCTACTTAGCACTTGGGAGTTCCTATGCAGGGATCCCACATCTTCCATTGAGGATTAATTGGAGGAGTCTTGCTAATTTCATCCACTATTCAGAATTTGACCAAGCTCATATTTCAACTAAAACGCTGATCCTGCTTAGGATTAGGCTGTCCTTGCAAGCTGCAACAAGTGGAGGTCAGATCTGCTCAAATCTAGGCCATTTCAGGCCCTCTTTTCACTAGGAAAGTCTTCTATCCCATGGGCAAGAGAGTTTTGAACCTTTGGAGCTGATATTTCACATCTTAGCATCAGGCCAACTCAGTGCTTCAAGCTATAGCACAATTTCCCTTCCAGGACTGCGTTATTCTTGGAGGAGGTTTTGTAGGGTGTTTTGATCCCCATTTTGAGAAGAGATCTTTGGTGTTGGGCTTTGCCTTTCACTTTTGTGATCCACGGATTAGCTTTCTGATCCATGTTCTATATAGATATGATCTATTTCTAATGTAAAATCATCTTCAGAAATTTCTGAATAATATTGCAGATCTGCTACTTTAAACTTAGATCTACTCTCTGTAATGCATGATTTGATCAAAACCCCAAGGGGATATTGTAATAGAGCCTTTCTAGTGTACAGATCTGAAATGGATATGATCCTTTGTACACAGATCTACTCTAGATCTGAAGTGTAACATATAGCTACTGCAGCTCCATAAAATAATGTTGTTAAGCCATTTTGTAGTAAATATATGTGTTGCAGCCTTCTTTTCTGAAGATTTTCTTCTCTCTTGTCTTCTATATTATGCTGTATAATGTAAGAGATCAATATAAATCTGATTTGCTGCTATATATTCAAAATTTGATCTTTATTGATGACCTCCTACTCATGATTTCCAAAACTGCATTCTTTCTTAAGCAATTTGTTGTACATAGCTGTAGCCCCTCCCTTTAGGTGTTTTTCCGCTAGACTAAGTGGTGGGAGATGTGTTTACCACACCTAGTTTGATTTTTTTTTTCTCTCCTTTTGGATTTATACCCCAGATCCACTGATCTAAGGGATACATGAGTTGCAAACTCATTTCAGTGCACAGATTTCCCAGAAGTACATTATTTTAGCAGGCACTGTTCTTCTTTCCCATTTTGGGATATTTATAGTGGTATAAGAGCTTCTTTCTTGGCACAACCTGTGCTTATCATTGAAGAGCTGAAACCAAGATGGATTAAGGAGAAGATGAGCCTCTTACTGATAGAGAGAAGAGATATCTGCGTAGAGGACAGAATAAATTTTATTACACTAATGATGATCAGGACAAGGGTAAAGCCCCTGAATCTGGAAGTGATAAGGAAGGAGAAGAGTTTGAAATAATTATTTTGGTAGCCATGAAAGATCTTGCTAGAGAGATCAAAGAGATGAGAATGGATAGGATGAAGGAATCTCCTGGAAGATTTCATCCTGGGGAAAGCTCTGGAATGTCTCACCACTGGAATGATCAACCAGTGAACCAGTCACAAGCTCCACAAGCTCCACAACGTTCTACTATGCCTACCTTCTTGGCTGTGGAGAATGAAGGGCCTCAAGATCAAGCATCCCTTGAAGACTACTTTGAGGAATATGAGTCTCAGAATTAGAGATTCAAGGACCACTTGATTTTTCAAGAGTTTTGTCAGCTCAAGGACAAAAGAAGACCAAGGCATCAGTATAGAGATGGTGGATTCATTTAGAATCATGATCGACATCACTCTATGGGTAGATTATTTTTACCCAAGTTTGATGGGTCATCCACCAGTTTTGCTAGAGCATGGGTAGAAAAGTTGGATATCTACTTTCAGTTGAACAAAGTCCCCGAGGAGGAAGCCATGAAAATTGTAGCGTTGCACTTTGAAGGTGAAGCACACAATTGGTGGTTCCATGGGTTGTCTACATTGGGCCATGCCAATGTGACTACCTATTCTGAATTCACTAGAAGACTGGTGGAGAGGTTTGACAGAAAGGATCCAGAAGCACCTTTCATGAGCCTTACCAAGTTGAAGCAGTCAGGGAATGCAAAATCTTATATCTCTGAGTTTTTGAGATTATCTATTATGGTTCCTGACCTGTCTACATCAAGGAGGGTGTACATGTTCATCGATGGCTTGGATGAAACTTTCCATGGGTTGGTTAAATCTACCAAGCCCATCACTTTGCATGATGCCATTGAGAGGGCTAGATACCTCCAAGATGCCTTGCCAAAAGAAAAGGCAAATTTTTAGAACAAGGCTCTTACCTTTCTAAAGGGAAGGAAGAGAAAGTTGCTCCTTCTAAGGAGAGATCATTCAAGAAGCCTCTTGATATTGAAGTCTGGAGGGAGCTGAGGAAGAAGAGGCTATGTTTCACTTTCCAAGATTCATGGGCACCTAGGCATAGATGTGCTGCTGGGAAAGCACACTACATAGAATTATTCTCAGATTTTGAGGAGGAAGAAGAAGATTATGAACCAAGAAGAGGTCACAACGCTGACAATGTTGTGGAAGATCCAACACCATCTGGGGATGGGAATGGAGCCTTTGCTCCAATAGTAGGAACTCTTGCATCTTTGAGAGGAGTACCTAAGTACTTGACCTTAAGAGTTCAAGGTTCAATCATAAATCTGAGGGTTTCTGTACTAATTGACAGTGGGGCAACCCACAACTTTATTGATTCCCATCTTGTGCAGAGGAGGGAAATACCCACTGATACTTTTGAGGTATTCTCTGTTTTGGTCCCAGAAGATAGGAAAATGTAATTCATGCACTATCTCCCATCACTCTCAGTCACTATGGGGTCCTACACCTTGGTGGATCACTTTTTTGTAGTTGACATACCAGACACCAATATGATTTTGGGTGTCCAATCGTTGATTACATTGGGGAAAGTCACCACTGATTGGAGGGCTCTGCAAATGGAATGGGTGGACATGAAGAGTGGTGAACCTCAAATGATCCAAGGCATGCATACTTACCCCTCACCTAAAACTTCCACACAAACAACAGATATGGATTTGCGTAGTGGAAGCAAGGACCTCACAATCCCTTCTCTTATGTTCATGAGAATTCTGTATGGGACATTCTTATCTACTGGCAAACCACCTGGGAGGCCACCAGATTCAGATCTTGTGGGGGAAGCCTCACAAAGTTATACTCCAAACTTATATCCAGGAGGGATTGGAGTAATGGAAGACCAAGCTACAGCACTGGGAGGCTGGGGACTGCTCAAGAAGAAGGAGGATCTTCTTCCTTTATCATTAGCACCCCCTCTCATATCTAGATCTGCACTGTGGGAGGAGAATAATGGGAGGATCAGCCTTCCAACACACATGTTTGGAATGAGAGATGTCAGAGAAAAGATCAGCAACATGAAAGACACTCCTATGGATTTATCATCAGTGCTGTCATTGCTGAACAATGTGGATCTGTACTAGAAATCTCAACTGCTTGTAGAGTATTCCAAAGATCTCCACACATGTATGATACTAGATGACATGTAGCAAGAAGAGGGCTACTTAGTCCAAGGGGGAGTCATCTATCATCATGGTAGGGTCTTCTTTTCTAGAGCTTCCAAGCTCAAGCAGAAGATACTACAAGAGTCACACAAAGAATTCTTCCTCAACCATATGTAGTCAATGAAGATCTATACCCTGATCATGAGGAGCTTTGATTGGGAAGGCTTGAGAGAGGAACTACATCAACACTTTCAAGAGTGCATGAGCTATGTGGAGTTGGGGCAGCCAATGGACTCTATGTAAGAGTCATTTCAGCCATCTCTTCCTTCTTTTGGGAGAGGGGTAATGCCCATGCACAACTCCATGTGTAGGAGGAACTATGATGGTAAAGAATATAATCATGCAAATCAAGTTTCATTTTCTGATTTATCACATTATTTTACCATGTTTTTGTAGGCTATGAATCCTAGAGGGAGTGAGATATCATGTAGAACTCATGGATTTTTGTGGGCCAATAGAAATTCTAAACTTGGCCACTCCCTTGTTGTGCAAAGGGAGATCCCTTTTCATGATGGGTTCTTCCCAAAGGCACCAAACATATCTGACATCTACAACTATATTAAGATGACTTATGCAGCAAATATGTGGTGGGAATGCCACTTACCACACCTTGATCTAATGTAGGCAAGAGATGCACTGCGTTGGCATCACATGTGGGATTTTGACCCACCTCCTCAAGCTGAAATTTCTGTTTGTATATATGTAGTTTTGCTTCCATACTTGGATGACATAGTTGTGCTATTTATGGGACTGTATGGAGGGAGGATGGGCAGTTTGTATGTACCACATGGAATGGAACTTCTCTATGTACCTCATGCTACATGTTTTAGAGAAAGCATTGCTCCAACTATGTTTATTTCTGTTGAATTTTTCACTCCTTGTGGGATGAACTATGTACATCTTATGATGACCTTGGAGGAACAATTCATGATGTGTTGGCTTGGTGAAAACTTGGCTTATGAGGAGGACTTGATCCTTGATGGTGTCACCAATAGAGGAGGAGAAGTACTGCAACAGTCACCCTATTAGTTGCTTGAGGACAAGCAACATTTTGGAGGGGAGGACTGTAATATTCCTACTTAGCCTAAGCTAAGAGGAATACACATTTTTGTATCATTTTCTGTTGCATGAATAAATGAATAAAGGAGGACATGTAAAACTCCTAAAAAGAATGAATAAATCAATGCCCATATGAATAGGGATAAATCTGGGCCATGTAAACAAATCAATTGTACGTGTGGAAGGGGTTTGTGCTATGAGACTGGGTCAAACTTGACCAAATCTACAACGTTGTATAGATACAATGTACCTCATGGATGTACAATGCAGTTCTAGATGGAGGCCCCTCATGTGAAAGAAGCTAATTCATTGAAGTGGTTTAGGGTTTGACAAGGCTTTCATCTTATAAAAGGAGGAGGAAAACAACAAGAGAGGGTTGTTGATTGTGCATATTTCTGAGTATATTTTCTATTTAGACAAATACCATTCTCTGTTTTTTAGCTGAGAATAGTGCTGCTTAGCACTTGGGAGTTCCTATGCAGGGATCCCACCTCTTCCATTGAGGATTCCTTGGAGGAGTCTTGCTGATTTCATCCACTATCCAGCATTTGGCCAAGCTCATATTTCAACTACAGCGCTGATCCTGCTTAGGATTAGGCTATCCTTGCAAGTTGCAGCAAGTGGAGGTTAGATCTGCTCAGCTCTAGGCCATTTCAAGCCCTCTTTTCACTGGGAAAGTCTTCTATCCCATGGGCAAGATATTTTTGAACCTTTGGAGCTGATATTTCACATCTTGGCATCAGGCCAACTCAGTGCTTCAAGCTACGACGCAGTTTCCTTTCCAGAATTGCGTTATTCTCAAAGGAGGTTTTGTAGGGTGTTTTGATCTCCATTTTGAGAAGAGATCTATGGTGCTGGGCTTTGCCTTTCACTTTGGTGATCCATGGATTGCTAATCCATGTTATGTATAGATATGATCTGTTTCTAATGTAAAATCATCTTCAGAAATTTCTGAATAATATTGCAGATCTTCTACTTTAAACTCAGATATACTCTCTGCATTGCATGATTTGATTAAAACCCCAAGGGGATCTTGTAATAGAGCCTTTCTATTGTACATATCTGAAATGGATCTGATCCTTTGTACACATATCTTCTCTAGATCTGAAGTGTAACATAAAGCTACTACAGCTCCATAAATTAACATTGTTAAGCCATTTTCCAGTAACTACATGTGTTGCAACCTTCTTTTATGAATAGTTTCTTCTCTCTTGTCTTCTATATTCTGTTGTATAATGTAAGAGCATCAATATAAATATGATTTTATGCTGTATATTCAAAATTTGATCTTTATTCATGACCTCCTACTCATGCTTTCCAAAACTACGTTATTTCTGAAGCATTTTTTTATACATAGTTGCAGCCCCTCTCTTTGGGTGTTTTTCAGCTAGACTAGATGGTGGGAGATCTATTTACCACACCTAGTTTGATTTTTTTTTTCTCTCCTTTTGGATTTAGACCCCAGATCCATTGATATAAGGGATATAGGAGCTACAAAATCATTTCAGTGCACAGATTTCCTAGAAGTGCGTTATTTCAGCAGGCACTGCTGTGCTTTCCCATTTTGGGATATTACATTGATCTTTCTTCATGTGTTTGCAATTGACGATTGTGTTTTAAATTCAGAAAATATTTTAGTATAAGGATTATGTATTTAATAGTGGCATATAATTTTTAGATCAGGAGAATCTACGTAATACATAATTTTATTAAAATTTCTACACCAGTAGCATCTCGCTCTATTGCTCGTCAGTTATTTCCTAACGAAATGGCATCCAATTCTGATGATGTTCCATTTGTGAGCGCTCCTTAGGGAAATATTTAGGAAAGTGCTGAAACCTACATCTTTGATGTTGCTTCATCTGTGTTTCCCTCTGAAAGTGAGTTGTTCGGTTCCACACCTCGCAATTAAGGCAGTGGGATTGAAATACCTTCCAGTCAGGTTGCATCTTTGCTTACACATGGTTATACCTCTTTGGGAAACCTTATTTTTGGAGCTTTTGGTGCTAAGCCTTTATTCCTAGATCTCGTTTGGTCAATGGGTATTCCTCTATATTTTGGCCCATTCATTTCGAATGTGGATTCCATGTCTCAACATTTTTTTCGACCTACAGTCACTATTGGTCAAATGACTGCTTTGATCGTATCCTCTATCCCCTACTTTCCAGCTATGATTACTGCAGTTCCACCATTGAGTGGAAAATATATGATTACTATAGTTCCATGCCTGGAGGTCAGACTAATCCTCTTTACATACCTCCCCGTTTGAGTGGGGGGAAGCTGAATTTTGGATCTATTCCTGGGGTAGGAAAACCTCACATTCAATATTCCCAGGTTCAGTAACCGAACATATCGTATTCGTATGTTCAGCAACCTAACATCTCTTATGTTCAATAGTTGAACGTATAATATTAGTATGTTCCTTGACCAAATTATTCTCAGCAGTATGTCCAAAAATCCCAACCTTCCATGAGTGCTATTGTGACTAACCCTTAGTTTAGTTCTTACTTGACCAAGTTGGTTTGAATCTCCTTCTGGATTAATCTGTTCCTCTCCCCAATCAGCCTGGTACTCAATCCCAGCCATTTCCTCAAGGTCAGTGTTGGGCTACAAATACGTCATCATTATTACCACTTTTTAACATCCATTTCATCCATTTCTACCATTATTATCACATTATTTATCATAATTTATCATTTAAATCCATTTTATTATAATTTATGATCTTATGGATAAGTAATACGTATTCTCCTTTTTTTATAAGAAATTGATAATTTTTATGCATGATTTTGTCAAATATGGTTTATTAATCTGCTATAACATCACTCATGATTTTAGTCTCCATGATCTCTTCTAGATTGGAAATTCAATCTCCAACTATTCCAACTCAGAAATTCGCTGGAATAAAAAGTGACAGTTTTTTGTCAGCTATTTTGGACAAATGAAGATGAATCCTGAAAATATGAGGCATGGGTTTTGTGTAGAATAGACCAATTTAGTTTTCCCCTGAGAAGTTTTCCAAAATTCGGCTTGGATTGAGAGAGAAAGAAGGTTCTTTGAAGGTGATTTTCTCAGATTTATTGTTGTGACCATTTTCCAAATTATTCCAATTGCAATACTAGATTTGACTTGTTCCAGCTGAGTCATGATATTTCTGATCTGATCTTGCTGATCAATTTGTTGTATACAATCTCCAATTGTAATGGTAAATCATTTTGTAATCAAGTTAGTTGTAATTTCCCTTTGCTCTCTATGTATTTAAATAAAACCAGAGATGAAAGAGGGAGGATAATTGAATGAAGAGATGAACAATTGTTGGATGAGCGAATGAACAATTGCTGAATACGAGATGAATAATTGTTAAACTTGAGACAAAGCCAAGAGCTTAATTCTGATGTAATTATTTCTCTCATATATTTCAATGAAGGAAGTTATCTATTGAGTTCTACATTTGTTACTTGTAATCTAATTTGAGTTTCTTTTCAAGGCAGAACAGAGTCTTGGGAATTTGGGTCCACTACCTTCGACGAGGTGTTCCCTTGAACATCTAAAGTAGTTTAGTTGCGTTCTTGTTTAAATGAATTTCAAATTTTTTTCTTTTTAAGTAATTTTCATTTCTTTAAAAGTAATTTGTTGTTTGCTGCATTTTCCATATTTGTTATTTCCTACAATTTCTAGATTCCATTTAATTCACTGCTCTATATTAGCTTTTGAATTATGTTGAGTGTAATAGGTTAAATTTATAATTTAGCAATGTGTGATTTAATATAGTATTGATTCAATTCATGTGATTAGCATAATTATTTTCTTGTCACTTACTATTGTGAATCTATCTCCAAAAATAGAAGAAAAGAGATATCAACGCCTTAGAAATAAGCCACTTCGAGGGGGCAACCTCCAATACATTGCATGAATGAACAATTCTTGGATGATTCAAATGAAAAAACCTCCTTTCTATATATAGGAGTCCATGGGGCTACAATGTAATCCTAACAATGTAAGGGCACAATAATAACAATATTGGGGTTAGATGGGGCTACAATAATAATTATAAGGGGACTACACTAATAAAAATAAGGGGATAAACAAGTAATATAGGAACCTAACATGGCCCTCTCCTTCAAAAAAGTGTTGTCCTCAATGCTTGAGTAGCTATGGGTGCTTCTGTATAAAATTCTCATCCTCCCATGTAGAATCTTCAGTGGGTAAGTTCTTCCACTTAATGAGATACTCTGAAATTGATCGATATTGTAGCCGTCGAGTTCTTGTTTCCGTGACCGCTTCAGGTTCCAATATGATTTTTCTTTCCTTATCAAGTTTTGGAAATATTGTTTGAACTGGAAGATTTTCACGTATAACCTTCTTTAAGCATGAAACATGGAAAATTGGATGCACTTGCGAAGAAGCAGGAAGCTCGACTTTGTATGCCATAGTACCAATCTTTTGCAACACGTTGTACGGACCATAGTACTTTGGTGATAATTTATTATCATTCTTAGCTTGCTTGAGGGACATTTGTTTGTATGGTTGTAGCCGTAAAAATACCCAGTCTCCTACATCAAAACTTCTCTCGTTGCGATGTTGATCTGCCTATTGTTTCATTTGATTTTGTGCCAAACTTAGGTTATCCTTTAAGAGTTGGAGAACTTCTTGTTGATGTTCGATGTGATCTTCCACTACTTGAACCTTAGAATTTTCTCTTAAAGATGATGTGATGGACGGTGGATGATATCCATAAAGTGTCGTAAATGGGGTCATTTTTGCTATAGTATGGAAAGAAGTGTTATACCACCATTCAGCGAGAGGTAACCACTTGACCCATTGTGTTTGTTTATCAGATACAAAACAACGAAGATATCCTTCCAAACATTTATTCACTATCTCAGTTGACCATCGGATTGAGGATGATAAGATGAGCTATGAGCCAATTGAGCACCCAAACAAGAAAATAACTCCGTCCAAAAATTTCTAGTAAAAATGGGATCTCTGTCGCTCACAATAACCTTTGGGTTTCCATGTAGCTTTTGAATTGTTTCCATAAATGTAGTAGCAACTGCACTTGCTTTAAATGGATGAGATAATGCACAAAAGTGTGCATACTTGGTAAGTCTATCAACTACCACCATGATGACACTCTTTCCTTCGGACTTAGGTAAACCCGTGATAAAATCCATTGAAATCTCCTCCCAACGTTGACTTGGAATGGATAAAGGTTGTAGAAGTCCCGGGGTCTTAATTGTCTCAACTTTATTCTGCTGGCAAACCAAACATCCCACCACAAAATTTTGAATATCAGATTTAAGGCCATCCCAAAAAAATTCTTTCTTCACCCTGTGGTAAGTTTTTAAAAATCCTGAGTGTCCTCCTAAAGGAGAAGTGTGCAATTCCAAAAGAATATTTTGTTTTAGTTGGGAATTATTACAAAGATATAAGAGATCTTTGTACCATAAGGAATCAATTTTTCAAATAAATGTATCAGATGTACTAGGATATTGCTACAACTTTTGAATGAGTGTCCACACTTCTTCGTCCCTCTTCCAATCTGGTTGGATAATAGAAATGGCACAAAACAATGCTTCCACCTCTTCATTTTTTCTTGAGAGTGCATCTGCAACAAAAATTAGCTTCCCTTTTTTGCAGATTATTTCAAAGTCATAACCCAACATCTTTGTGACCAATTTTTGCTTCTCTTATGAAGATAGTATTTGTTCCAAAAAGTGTTTAAGACTATCATGATCAATTTTTACCTTGAAGTGTCTTCCCATTAGGTAAGGTCGCCATTTCTTTATTGCATGTAGTATTGCTAACATTTCCTTCTCATAAATAGATTTCTGTAAATACTTTCCTTTGATTGGATGACTTTCAAAAGCAATGGGTCTTCCTTCTTGCATTAAAACAACACCAATTCCATTTCCTGAGGCATCACATTCCACAATAAAGGTTTTTGTGAAGTCCGGCATAGCTAAGACTGGTGCTAGGCACATTGCCTCTTTAAGATGTTCAAAGGCCTTAGTTGCTTCAGGAGTCCATGAAAATGCATCTTTCTTCAATAATGTTGTTAGAGGTGCTGCTATTCTCCCATAATTATTAACAAACTTGCAATAATACCCTGTTAAACCGAGAAATCCTCGCAACTGCTTTATAGTTGTGGGGACTTTCCATTCCTTAATGGCTTTAATTTTGTTAGGGTCTACCTTAACACCCTCGTGAGATACAATATGACCCAGATATTCCACCTCTTGTACTCCAAAGAAACATTTGGATGTTTTTGCATATAATTGTTTCTCCTGCAATAGTTTGAGCACCCTGTCAACATGTTCAACATGATCCTTCCAAGACCTACTGTAGATTAGTATATCATTAAAAAATACTAGCACAAATTTTCTAAGGAAGGGTTTGAAAATGGAATTCATCAACCCTTGAAATCTAGAAGGTTCATTGGTAAGGCCAAAAGGCATGACCAAAAATTCATAATGACCCTCATGAGTTCAAAATGCTGTTTTCGGAATATCTTTAGTCTTCATTCTAATTTGATGATATCCTAAACAAAGATCCAACTTGCTAAAATAAATTTCTCCTTGTAATTCATCCAATAATTCATCAATCATAGGAATGGGAAATTTATCTTTAATGGTGAGCTTATTGAGCTCCCTATAATCCGGACACATGCACCATGATCCATCCTTCTTGTGCACCAATACTACTGGAGAAGAGAAGGAACTTTGACTAGGTTGAATTATACCAGCCTCTAACATTTTTGCAATCATATGTTCAATTTCGCTCTTTTGGACATAAGGATATCTACAAGGCCTGATGTTTGGAGGAACACTTCCTAGAATCAACTGAATAGCATGATCATGATCACGAATAGGTGGGAGTCCTTTTGGAGTTTCAAACACCTTTGAAGGATTGTCTAAATTTTTTTGGAGATCTGCAGAAATAGATGATTTTGATGTTGGAAATTCTAGTGAGAATAATTGTGTAATTACACCTCGTTGTTCTTTATTCAAAAGCTTTGTCATGACATTAGAGCTTATTATCTTTCCCGGCTTCCCTGCGATACCCTATAATTCGACTTCCTTTCCTTCTAAAAAAAATTTCATGAAAAGTTCTTGAAAATTAAAAGCTATCATCCCTAGAGATTGTAACCATTATACTCCTAGTACAACATCAGCACCTCCCATAGGAATGGAAAGAATTGGAATATTCAATACATATTCCCCCATGGTTAGCTTGATATTATGGCATTTTCCAGAGCAAGTTATAGTTCCTCCATTTGCAACTAGCACTTGACATTCTAGTGCTGGGTATAGGAAACAATTCAATTCCTTGACTACCTTACAATGAATAAAATTATGGGTACTACCTGAATCAATCAACACTATTACCTTTTTCTTCTTGATATGTCCTTCTATCTTGAGAGTTTGAGGAGTGGTAATTCCTGTCAATTCATTACACGATATGGTCAGACTCATTTCTTCCTCTTCTAGGGTTGGTTCCTTGTGTATATCCTCTTCTTGTTCATTTTCTTCTTCCTCTTCACAATCTATGTAAAATAATTTCTTCTTAGCACACTTATGAACTTTAGTGTATTTGCTATGACTACTATAGCAAAGCCCTTTTGCTCTTTTTTCTTCCAATTGTTGTGGTGTCAACCTTGTAGGTTGTGGAAATATAGGTGTGGCAACACTTCCCTCTTTATAGAAGTGAGTGGTAGGCTTCCTTGTCGCCATAATTTTACATTCAATTTTTCTTGCCAACCTGAATGCCTTCTCCAATGAATCAGGTTCCAAAACGAAAAATTCATGTTGGATGTTATCCTTTAAAGTACCTATGAAGAGATCAATCTTGTGTTCCTCTGGAATATCAGTTACCCTTATATTCAATTTTTGGAAGTCCTCAATGTGCTCCCATAATTCCAATCCGATGCTCAGAGAGAGAGAGAGAGTTATGAATATTTTACCACGATCACCTCTTTGTGATGAAATTTGGGAGCTTGAAAAAGTCCGAACTTCCACAAACCATATCTCTGAAAATATTGCAGATAAAGATTTGAAATTTTGCGACGATGTTCCTCAGGCGTTCGGCTTCGCACTATAAACATTTTAGATTCTGAACCTTCATAGAAAAACAATTATAGAAAAAATTCCGCGATGACCTGTTTAGGTTAAATTGAGGAGCCTGCAAAAAGACCTAACTTCCACAGATCATATCTCAAAAAATGTTGTGAACCAAGCTCTGAAAGTTTGTGAAAATGTTCCTCAGGATTTCGGCTTCGTCCTCTAAATATTTTAGCTTCTGAACCTTCGTAGAAAAAAATTTATAGAGAAAATTCCACGATGACCTGTTTGGAGCAGCGAAACCCTAGAATCCAAAGCTCTGATAGCAAATGTTGTGAATCCAACTCCAAAAATAGAGGAAAAGAGATATCAATGCCTTAGAAATAAGCCACTTTGAGGGGGCAACCTCCAATACATTACATGAATGAACAATTCTTAGATGATTCAAATGACAAAACCTCTTTTCTATATATAGGAGTCCATGGGGCTACAATGTAATCCTAGTCGACCTAACAATAACAATGTAAGGGCACAATAATAACAATATTGGGGTTAGAGGGGGCTACAATAATAACAATAAGGGGGCTACACTAATAACAATAAGGGGCTAAACTAGTAATATAGGGACCTAACACTTACTTTCTGGTTTTGAGATTTAGTATTTCTTTTCAAGTCTTACATTTCATTTATTTTTGAATGAGCTTGATAGTGTATAACATAATCATGTAGAACCAATGTTAGATATTGGTATTTTCTATGCATATACTTTTAAAATTTCCTTTGGAATAAAAATACGTTCCTTGGTTGATAATTAATGAATAGGTGATTATTTTCTTTTATTAAGCAATTAATTTTGCCCAACATTTTGGCGCCATTGCCAGGGAAGGCAGTCAAATAGCACTACTACACTAATATCTGGTTGTATATACATAATTTGAGTCCAGGGAGAGTTTTTAAAAGTAATTTCTTTTTATATTCTTGTTGTAAAAGAATTGGGTATTAAAAATGGGAGGTAAGAACCTACACAAGCAACAAGTAAAACACTTGCTCAAGAACTTGCTTTTTGGGAAATGCATAGAGGTTAAATAGGAATAGGGGTTTTTATGAATGAATAAGTAGAAAAAGGTAGAAATTTAAATAAATCTTATCATTTCACTTAAGTGGTGATGTAATCACCACCCATTCCACTAACCAATTGACTGGAACATTTGAAGGAGGAGCCTTAAAGTATCACATGAATAACATCTTCTATAATGGTAAGAAATGGCACACACTGCTATTTTTGAATTTCTTATCAAAGATCTAGGAGGAGTGACACAAATTCACATCATTCCCTCATCCACTCTACCAAAATTTCATGGTTTGGCAAATGAAGATCCAGATACATTTTTATTTGAGTTTGAAGTACTTTGTAGAGGATATGATTGTTATACTAATGATCAAAGGTTGAAGGTGTTTCCTCTTTCTTTAAAAGGAACAACTCTTCGATGGTTCATGAGCCTTGGTGGGAACTACATTCAAACATGGGAGGACATGAAGAATTTATTCTTGAAGAAGTACCAAAACTATTGCAAGGCCATGGAAGAAATTTTCAGTATGATACAGGGGGGAGATGAAAGCTTGGAGGACTATGTGGAGTGATTTAAATACAACCTTAAAAAATCAAAGCAGAAGCATTTGGAAAAAGAGATCTTAAAAACACTCCTACTCAAAGGAATCAAAGACGAATTTTTAGAACTCTTAAATCTGATAGGAAAAGGTGATGTTTTTTAGATATCATATGATGATGTTTGTGATTTATGCATAAGGTATTCAAGAGGAAACTCCAAGGCTGGTAAGATTTCTAGAGAATTTTCTTCTTTCATTTCCAAATATACTACAAGAAAAAGAGATATAAGAGATGTAATCAATGATTTATTTGAACATTTTAAAATTGGTTTTATTAACTTTCTAATTTGACAATTGCACGTTTTGCAGGGAAATAAAAAACAGGAAAAATTGAAGAAGTGTTTTTCCCTCATTGCCAAAAGGAGCATCCCATGCATATTTTCTCTTTCTTACCTAGGATGGAAGTAACATATAAAAGGGATCGAGAAGCTAAAAGCTCACAACCATGGAAACCATGGCCTACATGTATGGTTCAAAACACTTCCTCTCCATTTTTTTACTTGCATAATCCATTATTGAATACTCCTTTGTTAAGGCAGCCATGTCAATCTCAATATAACCACTACCAATCTTGTCCACAAGTTTGGCATGGTTCATATTATGATTACATGACTACTCTCCCTCATCTTGTAGCATAAGCACATCATCCATATTCTTTACCAGCTCTTCAAGAACATCTTGCTTGCCTATCAAAATCATCCACACAACCCAATCAGCTACATCATCAAAATCCTCCATGCCCTACACAATTTCCTGCTCAATCCATTACACACCTTCATAGTAATAAACCTGTATAACATGCTTATAGTGTTGAACTACAAAATTTACCTACCCTTCCCACCCATTCTATCTCACATGTACCATTTCAAAAAAATTATATTAAGATTGGGAAGCCTTTCAAATCCAAAAATTGCAGAATTCATGATATAAAAACCATGGGAAATCAAGAGAGTGAAGGCTGTATTGAAGATTGGTTTCACACCATCATTTGTTTACAGCATTGCTCCATACTTCAGCAATTTCTGGCACCATCCTTTCAAGGGAAGTTGGTCTCTCATACCCTATTATTTATTAACATGTATTTTTCAAATTTGGGTATGTACATACTTGAGGCCTTATTTTGGAAATGGTTACATTGGAAGTAATCTTACACATAAGTATCATTTTATTTTTCAAATTAGAGTAGGTTAGTGTAGAAAATAGAATAAATAAGAACATAAATAAATAAATTTCTTTATCTAAAAAAAAAAAATAGTTGTTTTTGTTGCAACACGCTGTGGAAATCAACACCAGTGATAAATTTTTGAGATTATTTATGCATGTAGATGTATTAAATTGAATATAATGTTTCTAAAAACACTCGTATTCATTTTTTTTACCAATTTGGAAAAATTGCTTGAATATCATATTTTTTTGTCTTGTGGGCTTGATAAATTTTTTGAAAATACAGTTGGGATAGTCATCTTTTGGAGGGACTAAAATGAAATATTTTTAAAATACATTTCTATCCTAATTAGCCTTAATTTATACATTCCAAACCAATTTGAATCACTCAATTTGGATTTGAAACAAAAAAGTTATAACCAAAACATTGAGAGGGTGTCTAGTTGGCAGCTCAGGAACATAGTTGGGACAGTCAGCTTTTTGAGGCCTAAATGAATAGATATTGAAAACATGTATCTATGGTATATTTCACTATGAATATAATTTACAAGGAAATTTGAATCACTCTATTTCGATATCATATGAGAAATTTATGACCAAAATACCGATTGCCTATCGTAAATCAACATTCTCAAAACTCTGTTTTTCCCTTTGTTCACTAGAATATTTGACCCATCAATACTTCTTTCCTTCAAAACATGTTTCTATTGGAGATATATAAATGAATATACTTTAAATCTCCAATTTTAATAATTTTAATCCATCATCAAACGAAAAATTTATGCCTAAAATATCAACTGTTGGTCTAAGTTGGGAAATTGAAAATGACTTTGTTATTCAGGTTGTTCTAAGTAAATTTGACATATCATATTATGAAATTTTATAACCTGTTTCTATTGGTGATATCTATTTGAAAAAAATTCCATTTGACTCTGGAATCATTGAAATTGGACGAAAAAATAATAATTTACAATTAAAACACTCTTGGTTAATATGGTCGACCAATGCTCTCCCATAGGTCACATATAAATCCTTCTTTGTTTATCTTTCTGTGGATTTGTTTTATAGAGTGGCTACCTATTAGTTTTTTTCATATTTATTGGATTAAGAGAGCCCTTACATCTCTCTTCTTCCATGATTCTATGTTTTATTGCAGGTACATACTCATTTTTTTACGGGTCCGAGGAGAATAAAGGAAGTCCATTTATGAAAAATTGATTCTTGAAGACAATGTTAATGAAATAAGGGTATTTCATCCAAACATCTATCAATAAGTTTAATATCATATGATGTTAAGTTTTTTAGGTGTCATGATCTAAAATATATTATAAGATCTTGCCACAAATGTCCAGCTCATACCTACCAACAAGAAAACGATGTGAAGATATTCTCATTATTTGATGGATTCATAACAGGAAAAATGAAGAATTGAAAATTCAAGTCATTTCCACCAAAGCATTTTTGTTGTTCAAAGGATAAATTTTTTTCCATTCATTGATCACAATTGATAGATTTTTGTTCTTGTAAACTGATTGATGTTCGCTTAGGAAACAACATTACTACAACTGAAATTACAGTTGTTGTAACTTAATTAATTAATTTATTTACTCTTTTTAATAAACTGTTGTTTATTTTCTAATTTATCTTATGTTTTTGTGTTTCAGGTGTTGCTTCCTTCAAAGTTGTGGTTGCCATTCTGTTAGCGAATGAGTAGTTGCTATAAATAAATAGTTGTTGTTCCGTCCAATGAACATTTGTTGTTTTCTCAAAGAAACAACTGTTGTTGCATTCTTGACTGCACATTTTTCGTCCCGCCTTTGACTATGTAGCTACTGTTCGATCAAACGGACAACCATGTTTCTTTTGCGTGTGCTTAATAACTGCTATTAAATTAATTCAACAACTCTTGTTCAATCAATTGAACAATGCAAATTTTTTGGTGTGTTTTTATTGTTCAATTAATTCAATAGATGTTCTCCAATCAATTGAACAACACAATTTTTTTGGTGTGTTTTTGTTGTTCAATCAATTGAATAACGCAATTTTTTTGGTGTGTTTTTGTTGTTTAATCAATTGAACATCGCAATTTTTTTGGTGTGTTTTTTTTGTTTAATCAATTGAACATCGCAATTTTTTTGGTGTGTTTTTGTTGTTCAATCAATTGAACAACACAATTTTTTGGTGTGTTTTTTTGTTGTTCATTCAATTGAACAACACAATTTTTTTGGTGTGTTTTTTTGTTCAATCAATTGAACAACACATTTTTTTTTTTGGTGTTTTTGTTTTCAATCAATTGAACAGTTGTTGTTCAATCAATTGAATAGCGCAATTTTTCTTCGTGTGTTTTTTTTTTTTCAATCAATTGAACAACATAATTTTTTTGGCGTGTTTTTGCTGTTCAATCAATTGAACAACGCAATTTTTTTGGTGTTTTTTTTGTTGTTCAATCAATTGAACAACACAAATTTTTTGGTGTGTTTTTTTTGTTTAATCAATTGAACAGCTGTTGTTCAATCAATTGAACATTGCAAATTTTTTTTGTGTTTTTTAATGCTCAATCAATTGAACAACACAACTTTTTTGGTGTGTTTTTGTTGTTCAATCAATTGAACAACTGCTGTTCAATCAATTGAACAACTGCTGTTCAATCAATTGAATAGCTACTGTTTAATCAATTGAACAACACAATTTTTTTGGTGTGCTTTTTGTTGTTCAATCAATTGAACAACCACATTTTTGTAATAAGTAGCTGTCTGAATTAATTTTTACTTTTTTCTCATACATTTTGTCATCAAAATCATCTTGTGAATGGGGAATGTGCATCTAAAAAGGGGAAAAGCAACAATACTAATAACAATTATGATCTTTTTACCTTTGATGGATATCTTTATTTTCAGACATTGATATGGCCTACCTATGTAATGGCTTGTTGAATATCTTTTCTTCAGACATATTATAAATAATTCATTATCTTAATACCATGTCGGGCTATCTTTTTACACTATCAATGGCTAATATTCTAGGGTAGGGTGACTTAGGAATAAGTGTATAAATTTTATTGGCATTCTTTTCATGTTGGGTATGTGTTATATTCTTTCCACGACTAGTCCCACGTGCTGTACGTTGCGCCGGGCGCAGCAGGGGGGTCACAGGGGGGGCGGCAGCGCCCCGGTGAAATTGTTTTTGGTATGCGGTCCCACTCATATGCGGACCCACCCATGTTTTGTGCATGAGTTTGCACATGGTTTTGGGGTACGATGGTTTTCGACCCCTGGTATTTTGTAGATCCGGTCAAGGGAACTACGGTTATGTTCTAATCCGGGGTTAATGGATTGGGGTTTATGTATGCTTCGGCATGTATATATATGTGTTGTAACACTAAAAGGAATATAATGAAAAATCAAGCTGGTCATCCCGATTTGGGATCCAGGGGAAAATCTCTGTGTTTATATGTTTTATGTTTTATGCTCTCGCTATTGTTTATTTTCTATTATAATATTCGTGTGTAGATAATTTCTGTTCAGGGTTAAAACCTACATTTGGTATCAGAGCTGTTTCGGCTTCAAGGGGACGCCTTTGTTGTTGAGGGTTTTTTGCTCGGGCCTGTGGTAGACCCTGTTCAGTGGGAGATTTGCGGGATCGATTCTTGTGGTGAAAGAAGATGGCGAGCGGCGGAAAGATAGAGATCGAGAAATTTAATGGTCAGAGTTTTGAGTTGTGGAAGCTCAAGATGGAGGATCTGCTGGTGGATAAAGATCAGTGGATCGCGGTAGATCCAAGTACTAAACCAACGGCAATGTCAGATGAAGACTGGAAGAAACTGGATCGGAAGGCTAAGAGCACAATACGGTTGTGTGTGTCAGATTCAGTATTGTTGAATGTATCTGGGGAAGCTACGGCGAAGAATTTGTGGGAAAAACATGGGACTTTGTACCAATCTAAGTCTCTGGTGAATAAGTTGTTCCTGCGGAAAAATTTGTATAACCTGAGGATGAAGGATGGAGACTCGGTGACAGAGCATCTGAACGCCTTCAATACTGTGGTAAGTCAGCTGTCATCTGTTGATATTAAAATCTCAGATGAAGATAAGTGCATCAGTTTTTTGTGCTCTCTACCAGACTCGTGGGACAGTCTGGTTATTGCAATAGGTATCAATACAACTACCTTGAATTTTGATGACATTGTCTCAGCCTTGCTGTCAAAGGAAATGAGACGGAGAAATATGGAGGGTCAAAATGGAGATGCCTTATCTGTACGAGGAAGGTCCCAAAATAGAAACAAGAATAAGGTTTCGAGTGGGAGATCTAAATCTAGAGGAAGATCTAAATCTCCTGGAAAGTTTGTAAAGGTGTGCTGGAAATGCGGAAAGGAAGGACACTACAAAAAGGAATGCAGATCTAAAGCTCCTGAGAAAGGAAAGGGATCCGATGAAGCTCCTTCTGCAGAGGCAAAAACCACCTCGGATGAAGGTGGGGATGTGTATTTGGCTTCTTCTTCAAATACACATGTAGATCATGAGTCATGGTTGATTGAATCGGGTGCATCCTGCGTCACTCCCCATAGGGAGTGGTTCTGCAAGTATGAGAAATATGATGGCGGTGATGTCTTCCTAGGCGATGATAGGAAGGCGAGAATCGTCAGACGTGGAAAGTTCAAGCTGAAGCTGCAAGGTGGAAGGATTAGAACACTTCCTAGCATTCTGCATATTCCTACATTGGTCAGAAATCTGATTTCTGTAAGAAAGATGGATGATGCAGGTGTAAAAACAGTGTTCGAGAAAGATGCCTGCAAGATGGTTCAGGGAGCACTGGTATTAATGTGGGGAGTTCAGACTGGAACTCTGTACAAGCTACAAGGTAGCACTGTTATTGATGGGTGTAACAGTTCTATGGTTCCTGAAAGTGGAGCGGAAAGCCTAGCTGTCTCTGGAGAAAAGACCATGCTATGGCATCAAAGGCTTGGACATATTGGAGAGAAGGGCCTTCAGATACTGCATAGAGATGGTATGGTAGAAGGTATGTCTAATTGTTCTCTAGATTTCGATTTCTGTGAACATTGTGTATATGGGAAGCAGAATCGGGTGAGTTTTCCTTCTGGTACTAAGAGGGAAAACAAGATATTAGAACTTGTGCACAGTGATGTGTTTGGGCCTGTGTCAGTTCCATCACTGGGAAAGTCTGTGTACTATGTTTCATTCATAGATGACTTCTCAAAAAATACATGGATATATTTCTTGAGGAAGAAATCTGAAGTCTTTGACAAATTTAAAGAATTTAAGGCTCTGGTGGAAAACCAGACAGAGAAGAAGATAAAGGCGCTAAGGACAGATAATGGTGGGGAGTTCTGCAAGAATGAATTTGAAGAGTTCTGTAAGAAGTGTGGTATAGCACGACAGAAGACTACTCCATACACACCCCAGCAAAATGGAGTTGCAGAAAGAATGAATAGAACACTGATGGAAAAGGCAAGAAGCATGCTCAGTGGTACCGGGTTAGGACAAGAATTCTGGGCAGAGGCAGTGGAGACTGCATGTTACTTAGTTAACAGATCACCTTCATCGGCGTTGGAGGATAAGACCCCACATGAGGTATGGACTGGTAAGAAACCCTCTCTTTCACATCTAAGGGTATTTGGATGTGATGCATATGTACATGTTCCAAGGGAGAAAAGGACCAAGTTGGATAATAAATCTGAAAGGTGCATCTTTATTGGGTATAAGGATGGTTTAAAGGGTTACAAGCTTTGGAACCCAGAAACAAGGAAGGTTGTGTACAGCCGAGATGTGGTGTTTAGAGAAGTGAAAGATGTTGTTAAACATGAAGTCCTACCAAAGGAACCTGAGAAGATAGAGTTTAAGCTAAAGGAGGATGAATCAGACTCTACAACATAAGAAGACTCAGAAGATGAAGAGCCACAAACTCCAGCTTTAAGAAGATCGGTTCGGGAAATAAGGCAACCAGAAAGGTATAGTCCATCTGCTTTCTGTTCAGGTTTTGCCTTAACTATAACTGATGATGAACCCAGAACTGTCAGGGAGGCAATAGATTCAGAGGATGGAAAAATTTGGAAGGAGGCCATGGTTGATGAAATGGCATCCTTGCACAAAAACGATGCATGGGATCTGGTGGAGTTGCCGGCTGGAAGGAATCCCATTGGGAGAAAATGGGTGTTTAAAAAGAAGATGAATGTAGAAGGAAAGGTGGAGAAATACAAAGCTCGGTTGGTAGCAAAAGGTTATTCCCAGGTGCCGGGAATTGATTTTGGTGATATTTTTTCTCCTGTTGCCAAGGTTACTTCTATTATATTACTTCTATCTGTTGCTGCTGCATTTGATTTTGAGATAGAACAGATGGATGTGAAGACAACATTTCTTCACAGGGATCTAGAAGAGGAGATCTACATGAAGCAAACTGAAGGCTTTATGGTGAAGGGTAAGAAAGAACTGGTGTGCAGGTTGAAGAAGTCTCTGTATGGGTTAAAACAGTCACCAAGGATGTGGTATCAGAAATTTGATACCTATATACGGGGACTTGGCTTCACCGGAAGCAAGGAGGATCACTGTGTTTATTTTAAATTAATTGGTGACTGTGTTATTTATTTGGTCTTGTATGTGGATGATATGTTGTTGATTGGAAATGACAAAGAAATTATCCAAGTTTTGAAGACCCAACTGTTCTCCAAATTCGACATGAAGGATCTTGGTGCTGCAAACTATATTTTGGGCATGGAAATTAAGAGAGATCGGGCAAAGAGGAAGCTCTGGTTAAACCAGAGGAAGTATGTCGAGACTATATTGCAGAGGTTCAATATGCAGGATAGTAAACCGGTGAAGGTTCCTATTCCTGTAGGTGTAAAGCTGTCTGTTGAACAGTGTCCCAAGACACAAGAAGAAGAGGAGTATATGTCCCGTGTTCCATATGCAAGTGCAGTGGGTAGCCTAATGTATGCTATGGTCTGTACTAGACTAGACATTGCACATGCAGTGGGAGTATTGAGCAGGTTTATGTCAAACCCGGGGAAGGAGCATTGGACAATAGTGAAGCGGGTTTTCAGATATTTACGTGGCACTAGTGATTATGGCTTGTGCTACTAGGGAAGACAAGGATTGGAAAGAATGTTGGACATTCGTGGTTTTGTTGATGCAGACTGGGCTGGAGATCTGGACCAAAGAAGATCTACAAGTGGGTATGTGTTTAGCCTATTTGGAGGTGCAGTCAGTTGGATGAGTAAAAGACAGTCTATAGTGGTGCTTTCAACTACAGAGGCAGAATACATAGCAGCCACTCATGCAAGCAAGGAATAATTTTGGTTGCAAAGATTGTGTTCAAGTATGGGGTTGGTACATCAAGCTATAAGGATAGACTGTGATAGCCAAAGTGCAATTTTCTTGGCTAAGAACCTTGCTTATCATTCAAAGACAAAGCACATTGATGTTCAATATCACTTTGTTAGAGATATGGTTGAGGCTAAAAGGGTGTTACTGGTAAAGGTGGACAATTTGAAGAATGTTGTAGATGCATTGACGAAGTCTGTGAGCACTAAGAAGTTCTCTTGGTGTATAGAAACAATGGGTGTTGAATAATTGGCCAAATGACTAAGCTCTCCTGTGGCCCCCCGTGGAAAGAAAACAACAAGTGGGAGAATGTTGGGTATGTGTTATATTCTTTCCACGACTAGTCCCACAAGGCACATGCACGTTGCTTGGCCAGAAGCAACGGGGGGGAATGACGGGTGCCTAGGCAATTTTTTGGTATGCAGTCCCACTCATATGCGGACCCACCCATATTTTGTGCATGAGTTTGCACATGGTTTTGGGGTACGATGGTTTTCGACCCCTGGTATTTTGTAGATCGGGTCAAGGGAACTACGGTTATGTTCTAATCCAGGGTTAATGGATTAGGGTTTATGTATGCTTCGACATGTATCTATATGTGTTGTAACACTAAAAGGAATATAATGAAAAATCAAGCTAGTCGTCCCAATTTGGGATCCAGGGGAAAATCTCTGTGTTTATCTGTTTTATGTTTTATGCTCTCGCTATTGTTTATTTTCTGTTATAAGATTCATGTGTAGATAATTTCTGTTCAGGGTTAAAACCTACATTTCACTCCTCACACCATCCCTAACACTTAAGGAGTTAATGAGCCTCTCTCTCTCTCTCTCTCTATATATATATATATATACAAAAATGAAAATAATATGAAAATCTTTTAGAAAGGATAGGGGGTCTCATCATAAGCCAGCCTACCATGATCATTGGGAGATAAAAAGTAACATTCCCACAATGGATATCACACCAGGGAAAATACCTTCTATCCAAAATAAAAATTTCCTGAAGGACATGAGGTCTCATCACGAGCCGACCTGATTAATTTGTTAAATCCTAGTGAATGACACTGTGGCTATCTAGTTACCATGCTAGCACGATGGTCTTTCTATAAGGGAAAATAAACTATCTAAATACTAAATAGAGGATCCTGGCTCATTTTTAGGTCAAAAAGCAACCCTATTGAGGCTATGGATGCCCGCTGGCAGCAATGGCTCTGCTTGTGGAATTGGAGTTTCATGTTAAACAACTAATCATTTTTCACTTATTCTTACCAACCCATTCTCAAAGGAGAAATTACCATTTGAATAGTGTTATATTTATAAATACCAGTATGCATGGAAAAAATACATATGAATTAACTTAATTATGTCTGATTATTTAATCCCAATAGTTGTTACCACTCTTTACATATCATGTTCTATCACAATTTTCCATCAAAGAAAAAATCCTTTTCATAACAATTATTTCTCCATTTTTTCTTATTAATCATTTCCCCATCATCCTTATGATTTGCGCCAATTTGACTGATTTCTTTCACAATATATGTTGCTCTGATTATTATTCTACTACATTTATGAATCCATATCTTCTTTTCTTGTGCTTTCTGGTCGTGGACACTTGGGGGAAGAAAAACCCTGCCACACTTTGTACTTCCTTTCAACTTGCATGGCTTCCACCTTTTGCATCACTTTCAACATTAACTCAACCTACATCAGCTTCAATAAATTCCAGTCCATACATGCCATTCCACATTTTTACGGAGGTAAAACTTGAGGTAAAATAGCATAAGTTTCTGATTTATTGAGAATTTAGGAGAATTTCACGAAAATCTATTAAGCATTACTTATCTTCAATTGTTCCACTTCTTTACCACTTCCCATTTTTCAGAGACACAAAAGCTTCAGTTTGGGGGAGTGTTAATTTCTTTCATTTATTTATTATGACCATGCCATCACCCATTGATCTCCTTATTCATTCTCAAAACCTTAGTTATTCCATGTTGTTGTACACCAAACATAACGATTGTAGCAACTACCTCAATCTGTTTTCTAGTATAACATGAGGGCATGCTAATTCTTTAATTTGGGGGAGGAATTGCTACACATGATGGATGCTTTTTACATTTTTTCTCATTTAAAGCATACAATTTAATTTTTATAAAGTGAAGAAATTGATTTGTGTATATCTTTAAAACTATGAACTGAATTCTTGTGATTTTTTGGACAACAAAGAAGTATCTTTGAACTACACAAACCCATAAAATTTCAAGCTAAATTAGTTTGTAAAATTTAAGAAATCATGCACTATCACCTACAACCATTTTTCTTATATCTCATGATCCATGCATAAAAAAAATCCGATTTTTGGATTAGAGAAGCATTAATAGACGGTTGAAAGTCAATGTGAAAATTGTTGTGCCTTCACCAACATCACTAAAATTGAATATTATTTTTTTGAGGAATAAGTCATTTGTTCCATCAATATAATGACTTAGGGTGAATATTTTGATTATTGTATTATAGCTTGGTTAATACAGAGGCTTTGAGTTGTATGAGGACATGCAACATATCCAATTTGGGGGTATGTTGGGCCACAAATATTTCATCATTATTATGACTTTGTAGCATCTATTTCATCCATTTATACCATTCTTATCACATTCTTTATCATAATTTATCATTTAAATCCATTTTATTATAATTTATGCTCTTATGGATAAGTAATACATATTCTCCTTTATGTCTAATAAATTGATAATTATTATGCATGATTTTTTCAAATATGGTTTATTAATTTGTTATAACATCACTCATGATTTTAGGCTCCAAGATCTCTTCCATATTGGAAATTCAATCTCCAACTATTCTAACTCAAAAATTTGCTGGGATAAAAAGTGACAATTTTTCATTGGTTATTTCCGACAAATGGAGATGAATCCTGAAAATTCGAGAAATCGGTTTTGTGCAGAACAAACCAATTCAGTTTTATGGATGAGCAGTTTTCCAAAATTCGGCCTGTATTGAGAGAACAGAAGGTTTTCTGAAGGTGATTTTCTCATATTTGATGTTGTGGCCATTTTCCAAATTCTTCCAATTGAAATACCAGATTCGACATGTTCCAGCTAGATCATGATATTCAGATATGATCTTGATGATCAATTTGTTGTAGACAATCTCCAATTGTAATGTTAAATCATTTTGTAATCAAGTTAGTTGTAATTTCCCTTTGATCTCTATGTATTTAAATGAAACCAGAGATCAAAGAGTGAGGATAATTGAATGAATAGATGAACAATTGTTGGATGAACGAATGAAAAATTGTTGAATACTAGGTGAGTAATTTTTGAACTTGAGACAGAGTCAAGAGAGTCATTATGATGTAATTATTTCTCTCATATATTTCAATGAAGGAAGTTGTCTATTGAGTTTTACATCTGTTACTTGTAATCTTATCTGAGTTTCTTCTCAAGGCATAACTGAGTCTTGGGAAGTTGGGTCCACTACCTTCGACGAGGTGCTGCCTTGAACATCTAAAGTATTTTAGTTGCATTCTTGTTTATTTGAATTTCAATTGTTATTTTTTAAAGTAAATTTCATTTATTTAAAAGTAATTTTTTGTTTGCTGCATTTTCCATATTTGTTATTTCCTACAATTTCTAGATTTCATTTAATTCACTGCTCTAGATTAGCTTTTGAATTATGTCGAGTGTAATAGGTTAAATTTATAATTAAAAAATGTGTGATTTAATTTAGTATTGATTCAAGTCGTGTGATTAGCATAATTATCTTCCTATCACTTACTTTCTAGTTTTGAGATTTAGTATTTCTTTTCAAGTCTTACATTTCATTTCTTTTCGAATGAGCTTGATAGTGTAGAACATAATCATGTAGAACTGGTGTTAGATATTCATATTTTCTATGAATATACTTTTCCTATTTCCTTTGAAATAAAAAGACGTTCCTTGGTTGATAATTAATGAATAGGTGATTAGTTGTTTTTATTAAGAAATTAATTTTTCCCAACAGTCAATACCAGAAACCTTAGTTTGGGCCTCAACCTGGTGCTCAATATCAACATATTCCTCAGTACTAGTAGGCCCAATTAGGACCTTAGGCTGGACCTTGCGTTCATCAAGGACCTCGGGTTGGACCCTATGTTCAACAGGGACCACAAGTTGGACCCTAGGTTCAGTAGGGACCATAGATTGGACCTTATGTTCAACAGGGACATCACCCTGGACCCTACATCCAACAAGGTACACAACCTCAAATCTGTTAGAAAATTATATATGGCAGAGCAATGGAACACATAAAATATGCGGAAACAAAAACACAGAAAACATATAAAATAAGAGAGACATAGATATAAGTGGTTCACCCAATTTGGTCTACGTCCACCTCAAACAACCAGTCCTTCCTTTATATTATCCAGCAAGATAAAGATCTGTTGTAATATCCTCTACTCTCTCTCATAGTCCCCCTTTCTGTTTTTCACTCATAATACACATACAATACACAACCGCAATACAATACCCTCATAAAAAAGAAGGGGTTTTCTTCTAGGGAAAAAAACCTTACATTAAACATAAGTTCTACTATCAGATCATTCGCCTAATGAACGACCCAAATTGACTATGAAATTACAATAATTTACAAGGAAATTTTACATCTATTTTTAGCTTCAGGGGCGTTTCCCCCCAAACCCTTACCGGGGGACCGTTGGCTCCTAGGCAAGTTTCCCCCGCACTACCCCCCCTGCATGGAGGGGTGTACAGTCTTCCTGAGGTATACATCCGGCTGAAACAAAGATCTCTAAATTAGGATGAAAATCAGGCTCCACACCCAACAAAATCTTATAGGGGTCTTATAAAAAACCCTAGAAAGGTCCCTATGTTCAACAATACCTACAAAAAGGTCCTTACCAACATGTGGGAAATATACGTATTCAGAACATAATTCGCCCTATTGGGGGAAGAATCCATATCAACCATGTTCAAACCCCCGACCATTTTCACCTCATCATATGCCCTTGCCATTGTTGGCTACATTGGAATTTTCAGATGTGTCAAAGCTTACAAATGACCCCATCCAACATCAATTGCATCGGACGCCAATTCCAACTAAAATCCCAGGAGATTGTCCAAAATTCGACGGAAAATCTAGGGAAGACCCCCAAACCCATGTTATGATGTATCAATTGTGGTGCTCTTCTAATTCTTGGGTTGACGATGTTGAGAATGAAGCAAGATGATGGAGCTTAGTGAAAAGAAGTCGCCTTCACTAAGTGGGCCCGCAGACTATTTTTGGCGCAAAGTCTATTTTTAGACTATGTATATTTTTAGACATATGGAGCATGGTCTATGAGTTGCGGGATGCTATTCTTGGATGATTGGTCAAGTTGGTAAAAATAGATGGACATCTATTTTTAGACATACAGGTCGAAGTCTATTTTTAGACTGCCTGTCTAAAAATAGAACAGTCAAATATTATTAGCCCTTAATAATATTTGGACTATAAACTTTATCTTATCCTCTTGGAGCACTTCGGTTTGAGCTACGGATGTGGCATATGCAGCTGGCAGAAGGAAATTCGAATTTCCTAGGGTTTAGTTGAGTTATTGCATGGTTGACTTCAGTTAGAACTCATGTGGCAGAGTTTGGTGGAGTTGATGAGACAGTTGGTGGAGTTGTGTTAGGTTTAACTTAGTTGAACTAGTTGTATTTAGTCTAACTAATAAATACACTAGTGATGAGTGGTGTGAATTAATTATTAATTAATTCAATAATTATTAACTCATAAATCAACTAAAGAATACATCAGTTAACTGCGGTGCATGGGCAGGTTCGGTGAGACGGTGTTAGAGGTGGGTGAAAGGGTGAGTACTATCGGTATTGACTATAGTTGTGCATGAGATTTTCACACACATTGATTGAAGAGATTGCCAATGAGTTGCGTGAAATGCAGGCCAAGGGATTAGAACTTGTATCACACAATTAACCATCTTGGATTGTGATGAGGCGGAGGCTAACAGGTGGAGGAGATTTGAACTTGTGACTTGTTCATATCGAGCTTGTGTAGTGTGTAACAATTGGAGATAGTGCGAGAGCTTGTGAGGAGTTTGTACTATGATTGTTACATGTTCTCTATCATTATAATATATAGATACGCTGGGGTTTTTAGGCGTAGATTTCCCCATTACATACTGTGTTGATATGTGTGATTGATTAATGTTTCAATGTGCGCATGCGATTGTTTTTAATTCCACAAATTGATGATCAATGGTAGAAGAGGTTATGTATTATGCATGAAGCTCAAATAGTGTGTAATAAGGATAATGTCGGTGAATAACTCATCTATTATTCAAATTTCTACATGGTATCAGAGAAAAAGTTGATCATCCGATCTATTACAGTGATTACATTTTATTTCTTTAGGCAGAGTCTGTAAGAGGGCCAGGTAGCCTCTGGATTAATCCTTTCGTTGAAAGGTGATATATCCAGTAAATGCCCCTAAAGTCTATCTCTGTACTAGAAATACCTTGTTCTCAAAATTTCAGATCATAAGTGGTTGAGTTTTGAGATGGTGGAATTCGAATTTGCAGCAGTGTTTTCTTGGTGTCGAAGTTGAGATGTCTTTCAACAGATTGCGATTGGAGTATGCCCTTGAGGGCAGCTCAAATTATATTGCATGGAAGGACAGGATGGAGGCGGTGCTGGATGAAAATGGGTTGAAGGAGTTCATAGATGTTGAAGTTCCAAAGCCTACTTCTAGCGATGCTGCCGTAATTGAGGCTTGGCAAAAGAAGACAGCAAAGTGTCGAAGGATTCTATTGGAGGGCGTGAAGGATCACATAGTGTCCAGCCTGCATGGTAAGGCTTCTCCATTCTTGATGTGGAAAGCCTTGACAGATTTATTCCAAAGCAAGAGCGACCAGAGGAAGTTGGCGCTCAAGGATAAACTCAGAAACATAAAGATGGAGAAAGGTGACAGTATGCCCAAGTACCTCACGAAGTTCATCCAATGCAAGGATGAGCTGGGAAGTGTGGGGGTGACTGTAGATGATGAGGACTTGGTGAGCTTGGCTCTCCTTGGGCTTCCGAAGAGTTGGCATTCCTATCAGGACTCTGTCAATGGCCGGGAGAAATTTCCAGGATGGGAGCGACTTTGGTCAGATCTTGTGCAAGAGGAGATAAGGCGGAGTACCAGGGACAAATATTCATCAAAGGCATCTGATGAAGAGAATTTCGCTTTGGCTGCCAAAGAAAAGAAGGGGAAGAGAAAGAAATCTTCTCAATCCGGTGTGAAAGGCAAGAAGCATGACATGTCCAAGGTGAAGTGCTTTCACTGTCACCAGCACAAACATTATGCCACAAATTGTCCGTAGAAGAAGAAAAATAAGCAGGCTGCTGGATCTGCAGTGGGAGAGGCCTTAGCCTCGCAGTTCTAGCTGGATTTTTCGCTGATCGCATGCTTGGTATCAAGTGTGATGGGTTCAGTTTGGTTCTTGGACAGTGGTGCGTCTTTTCACATGACAGGAGATCGAGATTTGTTTTCTGATTTGGATGAGAAAGATATTGGAGTGCACATCGAGATGGGCAATGATGGTAGATACAGTGCGACTGGTATCAGTACCATTTCCTTTGAGAGGGAGTCTAGTAAACCCTTCATATTTAAGGAAGTGATGCATGTTCCAGGATTTAAGAATAATCTTATCTCTGTGGCGATGTTAGAAGACAAGGGATATGATGTTGTCTTCAGCGAGGGAAAGGCTTTCCTGCACAGTAAGAAAACTGGAGAAACCCGAAAGATAGGGGTTCAAGTCAAGAACCTTTATCAATTGCAGGTAGATGGCTGTGCAGCAATGGCATGCAAGGTAGAAGGAGTGGTGAGCCGGGATGATGGCGAGCTGTGGCACCGGAGATTGGGCCACCTTCACCATGGAGCTTTGAAGATACTGCAACAAATTTCTACTGGGCTTCCTAAGGGTACTCTTGCACAGTCAGATCAGTGCAAGGTATGTACCTTGGGAAAATTTGTGAAATCCACCTTTCACGAGAAGGATAGTCGCGCCACGACGATCCTTGAGAGAATTCACATAGACGTGTGTGGACGTTTCTCAGTAGCTTCGACAGCAAAGCACAGGTACTATGTGATCTTTGTTGATGATTATTCTCGGAAGTGCTGGATCTTCTTCATGCAGAAGAAAAGAGACATACTCAAAGTTCTGTGAGTTCAAGGCGCTGGTTGAGAAGGAATCAAGGAAGCAGGTGAAGGCTCTTAGGAGCGACAGTGGTGGTGAATTCATCTCTGGAGAATTCAAGGACTTTTTCAGCACAGAAGGAATTCAAAGAGAGCTCATAGCACCTCATAACCCACAATAGAACAGGGTTGCTGAGCGGAAGAACAAAAAGATCGTGGGTGCTGCACGGGCGATGTTGCATGATCAGGGCCTACCCATTCACTTGTGGGCGGAGGCATGCAATACTGCAGTATATGTGCAGAACCGTTGTCCTCACAGGATACTTGGCATGAGTACACCCGAGGAGGCGTTTTCTGGTAAGAGGCCTGATATTTCCCATTTGAGGATTTTTGGTTCACTTGTTTACATTCATGTGACGAAGGATGCCAGGAAGAAGCTGGAGCTGACTGCGGAGGTTGGGATATTTGTGGGGTACACTGATATGCCCCACAACTATCGTGTGTATTTTCCAGACAGTCGCAAGACTGTTGTGCGACGGGATATCAAATTTCAGGAGGAGAAAGCCATGAACTGTTCGCTTGAGAGGGAGCCACACTTGCATGCAGAGGAGGAGCTATTAGTTCCTAAGGATGAGCTTCAGGATGTGGATCAGCCATAAGAGGAAGTTCATGGAGTGGAAGAGACCACTCATGCAACGCCAACCATCAGAGGGCAGAAGCACACTACAAAAGCTGAGCGACTGGCTCAAGATGTAGAGAAGGTTGTAGGACCACCTACAGCACAGCGCAGACAGAGACAATCACCAGATCGATACACTGGATACATGGCTCTTGTGAGAAAATGTGTCATGATAGAGCCATCCTCTTTCGAGGAAGTTGTGGAGGACCCCGCATGGGTAGATGCCATGGTGGAAGAGTATGATTCGATTGTCAGAAATAGCGCATGGGATATTGTCCCGAGACCGGAGGGGAAATCAGTGGTGGGTTTGAGATGGATCTACACAGTGAAGCAGGCAGCTGACAGGAGTGTGGAGAAGTACAAGGCAAGATTTTTTGCCCGAGGCTTCTCGCAGATAGAGGGGATTGATTATGAGGAGACCTTTGCACCTGTCGCAAGGTATTCTTCCATACGGACGATTCTTGCTCTCTCAGTGCAGATGGGGTGGCACATTCATCAGATGGATGTGAAGACTGCATTCCTCAATAGAGTCATTGAGGAGGAGGTGTACATAGAGCAGCCCGAAGGTTTCGAGATCTTCAGCAGCGAGTCGCATGTGTGCAGGCTCAAGAGAGCGCTGTATGGGTTGAAACAAGCACCTCGTGCTTGGTACACACAGATAGATAGTTATTTCACCGGACTTGGATTCTCCAAGAGTGAGGCGGATCCTAACCTATACCAGATTGTGGTGGAGGGTAAGTTGCTGATCATTATACTTTATGTAGATGATTTGATTTTGACAGGTGATGAGCTGTTGATACTCTCATGCAAGGAGGATCTTGCAAAAGAGTTTGAGATGAAGGACTTGGGCCTCCTTCATTATTTCTTGGGATTGGAAATTTGGCAGCGCAGTGATGGACTGTTTGTTTCTCAGGGTAAGTATGCCGGGGAGATACTGGAGAAGTTCAACATGCATGGCTGCAAGCCTGTTGATACTCCTCTTCCTGGTGGATGGAGGAAGGAGGATGCTACTTCGGCGGAGGTAGTGGATGCCACTGTTTATCGAAAATTGGTGGGGTCGCTTATGTATCTGGTCAATACACGACCCGATATATGCTATGTAGTTAACCAGCTTTCACAAGCTATGGTTAAGCCTACCAAGCTCTTCTGGAAGGCGGGCAAGCATGTATTGTGTTATCTTAGAGGCACATCGGGATATGGATTGTGGTACAGACAGGAGGATGAGGTGAAGCTATGTGGCTTCACGGATGCAGATTGGGCAGGGAGCCCAACGAATAGAAAGAGCACATCTGGAGGGATCTTCAGTGTCGGGTCGACAGCAGTTTCTTGGTACAGCAGGAAGCAGAGATCCGTGGCACTCAGTTCAGCAGAGGCCGAGTATATGGCAGCAAGCTTGGCTGCATGCGAGGCTATATGGATGAGGAAGATCCTGGTCGGGTTGTTCGGGTCACACTTGGAGCCTATTGTGATTTATTGTGATAACCAGAGTTGCATTAAAATCTCGGCTAATCCAGTATTTCATGATAGATCCAAACACATCGACATCAGGTACCATCATATCAGAGATTGTGTGCAGCGGAGAATCATGTTACTTTCATACATTCCCATGGAGGATCAGGATGCTGATATCTTGACGAAGGCGCTCACCAGGAGCAAATTCGAATACCACAGAGGCAGGATAGGGGTGGCAGATAATCCTTATCTTGTTGAGAGGGAGTGTTGAGATTGCAACAAGATGATGAGCTTAGTGGAAAAAAGTCGCCTTCACTAAGTGGGCCCGCAGGCTATTTTTGGCGCAAAGTCTATTTTTAGACTATGTCTATTTTTAGACATATGGATCATGTTCTATGAGTTGCAGGATGCTATTTGTGGATGGTTGGTCAAGTCGGAAAAAATAGATGGACTTCTATTTTTAGACATCTTGGGCGGAATCTGTTTTTAGATTGCCAGTCTAAAAATAGATATGTCGAATATTATTAGCTCTTAATAATATTTGGACTATAAACATTATCTTATCCTCTTGGAGCACTTCAGTTCGAGCTATGGATGTGGCACATGCAGCTGACAGAAGGAATTACGCTATTCATAGGGTTTAGTTGAGCTATTGCATGGTTGACTTCAGTTGGAACTCATGTGGTAGAGTTTGGTGGAGTTGATGAGATAGTTGATGGAGTTGTGTTCGGTTTAACTTAGTTGAACTAGTTGTATTTAGTCTAACTGATAAATACACTAGTGATGAGTGGTGTGAATTAATTATTAATTAATTCACTAATTATTAAATCATAAATCAACTAAAGAATACATCAGTTAACTGCAGTGCATGGACAGTTCAGTGGAGACCAGTGTTAGAGGTGGGTGAAAGGGTGAGTCTACTATCTGTTGTGACTATAGCTGTGCATGAGATTTTCACACACATTGATTGAGATTTCCAATGAGGATTGCGCAGTACAGGCCAAGGGGATTCGAACTTGGATCACACAATTAACCATCTTGGATTGCGCAGTAGAGGCAGGCTAACAGGTGGAGAAGATTTGAACTTGTGATTTGTTCATATCTGAGCTTGTGTAGTGTGTAACAATTGGAGATAGTGCTGAGAGCTTGTGAGGAGTTTGTACTATGATTGTTACATGTTCTCTATCATTATAATATACAGATAGTTGGGGGTTTTTAGCTGTAAGCTTTCCCCATTACATACTGTGTTGATATGTGTGATTGATTAATGTTTCAATGTGCACATGCGATTGTTTTTAATTCCACAAATTGATGATCAATGGTAGAAGAGGTTATGTATTATGCATGATGCTCAAATAGTGTGTAATAAGGATAATCTCGGTGAATAACTCATCTATTATTCAAATTTCTACAGACGATTCTATTCGTCTTCATCTTTTCCAACGTACTCTGATCAGTACCGCGACCAAGTGGTATATTGAACTCTCTTGAGGAATTTTATTTGATTTTAATTCCTTGGCTATGGATTTCCTTACTCACTTCTAGTTACATGTCCGGTATGAAACCGACACCCATATTATCACCTCTCTGAAACAGTCAAATGCTACTCACATTTCAGATCACATTCACGAATGGCGACGTCGTTGTCGCCTCATAAAATTCGAGATCCCTAATCAGATATTGGTTGAATGGTTTACGAAATAATTCATTGCCAGGATTGCTAAATATCTTGCCATGGGTGGGTGTGTCATGGAAGAGGAGGTAATTTCCAGAGCTCATTATGTCGATTTGGTTTATTCCTAGTCTGGGACTCTATATGAATTATTTCCTGATGCGCCATGACCTTCAGTTGATCCTGCATCGTCTTAGTCTCCTGTTACGCCTCGGTGGATGGTGTTATAGGGACAGTGGCTCATGCTGATAGTAGTGTTCCTAAAACTTCTTTGAAGTCTAAATTCATTATTTTTGCCACTCTCTCTGCTCCTTTGAGTAACCAAAATAATCCTAGTAAAAACTCCAAGGTAAATGATGTTCAACCTACTACAGTAGATAAATCCTCGAAAGCTAAGAGAAAGTGTAAAGGAAAGTCCAAATCTGAAAACCCTAAAAAGATTAAAAGAATTCATCTCCTGATGATTCTTCAACACGTAAGCCTAAATATCCTTATTTGATATGTGATGATGATCATTACACCAAGGATTGTCCTCGGCGTGCCAAATTTTCCCGTCTTCTGAAGGGCACACCCAGGACTCCGACTATTTTGAAAGAACCTTTCCCTTCTCAATAGACACAATTTGTAGATCAAGCTCAATCATCTGGAAGCTCTTAGGTTTTCATGGATGTAACAGAACCTATCGTCATTACTACAAGATTGAAATACTACCCAATCCATCCAAGGATCCTATGGAACCAGAAGTTACAGATCACTCTTCCTCTTCCATGCCCCCTACCTCTGATCCTATCTAGATTGAGAGACCTAGTAGTGACTCCATCATTTGACCACCCTCAAAAGGTGTTCTTCGGAAATCATTTTATAATCCGAATGCGAGAGTTGCATGACACTACAATATTGTATAGGATCTAGCTCAAGCGCCTTCGGTGATGTCGGATTTGTAGGTACTTTAGTCATGCCCATCACAACGGAAGGCACTACTATCCACTATTGGATGGATTAATCTTGTAGATTCTAAAATTATTAATTTCGATCTCGAGAATTTCATTCCTCGCCTCCCATCTCAGGTATATTTTCTGATTCAAGTTCCCGTAATGGGAAATAATATTCGTCGAACTGTTGTTGATGAAGGCGCTTCAACCTACATCATGTATATCGCATGCTGGAAAGCAATTGACTCTCCCCCATTGAGTCAGCCCCCGAAAAACTTGGAATATTTCAAAGGCAGAGGCTCTCGGCCATATGGTATTCTCAAAGTGTTTCCCATTCTATTAGAGAGAAAAACGGTAACCATTGAAGTTGATGTGATAGATGCCAACCTAAACTATAATCTCCTTCTTGGACACAGTAAGACGAACGCTATGGTTTGTGTGGTATCCACCTTTTTTTGTGTCCTTTGTTTCCCTCATCAAGGAAAGATTGTGACTCTTGATCAGTTGGCTTTCTTCTCCTCTGATTCTTCAACATGAAACATTCCTTATGTGGGAAGACCGCTACTCCCAATGAGAGCATTGGGCTGGGTCTCTTCAAAGACTCGTCCATTATGAGAATTTTTCCACTCCCACCTCTGAATGTCACCTCTGTCAATATGATTTTGTTTGGTCACGATCCATGGATTGTTTCCAATCCAGACTGGTTCAAGAGTTTTGGTGACATCATGCCTCTAAGCCCGAATGAGAAAATGTATCAAAGTATTCTCACAACTTTTTAGGGTGCATCTGAAACCAACAATCATTTGGTTTCCTCTTTGGACACTTAGGCGCAGTCTCCCTGGTTTGGTTTTTGGGGAATCTGATGATCCCTTGAATGAGATTTTCCCCACTGAAGAAAGTATCGTGGAGGTAATGTTTGTCGAAGAAACTCTCTAGGATGATGGACATCATCTTTCCTCATTTCTCCCAAACCCATGTGACATATCTACATGTATGGAATCCCATGCTTTGTCTATATCGAATGACACATTTCAGAATCCGACTTTGATTCATGAAGTGTTTTCCAAAGGGAACATGGGAAATATTACTCCAACTGTTCTAATTGACATCTTTGTGATTGTCAAGAATGACTTTTTTTGGTTTCTTGTTTTACCCATGAGCTCAAGATTTACATTTCTTTCCTCAAAATGCATGATCCACCCACTCCATTCGACCCTATTGTTACTGTTTGGTCACTTGCCCAAGGGGGAATTATTTCCATGCTTTTTAACCCTTACTTGGCCAGGGGGCATGGGCACTTCACTATTGCTATGAATTGTCTCACGAAATTGGCCGAGGTAATTCCTACACACAATATCGATGGTAGAACCATGGGTCTGTTTCAGTTAATCATGACAAAAATCATTCATTTGTGTTCATTCTTGAACTCTATTTGAAAAAATATTATGCTTAATCACATTTGTTGTACTTTATACATTAGTGTTTTCTTCATTAGCATGCTTTGAGTTGATTTTTGGTTTAATTGTTTTCTTTGTAGACATGTCTCCTCTGCTCACCTTGTGTTCCACTTGGTTTGCTGATGGTGCTTGTTGTGGCACACAGAACCTGTCTTCCACAACACAGGCACTCTTTGCCCCTGATGGAAAGTTGTTTAATTTGCAAGGTATTTGTTTGGGTTGAAAAAATAACAATATTTATGAATATAGTGTGGTAATCAAGTTATTATCGAATTCCATTTATCTCGGGATTAGATATTTTTTTGTTTAGTTAGACTCACAACTTGTTGTGTTATAATTAAATGGCCATTATTCTGTGCGAAATCCTAAATTGTTTTGTATGTATTTGCATATTAGATTATTGGAAAGAAATTTTGAGTTTATCACATATCAACATATTCAAGGACATTCAAACACATTAACAGATACATTAGAAAATCCTGTATTAGATAGACATTTGTGCAATATATAAAAAACCAGGATATCATCATGATACACAAATAGCCATAGAAACACACACACACACACACACACATATATATTGGGTCTGTCAAGTTTGTTACATCCAAAATCTCAAAAAATATTTTTTATGTTACAAAAATGTCTCTCTGAGGCTACATCAGTACATAAAATGTAAAAATAGGGCTGCTATTCGCTCACATGGTGCTCATGGTAGTAGGTGACTGCTCGAATCACTCACTAGAGTAATTGACGTACTCTGCTCGGAACCCCAACCATATTCCTCTAGAGGCATAGAGGAATATCATCAAAGGTAGCATACTCTGGGATGTCTCTCATAAGGCCCAATAGGTTCCACTCTAACTCAGTTAATGTATCTATTCCCTCCTTATAAGGAGAATCCTCTACTGGGTGGGCTACCCTCTTCACAATCAGTGACATACCTAGCGGTCTCTAAGGACCCATATCTGTAAAACATCATAAGTTTACATTTAAAAATACATTAAAAAAACATTCAAAAAGTAAAAAATTGTTAATTTTTTTTTTACTTACATTAGCCCACTGTGTACCTAGTGGAATAGGAAGATTTGAATCTCCTCTAAAGTCGGTGCTGGAATATGCATAGTCCTCAACTACAATGATTTTATAACGCAACCAACTAAAAAAGGTTTTTTGGAAATTCATTTGTTGGCCCCCACCCTATCGGGGCATAATATCATACCATATCATTAGCCTCGGTTCCCTCGGGGGTGGATCATAGATCTCCAACCACTGGTACTGAAACAATGGTAATCTCTCTAACAAGAAGGTCACCAGGATGGAATCCTACCCAAATTGTTTCAGCCACCCTGTTTTGCACTTGGTCAACTAGCTCTTCATATTGGCCAGTAACCACTCGCACCAGTTAAACATCGTTGGGGCCAGAAAGTCCACTGCGTATTGGAAATGAGCTTTCATTTCCTCATGCAATGCCTGGGCTCCTGCCACTCTAGTTATGTAGTGAATAACTGTGTGCAAAGGAAGAACCCTGATAGAAGAAATATCTATCTTCCCACTCTTATTTTTTCGAGCCTCGGGATAGTGTCTCTGGATGAGCATGCTGGTACTCTCACCCCCTGCGCGAGCTCCAAAGTGTTGGATTCTATCCCATCTCCTAGATAAACCAGTAACGAAATAGATGTCTATCACATATAATTCCAACTTTTGGTCCCCGATAAAAAATATTTTTCAATCCACATCCCATAAACCAATCAAATATTTGAGCATCTCCAGCTGAGCTCTTAGCCTTGATGTTTGGAAGAATTTCAACAAACCACAATTGCACAATTCATTGATGCAATTTTGGTCTTGTAGTTCTTGGTGGTCTTCCACCTCGTGGCCTTGTTCTTTCCATTCTATCAACATATTTGAGGAAAACACTTGAAAAACATGTTTAAAAGGCATTTTAGGAGCTTTCACTGGAGTAATTTTGGAAATTATCCATATATATATGGGTGGATTTCTTGTTTCAAAATACTCCTCTCGGCTAGCACGAATGTTTGAATTAATTTGGCATTGGTGGTGTGCTACACTAACATACTAAATGTGACCAATGAGACCCTCATAGCTCGAAATCGTGTTGGTCACGAGCGATTTTGAGGCTTGAAATCCTCCCCCGAATATCCCTATTTCTAGAAATAAATGCTAAATGAATGTAACTAAAATGAAGAGGAGGCTTAGAGATCTTACATGACGCTAACGGATCGATGAATGTTGTCCCAGATTGGCTGCACTGTTGATTTGAAGTTCAAAGGGAAAATGGGTTCTAAAAATAGAAAGGTGAAAATGAATTTAGTTTTTGGTCTATTTATTGATTTTTGAAATTTTTTTTTTTCCATTATTTTATTATTTTTCCTAGATATCAGTGACGTTTTTTTTTTTTTTTGTGCAGTAACAGGGCTTTCACAATGTTGGTGTTTATTTCTAATGTAAACGAGTTGTATTTTATCTCTTTTTCAAGCTCGATAAACATTTATGAAAAAGGAACCCCCTAGAGTAAACTTTCAGCTCTTTTCTAACTCTCAAAAAATGAAAAGATTACCTAGCACTTGTCATTTTGAACTCGTTAAAGTGAATGAATTAACATGATCTCAGTATACGTTTACCCATTTTTCGGGATGAGATTTATAATTTAAAAAAAAAGGAATACCTTGATCGAACATGGTCAAGAGGTTCTCTTGAAGATTGTTTTATACCTTTTTGGATTCGAGAGATGATTTAAGAAAAGGGACATGATGGAGTTTCCTTTTTATTTATTTTCAAACTCCTTAAACATGAAAATTCACCGTGTTATCCTTTCGTTGGACTCATTAAAGATTAAACCAAAAAATACTTGTCACCATGACGAGGCCGAGTTCCTCCTTTCTAGGGATCGTTAAAATTAATACGATGGATTCATTCGAATGTTGAACTTACATGCTCAACATATGCTATCCTCTTCATGGTGACTATAAAAAATAAAGAGGTACTCATTAGAAATAATGGGGGAAAATTGAAAGTGAAAAACCTATGTGTATTTCCGGGAGCTTGTCGCTCTTGAACATGATACTCATCTGCAGTTCGTGTTGGGTTGGGGACATCCTACATTCGTCACTTTGCCTGCATGGGTTTGTGAAATCTGTTTTCCTCTCATTTGATTACAAATTTTGTAAACATGACCTCTGATCCTATTTGAGTAAAATTATACCACACTCCGGAGTCGTGTCGCCAATATGTTCAAGAGAAGTCCTTTTTGTCAAACATCCTTTGTTTATTTGAACTCCTCTATTACAATTCCAAATCAATCCTATCATCTTAAGGTATCTATCATTTCATGTCAATGATGTGGGAATAATCACGGCCCTCCTTCGACGAATCACTTCCTGTCGACTTCAGTCATTATCCGGGAAGGTGATTTAGGAACTTATTTTCAGTACCTTGGAGCTTGCATGCCTCAATGGAAAGTTCTTCATGTTCGACGACAGACTCACATCATTTGCCTTCGATCAAATTATTCTGCAAGTTTTTGACTTCAACACATTTATTCACACTTGTAGATTGTGTTGTTGTACCTTGAGGTCCATCCTCATTATTGGTGGCCTGTCTCCCGCCTGTTAACGGTTTTCATCATTGAACGGTAATCAGGTGGTTTCTACCATGTTCGACACCAACAAATTTATTCGCACGACTATATTCATACATTGGGTTGATTGAGATCACGATGAAGATCGTGGGTCACATCTGATTTTTGATCCGGGTTGCAGGGAGTTATTGAGTATGCATGATTGTAAACATTATCCTATATATACGAACGGCTACGTCCATACTACAGATCCATTTATATGATCTCTTTAGACAGATGGTTGTGACCATGTTGTGGGTTCATCTGTTATTTGATGCCTAGTACAAAATTATGTGGTTAGGTATATACATACCATAGATGTCATATATAGTAATATGTTTTATTTTTTGGGTTTTCCAGAGGTGGTCTGGGTTCTTTGACTTGGTTCATAAAGCATTTCAACCATCACTCCTCATTCTGCCTTCATGCTTTAGCGGGCACTGGTTACACAGTAATTTTTCACCATGCTAATTTTCCTGCCCCTGGTCCTGAAATGCCCCGTGACATACCTTGTGCAATATTTCCATTATGAATAAATATGTTAAGAAATCCCCTGAAGATTCAAAGAAAATTTCCTTGGAAGATTACTGAAGAAACTTGTTCAAATTCCTAGTTTCCTGGGTCAGTGCTTTTCCTGGTGTCATGCTTGCGCTGATATCATATTCACAGTTTTGCCTTAGCACTACCAGTAACCTTATTTCTTTGAAAACTGTGTTGATCCCTTTTTGGAAGTGTTTCCTCAAATTGAGGAAGAGCTTCGATCTCTAGACGTTGGTTGTTAAACAGTGGTGATAGAGTCAAGCTCTCTGATTTTATAGCTTTGATCTCATCCATGAGGGTTTATCCATTAGAAAGTGGGCATTCCTCCTCCTTTCATGGGCTCCCAACCTCTTCTCCCTTCCTATAAATTCATATCCCTCATTCCCATAATGTTAGCTTGGTTGGTTATTGTAGGGCTAGTCTGAACTCTCGTTCCCTTTGCATCCTCACATTATGGTAACACCTAAGTGTTCAGGAGAAGGATTGCTTTAGAGCTTCGCTGAAGGGGTTATATTTTCACCAAAGGAGGCCTCCAACATCAAGGCCTAGGTTGTAAGATCTACTTTTATATTTATCAATAAAAAAATCTGATGTTTTATTTCTATATTTGTATAATTGTTCAAGCAAATATTGTGGTACTCCTTGATCTACTAAATAGCTAATATTTATGATTATTATGCATTGGATTAAATTTTTTTTTGCCTCTTGATCATCTCTAGGTATTTGTGTACCATCAGAGTAGGGAGCGAGCCTAGAAGGATCTTGGATCAAGTTCATCATCAACAACTTTAAACATAGCGTTGGGAAAAAGGTGCTTCTATATTTTTTGTTGATGAACACAAGACCTCCGCCCCACCAACAAAACACACTACCAGTCTGCCTACTGCTTGGATCTTAACCTTATAGTGCACCACATAAATTTAAAGTTTAATAAAGATGTCTTCGGGGGGAGAGGGGGCAAGCCCCAAATATACGTGACTAGAACTTGTGACCGTGGTGAAGCACCGGAGGGCACTAACCTTAAGCGCATTCAATCAACGTTAATCCACCATTAATTAAATCCTAACTCCTGCTTAATTAACACTAATGCAAATTATCAACCAAGCACCGAGTTTAAAGGATAGGCATGCTTAATTAGTGCTAAATCCGTTTAATTAAGTTAATCCAGATTAAATTGGCAGTCCGAAAAATACAACAAAGTTTCTATATTTGGCGCCAGCTAGCTCGGATAGTGCCAATTAGCTAAATTTAGGGAGGAAATTGTGGAGAAAACTGGTAGAGGTCATAAATCAGTCAAAGTTTTGACCAAATTAGGAGCATAAAGAGGCTAAGGTGCCATTTTTTTGTATTCTAAACCCATTGGTGCGGGTTTCAAGAGCAGAAAAGCATTGTAAGCACATCATTTTGCAAATTTGAGCATAATACAAAGGTTCAAGTCATTGAAGCTGGACCAAGGAGATGTAGTACAAGAGGGGTGAACTCCTTCATCAAATCCCTCCGTTGATGTGTTGTACTTTTATTATTTATTGTTCATTATTTCTTTTATGTTAAATTTTTCATAGAAAAACTTAAAAATTACTCATGAGACTTAATAAATTGCAAGAGAACTTGAGCCCTTAAGCACATGTAAGACATTGGTTTCAAATTTTAAAGAGGAATTAGCACAACATTACTAAAATGTGGCAGCATCAGAAAGCTGTGTTCTCATAGTCTAGGGCCTATGTCCACAGGAAATCCCCAAATTTGAGGTTGATTTGATCGGGAATTCCTTTACTTATGTCTATTTTCATTCAGATTCGGCCATAGGTGTATATTCCATTCTCCCCCCTAGAGGGATTCATTGCCAGAAACAGGCCCAAGGTGTTTCCAATCCCTTGAATACCGAAAAGTGCCATATATGCGCAGGGAGGTTTAGTAGTCTAACCCAAATAGGAACCTTGGTGATGACTACCGTAGAGGGGTCAAAATCTGGGAACCAGGGGGTGAGGAATAGCCCTACTGTTCCCAAGAACCATGGGCCCCCAGTTAAGGATTTTTTGTAGTCTTCGTTGAAAGCATACACAACTATGAAGAAACCCTTTGAGAAGAAGATTACCTTGTTGTTGTTGGTCCAGGTGGAGTGAATCGACTAGTATAGATCTTCTGTGTGAGGCCATAGTCCAAAAAATCAGCAAATAATGGTGGATTCTGCATACATTTGAAGCTGATCATCTAGAGTTGGATGGGAGATTTATATGGAGGGAACTTCCTCCATTTTATTAACCAAAAAAGGCTTGGGAGCCTCAGGGGGCTGAGCATATTTCTTGGGTGGTTGTGCATGGATGACATCTTTATAGGAAAAAGCAGGAGCAGAGGATGGCTGCCCAACTTCTCCCCCTTGCAGACGAAAGGTTAAGACTATCGAAGCATCTCTTTCAATATCGTAAAAAATGAGGGGAAGAGAGTCCTCTAGCTGTTTACCTCTATATAGAAGTCTCTAAACTAGTGGGTATCCCCAACCTGTGTTCAAGGTCCTGAAAGAGGTTCTGCACCAGATCCGTTTAACGCACCCAATGTAGCATAGTTTTTCCAGTAAAAAGCCAGATTTGGATCTGAAAAGAAGGGGAAGAGAGATCTGACAAATCCTGTGTTCTAGAGCATGGAAAATTAGGGAGTGAGCTTGATCCTCGGATACCCAGATTCACATGTCCATGCTGGGGCTTGATTGTAGTTGAGTGATGAGAGCCACATGCATAGGCCCTTTCAATGTTATGAACGCCTTCCTTGCTGGTGAAAGCGTTGCAGTGAAACTGGGTTTGTCTATCTATACTAAAGTACCTTAATCAAAACAAGAATCATGGTATTTATTTGGACAAGGAAACCAATTTATTTTTTGTGTTCTTCATGTTCACCTCCAGGTCTTCCTTGGTGATCAGGAGATCACGTCCATAGTTCAAAAATGCTAAAAAATGAAAGTGCTAAAACAAGGGTCGTATGCAGAAGTTATGAATGGTTCGCAAAACAAGGGTTATATGCAGAAATTATGTAGGTTTGAAAATCCCAGTAAACTCCAAAAACTGGACCTTTGACTCAGTTTGACTTTATATAGAAATTTTGTAAAAAAATATATTTTGCAAAATTATTTTTATATTAATTTTTGAAGGACCAATTGCGGAATACCACGTGGCAAGCCTGGAGGCTGCCACGTGGCCCCTGGTTAGAGGAGTATGGCATTGTAAATTTTTTTTAGTCTACAAGGATCGATACCGAGACCCATAGTTCACGTGCAAGACTGCCCAACCAGTCGAGCTGTGTGTTGTATGTTAACAATCTATGTCAGCAGTTTAAATTTAAAACAAAAACAAAGTACACACCGGTGGCAAGGGGGCCAGCCCCTGCTTGATGTGACCTCCCGACATGACTAGGCGCAAACACTCCGGTGGTTAAAAAACCTTATCCACGGTCTTCACAAGTCACGTGACCATGCCTACCATGCACCATTTATTACAACGGTAAAGACAAGCGGCTACTCTGACGACTTTGGATGATGTCCATGTGATCACTCTGGACTTAACATTTATTGCTAACCCTTAATTGCCACCATATTTGGAACGCGCCACAAAAATTGGTGGTCAGTGCCAAATATGTCAGACTTAATTGGAGTATCTCCACATTTAGTGGACTTTTTTAAGGGATATTGGGCAGTTTACTTTTTTGGCCATAACTCCTTGGATTTTTGATGAATTTTGATGGATGGATAGTCAATTTTTGGTTATCAAAATTTTAAACACATTGGAATAGGTTTCAAAACCATATGAGGTCATATTGTGAAGGTTTATCTTTGGGAAAGGTCAAGGAGCCACCAGGGCCACTAGGGTATTTTCAGTGTATTGAGCATCCATTCTCTGTTTTCTACAAATGAATAGTCATTCCTGGATAATTCAAGCATTATGAAGCTATTTTTACAAATATAACAACCATTTGAAGCTTTTATTCACATGTACTTACCATTTTTGAGCAATAAGATATGAGGGACATGCCATTGGGAGGTGGACCAACAGATGTAGCCCAGGATGGGTGAACTGCTTCATCAAATTTGCTGTGTGCTGTTACATGTGATGTTTAATTCTCTGTTATTTACTGTTGTAAAGTGTTTTATAAGAAATTTACATTATTTAACCTATTTAACTAAGATAAAACCATTTGTTTCACCTGCAAACTTCAGAGAACCTTATGCACACATTTTAATCACTGTTTGGATACTTAGCACAACAAAACTAATACATTCCATTCAGATCAAGTTGGTATTAGAGGTAGAGTTTTACTCTTTGTGTTGTTATTTTTCAAAGTTTGTTTAATTGTTCGAAAGGGTTTTCATGCTTACTAGGCTGAAGCTTAAGAGAGGAGAAGGTTAATTGGTGAGGACTTTAAGTAATCCTCAGCGAAGGAGGGAAAGAGTGTCATTATCTCCACCTTCAATTTCACCTCAAAGAGAAGTAGAATAATCCATAAGCATGAATTCAAGAGAAGGATAAATCCATGAAGAAATTGATCCCAAGGAGGAAGAAAGAGTATTTAGAAAATAATTCCTTGACTTGACAGAAATGGTGAGAGTTATTTACCAAGAAAGTAATGAAAAACTTGAAGAAGGGTCCAAACTTCACAAGGAAGGAGAGGGATCTTCAGGAGGCCATATTGATGAAGATAAAGCCAAGAAGGGTAATGGAGGAAATGGAGACAGTGGAAAGTTTCCATCATCACCCTCATCTTCATCTTCATCAACCTCTACATCATCTTCAGTACATCATTCTCACAAAGTCAAGAACACGGGTGAAAGTCCTTTTCTTAAACTTAATGTTAAGTTTCAATTGCCAATGTTTGATGGTGAAGTTAGAAAATAAGCTAGATAATTGGATTAGGAAATTAGAGGTCTATTTGAGAATTCAAAAATTTCATGATGACGAAACCAAAATCTAATTAGCTTCATTGAGAATGTAAGGTGAAACACTTGTTTGGTGGGAAGCCAAGACAAAGGATGAGATCAAGAAATATGATAAGATAATTTTATCATGGTCTTATTTCATTTCTGCAATAAAACAACAGTTTTATTCATTAGCTCACATGCAGAAAGCCATAATGGACTGGAAAATTTTTAAACAATTGAAAGGAAAAAATGTTCAAGTGTATACCCAATAATTTAGAAGAAGAGCTCTTTTACTAGGAGTAGATTTGAATAGCCAAGACACTTTACTCAAGTATATAGGAGGTTTACATAATTACCTAAGACATACCATTCTCATGCTTAACCCTACAAGTCTAGATGAGGTTTGTGTTCAAGCCACACATTTAGAGGCAAGGGGAAAACAAAAATTAGATGGGAATAAGGTAAAAGAGTTCAAAGGCAAATGGAAGAAAAAGAGAAATGCAAATTATAGAAAAGATAAGGGAAATTTTTCTGCAAACACCTCTCTAAAACTAGCCATGATGAGGACCATTTTTGGAAACTTCATCCAGAGTTGAAACCATAAAGTTTTAAAGCCAAAGATAAAGCCAAGGAGAAAGGCAAGACAATTGCAATAGCTAAACAAGACCTAGGTTCAGAATCAAGAGATGAAACAAAAATCATAGCTATGGCACTAAATAACTTGAAGGGGAAACAGAATGGAAATAAACCCAGCTCTAGTATTTCTAACTGTCACATAGAAGCTCCAAGTGAAGAGAAGAGAATTATATTATTTCATGTGAGGGTCATTTCCAAACATACCAAGGTTGAAACACTATTTGACAGTAGGTTGCAAGCGAACCTTATTTCTAAAGACCTAGTCAAGAAACTAAATATTGAGACCATTCCACATTTGAAACCATATCCTCTTGGTTGGATTTGTAAGGATGCAAATTTACAGGTTTCAAAGAAGTGCATGTTGCGCTTTGCAATAACAACACATTTTATTGACACGGTTGAATTAGGTGTTGTTCCACTTGATATAAAAGGTATGGTGTTGGGCAGTCCTTACTTGTATGATAGGAAAGCTATCTTCCATCACCATGAGAACAAGTACCATTTATTCAAGGATGGAAAGGAGTACATTGTGAGAGCACATCGCAAAAAACTAGACTCTTCTTTTGTGAGTGCAGGGTAGATGAAGAGGCTTGTCAATGCAAGTCAAAACTTGACATTGATGATGATTAAACAAAGGGAAGTTGCATATAATCCTTTTCATGTAAATGCTCATCTAAATAATGATTTTTTTCAGTTTGAAAGTAGGTTATCTTTGAAAGAAGATGACAAGCAGTTGCAGCAATTGTCTTTGGTGTCGATCGGTGCTGAAAACAAAGTGTCAATGCAAGAAGGTGCAAAGGTCCAAGAGAGGGAAAAGAAACTTAGCAAAGAAGGCACAAATTTCAGCAATGATCATTGCTGGTTTCAGAAAGGCATGGTACAATGACGAGGAAACTTGGTGAGGAATCGACACAAGTACACGGCTAATTCAGTAAAAATCGCCATAAGGACAAGATGTAAGGAAAAGCTCCAATTAATGAAATCAGGGAAATTTTAGTGGATTAAGATTGGAAGAGTGGGGAAAAAGTCTCCTCATCTTCATGTTCAGTATTTTGGAGATCTTTTGGGGTCCAAAAGCTTCCGAGTGGGGAGGTGTGATCAGGAGATCATGTCCATAGTTCAAAAATTCTCAAAAATGAAAGTGCTAAAAAATGTTTGCAACTTGAGCAACCGTAAAGGTCTCATCACTGCAATTATGGTGCCATGAATGATTAGAAAAATAGAGGTCATATGCAGAGTTTATGAAGGTTTTAAAAGCCCACTAAACTCCAAAAATTGGACCTTTGACTCAGTTTGACTTTATATAGAAATTTTGTAAAAAAATATATTTTGCAAAAAAAAAAATTACATTAAGGTTTGAAGGACCAATTATGGCCTGCCATATGGAAGGCCTGGAGGCCGCCATGTGGTCCCATGTTAGAGGAGTATGGCATTGTAAAAAAAAATTTAGTCTATGGGGATCGAACCTGAGACCCATAGTTCACGTGCACCATTTATTACAACGGTTAATACAAGTAGCTACTCCGACAGCTTCGGACGATGTCCATGTGACCACTCCGAACTTAACATTTATTGCTAACCCTTAAATGCTGCCATATTTGGAGTGTGCCACCAAAATTGGCGGTTAGTGCCAAATATGTCGGACTTAATTTGAGTATCTCCACATTTAGTGGAGTTTTTAAGGGATATTGGGCAATTTAATTTTTTGGCCATAACTCCTTGGATTTTCGACCAATTTTGATGAATGGATAGTCAATTTTTGGTATTCTCAACATTTTGAACACATTGACATAGGTTTCAAATCCATCAGGGGTAATCTTATGCATATTTAGCTTCATGAAAGGTCAAGGAGCCACTGGGGCCACTAGGGTGTTTTCAATGTATTGAGCATCCATTCTCTGTTTTCTGCAAATGAATAGTCATTCTTGGAAAATTCAAGCATTATGAAGCTTTTTTTATATAGAGCACAACCATTTGAGGCTTGTATTCAATTTACTTACTATTTTTAAGCAATAAGATATGAGGGACATGCCATTGGGAACTAGACTAGCAGATGTAGCCCAGGAGGGGTGAACTGCTTCATCAAATTTGCTGAGTAGTGTTACATGTGATGTTTAATTCTATGTTTTCACTGTTGTAAATTTTTTTATAAGAAATTACATGCTTTAACCTCACACAGAAATAGTTTTAACTAAGATAAAACCATTTTTTTCACCTACAAACTTCAGAGAACCTTATGCACACATTTTAATTACTATTTGGATACTTAGAACAACAAAAATAATACATTCCATTCAGATCACTTGGTGGTGATCTGTCTTAGCTGGATCTGTCTTAGCTGGTCCAAGTATTCTCCTACCTCCTGCCTGACTTGATTCCTACGTTTGGCTTAAGTGAGTAAGTCAACTGTTGGGCTCTTGTGCATTTTCACCATGAAATCCATTTTGTTTTACAATCATGCACATGAGGCTTTGATATTTGTAATAAATGTGGAGATTTTTTTGTTGCTTTGAATGATCATCTGCACTTGTGCTTTCTCAAACTCTTCCTATTGCCTTGTTTTCTTCTCCAATTTGGGTGGTGCCCCTTTGTATTGCATTGAATATTCATGCATGACACTGATGGCTATATGGAAAACCTTAAGAGCTTTAGCACGATACTTAAAATTATTTTACATGTCGTTCAAGTGGATAATTGCCTTATGCACATTGACAAGTTCTTCATACAAGCTCCGCATAATTTCTCCCAATGTCAATACTTCTCCAAGTATGGTTTCCTTCAGTTCTTCTTGATAAACTTACATGGAAGCTACATTTTGAACCTCTGCTTAGAGTTTTTCAGTTTCTTGCCTCACAACCTATAAATTCTTTGCCAATAGTTTGTTCTCATCCATCAGATACTCATCATTTTACTTTGTATCACCTGCATAGGCCAAGTTGGCTGCGATGATGGAATTCATATTACCTTTGGTGTATGTCACAATCACCCTTTATTTGACGAATGTAGCATATGCAAGGTTGTCTGGAAAATGTTTCTTCCTTGCTTGTAAAATCTTCTTATGAAGATGGTCGTAAGTAAAATTGTGTGTGTCTATAACCCTCGTCAAGAGAACTATTTTTCTCTTCCTTGCTTGGAGATTAATTTGTTGCTGGAGGAGGGGGAGACTAAATGGTGACCTACTGATTGTTTGAAATCAGACCAACATCTTCATTCAATGACTCTGGTTCCACCTCCATCTATTGAATCACAACTAACTCTTAAATTTCTTGAGCGACTTCCTTGTTCTGCAACCATTCAATCTCCTCTTCTGGTAGTTGTTTATGCCCTTGTTCCTCGGCTTGTTTCCGTGTGGCTTCTTCTTCTTCCACTCTTCACCTTTCTTCTTATTCTTCTTTCTTAAGCCTTTCCTCCTGTAATTTCCTTTTATCTTGATCTTCTCTCTACTTCTATTCTTCTTCCTTCATTTTCTGTTTCCTTGTCTTCTTTGCTGCTATGGCCACTTCTAGAATGGTTGGATCCACTTTCATCTTGTAGTTTCGCTCTCCCCCTAGGCTATATGAAACCTTCCTCCTCCCTTTTTTGCGCACTGGGTTTCACCTTTTTGTTGATACTTCCTCTGGAGTGACTTATTTCTGTGGAGTAACTTGTGAAGTTCCAGCGAAGCTGACTAGTTCACGGGACTTGGAGGAATTATAAAGATTCTTCCATACTTCCTCCTCAAGTTTATGATAGGTCTCGGTTAGCCACTGAAAATGAATCATCACACAGTGGTCTTTGAAAACCTCCCTTGGATTGTATGGATTGAAATCCAAACGAACAAATGCAACCTTTTCTATCTCCTTGTTGAGTTGCCTTTTTGTCAATATTTTTATGATTTTTGTCAGATAATTTTGTGATTGTACCTAGTGTTTTAATCCTTTTTATCTTATTAAGTTGATGATTAGAGGCATTTAGAATTAATTTATAAATTCTTGTTATTAGTTAATTTTATGAGTGTTTTGTGTAGTAACATCATTAATAACAAGCTTCTTGGTGGCAGGTGAATAGGTCCGGTGCAGGAATGAATTTGAGTACATATTAGCCCCATGCAAAAAGCGACATCTTGGACTCTATGAAAAAGATTGAGAGCCATGTTCTGAACCCTTTTCCTTATTTCAAGATGATATTTATAGCATCAGAAACACCAATAAAAGATAATTAACCGGCCTTGAAATGCAATCAACCCCCAACATAGATTTTCCTTTGTAACATTGGGTCACTCTGCAACATGGTGCCAGAAGGAATTCACCAATGACATAGAGAGCATAAGTGCAACAGTGAGAGGTTTGGCAGAAGATTCCCTGTACATACACTTTGAACTCGCTCAGCTCTTTAGAATGGCTATCACTGAGGCTAAGAAGTCCCGTTATCTGTCTGGAACTCTCAAAGTGATTCTTATATACTGCAGTTCCTCTGTAGTGCTTGAATACCTAGCTCACTGGCCTGAAATTTAGAAGCTCTTTGATTTGGACATTATACATCTTCATGATAAACCAAACCGAGACAAATTTCCACAGAAAGTTTACGATGCTCTTGTTGATGCTTTAGAGCTTACTACTAGACATGAGGAAATTTATGCACTTCTGGTTCTCTGCTGCATCAGAGAAGTCAGATGGGAAATCATAAATGACAGACAGGAAAAGGACATTAAGCTCATCCTTTCTTATTCATATTGCAACAAAAGGGAGCTTGTGGATTTAATAAATCTCTTTCACCTAGGCCTCATAGTGCGTCAATTACTGAATTCGGGGCAGTCAGAGATGGAGTCACTCTTAATACACATGCATTTGAGAATGCCATCTTCTACCTCTGTTCCTTTCTGACAAAGGTGGTTCCCAGCTATTTGTTCCTGCAGGTAGATGGTTGACAGTAAGCTTCAACCTCACAAGCCACTTGACCTTGAATCTGGATAAACATGCAATAATTCTTGGATCAAAGGACTCTACACATTGGCCAATGATTGACGCCTTGCCATCGTATGGTTGAGGCAGGGAACTACCTAGTGGATGACATAGCGGCCTTGTAACTACATTCAATGTTACAAATGTTTTTATAACCAATGAAAATGGAACTATTGATGGACAAGGATTACTTTGGTGTGATTCGTACCATAATCATACTCTAAAATATACTCGTCCCCACTTGATTGAGGTGATGAGCTTGAATGATATCGTCATTTAAAATTTGACATTTTTGAATCTACTATTTTGGAATATACATCCAGTGTACTGCAACAATGTGCACATTCATAATGTAACAATCCTTGCTCCACACTGGAGAAATTTGACATTAAAAAACACCAGCCTTGGTATACAGGTGTTAGAGAGTCGTGGGCTTCACTATGCAAACAATAACAATGAGCCTTTCATAAGCGATTATGGAGTGTGTGGCATGATTCTCCATCACGAGACCGCGAAAGGTTATCCACCAAGTTAAATTTTCAATTGATTCTTGCCAACACACGATTGAACATTGAGATCGAGGAAAGGATGATGATGACAGATTAGAGAATTTCCAGCCATGCGATGCCCCAGCTAGCTATGTGATGCCTCTTCCAGCAGTGCATGAGGATCACATTCTTCTAGAAGAAAAATCACACCAGCTCAAAACTAAATTGGAAATGAAATCTCATTGTTTTGATTTTGTTTAATTTGCATTAACCAAATATCCTAAAATTGTATCCCATGTAATCATTGACCCATTTAATTAGAGTCACAATGTTGCTGCTATAAAAGGAAGAGGGTTGCGCACTAAGGAGGACTCGAATTTCTCAGATGTAGAACCATAATTTTTTAGATGTAGAACCGGAATTTTGGATATGTAGAATTGGCATCAAATTTGTAGCAATGTAATAGAGATAGGGACTATTGTGTAAAATCCTGAATTTTTTGGCCTGTGATTTGTATAAATCGATTTGCAAAGGATGTTTTGAATATATACGATTGCCTTCAAGTTGTGAGCATAATCGTTTGTGCCATGATTCATTTCGCATTTTGTCTTTGATGTTTTAAAAGCTTTCCTCCATTGTAGTAATTTGGCTTACTCCAGGCATGGGAGGGCCCACCACCTCTGGAGCTAAGCTTGATCAATAAACATAAGATAATTAGATGTGTGCATAGTTTCTTGTTTCTGTATGAATGTGTGAATGTCTGGTAGGTGTTAGGGCCCCATAATTTGTTAGATTGGCAAGAACAAATGAATAGGGGCAACTTCATACCAGTCTTTGGAGTCCTAGGACCTAGACTTCCTGGACTCAGAGAGGGCTCTCTCTATTTTGTGCAAAGGATGTGAAATTGTTTGCTTTTTAGGTTTTGATTTTAGGATAGCTATTAAGTTTAGGGTTTTTTGTTTGTTTGGTTGGTTGGGTAAGTTTTTAAGTAGGTTAATAGAGTGGGGAATATCAATTATTGGGCTATGGAGTCTGCAAAAGTATTGAAATGTGTAAAAATGAGTCAAGGATAGTTAAAGGGCAAGTTGGCAAGTTCAAATGGATCTAATTAGGTCAAGGGAGAATGAAGTAACATGGAGTTGTGAATATAGTGAGTTAAATGGGCAATATAGGATTCTTTAACAAACCAATAAACAAGAAAAAGCTTCTAAGATGATAGCATAATGAAAACTTGAAGAGCAATGAAGGATTCCTCAATATCAACTAGGCTAAGCAAGTCTTAAGAAACAATAGTTAAGTAAGCTAAGAGAGCAGTGAAGGATTATCTAAAACTTACTTGCAAACATATAGCATTCTGACATAACATATTAGTAACAATAAAGAAGCATTTATGGATTTCTTTAGCAAAATTTTAGGAAGAAAAAATGGAAGTTAAGAAAGCAGGAAGAAGTAGGGTACCAAGAAGGTAAATCCTATTCTCTATTTCTGTTCTATAACTGAATGAACTATAAACACAATGAATAACTCAAGAAAAAAAACATAAATATGGAATACATCACCATTTAAAATAGCTTAATGAATCCTAAGAGTGATTTTGATCCATGAAAGCACAATCCAACACCATCACAAGGCACCAAAATTAGTTTCACCGATAAGCTCCAAGTCTATTTCATAGCATGTTCAGCAAATATCCAACATATACAATGAAGCCTCCATGCTATATTTATCATGCATTGGAGGCATAAACCATAATTAAGTCTCTAGAAGCCTATTAGTTAATCATAAATGTCACTTTTGTCCTTTGAGACCTTACAAGGCCCAAGGCACAAAATATCTAATACAAAATATCTTTTCAGGCATTTTTGTCAAAGCAATTGACATTTGGGCTTTGCCAAGCCCCCAAAAACTTTCATAGCGTAATTTGTTGACCTTTTTACTATCAGGGAACATCATTGAGTTTTAGGATGCATTTTCTGGTCAAGGGCGCAACACATGAGCAGGAAAACTAGGTTAACTTGAAGCAAGGTTTTGAAGGCCTTCCCGATGTCGAAATGGGTTCCGTGATGGCTCGTTGGATAGCATGTTGAGTTTACTTTCCAGAACGAACTTTTTTTTTTCTGATTAGATTCTAGTAACCTGTTCAAAAAACAAAATTATGAAGACTGGTAAAGGCACAACACATGTTCTGAAAACGAGGTCGAAAGGTGAAAATTAGGGAGTTTTTGACCATTTTGGAGGACCAAATCAACTCCAATTTACCTGAAAATTGGTGAAAATGCTGCAATTGAGCTGAGGATTCCAAAAATGTAAGCCTTAACTCCTGAATATTCCCTGAGAAAAATTGTAGCACCAAGAGTGCTACCCCCTTGGCCCTCCAAATCAACAAAAAACGAAAATTTCCAAAAGGTTCCCAAAATTTGCAATCATCTTCCTTGTTATGTCTAGGATGCTTGCATGGAAGCACCGACAAGAAGGTTGAGATTTTCTTGACCATTTTCCTCCTTGAGGGCTTGAATTTTGGCAAGGGCTCTTTTGAGCTTGGCCCTTGCAATTTTTTTTTTCAATGCATAATGCTTGGTCATCTTTTTATGTAGGCCAAGGTCCCTTAGTATCTTCTTAAAGTGCTTGTGTTCATTCTTATAATACTGAATAATGTATTCTACCATGCCAAGGCTTCTTTAGAGTTCCTGAATATTCTCATATTTTATTTGGAGCAAGATGCTTGTAGCCCTCTCTTCATCTTCATTTTCACTGTCAAGGTCAATGAATTTTCCTTTTTGTTTAGTTTGATGTTTGCCTTTCTTACCTCTAACAGTGACCTTCTTCTTGCCTTTGTGCTTTAAGGTAAACTGCTTGGGTGGTTGGTTTTCGTATATCCCTCTCAGGGCTTTAAATTGCAGTGACGGTAAGATCGCTTCCTCTTTGTTTCTACAGATAACGAGCATGTTCATATTAGCTTGAAATGACTTGAAGGAATACAATAGAGAATTACCTCTTTGATAGCTTTAGAATCCTTTGGAGAGCGCTACGCAGCAAAGCAAGAGTCCTTCTTCACCGGCTCCAAATCTGAGTCCTGCAATCAGTCAAAGCACCCGCGTAATTTCTAATATAACAAGTATTCTATCAATTAAATCAATAATAAACATATAGATTATACACATCTGAGCCATTCATATCATACTAAGAAAATATTGAAACAACAATATAACATTAAGCATCGAATGGACAAAACGAACATAGTTCTATTGATTTTGAAAGAAGGAGGATTACAACCATCGGTTGTACCAAGCCCTCCTCAGTCTCCCAATCTCTCTTCCCTCTAGTGAAGAAGTCCAAGTCAACAAACTCTCTAGGAGCCTCTTTGACTCTTGGCCTTCCCAATGTCACACTATTCTCTATTCCACAAGTATACAAGAACCTTGAGCAATCCTTCGACCCTCAATTAAGAGCCTTCAGCTCCTTCTTATAGGAGAGGGAGAAGGCCATTGTTGCCCTTCTCTTTCCACTAGTTTGGAATGGAAAAGGCTTAGATGTTTCTTTGATCTCCATGCTTTTGCCTCTCTTGGAGTTCAGTCTTCTATGGCAATGACCAATAATGAACTGGTGCTTCTGCAGTTTCCTTTGTGCACTGACTCCTTTGTGAGGGAAAGTCGGAGATTCAAATCTTTCTCCACGCTCTTTTCCAAATTCAAACTTAAAACACGGGTAACGCGTCCCTCCAGTGTAAACAAAGCATTTCCCTAGCCACTAACGCGGTCAATGTATTGCTTGACTGCGTTATAATGCTCTTGTTCTGTTCTATATATGCGTTACCCTGGCAGAAATAGGTTTAATTTAGGTCTTTGTACTTCTTCCATATTTATCTTCCCCTCTGAGCTGATGAGGAGGTTTTTTGACCTGTAACAGATGCCCCCTAAAGTGTGAGGTCAGAGACGAAGACGATGGCCGAAATACTTTATAATTTGTAGAGAGAGAGAGATTGAAAGACTGAGGAAAACCTGAAACAACAATATATGTCAGAAAATATAGTATTTGCCTAGAGTCGGGCATGTCCCATGCTCAGTAGCTTTAAACAACATGATTTCTCTAGAATAGAGATATGAAGAATCTGTCCACCAATAGGCACAATGTGGAAGTGTCTGTCATAACAGGATCAGGCTGAAGAAGCTATCTCCATAAACAATATCGCAGCTTGGGGAAGGGAACACAACTTTAATGGTGTAGCCTTTTGCCCCAAGGTCTTGACCGTTGATTCACTTAAACTGCATATTTCTCAACATGTGAATGAGAGAGTTGTCGTCGAACATGTGAGAAATCGTCTGATTACCAGTCAATAATGAAAACTGTTAACAGACGCGAAGGTGGCCACCGATAATGATGATGGTCCCTAAGATGCCCAGTACAATCTAGCGAGTGTGAATAAAGGGAGTTGAAGTCGAACACTCGTAGAATCATTCGACCAAGAGCCAATGATGAAGACCCTTGATCAAACACAAGACTACCTGCCACTGATGTCTGCAAGTATCCGGGTACTGATGGGTTTTTGGATCAACTTCCTAGATAAGATGTTGAAGTCGATAGGAAGCGATCTGTTGAAAGGTAGGCACTGAGGCGTCCTACATCAATCAACACGAAACGGAAACCAACTGATTTTGTTTATGATTTGAGATAAGGAAGAGTAAATGGGAACGTTAGACGAAAAATAATTTCTGGCATAATGAACGGTTTGGTTGATAACAGGAGCAGTAGATAACGAGATCTGCTTGAACAATAGAAGGCACTCTAGCAGGGTACTAGGCAGCTGAAGCGTGTTGAACACCAAAGAGTGTGTTAGGATTTTACCGGTGTAGGGACACTGGGAAATGAAGGCTAATACTCATATATGGTAGGGTTTGGTTAACTGCGAAAGAGTTTTTTGGGAAGTGCCATGTTCAAGAATTTTGCTGCCAAATCGACCTTTTTGAAAATGTAACAGAGGTAATATCCATCTTGTCCAAATTTTTCCCCGTCTGATTAAGTTTAACGAGTCTAGACGAGTAAACTCGGTGAATTTTTCATGTTTAGAGAGTCTGAAAAATGTCAGGAAAGACAACTCTGTGCCCCATCTGATTAGATTTAACGAGTCCAGATGAGCAAACTCGGTGAATTTTTCATGTTTAGAGAGTCTGAAAAATGTCATAAAAGACAACTCCATGTCCTGTCTGATTAGGTTTAATGAGTCTAGACGAGAAAACTCGGTGAATTTTTCATGTTTAGGGAGTCTGAAAAATGTCGTAAAAGACGGCTCCATTGGGGTACCTTTGTCATGTCTTGATAACCGGGCACGGCAAAGGGGTAATAGTAAGCCCGAAACAGTTCATTTTCCGTTAGTTAGTCCATCGAATCTGGAAAAGTGAGAAATCTATGTTCAATGGACTTATACCTCATTTTGTTATGAGTACGAGGAGACGAAGTAAACTCAATATTCGTTGTGAAATTTTAACGAGTCCAACAAAGAAAACTCGGTACCTCCGTGAAATTTTAACGAGTCACGCGGAGAAAACTCGATTTACTTTTTCTGTTTAAAGAGCTTTGAAAAAGAGGAAAAGAATGGCTCCTTGTTCTTTGTCTCAATAGTTTAACGAGTCTGACAAAGGTGACTCGGGATTTTTTCGGTTTTATGAGCGAGAAAAAGATTCCTAAAAGAATGCTCAGTACTTCTCCATGGTTTTAACGAGTCTGAAGAAGAAAACTCTAGGTTTTTCGGATTAACGAGCAAGAAAAGACCATAAAAAGAACGCTCGATGCCAACTTCGTATAAGTTTAACGAGCCCGAAGAAGAAAACTCGAGGTTTTTCGGATTAACGAGCAAGAAAAATACCATAAAAAGAATGCTCGATAAAACATGAGTGTGTCTGCTCATAAGTCTTGATCCCTTATTAGAATCATCGGTACCAAATCTCAAGAGTTGCGACATGTGTACAGCGAGGAATCACGACTTTGCCTATTGACTTAAGAGATTCATGCCCCAGAATTTGCTATAAGAAGGTCAGAAGACATTCATTTTCACTATTTCGAGTGCTGTGAAGAAGCTCTGGAGTGGAAAAGGGGTGAAAACTTCAGCTGGTGATTACGGTCGATCCGGGCAACAGTTTTCTATTCCGCGAGATCCAGGTAAGAGCTAGAACCTCCTGTTATCATTTAATTGCCAATTTTTTAGTTTTGCTGGTTCAAAATTAGGAAATTTTGAGGCCCTAGAAAAATATTTGCGCCTAACGCGGGTCAGGAGTACAACAGCCGCGTTAAACGCACTACTCGTGAGGGAAGTAAGCGTTAGAACCTCTGTTTTGTATTAGTTCCCGCGTTAGGCGCAACATGCTTTCTAGCAATTCAATTTTTTCATTTTTGAAGTTGTCCAGGCAAATTTTAATCGGTTGGAAATGTTTCATTTGCAGGTGTTCAGCTGTTAATCATGAGTATCTGGTGAGAGAGAGAGCATGAGCGGGAAGAATGAGAGATGGTGACGGATGCGGCAAGTTTAATGGCTCTCCGGAGGTGCGGATTGCTTAAGTATGCCCGTTTAGAACTGATGAGGGGTCAAGAGGACCTCCTGAGGTGGCTGATCTAGTAGTGGGACGAGCGGCATCATGTCTTTCGGATTGGTGGCAACGAGCTCGCCATCGAAAAAGATGATGTTTACTTTTTGACCGGCTTGTCATGTCGTGGGGCGAGGCCCAATTTGACGGGGTCCAGAGCTGACCCTCATTCGACTACTGATTTGATCCAAGCGCACTGCATACATGGCATCCAAGCTGTGAGTAACCGGATACCTATTGCACAGGTGACTTTGAGACCCTTGCGGTCTATGCTATGGATGATTGTTCGCTTGGCAGGTGCCAAGAGTTAGCATGTGGCTACCAAGGCTCAGATGCTCCTAGCCTTGGATTGTATGCAGCCTTAGGTTTTCGACTGGTGTGACGGTGTAGTCCGTTGGGTTCGAGCAGAGCTTACTGCATGCAAGACCCGTACTCAAAGAGAATTTGGGTACGGAACACTGATTTTTTCTTTCATACTGGAGCAGATACCACTGATGAGGCCTAGGATCCCTACAGCGCCATTGTGTCCACGCGAGCTGAGGCAGGCTCGGTGGGCCACTTTGCTTCCACGGACTGGAGAGGGTCCCGTCCGTCACTGTTTTGATGAGGGATTTTTTGATTGGCTGGACTCTCAGATCATCATGATTGAGGATTATCCCTATGCAGGGATGAACCTCACAGGCGATCCCGAGCTAGTCCTGCCCCCTGGCACCCAGTGGGGGCCCGATGGTAAGAAAAAATGATCAGTTGTTTTCAAAGAAGTTTTTTGTTTTTAGCTTTTGAATGTTTATGTACATTTTTTTTTTTTTTTTTTTGAAAAGGGGTGAAAATTAAGTTTTGACATGAAACTTTTTCTTGCTTGACACAGATGTGGCACCTGTCCATCTAGCTGGGGCCCCTCGCTATGCACGATGAGGATTGCAGCTACCTGCGGCTGGCGCACCTGTAGAGGAGGTGGAAGCCGGCGACGTCGATGATACCCAGATTTTACATGAACTCTCCTGGAACTTGGAGGGTCTGAGTATGGGTATACCACCGCTTCCTATGCAGGAGGTTCCAGTTCATCTGCAGCGGCATACTGTGGGTGTGCCAGAGAGATACCTGGTTCCTCTGAGGAGGATAGCTAGAGCAGTTGGATGCTATTATGAGCATCAGGCTTAGCTGTTTGGAGTAGATGTATTAGTGTCAAAGCATGGCTTAGTGAGCCAAATTTTGTAAAACACCCCAAGTTTTGGGAGTTTTTTCTTTTTGATGTTTACTGTGTACTGGACATGACACATATATCTATATATATATATTTTTGGTGATTTTGTGTTTTTAAATTTTTATGCATTTTTTGATGTGATAAAAATATATGTACTCATGAGTAAATCTTTTACAATAAATGTGACAAATGCCAATCTAACACATAATTTGCCAAAGAATTAGCTAATGCATTAAATTCTCTAGGAACGTGCTCAAATGTGATTGTTTGAAATTGACGTTCCAAAATTCGCACTCGTAGAAAATAATGTAACAACACAGGGTGGCGGACACGGTAATGATTGTTTAACTGCATAATGATGAGTTGGGAATCTAACCTGACCACTAAATCGGAGATGTCACGAGATGCCGCTTCCGTGAGGAGTTGGATCACTGACATGTACTCGGCCACATTGTTGGTGGCGTTACCCAGGAAGATTCCCCCGGAACCAAGAAGGTCCGACTCAGGAGTATAGAGAACCCAAGCAGCTGAAGCAATGTGTCTAGTGTGACGACTAGCACTGTCCGCATACCCAAAGTATGATAAAGAGTGTGATGACATATGTGCGAAAGAAAAGGATTACATGAGAAAAACACTTTAAACCAAACAAATAATCTAGAAGCATCAAAATAAAAATAGGCAAAACTTTTATACATAAAATCACAAAGCATATGCCTAGTGCAAAACTAGGCGAAATACTTCTTCAGATAGAGCCCGTTGCGGGGCTCCTCGAGTGGAATTCCATTACAGTCCTGTAGTTCATAAGCTCCTTTTGAGAGGGCTTTAGTAACGATGTAAGAACCAAGCCACAATGGTTGGAGTGTTCCTGCCCCCAAGAGGTCGTGTTTTTTATCATAAAGTAGAACAAGATCGCCCTCTTGGAAAGAACGAGGCTTGACAGATTTGTCGTATTGAGTTTTAACTCGGCGCTGGTGAGCTTCGAGTGCTAGTGTAGCATCTCGACGAGTTTCTTCCAAGTGATCGAGCGAGAGCAAGCACTCTTCTGTGGCGGTGGTGCCAGGCAAGAGTTCAACGGCCAGTTTAAGCGATGGGATTTCGCACTCGATTGGAAGTACTGCCTCCAGGCCGAAAGAAAGCTGGAAAGGTGTGGTATTTGAAAAACAATACAGAATATTTTCCATGATACCTGTCTTGACCGAGATATCAATGAGTAGAGTCTTGGAAATATTACCCATGTTCCCTTCTGAATCGATAGTGTGGACAGTCGTATAAGAGGAGGGAACTATCTCAGGTTGGTCAAAAGACGGGATTTCAGTTTTTATCGCCTCCAAATCAATCGTCGAAGCGCGATGGTGGAACTCTCCCCAAGGTCGTTCTTCTAATGACATGATCTCTCGAATAGCTTCATCTGTAGGCCAGACTTCATTAAGGAGATCCTTAGAGAGAATTTTTATGGGAGAGAGGGTCGTACCTGTGGTCGAAACCATATCAATGGAGGGTTCAGATGTGACTTGGATGGCTTGGTAAGCCAACTCAACCGGCGAAAGCGGCATTTGATCTCCATAGGAATCAATATCTGAAGGCGCCGGAATGATCCATGGGTCGATAGAGCCATCCGAAAAGGTGTATATCATTGCAACCGTGTTTGGGATCTAAGGCGGCGGTGGAGGAAAACAACCCAGTAGGGAAGATGCCTTCAGAAGACCGGTACCGATACTGACGTAAGAGTCAGGGACACCTCCTATTAAGGGTACAGAGCTACTTGGTAAAGTGGAATAATCAGGGGTGCAGAAGGATAGCTGATCGACCGTGACTATTTTCCCATCCAATGGAAATAGGATGAGTCGGAAGACCGAAGAAACGATGGCGGTCATAGCATAAGACCAACTGCGACCGAGCAATAGATTATAGTCGAGATGACGCTCTACGACTTCAACGTCCACGTTTACCGTTTTCCCACTCAGAGTGATGGGAAAGCTAGCAAGGTATGCTTTGGGTAGGAACGTGTGGCCATCAAAAGCTTTAAGGGAATTCGATGGCGGGGTTAGAGTAGGAAAACCTAAATTCAGCCAGCAAGCTTGTGACATAACGCAGGTCGAAGCACCTTCGTCTATGAAAGTGCGATGGATTGGTCTCCCTTTCGACACCACCTGCACCTGGAATGCAAGTTGATGTGAGAGGTGAGGTTTAGCCTTTTCCATATCAAATACTGCTAGCATGGAATCCTGGGGATCTATTCCACCAATGGCCAAAAGCAAGGCTTTCCTTTGTGCTGGACAGGTTTGTAATACTTCAAGTGCAGACATAGCTGACGGTGCATGCGCCAAATCTTCTACAATGTTGTAGTTTTGGGCTGCATGTGCAGAGGTATTATGAGTCATGCGTCGAAGTGTCCCTTTAGGGGGACGAATTACAGGTTCAACAGTAGGCCGTTCGATATGTAAATCGTTGGGCGGCGGCGGATTGGAACTAGTTCCAGGTTCCTGAGCATCTATGGTAGGAGTTCCATAAAGCTTGGCGCGAGTTTGAAGGTCAATACTCTCGATGCCATAAATGGCAGATGGTCATTCGCTGGAAGGATACGAACCACCATTTCCCCATTGATGGGGTTGTGGCGGGTTGTCAACCATCTGTTGATGTTGTTGTTGTTGATTGGGGAAAGGATTGTGAAGAACGGCAGGTGTTCTCCGAGAATCCTTGTTAGCAATTAAATCGGTGCATTCCTGCAACCGAGGACATTTGTATGTCAAGTGTTCCTTTGCACAGATTTTACAAGGAAATCTCATGGGTTTATCCTTTCCTTTTTCATTAGCAACATTTTTCTGATTAGAGTTATTCTGATTATTCGACTGCTCTTCCGAAGAAGATGTTTTCTTCTTATTCTTCCTATTTTTCCCGTTGGGTTTTTGTGAGGTTTGCACCGAATTTACCTCAGCGGAAGGGAGAGGAGTCGTTTGATGGGGGCGGTGGCAGCCGAGGATGGCTGGGAGGTTTGCCCCCGAGACTGATTGGTGGCTACACCAGAGATCGCGCCAACGAGACCATCGGCATGAGCTCCGGTTTTCTTAGTAGCCGGAGGGTTCGGGTTACCAGGGGCATGGGGGAGCAGATCGTAAAGCGTGCCGGATTGTGAATAGATTAAATCTAGGTGCTGGGCACGACAGATACATTGATCTTCTGTCACCGCCCCAGAAAGGCCAATGTCTTTAGAGATATGGGGTAAAAGAGACTTGCAAAACCAATTGGCTAAGAGATGGTCCGGTATTGGCGCTTTGACAAGCCTCCTCCTACGTCTCCATTCATGAATATGGTCGGAGATGTGGGTGGCGGTGTCTTGGCATAGTGATGTTAACAATTCTGTGCCAGTTTCCACTCTAATTGGTAGTTGAAAGTTCTTTAAGAACTCCGTCGCTAAAGCGCCAAACGTATTGATGGTGGCGCGTGGTAATTCGATGTACCACTTGGCGGCATTGCCTGTAAGGGTGCGGGAAAACAGTCGAAGGCGGACACTATCATCTACCATGGAATTGGATATGGACCACAAATGGAAGGTAGTGATGTGTGCGGCTGGGTCATCTCCATGCTTCCCGTCGAACTTCGGGATATCTGAAGGAATCTTATGCGATATAGGAGGCCAAAGCGAGTTGTGGTTGATGGGGTCGTTTGTCAGCTTATGGATGTCGGGTATGTCCAAAGCTGCCAAGAAAGGCAATTGTGGATTTTTCCCTGAGTCTAACCAAGGCAGTATGGGCTGACTACTTGGACCATAGGGTCCCCCCATCCATGTGTTACCAGAAGGGTAAGTGGGACTTTGATAAAAACCTCCCATAGGTGGAGGAGTAGGAACATACGGTTGTTGTCCATAGGGCATAGTGTATTGAGGGGCAAATGGTTAGTTGCCCCCAGCATAAAAGTGCCCTCCCACTCCAGATGGAGGTTGGGGTTGGTTAGTGCAAATGGATGCAATAGAGTTTCCCGGAGGCATACTAGTACTTGCATAATTTGGCAACGGTATAGATCCTACACCTATGTTTGAACCACTTAAGGGGATAGTATTTATAATGGGTTGTCCCATTTGTCCTAAGGATTGCATAGGAAGAGAAATATTCCCTGCTACCTGTGTACTGATAACACTGCCCCCTGGTATAGTGGCCAGGGGGTTTGAACTCAACAGAGGGTTCCAACCGAAAGGGTTGTTAAAGGGCACCAAAGTAGTCGTGCTCGTGGGAGGAGCTACCGTGGTCCCCAACGTGGTCACGGTAGGAGTAGATGCCGAAGGGTTCGGTAAACCACTGACAATTGTGTTGACCATAGGGTTGGGGGTAGGCATATGTTGACTACTGGGGTTACCCAGTAATGGCATAGAACTGACCACCAGCGGGGAGGATGATGGCGAACCAGGGATGGTTGCCATTGGTATCGACCCCGTGGATACCGGTGGAGAAATAGATGTTGGTGTTGCCGCAGACATATCTTGGCGCGGTGGAATCTGGATTATCACCGGTCCTAACGGATCAGTGAGCGGAGGATTGTAATTAGGTACAACGCCTTCAGTGAAAGGGTCCTCCGGGAGTTCCAGCTGATAAGGGTCTATGTGGTAATCCAGATTAGTCAAAGGAGACTGCTCTTCCGTAGAAGGCCCGGGTTCACCAAGGTTTAATCTTTCCTCTAAGGTGAGAGGAGGTAGACCTTGTTTTCGTCTAGACTGACGACGTGGGTCAGGGGACGCCACGGTGACCGGTTTAATTTTAACAAATTTTATTTAAAATGTGATATATTATGAAGTCTCAAGTGACAGTAACCACACACTTACTAAAAAGAAAAAATACTCTCTAAAATGAATCAACAAGCAGCCAGTATAGGGTGCCCTGTCTGAGTACTACCGTTCACTGGTGATGAAATCTAGTCTCACAATAGCATACAGAGAGGGTTGGTCGAAAGTACGGTTACGGTTACTCTAGAGCTTCGCCCGAACCCTAGACGATAGGTGTAAGCACTCTCGTGAAGACGAGTACCCTCCTAAAGACTGAAGACAGAGTAGGTCCGTCTGTTTCAGGTACCAGGACAACCTATCCCAATCACCTTGTGTAATTCCCTAAAAGTATAGCCACTAAGGATACCTCAAATCACAGACACTATCAGGGGGGTCCACGGTCAAGGACAGTGTGCTATATGGGCAGAATACCTAGATCCCCGATCTAGTTTCGACATCCCCGAGGGGAACCCCAATATATAACACACCCACAGGATGCAGTCAAAGGCGGGCTACCTTCTAGTGCACCCAAGTGTTGTCTCGCACTGAGCTCCGGTAAAGGAACGGTCCCAATAATGTGAGTGCAGCAGGATTTCACTCGTTAATGACTCTAGTTTTCAAGTTTTGAGATCTTGGGTAGTTTTCTCACTTTCCTAACCCAAGATCCTAGCCTGAACTACTATTTGTGTGAGTTCAAAAAGAGTTATTAGATTTATTTTATTATCGCTTGTTTTTAGTGTACTTTGTTATTAGTCTTGCGGAGGGGAAATGGACGTATGAAGTATAGTGAGACGCGGACTCAAGAAACCATGCAAAACATGCTCTAAATATTAACTTCAATGAACAGTGTTTCTACAAGGAGAGGTTTCTTTTTCAATCATCCATGCACCAACATGTAAATAACACAGCTCAACTTTCAAGATTCAGACTTCTATCTACTTCTTTAACAGTCTGTGAACTAAACTTTCAGAATAAACTCAACTAAATGCAGAAAAAAAAAAATTTCTCTTTAAAAAAGTAAATGCTTTGCACACTAACTAAATAAGAGAAACAAATACTCAATGCCAGCTTTAGCAGACAAGCACAGGGATTTAGTCTGTGAAAGGTACTGGTGGCCAAAAAACTCTACAGCTAAAACACAGTCACGGTAGTGAACAACAGGGTTTTTGGCTGAGTAACGCTCTGTCTGTGAGAAAATACAGCGTTATAACGCACTGTATTTAAGCCTAGACTGCGTTATAACGCACTGGATGAACTACATAGGTTGCGTTAACTAGGGAAAATCTCTTCAGTTGGCCAGAAAGGAACATGATTGAACTCTACAAGCGTTTGGTATGTCTACTGGGCATCAAAAAATGGTCGGAAGGATACTGAACAGAGGAGAGAAGAAATGAAGGAAGAAATAGTCTGGAAACTATGGGGAAACTCCCTAGTATGGTTGCCAATTCTAATTTAGGGTAAACTGCTTGGGTGGTTGGTTTTCGTATATCCCTCTCAGGGCTTTCCGGTGCCCGAGGCAGACAGTAAGATTAGCTATGCTGTTCACAAAGATGGCATGAGCATGTTCATATTAGTTTGAAATAACTTGAAGGAATACAATAGAGAATTACCTCTTTGACAGCTTTAGAATCCTTTGGAGAGCGCTGTGCAGCAAAGCAAGAGTCCTTCTTCACTGGCTCCAAATCTGAGTCCTGCAATCAGTCAAAGCACCTGCGTAATTTCTAATATAACAAGTATTCTATCAATTAAATCAATAATAAACATCTAGATTATACACATCTGAGCCATTCATATCATACTAAACAAATATTGAAACAACAATATAAAATTAAGCATCGAATGGACAAAGCGAACATAGTTCTATTGATTTTGAAAGAAGGAGGATTACAACCATCAGTTGTACCAAGCCCTCCTCAGTCTCCCAATCTCTCTTCTCTATCAAGTGAAGAAGTCCAAGCCAACAAACTGTCAAGGAGCCTCTTTGACTCTTGGCCTTCACAATGTCACACTATTCTCTATTCCACAAGTATGTAAGAACTTTGAGCAATCCTTCGACCTTCAATTAAGAGCCTTCAGCTCCTTCTTATAGGAGAGGGAGAAGGCCATTGTTGCCCTTCTCTTTCCACTAGTTTGGAATGGAAAAGGCTTAGATATTTCCTTGATCTCCATGCTTTTGCCTCTCTTGGAGTTCAGTCTTCTATGGCAATGACCAATAATGAACTGGTGCTTCTGCAGTTTCCTTTGTGAACTGACTCCTTTGTGAGGGAAAGTCGGAGATTCAAATCTTTCTCTGCGCTCTTTTCCCAATTCAAACTTAAAACACGAGTAACGCGTCCCTCCAGTGTAAACAGAGCATTGCCATAGCCACTAACGCGACCAATGTATTTCTTGACTGCGTTATAACGCTCTTGTTCTGTTCTATATATGCGTTACCCTGGCAGAAATAGGTTTAATTTAGGTCTTTGTACTTCTTCCATATTTGTCTTCCCCTCTGAGCTGATGAGGAGGTATTTTGACCTGTAACACTTTGTCAAGCTCCTTCTTTGAGGTTGATATCATGGTCCTTTTCCTTTGAGGGGAAGAAAACACAAGCCTCTTTCCTATTTGATATGTGAGAGGGAAAGGTTCAATAAGTTTCATTTGAATGCCCTCATCATGGCTGACCTTAGGACTGCTTTTCTCTTCCTCATTTACCTCTGCATTGATGTTTTCTGCACTATGTTCTTGACTGCCTTCATCCGTCTCACTTTCATTTTCTTCCATGCTCACATTACTACTGTGATCTTTATTTATACCATCATCACTTACTCCTTTATTGATATAATCTTTATTTTCATCTAGGTTCTGTGAGCTAGTGTCACCCTCATCATTATCATCTCCTTGGCCACTTTCTTCATTACACCTGCTAGAATTATTGTTGTGATTTTCACTGTTGTTATCAAACTCTTTACTAACCTTTTGGTTTCCAACATCATCATGGCCTTTGTAATTATTTGTGTTCCCACTGTCAGAGGTGTCAACATTAGTTTCTTTTTCACTGTTAACCTCTTCACTGATTTCTTCATTTTCATTCTCCTCACTGACTTGTAGGCTATTCCCAACATAATCATCATTTCTTGAGCTGCTTTGTTCATCATATGCATTTTCATATTGATTTTCATCCACCTCCATGCCTTCTGCTTCACTGCTGACCTCTGCCTCTTCTTCATCATATGCCTCTTTATCATTGTCTTCTTCTTCATCATCTACCTCTTTACTGTCCTCTTATTTATCATTTCCCTCCTCACTATCCTCTTCTTCCTCCTCATTTGATGGATCATCTTCATTTCCCTCATTTTATGATTCATTAGGAGAGTGTGAGGAAGGAGGATGGGATGATGAGGGAATATATGGCTGAGGATGGGGTTGGGGGTTTGTGAACAGTTCATGGGCGATGAATACTTCCCATGGAATACCTTGTTTCTCTAATTGATGTAACACAACCATTTTTATGAGATAATGGTGGAAGAGACTCTGCATTTTTTGTGAAGGGGGCCTCTTTTTCACAATATAAGACATCTTATTAATACTCCTATAGAGAAAATAGGGCAAATGTAGCAGCTTGGCCCTAGTGAAGTGCATGACCAATCATATGTGGTATGAATAGAGCCTATAAAACCTCCCCTCACATGTAAAATATTTCATGATAACTCTCATCAGGGGCGCATATCTCTCCAATAGATGTGAAAAGGGAAAAAGGGATTTGTAGTCATCTTTGTATCTAGGATTCAGGAAAGGCTGATAATGGCTCAGGTCCAAATTAGCCTGCTTCAACCAATTTTCTCCCACACTAGGTATCCCAATGGACATAGCAATGGTATTGGTAGATAGATCAAAGTTTACGCCTTCTAGATTTACTTGATGGTCATGGAGGTTAAGGATAAAAATCCTGGTCAACTCAGGGTGACTTTGGACCTATTGTACTTTTTCACAGAAGTGAAAACAACCCACATTCTAAAAATAGGAAACTGTCATAGGAGAGGCCATCAACTCCTTGGTATTGAGTGGCTCAAATCTATTTACTCTTCCATCCTTGTGCTGTTGTCTTCTAGGCCCTTGGCCTCCCTCACCACTGTCACTATTACCTTCCCTTGAAATTTTGTTTTTTACTGTTGCCTTGAAGGCCAAAACCCTAATTCTGCTTTGTGAAATTGATGGAAATTTCTAGGATTTATTCCTATATTCCAAAAGACAAGAAACTTGAAATTGAGGAGGTGTCTTGTACTTACCCCTCAGAGGTGTTAGGAAACCCTTGGAAGTGTTTTTGAGGAGGTTTTTGAGAAAATTTTGGTTTTTTATTGATGCATAGACCCTCCTCGCCAAATGCATAGCACAAGTGCACAGTGCTAGGCCAGTCGAGTGGCTGAAGATCGAATGCGCAGCGCACAGGCAGGGCTGAACGGTTGAACGTGCAGTGTGTTCACTGTTGAACGCATCATCGGTAGGGCTGCACGCCAGTTCTGTCAGGTCTCTGGCCGGGCAAGCCTGAATGCTGGTTTCGTGTAGGGTGAAAGCATAGCATAAGGGCCTGTCGAGACTCTACACGCGCTGCTGGGTTGAATGCGTAGTGCCCGGGCATGTCGGGTGAGCTTTGCACGTTGGTTCTGTCAGGCTCTCGGGTCTGAATAGAGCGAACGCGTAGCGCCTGGTCACAGGCGCGTAGCATACAATTATCTTTTACATGGTGGAACACCTCCAGGAGCGTAGTGCAAGATTCCAGGCACGTAGCACAGGGAAATATTGCCTAAACTTTGCCAGTATTTCAAAATTTCTTCTCTGGCTGCCTTTGATGATATTTTAAGAAAAAATGAGTAACTGAAGAGTGGAAAGGGGCCTTTATAACTCAGGGAAATAAATTGAAACAAGAAAACCCACTTTTCTATTGTTTGTTAAATCTTTTAACTTTTCACTGATATTTCTTTAATCATTTTGTTTTGCAGGTGTCTGAGTTTATGATTTGACACTTGTCCATTGATACTCTCAACCTCCATGTTCTGCAGAATTTATTTGAGTGACAAGGCTCACCTTCTTTGGTTGGCTTATGTCTTTGAACATTTTTACTTTTGCAGGTGAACAAACTTACTTTTCCCTCTGACCTTTGAACATGCTAAACTGACTTTGACAACTTTAGAATTTTACACAGTGGTAGTACCTTCAAAACCTTTTATATTTATCTTAGAGCTTATATCATGTTATTCTATTCTTTACCACTAAATTTAAATGGTAGAGATGAGAGCTTGACCCTCTTGTATGTATCTTGCTACATTGGGTTTCTGTTTGGCATACTGTTGATTCAATCAGTTTTTAGAAAACTTGATCTCTCCTCTAGAATTTGTACTCCTTGCTCTCCTTTAGAAACTCATTAGTTACCCTATCAATTTCCTTTGCTGATTTAATTCATGACATTCCTGTATAAATGTCAATCACAGCTACTTTTTGCAAAACTTTGAAATTGACAAAGTAGCTTTCTTTGGAGACCTCCTGATCTTTCTTGGGCAATCATGTGTTTCTCTTCTTTTTCATTAGAACCAGAACTAGTATGAGAAGAATAGAGGTTAAAACACAATGAAGATCCTACAAACTAGGGAAAACATAATAATCTAGTGGTAGGGTTTTAACTTGGTCCTTGACTGAGATTAGGCTTGGGATCTTAATAGTGTAAAAACAGAGCTTTTTGACCAATGGGTGTATTTGATCATATAGAAATGGAGGTACTTGATTTATCTAAGGATCTCATAGAGGTATTTATGAGACCATCCAAGTATGAGGAACCTGATGAACATGGGAAAGGATAGGTTAACTAGTAATCCTAGATGGAAGTGAAGTAGTGGGGAAAAATCAAAACAGAGTGCTGGTGTGATAGGTGGGAAAAAGGAACTAGATGAGTGTCATAAGCCCATGAGGGGCTCTTTAAGAATGGTAGATTAATCATGAACTGGTAAATATTAGAATAATGAAAAATTTGTGACAAGGATAATGAAGGCAGTGAGATTTCTAAAACTCACAATATTCAAGAATCTTGTTTTTAGAAATCGAGGACTGATATTTAGTCATCTTCAGGTAGTAAAAATTACTGATGACTAACAATGGCTCCACTTGGGGAGGGCAGCTCCCTTTTAGGAGGTGTCTAGGAACTCAAAGCTCAAATCTCTGAGTTTTGAAGACCAGTGCCTCATCCATTGGGCATATTTCTCTTCTTTCATTTGTTGATGTTTTATTGAAGCTATGATCTTAAGAATCTTAAAGACATGCTTGCTTCAACTTCATTTCTACTAACACATCATACCTTGCCTAACATTTTTTCTTCCTTTGGGTGGACTTGGGCTGGAAAACTCATCACATTATTTTTTCTTTCAAAGCATAAAACAAAACTGTCTAATCTTACCCTTATCACTCCCGAGAGTTTAGATTAGGCTAATGAACTCTCTTATTCTCTACCTAGTCTACGTATTTGTCAAGATTAAGCTATTTGACAAACTTTTATTCTCTAATCTACTGACATGAAATTGAAAAACATGACTAAACCAAGTATGAGCAATTTGATTTGCCATGGGCTGTGGCATTCGGACAAGCTGCACACAAACATTATTTTTGTATAAGCAAAACTATAAAGTATGAGGGTTGTGTTTCATCATTTGTTAGTCATCCCTATCTTTCTCTTTGGTTCAGATTTGAGCTTTGGGAACCAACATCTTTTCCTCCTAATCTATTCCTACTGAAAATTCAAGCTTAAATGGTTTGAAAAGCTTTCTTTCACTAACCTATCAACATAAATTCAAAACATGTTCAACCATGATTAGGCTAGATGACTGAACAAACTCTTTCCTCAACAAGTAGTGGCATCTAGACTTTCTCACTTTCAGCAATACTCTTTTTTGGGTATGGGGTTGTACCTCTTCTTTAAATCTGCCCTATTTGTCCTTCTTTCTCTGTTTCTGTGTTTTTGTTTTTCTTATTTTTTTATTAGTCAATGTTATGTACAATGAATGAAAGATTCAAACTAGAAATTTTGACAAAAATAGTGTTTTAGCATCATGCCATTGACAGGACCTCCAAATACCTCTACTCCATCTAGATCTTGCAAAAAGAAAACATTGTTACCTCTAGCTAAATGAATGATGTAAGGACCTTTCCAAAAAATTTCAAACTTAATATGTTTTCCTTCATCCTCCCTCCTAGAAACCCATTTCAGCACTGTATCTCCAATGTGGAAATCATTGGTTTTGGTTCTTTTGTCAAAGATATTTTTTATGTTTTCTTGCACTGCTTGTGTTCTTTTGTAAACCTCTTCTCTTGACTGCTACAAATGAATGGCTTGGTTCAAACTCATTTGCATCTCATTTTATTCTAATTGAACTTATTGAAGAAGCTTCATAACCGGGACTCCAAAGGATGTTGGGAAAACAACATCCATGCCATAAAGCAGCTGATAGGGAGACATATTGATTGATTTCTTAGTTATTAGTCTATCAGCCCATAGTGCATGCACCAGTTTTCCATGCCATGATTTTTGGTTCTCTTCCAATAGTTTCTTGATGATGTTCACCAAACTCTTGTTAGAGGATTCAGCTAGTCCATTACCTTGAGGGTAATAAGCTGTAGAGTGCCCAAGTGTGATGTGATACTTGTAGCAAAATTCCACCATTCTCTTGGACTTAAATGCTGAAGCATTATCAGTGATGATCTTCTTGGGATATAAAAATCTAGACAAGATGTTGGTTTGCAGGAATTTTATGATGATTGAGTTAGTAGCATTCCTTGATGGGACGTCTTCTATCCATTTGGTGAAATAATCGGTAGCAATGAGAATCCACTAGTGTTGGGCAGATGAGGTAGGGTGGATTTCACTAATGAAATCTAAACCCCATTGCTGAAAAGGAGTTTCAACACTAATAGGATGCAAGGGAAAAGGTAGTAGCTTCTTCTTGCCATGAAAGATTTGGCATTTATGGCAAGTTGCAACTAGCTTGTGAGTATCGAGGAAAAGAGTGGGCCAATAGTAAATAAATATAAGGATTTTATTACCTGTGGTTTTCCAGTAGAGGTGACCTCCACACTCTCCTTCATGGAACTCATGCATAATTCTATTTGCATCATCTTCAAGCAAACATTTGAGAAATATTCCAATAGAAATTTTCCAATATAAAGCTCCATCAAAAATGCAGAAGTTTAAAGATTTTTGTTTCAAGAATGTCACTAGAAAATTTGGCGGAAATTCCGACGGCCAATTCGTCGCTATTCCGACACATAGTCGTCGCAAGAGCGATAGTTCGAGGGCGGACAAACCGTGGTTTGTCATGCCGTCGCAGTTCTGACGCACGTAAAAAGTGTCGCACTATCGACACTTCTTCCGTCGCTTCCGAACAAGCGTCACTCTTCCGACGTCTCACAAACCGTCGCGCCTCCGACGTTTGTAAACTGTCGCACTTCCGATGAAATGTGGTTCGACGTTTGGAACGTCGCTCTTCCGACGCTTGTAAACGGTCGCAATTCCGACCCAACGTGGTCCGACGTTTTGGACGTCGCTCTTCCGACGTCTGTAAGATGTCGCAATGCCGACGATATGTGGTCCGACGTTTGGAACGTCGCTCTTCTGACGTTTGTAATCTGTCGCAATTCCGACGATATGTGGTCTGACGTTTGGAACGTCGCTCTTCCGACGTTTGTAATCTGTCGCAATTCCGACGAAATGTGGTCCGACGTTTTCATACTGTCTCTCTTCCGACGTTTCTAGGTTGTCGCAGTTCCGACGTCTACAAGGCGTCGGTAGACCGACGGAGGGTTCAATTTTAAAAAAAAAAATTGAAACTTTAAAAGACGAGAAACGCTGTTTTGAATATATTATATGAAGTAAAACAGTCCATGAAGTCATTACATTTTCACATCTGAAGATTGGAACCCAAATATCCATCCAGAAAAGTGGAAGTCCCACCCCAGACAATGATAGAAAAATACCCCATGTCACATACAGGGACATGATATAAAACCCAGTAACTGTCCACATGGAGATTATCGACAATCTGAGAAAGCATCCAAATATGCCCGAGGCATCTATAAGAAAGTGAAATAGCAGTATGTAGAATAGTAAAGCAACAGATAGAGTACCGACGTCCATTGTTCCAAATACAAATTAAAGTACCCAAAACCCCGCAACAGAGAAAAACGCTAATCATAATCATGTGAGGAGTGTGATATGTCCAAAATATAAAAAGACCATCAGACCATATCAATAAACCAGCAACATAGACCAGCATCGCTAGTTTTGAAGGCAGAGTGATAAACATTAATAATTTTTTTTTCACAAGAGAAAAAACGCTGTTTTGAATATATTATATGAAGTAAAACAGTCCATGAAGTCATTACATTTTCACATCTGAAGATTGGAACCCAAATATCCATCCAGAAAGTGGAAGTCCCACCCCAGACAATGATAGAAAAATACCCCATGTCACATACAGGGACATGATATAAAACCCAGTAACGGTCCACATGGAGATTATCGACAATCTGAGAAAGCATCCAAATATGCCCGAGGAATCTATAAGAAAGTGAAATAGCAGTATGTAGAATAGTAAAGCAACAGATAGAGTACGTATCGACGTCCATTGTTCCAAATACAAATTAAAGTACCCAAAATACTTGAACAGAGAAAAACGCTAATCATGTGAGGAGTGTGATATGTCCAAAATATAAAAATACCATCATACCATATCAATAAACCAGCAACATAGACCAGCATCGCTAGTTTTGAAGGCAGAGTGATAAACATTAATCATTTTTTTTTCACAAGAGAAAAAAAGTTGTTTTGAATATATTATATGAAGTAAAACAGTCCATGAAGTCATTACATTTTCACATCTGAAGATTGGAACCCAAATATCCATCAAGAAAAGTGGAAGTCCCACCCCAGACAGTGATAGAAAAATACCCCATGTCACATACAGGGACTTGATATAAAACCCAGTAACGGTTCACATGGAGATTATCGACAATCTAAGAAAGCATCCAAATATGCCCGAGGCATCTATAAGAAAGTGAAATAGCAGTATGTAGAATAGTAAAGCAACAGATAGAGTACCGACGTTCATTGTTCCAAATACAAATTAAAGTACCCAAAAGCCTGCAACAGAGAAAAACGCTAATCATGTGAGGAGTGTGATATGTCCAAAATATAAAAATACCATCAGACCATATCAATAAACCAGCAACATAGACCGGCATCGCTAGTTTTGAAGGCAGAGTTATAAACATTAATCATTTCTTTTTTCATAAGAGAAAAAACGATGTTTTGAATATATTATATGAAGTAAAACAGTCCATGAAATCATTACATTTTCACATCTGAAGATTGGAACCCAAATATCCATCCAGAAAAGTGGAAGTCCCACCCCAGAAAGTGATAGAAAAATACCCCATGTCACATACAGGGACTTGATATAAAACCCAATAACGGTCCACATGGAGATTATCGACAATCTAAGAAAGCATCTAAATATGCCCGAGGCATCTGTAAGAAAGTGAAATAGCAGTATGTAGAATAGTAAAGCAACAGATAGAGTACCGACGTCCATTGTTCCAAATACAAATTAAAATACCCAAAATCCTGCAACAGAGAAAAATGCTAATCATGTGAGGAGTGTGATGTGTCCAAAATATAAAAAGACCATCAGACGATATCAATAAACCAGCAACATAGACCAGCATCGCTAGTTTTGAAGGCAGAGTGATAAACATTAATCATTTTTTTTTTCACAAGAGAAAAAACGATGTTTTGAATATATTGTATGAAGTAAAACAGTGCATGAAGTCATTACATTTTCACATATTAAGATTGGAACCCAAATATCCATCCAGAAAAGTGGAAGTCCCACCCCAGACAATGATAGAAAAATACCCCATGTCACATACAACGACTTGATATAAAACCCAGTAACGGTCCACATGGAGATTATCGACAATATGAGAAAGCATCCAAATATGCCCAAGGCATCTATAATAAAGTGAAATAGCAGTATGTAGAATAGTAAAGCAACAGATAGAGTACGTACTGACATCCATTGTTCCAAATACAAATTAAAGTACCCAAAATCCTTGAACAAAGAAAAACGCTAATCATGTGAGGAGTGTGATATGTCCAAAATATAAAAAGACCATTAGACCATATCAATAAACCAACAACATAGACCAGCATCGCTAGTTTTGAAGGCAGAGTGATAAACATTAATCATTTTTTTTTCACAAGAGAAAAAACGTTGTTTTGAATATATTATATGAAGTAAACAGTCCATGAAGTCATTACATTTTCACATCTGAAGATTGGAACCCAAATATCCATCCAGAAAAGTGGAAGTCCCACCCCAGACAATGATAGAAAAATACCCCATGTCACATACAGGGACATGATATAAAATCCAGTAATGGTCCACATGGATATTATCGACAATCTGAGAAAGCATTCAAATATGCCCGAGGCATCTATAAGAAAGTGAAATAGTAGTATGTAGAACAGTAAAGCAACAAATATAGTACCGACGTCCATTGTTCCAAATACAAATTAAAGTACCCAAAATCCTTAAACAGATCAAGAAAAACGCTAATCATGTGAGAATTCTAAGTAAAGTTAATCTATTAACATTGCCAGAGCAAAATCCAATCCGGCAAATAGGTAGAATCCAGTTCCAAATGGCTGAACTGTCAATCTGGCAATCTCTAGCTTCGCGTCTCACAGAGCTAGCAAGCTATCATTCGAATCCAAAGGCGTTACCTGCTGAAGTTTCAAAGGGTGAAACCCTGGTTTGTGTAACAGATCTGTAAGGGTCAAACATAGAGAAATGCTCTTGCACGCGGCAGCAGTTTTGCCGCCCTTAATAAAAATATCCGTTAAAGTCAAAAAAAAAACATTGCGAATAAAATTACACCGAAGTCAAAAACATTGCCTGGCCATACTCATGGCAAATTTGTCATCAAAAAATCAAAAAATTAAGAAGACTGCCCTCATACGAGGAAACCAGTCTTGAACATTTAATTTACAGAATTCAAAAATATTACAAAGGTCCAGCACAGTAAAATAAACTAAAAGCAGCCCAATTAAGTGGGCCTGCTAAGCAAGAAAAACAAATTATCCAAACTACTCCTCCGATGGTTCCTCCACGATTCGGCACCATCCTTCGGAAGGTCCAGGATCGCTAGGTGCTACCTCCACATGCATGCCACGGCTCCCCTCCTGAAGGCCCGAATGCTGGTCGGCTTTTTCCGAGCTCAGACCCGCCGGAGGGGTGCATTCTTCCTTCGTTTGGGCCTCCTCACGGAAGACCACAGTGACTAAAGCCGTGATTCGCGGGCGGTTGAGAGAGCGATTAAAGGAAAATTGCGCAGTGCGCGTCGTGGGAGAAGGTGAACTAGCAGTGGGGAAGCCAGGAGCAGGGGAATCCATACGGTGGCCAGATCCTACAAGCCGACCTCGCCCACTCCTAGTATTTGGATATCGACCTAAGTAATAATCACTGGACTAGCTGGAAGTTGACTCTGTTGAGGGGCTGGAGGGAGCGTGCCGGGGTTGACCTCTAGTGCTCCCCCTACGGCAACGCATCCTATGACGCACGTGAGGCATGGGTGCAATCTCAGGCGCAGTGGGCACAAGAGGAGACGAAGAAGCAGAATTCCAATTAACAGAGGAAGACAGACAGAGACAGAACCGCGAGAAATGCAAATATGCAGCAAGGTCTAGGCAGCAGTTCAGCTGGCCACTTCTCCTTATCGTCACAGTTAGCAGGCAGTGTAATCGAGCAACCGGCTTGTTTGAAAAACCATGGCTAAACACCATTTTGTCGACCCATCTGCAATGCAATCATAGGACACCCATCATAATTAATCTTTGATCATTAATAATGAGAGCCGAAGGTCGGATCAAATTGGAGCGTGCGGAATCGCTAAGAGGAGTGGAGGTTCGATCTTGAATAGTGTTAAAAATTAATTAATGCGGATTTGATGTGAAAAATTAATTAAACAGCGTTAAATGTTAATGCGATTGATATGAAATCGCCATATCCATGTCCCATCACCTTAAACGCCATCGAATGCACCCGCAGCCAGGAGCAGGGCAAGTTGTTATTGAGGACACGTGGCAGAAATTGATTGGAGCGGATCTTTGTTTGGGCTGCTCGCGTAGTGGAAATCCGGACCTGTAAAATATTAGGGCGAATTTGATAAGAAATTCGCATCACAAAATTGGCTGACGTCAGCAGGCTATTTTGGAACGCGAATTTGGTTTGAATTATGGTTTATCGCCGTTTGAAGTCCGGCGAGCTCAACTTAAGAACAATTTTGTTTGATCCCATCTTATAAAATTTGTGTTGGTTTTCTTTGATAATACACATATTTATAATAAATCATGGTAATACCACACTAAACATGTGGAAAAGTTATACAAATAATTATTGAGAACAATCATTTTTATGTAAAAATATTCAAGGCGAGCTCTGTGTAGAGAACCGGGGTCGTGAAAACTGTTCAAATATAATAATCCTGCTTAATAAAGAGACAAAATTGTTGTTCTTTCAGAACCTAACCCGAGGATTGGACATGAGTTAACAAACAAAAGGATAGCGGAACCAGACTTGCACCCGTGGCCAAGCCCTCTACCAAAACCACGAGCGGAATCACAAAAGCGGGTTGCCCATATCGCGCCGCTTTTGCGGAGTAGGCGGTATTTTCTATTCCCGAGCGATTCCATAGGGAATGCGACACGTGGCGAAGTGACCCCCGGAAAACCATCGTTTAACCCGTGCCATCGCACGTTAAAGCCCGACGTTGGAAGCCGAGCGAAATTGCCAAGAGTCGTTGATTTGGAGAAGGGCCATCGGACGGTGGTCACACGTTGAACTTGCCTGGAGGTTAACTAAGGTGTGCGGAGGATAGCTAGGTACGATACAAGTTTTTTATTGGTTATTGATATATATAGGTGGGGCCGGAGTATAATGAAATTGTTTAATTAAAAGATTGGCGGATAATTAGCATAAGTCTGGAGCGTGATTGTTGTAAGGCTGGGTGGTGAAATATAGAGCCGAAATTTCATTACAAGTTATTTATTTAAAAAGAAACGTGGAGTGTAAATACAAAGTGTTGAAAGTTAAACATTGGTTATAAGGCTTGGAGATAATATAAAGTTGGGAATATAAATTAAAGTCCAACCATTGTGGATAGTATTTATTTATCAAATTCTACGAATTTGATAAATAAACTCGAAGAAAGAAGAATTCAATTAAGACTCAGGCTGGAGGAAAAGAACGGGGTAAACCAAGGGAAAATGTTGACAGAGCGATTGTAGACACACCATCTCTCCTTAGGGGTCCAATTTCAGTTTTGTTGCGTCACACGATGATCTCTCTTCTCTGGCATTTACTTGTATTGAAGATCACTATTCTAGGAATAAGGAGTTATTTTCTCCAAAAATAACCCTATCCAAACATTGACAATGCATCAAGGATATCTTTCTATGCTTCATAAGCACATTTGTTCTACTTCTAAATCATGTCTTGGAAGTGGTTGTTGTGTTGGAAATTATTCACCAGTTGGTTTCATACCAAAGTCTTTTTCACATTTTCAACATCCAATACATGAAAAAGATAATGGTTTAAAACAACATAAATATTTGAAATTTTGCAAGAATTTTCTGGCACACTTTGAATATAAATTTTGAAGTCAAGTGCATGATGCTGTATAGGATCAAGTGTCATTTTGAATACCAAATGTTTCACAAAAAACTTCTCAACATGCTACCCTGCAGCAAGGATTAAATGACAATATTGCATCAACTATTTCCATAATAAAAGTGCACCTCGGCCATAAGACTAAACAACTACAAATGTTGTAGATCTAACAAGACCACACAATCAAATGTATTCCACAAGGCCAATACTGTATGAAAAATGAAAAGGAGTTTGCAACCAAAAATGCCTTAGGCAACTAATTCAATTAGATACACCAAACCATCAACAAAAAGGAAAATGAGCCTACTCAAAAGGCAAGCGTTTACCTCCTTTGACAAAATTTTGAGTTCCGAAACAAGGGCCTTTATTTTCTTGTCAATGCCCCTAGTAATTTGAATGGGGTTTTCACTTGCTGCAAAAACCTAAACAAAAAGGTTTCATTTCAAATTATTTTCCACAAATTTAAGATACAACCATTGTCAGTTTTGTATTTCCTAACAAGCTCATAAATTTTGACAAAAGAACCAAAATTTTTTAATACCTGATAGCAATTTTTTCACTCAAAAACTATCTTAGACTCAATAAGCCCAACCCAAAACTAAAAACCAAACACCATAAGACCCTAAAAAAATGAATATATGATCTTAATCCAGTACTATCGACAAAAAGGTACCTTTACACCCTCACTTATTAAACCCTGTGCTGTTGAATTTTAACTTCAACTGCTGCAGTAGAAGGACGGATGCAACAACAACATTTTTTTTTGGAGGTTGCTTGCATGCCATCCAGAAATTTAATTCAGCATTTAAAATTCCTGCAAGTTTTTTTTGTAGACGGCCGCAACCATATTTTTGTACAGGATTGTATTTAAACACAACAACTAGCATTAACGCAATTCACCAACCAGAAATTAAACAAACATAAATTTACCCGACAGTTTTGTAAATTCAAAAGGAGGACACGTGGAGCATTAATATTGGATCGCATGAAATTGAAGGGAATCTGAAAACCTGAAAACCGGACTCGAATTTTTTATAGGGCACATTGGATTGAGAATTCGAGTTAAAATTAGGCAGACGTCAGCATCCCATTTTGGAACGCGAATTTGGTTTGAAATTCAATCTATTTAGACTTTTGAAGTCCGACGGAAAGGGTTCTTTAATGTTTCGATAGTTTAATATATACATATGTTATATATATATCATATGCGAAATGAAAGGTGGGCCATAGAATTTAGTTTTAATTTTATTTTTTTTAAAAGAGGGTTTATTATAATATGTTTTATATGTTATGGCATATAAAAATAAAAAGGTCGAAAAAGCTTGGTAGTTTTTTTTATAGACAGTACGTAAATTTTTTATTACACAACAGTGTGTAAAAAGTGAAAGACTGAGTGTAACTTTTTAAGTGTGTATGCACAACAGTGCGAAAGGGAGAAACACATCAGAGTGTTTTAGAGACAAAGTATGTTTGTTTTGAACAGACAGTGAGTTGGTTTTATGCACTGCGTTTTGTAGAAGTCATAATTTTGTAATCCCTCTCAGTGAGGAAGTAGTGTAATAGTTTTTTTTTGAGTTATTGAAGGGAATAGAAGTTTGTTTTCAAAGTATTGAAACTCTGTCTCCTGTCAAAGAAATTTTTATTTTCTTTGTGTTAGAGGAAGGGAGATTTATTCTCCATTCATTGTTCTGGAATTTTTCAATATTCCAACATGTGCAAGAACAACAGATGTTGTGGTTCCATCCCCAACTAAATCATTTGTCTTTGCCGCAACTTGCCTTACCAACTTGGCCCCAATATTTTCAACTGGGTCCTCTAATTCAACCAATAAAAAGGCCAAAACCATAGCATTGAGATGCATTTCATTACACTGTCAATAACAATAAAATTTGACTCAGCCATAACCCTTTCCTTTTATTGTTGTGAAAAGCTTTATGCATTACTCTAATGTGGCTAGTCCATAGGCCAAGTAGACCACTGGGTAACAAATATGTTTCCTGTCACCTTTGAGTTTTCAAATTATGCCTACCAAATCTAAGACATTTAAGAGGGGAACTAATACAATGTTAAAAAGAAAACCAGAGCACACATCTACAAATTACCTCCTTAGCTACTGTCACACCATCATTAACTATTTTCGGAGAACCATGCTTGCTCTCCAAGACAACATTTTGCCCTTCGCCCCAAGGGTGACTCCAACAAGATCAACAAGTTTGTTCACACCGCTCGCAAGACAAATTGACAATGCTTTCAGTAAGTGTGCAATTGAATGCCAAACCATATGCCAAAACAACCCTCCATGAAAAATTAAAATAACACATTAAAATCGAATATAAGTGGACAAGGAAAGATCCACCGCAGTGAAGTTTCACGTGCACGTGACCTTCCTTTAAACATAATTTTTTCTCTGACCTGCAATTTTTTTGTCACTAAGCCATCCTTGTTGAAGTAAAACTCCTTTTCCATAGCTCTTGTATTAACTACCTTCTCTCTGTTGCGTAATCTCAGAGTCCCTCTTCTGCTTGAGCGATTAAAGGAAATGGGTGAAAAAACTGAAAGAGAAGACAATTGTCCGCCATAATTATCAAACATTGCACCCAACTTCTTCCCCTTTCCATTGTTACCCAATGAGGTAGATGTGGCAATTGTTGTCATACCGCCCAAAGCAGAGGCCATCTTCTCTTATGCTAAATATAGAATTACAAGATCTTCATATTAGTATGAAACTTAAAAAACATGACTCCCATTGCTAAAAACCACTTTTAAGTTGTAACAGGCAAACTAAACAACTATCGCAACTTTTGGCAACTTCTGGAGCATTAAGAGAGAAAAAACCAAAGAGAAATACAACCACAATCCTCATTTTAATGAGACCGGACTATATATTTGCATTAAGATAATAGAAAGAAATCACGAATATATTAAGGCCAACACAAAACAATCTTTAACCAGTGTCTCTCACGGCCTTCAGGTTGCCATGCTAGAGGTTGCATATTTTTAATTTAAATTCTTTACCTCTCATGCCCATCTATGAATGCATCCAATGGGATATCTACATCAAATGCTCCTTTATATCCCCAAAAACAAATTCCCTACTACAAGAGCACCAATATTGATGGATCACCCCACACCATCCCACCCACTAGAAATGGTGAAAAAGGAAACCCGAGAAAACTTCTGAAATATCTCAAGATGACTATATGGGTGGTTCTTATGAATCAACCAACTATTTAGAACATGCTCATCAATCCAAACCATGAGTATTATGTGACGATATTCAAGCAGGCACTGAATCGGATTTCTGAAGCTATGTTAGAGAAACCCTAAACTCTCACTGAAAATAGGTGAAATGTGGCACCACTAAGAGATTGACATGTGCCAATTGGTACAAGTGGTAGAAAATTGGCATGCTCAAACAACGAGGTGATGCAGGAATGACATGAGGGAGAAAATATCAGAAAAGCCCCAAATCTGGAGAACTAAAGCTCATCACCAACCCGAGATTGACAACTTTACATGATGTAACCTATGAAATCGTAAATGGAGAAATCATAGTAACAATAAAGTAACCTATGTAAAAATAAAGTCGGATTCATCTTGGGAGTGGTAATGGGAGAAATCATAGTGAACAATAGGAAACATGCATAGTTTCTTACAATCAAATAGATGAAAAAACACATACAAAAAACCTAGATAATAATCATGAACAAGCTTAATATTGAATTATGAATTGTAAAGGAACTTACAAAATGTGACATTACGAACCTGGTCAAGCGCACAAGCAAAAATATCCTGGACATGACCCTGGTTGACAAGTTGTATTGCTTATGATGCAAGAGGATTTGTACCTGCACTGCCAAGTCAATCAAAATCCATCATTATCTATACAATAAATACAAGTAATTGATGTAGTATTTTTTACTCTAAGATGCATTCTTATGATAATGTTAAAACATATGTTGAAAATGTCAAAACATACCTGAATAAGCTCCTCTTCATTTCAAGAACAATTTATTGGAGTCGCATGAACTTGGAACAAGCCTCCCACGATCTGAAAGTGTTAGTATGAATCCTTTGTCGAAGTGTACGAAAAAGGACCACTTTAGCTACACATAACTAATAGCCCTAACAACAAAAGTGGCTGCCAATATATTCATATCTGCGGTTAGTTAGACATAAAAGAGCTGCAAAAACTAGATCTATGCATGGAAAGATATTAAGCAGAAAAAATAAGGGTTTGCTCCATATACCAATAGACAAGACAAGAACAATTCTTGAAAGAATTTTTATATTAATGGGGCACCTGGGAGGAAAACAAGAAGGCGTATCCAATTCTCCTCAGTGGGATGGGTTCTTGGAAGTCCTCAGCACTTCAGATCTAAGATTTCTCTCTCTTGTTGGTGTAGAAAACCCACACAAAGAATGGAACTCAAAGGGAGCTTACACATCAAATGGCAGAAAATGGTGACCAAGTGTATAGATCTAGAGTGATCTAATAGGCAACAAAATGTGAAGAATGGTAGGAAAAACCCTCCTATTTATAACAAAATATTGGGTCATTCTAGATCTTGGTGCATGGGTTAACCAGAGCTGGATCCACTTTTTATGGAATATTTTATTATATTTGTTGGAGGGAAAAGGTATTTGACTTGGGTCAAATCCCTTAATTTGTCAAAATAAATAAATAAATGATTTATTTATCTTTTTAAGGAAACGGTTAGAAGATAATCAAATAAATAATGATTTATTTAATTATTTAAGGAAGTGGTTGAAAGATAATTAAATAAATAGTGATTTATTTAATTATTTGTGGGTGATTTGGTCATATTTAACAAGGAATATTATCTAAATAAGGTTTAAATAATTATTCCTAGAAAATAATAAGATAAATAAATGTTTATCTAATTAATTTCTTTGATTTTGGGTTAAACATGACTGGGAATAATAATTAAATTATGGTTTAATTAATTATTCCATGAGGAAAATAAAACAAATATAGGTTTGTTTAATATTTCCTTTTGGGGTTTCCTGTTTTAACATAGTGAAAGCAGTTTTACTTAGGGTAAAACTGGTCTTACATGGTGTACTTGGGTCCATCTAATGACAATAGGTTAGATGACCAAAAAATGGTGTAACAGAAAGAGTAGCAACTAAGTTAACAATGGCTTTTTTGTTGCTACGCTGGATCAAGGGAGGTTTGCTCCAAGATTAAATCGCTCCAATAAATTATTCTCTACTAAACAGGGCCAACCGCGTGAAGGTGGAAGCTCTTATGGCCCCTCCCCCCCCCCCTCACATCAGTCTCAATTCCCCAATACCCAATCTATATTTCATTTTTTACTTTCATGAGCATAAAAAAAAAATTTCAATAACTAATAAAAAAAAAATTCAACAAAAAGTACGCAAGGAAACATTGCAATTAATGCTTGACATAAAAATAGTATGATAAATGAGTTTTTTATATAACACAAAAAACGTTCCAAGTATGGTAACGTTTGTCTTATAATAATACAATATTTTACATTATCGAATTTTCTTTTTCTTCTTCCTATTTCTAAAGCTCCTAATTACATTATCAATATCATCATGCTCTGCTCCTGTTTCGTGCCTTTCGACCCGCACTGCTGACCTAGTTGCGTAGTCACGATGTCTGGTCTCATCCAGTGACGGGGCATCGCCTACAAAAACAGATAATATTAAATTTTAATTGCCAGTTTTTAAATATCATTGAACTAGTTCGGTAATATTAATAAAAAAAATTGCAATGAGATTATTTACCTGGTGCACCAGTTGTCGCCGCTGACCTAGTTGCGTAGTCACGATGTCTGGTCTCATCCAGTGACGGGGCATCGCCTACAAAACAGATAATATTAAATTTTAATTGTCAGTTTTTAAATATCATTGAACTAGTTCAGTAATATTAATTAAAAAAATTGCAATGAGATTATTTACCTGGTGCACCAGTTGTCGTCGTTGGGACTGTTGCCCTGTCTTCCTCTCTGGTGGTAAGATCCTCAAGGGAAACATTCTCTGTCATTTAAACAAAAAACGTTATAAAGACAACCATCAAGGTATAATTAGAAAAAATTATAAGTGGAAATTAATTACCGTCACGGCCCTCACTGATAGCAGCATTGTCGGCCTAGTCCCCACTACAATGATCAGGTTGCACAAGAGGATCATCTACATCTGGCTCTAAAACTGGGTTATTTGCCTCGTCGGTAGTGCTGCTCCCCTGATTTAAACAAAGTTGTTAGACATTAAATTTATGGACGAAAACAAAAATATTGAAAGGTTAATGTTTTACCTTATCAGGCATTCTAGATCTTGGGACCTGCCCCAAGCTTCTGTGACGTTCAACTATAGCTTGATAGCCAAAACGGAAAGCGATATTTTTATCTTCCTCTGTAGTTTCTGTTCCGAAGTCATCACCCTACATTACAAATGATTGTGTATTTTTAATCATATCTGACAGGATTACAAAAACGTTGGAAGTCGATACAATTAATTATAAGATGTTTAGCTACTTAATTACAATTCTTGCAGCTAATTTCAAGTAGCCACCCTGGCCGAGCTTGTGATGGCCCCTTTTCTCAATCCTAGCTTTGGTTGCCTTTGAGGTGTCAGGCAACCTAGCATCAAAAGATTGAAGTCAGATATGACGTAACACACTTTTATTTTAGACATAAAGAAAATTAAATCTATTGAATTAAAGTTGTAATTTACCTTGCGGGTCCAGTTGGCATTTTTCCTTCTTTCTTTTCCCTTTTCTCTTTTCTGTCATGGATGAGTGCTCTCCACTCACTCTCTGAAACTGCGAGAGGATGCTCATATCTAGGGTTAAATTGCCATTGCGTCCTATAGGTGTCCCTGGTATATTTCAAATATTTGCCGGCTATCTGAGCCACCGTTGTTCTGTCAAATGTGTCGACCCCAAAAAGGGCTTCTAGATAATCTAGAAGTTCTTTTTTCAGGTTGGAATTCCGGGAATTCCACCCTGTACGTATGGTTGGGCCAAAAATTACCAACGCATGGCTCTCCAGAATCCTGTAGAACTCATTGTTTCCTACACAGAATAAAACCAAAAAAGAAGAAGATATTATCATTAATTTAAAAATAAAAATCATGATAAATATGTTTTAGATAAAGTACATGAAATAGTTAAAATATTAAAATTTACCCGGGAGTTGTACATGCTTTATAGGGACACCTTCATCGTTCACCAACAACGTGCCATTAATGGTCCCTGTGGAGCTGACACGTGTAGCTCCAGGAAACGTAATAATGTAGTTGGCCATATCAGCCTCATCATTGCCAACACGTTCAGCGGTTGGCTGGGTGTCTGCTTGGGCAGGGTGTGTTTCTTGCCTGGCACCTAAAGGAGTAGAAGGTGTACAAGAGGGTTGTTGGGAAATCTCTTGCCCTTGTGTCCCACTACCACCAACACCGGATTCAGCAAGTGCCAAAAAACGCTACATACAAAAGAACTTTTTGTTAGTTTAGTCAATGTAAAAATTAAAAATCAAACTATCACAATTCATCTCATGCATAACAAAAAAAATATCCTTTTGACTTTTTATTATTACCTGATATCTTTCTAGCTGCCTCATAAGATGTTGTATCCTCTCTTCTGTTTCAGGTGTTTGAGGCGCGTCTATCAAAGTATTAAATTCCGACCTTGCATCTCGTGCCTTTTTTTGTAACAAGAACACTGGAGATAGGGATGAAGAAAGCTCTTCCTCAAAGAGGGAATCATCAGGCGTACCATGGCTAGGTGTCTGCATATTTGGACAAAATTAATATTATTTCAATTATGTAAATAACTAAAATACCTGAAGATAGAGCAATGCTGGCACTTTACATGTTCTTCCGCTAGCCTCTTTCCGCGATCATCCCGTCTCGGGGTTGTTCCTGCACTGCTCTGATCAGTCTGCCACATTGCAATAAAATTATAAATGTAAAAACTTGAAAACAACATCTAACTTGAAAACACAAAATGAAAACTGAAATAATTTCTAATAAGACACCGGAAGACAGAGTTAGAGTTTCAAATATGCCTTGCATTGAATTCAGTCCTGGAAACATGTCATTGCACATTAAGGCACCCAACATTCAATCCACGAATGATATATTTAAGTAGGCTTCTCCTATTCTGGGAAAACACCATACCTATAATGCATTCACTTGCATGTATAAAGGGAAAGGAAAACATGTTTTCATACAACGGTGACAAAGGCATCTTGGGGAAAGGTATCCTCACTTTTTATTTATGTTTTTCACCCACACCACTCTCGTGTTTTCACTAATCCCGTTTTGTCATTTTTGGATTCAAATTAAGTTAAGGCCTTAAGTATTTTTTGACCTTTCGGTGTAGTTTTTATAAGTGGCATGTATGGATTTTCCATTAATTCTGCACTTTTTCTCTTCATGCGCATGTTTCCCCGGAAATCAAATGCATGATTTAGTCCCATACATTTAACAAGTTGTTGGATCAACTCCATAGGAAATATCATGTTTCCTATTCAATCAAAATTTATCTCAGTTAGGGTAGGTAGGAAGGTTTTCCCTTTGTATTAATAGGCACTTCTAGCTTGCATTTTTATTATATCTTTCAAATTTAGTGTCGTTTCAATTAGGGCATGATTTTTTGCAACTTTCAAGGTGAGAATGAACAAAGACAAATTTTTGTGATGGATGAATGTATATGACTCCATGGCTAGAGGAAAAGGCACTAATCTACTTCTTCAAATATCTATAGTTCTCATTCACCTCATATGGAGATGGTCCCTGATTTTGAGCCAAATGTTGCAGCAAAAAGTTCCCCCCCTCTATAATTTGATATTCAATGGAAATTTCTTAAATTGATGATGGGGCATGATTATGGAACATTGGCACATACATATGTAATGGAATTCCAAGATCATGATATATGTTTGCATATGTTTATGGCAATGTTCCACCAAGTCCCCCGGAGGTGGGAGCGAGGGGGCGAGGGAGCGCGGGAGCGGCCTATGCAAAAGCTCCCTACCAATTTTCAGGAAACGTGGGGGGACGTCGGGGTCATAAAACTTATAAAATTTAATATTTAAAATGTAACTATATTTTTGCAAGGAATGTATATACAGTCATCATACACTTGCATCATGAAAGATAAATCATAAATGATAAAATTACAAATCGATGAATGGTGAATCATATAATTGAAACAAATTTAAAAGTTAAAAGTTAAAACATATATCATACAATCATGCATGTAAGTTTGTAAGTTTGTAACTATATAATAATTAATGTAACTACTAACAATGTACAATGAAAATAAAGTTTAAGATATCATATGACATATTATATCAAGATTCAAAATAGAGTTTAACTGAAGTTTACAACTCAAGTCCGAAACATAAAACTTAAACGCAAATAAGTTATGTCTGAAACATAAAACATAAAACATAACATATGAATATCAAATGATATCATCATAATGATAAATGAGCATAAATGCTCAAGTTAATGCCCCACTAGTCTCTGCATCCAACTTTTGCACGAATATACCAAGATCAACCATGTCACCATCTGAATCAGAATCACTTGGATTCTCAAATATGCTAAGTGGCACATCAATTTTTAACATGAAACCATAAACTAAAAGGGGCGGTGAGGGGACGTGAGGGGGCGTGAGGGGGCGTGAGGGGGCGTGAAAGGGGGTGTGCGGGGGCATGAGGGGACGTGAGGGAAACATCCCCTAGAAGTCCCCAAGACCCCGGAGCACGAGGGGGCGAGGAATCTAGAACCCTAGGTGGGGGGGCGAGACCCCGTGTAACACTGGTTTATGGAGGTGGTGGAGAAAAAAAGAGCTCAAATAGAGCTGAAATTTTTCACATAAAAAGGACTGTGGGCTTGACTAATGGTTCCATTTAAAAAATGATATCTAGATAGAGAATAAGTGTAGCATGCAAACATGCATTGAAAATCCATCTGATTTTGCATTGTATTACTTATGATGGATTCAAATTTGGGTTTCAAAATGCCAGGTTATCGCATGATTTTGTCAAGAAACCCTTAGTTGGATTCTCATGTTGGTTTAATTTATATTTTAAGTTTGTTTTGCAATATTTGGGTGATAGTAACTCATGAACTAGGTTACCAATGTGTAAAAATCATATTTCAAGAATAAAGTTGTGATTTTTTTATATTATTATTATTATCTATTAGCTACGAGTATTGACACCTAATGCCTGGAATTTTGACATCTTGATAGCATGGATAATTTCGAAATGTTTCTAGTAATGTTAACATAATAACTATCATTACATGTCTTCACTTTTTTCACCATAATAGACCTGTGATATGGACTCATCACACAACTTCATATGCTATGTCCCAACAAGTTCAAACTGGTTGAACCTACCTCATAGTGTGGTTATTAAGGACAAGTTGCTTGATACATAACTCGATAGCATAGACCGCGTTGCAGTTCTAAAAAGAATCCTCAAGTGTCAAAAAAACTTCACAATATGTTCTACTATAAAGCCTTTTGGGATACCCGAAATAATATATGTATCATTGATGACTTTTAAAGTATGACAAGATCCAGAGGGAAAGGAAATCAATGGAAGAGTGATCCACCAATGAGAACCTAGAATTTAGCATCATATGAGTTAGAGTCTAGGAAATTGAAACCCTATAATTTTAATTAGTGATGAAGGACATCACATAGGTAATTATATTTTCATGTAGAATAATCTATTAATTCAAATTTAAACTACATAATATGAAAGGCATACCATAAATTTTTCCACGTAAGTCCAAACAACCTATAAAAAGGGACAACCTTCTTTTTCCATGGGAAATAATTTACCTTTCCTTTTTCAAGACAATCTAAATCACAAAAAATATGAACTATACTGCACACATTCTTGGATAATGTGAAAGTGGAAAGGAATACCCTACACAAGTGATGCACACATGTACATTTGAACACTAATAGATTTTTGTAGTTGAAATGCAATGCTTGTTTTCATTTAAATGTAGGGTTTTTAAAGTAGGGAGAAATAATAATGGCTGCCAAATTAATAAGCGTTTCTTTGGGAAAAATTTAAATCCTGTATTGGGTGATGAAGATAATAGAGGGTATTGAATCTTGATTCTTGACATCTAGAGAGAACCCTACAGCCTAACACAATCCAATGGAATTGACCAAAAAACCCAAATAGAGTCAACCCTACTATAGGAGGAAGGGCCTGCAGTAAGAACTTACCATTTTGCAAGAGTTGAGGGCGAATGCTATTTTGCAAGAGCTGAGGGCGAAAGCAGGGCGAATGCTATTCTGCAAGAGCTCAGGGCGAATGCTGAGGGTGAATGTTGTTCTGCAAGAGATGAGGGCGAATGTTGTTCTGCAAGAGCGGAGGGCGAATGCGCGCGTGATATCAGACGTTAATGTAGCACACATGTACATTTGAACACTAATAGATTTTTGTAGTTGAAATGCAATGCTTGTTTTCATTTAAATGTAGGGTTTTTTAAGCAGGGAGAAATAATGGCTGCCAAATTAATAAGCGTTTCTTTGGGAAAAAATTAAATCTTGTATTGGGTGATGAAGATAATAGAGGGTATTGAATCTTGATTCTTGACATCTAGAGAGAACCATACAGCCTAACACAATCCAATAGAATTGACCAAAAAAACCCAAATAGAGTCAACCCTACTATAGGAGGAAGGGCCTGCAGTAAAAACTTACCATTTTGCAAGAGCTGAGGGCGAATGCTGTTCTGCAAGAGCTGAGGGTGAACGCTGAGGGCGAATGCTGAGGGCAAATGCTGTTCTGCAAGAGCTGAGCACGAATGCTGAGGGCAAATGCTGTTCTGCAAGAGCTGAGGGTGAATGTTGTTCTGCAAGAGCGGAGGGTGAATGCACGCGTCATATCAGACGTTAATGTAGCTATTGCGACACATACGAAACAATAAAATCATTTTTATGTAGCGCGCATATAAGTTTCGAATTTTTATGTAGCGCGCATATAAGTTTCGTATTTTTATGTGGTGCGCATATAAGTGTCGTTATACCGACGGCGGAAAAAGCGTCACTTTTGTGACGGGTACCTAAACGTCGCAATGGCGACACCTAGACATTGTGTCGCACTTGCGACGATTGGAGTCGTCTCAATAGCGACGCTTTGGGCCATAGTGTCGCAATTGCGACGTCTTCCTCCAAACCTCGCAATTGTGACACTTTTCTAAGTGTCGGTATTGCAACACTTTTCTATAAACGTCGGTATAGCGACGGTTTCAGGCGGGATGGAAAAAATTTGGGGAAATTTCCGACATTTGGTCAAAAGCGTCGGAACCAAGTGTCGGAATTTCCGCCAAATGTAGTAGTGTGTAGCTTTTGTTTTGGATAAGCTTGGAGAAGCGTTAAGATATAAAAGTACATATATAATATTAGCATACCAAGATGAATTTAGAAATAATTCTTCAATGTGCAGAGTTATGCACTCTTCCTGTTCCTCTAATGCATCAACCATGTCCATGTATAATGCTTGAAAATTTGATTCAACCATGAGTTTTGCAAGTCCTTGTCCTTTAACTAGTTTAGTGGGTTTGATTTCTAAATTATATTCTAATATAATAGCAATCCATTTACCCCTTTTACCATTAGGTTCTTGATTCAAAATATCTTTAACAACTGTGTGTGGAACAAAAGCAATAACATGGGAGTGAAAAATGTAAACTTTGAAGTCTTTCAATGCTTTGACAAGGAGAAGTCTTGTTTCTCAATGATGTTATATTTTTAAGGAGCATATCTCAATGATTTGCTAAAGAAGGCTATGGGTTGTTCTTTTCCCATCATGTTATTTTGAAGCAATATACATTAGGGGAACTTTGAGGTCTAAAACGGGCCTCCTAAGGAAATTATGAAATAATAGTGGAAAAAATCAAATAAGATTTGATGACATCATCAAATTTTAGAGGGGAAAATGAAAAAACTACTTTTTCAACTCATATTTTCAACTTATCTCCCAAAGTTTTTACTCACATTTCGAGCGGGAATACTCGTTGGATGTGAAATTTAATTCCTCATCCAAGGAGTACCCATGTTGCATACTTTTGATGGGTCCTACTAGATGAAAAATGAGAAATACATAAAAAACGTGATTGTAATCACGTTTTTTTTTTATGTATTTCCCATTTTTCATGTAGCAAGGTTCATCGAAAGTATGCAACATGGGTACTCCTTGGATGAAGAATTAAATTTTTCATCCAACAAGTACTCCCACTCGAAATTTGAGTAAATATTTTGGGAGATAAATTGAAAATATGAGTTGAAAAAGTAGTTTTATTATTTTATTATTTTTAAATATTTTTACCCTTTTATTTAAAAAATGGTAAATCATCCCCCATGGTTGACATCATCATCTTGAATCTTATTGGTTGTTATAAAGTTTATTTTTGTTGTACATTTTTCTTAGGAGGCCCATTTTAGACCTCAAAATTCCCCTAATGGTAGCAACAGTGTTCATATGCAAAGGAGAATATGAAGAAATCCTTGGTAAAGTCAGGGCTGATTAGAACCGGTGTTTGGGTGAGGGCTTGTTTCACCAGTTCAAAGGATTGTTTGGCTTCCGTGGTCCACTTGAATCCTACTTCTCTTTTCAACATGTTTGTAATATTTCTTAGGAGTTCAGCGAGGTTAGGGATGAACCTTCTCAGGAATTCTATCTTTCCAATGAAATATTGCAGCTCTTTAATATTTCTAGGATGACTGATTTGTAGTATACCTTCAATCCTTTTGGGGTCTATCTTTATCCCTTCCTCAGAAATGATGTGGCCTAAGAGTTTTCCTTCTTTAAGACCAAATAATGTTTTCTTATGATTCAGAGATAATCCATACTTCCTACACTTCTCAAAGACCTTCCGCAAATGAACTAAGTGCTCTTCATCAATTTTAGAATAAACAGTGATGTCATCAAGGTAAATTACTATGAAGTAGCCTATATCTTCAGAAAAAGCTATATCCATGGCCCTTTGAAAAGTATCCCCTGCATTCATCAACCCAAATGGCATTTTTACATACATGAACATGCCCCAAGGTGTTGTGAAAGTGGTTTTGTGTTGATCACTTGGCAGTACTAATATCTGATTGTACCCCAAAAATCCATCAAGCAATGATATTCTCTTAGAACCTACCTCACTTTGCAATATATGATCCATTTTGGGCAAAGGATACTTGTCCTTTATGGAGGCTTTGTTCAAGTTTATAAAGTATATGCATAGCCTATTCTCCCCTGTTTTCTTCCTAATTGACATGAGGTTGGAAACCCATTTTGATTACCTAAGTGGGACTATAATATCGGCATCATACATCTTCTGTATCTCCTTTTCAACTAGAGGTACTAGAATGGGGCAACTAGAGGTACTAGAATGGGGTTTATTCTTCTCAATTTTTGTTTGAATGGTTTCTGATTTTCTTTGAGAGGAATTTTATGTTGGATAATGCTTTTGTCACAGGATTTCAAGTCCTCATACCCCCATGCGAAAATATATTTAAACTCTTTGAAAAACTCTATATATTTATGTTTTATGTGTGGAGGGCGAGTTTTGGACAACTTGATCTTTTTGGGTTCTTTTATGCTGTCCATGTTACATTCTTCCACATCAGTTTCGGTGGTTTCCATTTTTAGCTTTCTTGCTACATCATTAAATTCAAACAACTCTTCTAAGGGGGCAAGACCTCTTGGTAGCGAGTTATCTTTGCATTGTAGCTCCTCAAGGTATTTTTGATGTAAATCTACTAATGATTCTACTTTAAGAGGATATTCTAGTAGATTTATGTCAGCTTTACAAGGCAACTCTGCTTTGAGGGTTTTTTCTTCGTCAAAGAAAGCTTCTTGATGGATTAAGTCCAATTTTAACATTTCAAACTTGGTTTTGGGCCACAAGTAATTTTCAATTTGTTTGTCATTTTCAAATACTTGCCAGTGATCTATGTTATCCGGGACTAATGGTCTGCACTTGAGTTTCACAGTTTATTGTTCATTAGTATGAGGCATTTGGAATGTGCTGGTAGCAAAGGGAAGTTCATTGGCCAAGTTGTTTTGAGCTCTAGGGATGGAGATAAGTTCATACTTCTCAAAAGTTTTTAGGAGATCCAACGTAGCATTCCGGTATTCTTTGAGTCTAAGCTTCTTGGCAAAATATTCTCCCTTGATTTGTCTAATGATCAGTTTAGAGTCTCCTTGAACATAAATTTTCTTGGCTCCTATGTCTTTTAACAAATGTAAACCAAGGAGAAGGGCCTCATACTCGGCAATATTTTTAGTGCATTGAAAGTTTAGTTTGCAGGAGTGGCCTCCATTGGTGTTATGAATCCAGACACCTTCTCCCGAACCAGCTTTTCCACAAGAGCCATCAAAGCTCATGTTCCAAAGTGTTTCAATTTCAACCTCGCCATTATGCTGTTGTTCGGGGCTGCTAGAGTTTTAGCTGTCAAGTTCCTCATTCAATGTTTGTTTTGAATGTTGTGGTATGCCTAGATATTTCTCAATTTCATTTACTTTTTTGTCAATTTCATCATCATTATACAAGATAAATGAGTGAAGATCCGAATGGATGGAATAAAGAGGTGTGGTGTTTTTCCTTTCTTGGTTGCTAACCATATACTTCATGTGTGATTCTCGGTACAATCTCCTCGTTTGGTTAAAAACAGGGATGGTAGCATATGACATGTCCATTTTGAGATTCCCTTGAAGTTTGGCCCCCCATGATTTGGATAAAATCATGCCATACTTCAGGGGAATGTCAGCAACCACTATGTCCATGACTAGACTCTTAGCAGGTATTTGTGCTAAATTGACACTGTTTTGAAACTAGCTCCAAAAATAGAAGAAAAGAGATATCAATGCCTTAGAAATAAGCCACTTCGAGGGGGAAACCTCCAATACATTACATGAATGAAAAACTATTGGATGATATAAATGAAAAAACATCCTTTCTATATATAGGAGTCCATGGGGCCACAATGTAATCCTAGTGGGGTCACAATGTAATCCTAGCCGACCTAACAATAATAATGTAAAGGCACAATAATAAAAATATGGGGGTTACAGGGGTACAAAAATAACAATAAGGGGGGCTACACTAACATAATAAGGGACTACACTATTAATATAAGTACTTAACATGCCCCTCTCCTTCAAACAAGTGTTGTCCTAAACGCTTGATTATTTCTTGATGCTTCTGTATAAAATTCTCATCCTCCCATGTGGAATATTCTATAGGAAATTTCTTCCACTTGATGAGATACTCTGAAATTGATAGTAATTTTTGATTTCTTGTTTCTGTGACTGCTTCAGAACTTCTTTTGTTATGATGCCGATCTTCTTGTTTTTTCATTAGATTCTGCACCAAAGTTAGGTTATCCTTTGAGAGTTGGAGAACTTGTTGTTGATGCTCGATGTGATCTTCCACTAATTTATCAGATATTATTTGATCCTTCAAACCATTCAACTTAGCCTCCATTTTTTCTTTTAAACCATCTATGTCATCTTCTGTTTCTCTTCGTAAGATCGAAATTTTTTGTACTTGGTACCGTAATTTTGATATCTCATCCTACATTTCTTCCTCTTCATGTGTCATAGTATAGATTTTTAAGGGCTTAATGGGTATGGAATTATTTTTTGGAGGCATTATAGAACCGAATACTGATAAAAATTTTAAAATATGCCCTTGGAATCACTTCAAACTGATTTTTCAAACAAACGTTATGCAATTTTAAAAACCAAATACACATTTTTTTCTTGATTTTGAGGTGCTTGATATTGAAATTGAATTATATTTGTGATTTCAGATGTTCAATATCTGAAATTTGGCCTTTAATTTTCCCTCTGATTATTATTTTGAATGCCATAGGTCTGACCTGATTTGGATTCTTGAAGGCAAAGATATTACCAATCTCCTATGATGACCTAATTATGGACTGGTTCAGTAGGGAAAACTTGTATGACTTTCAACGTGTCACTGTTTCCTCTTTCAGCTCTAAAAATTGATATAGAAGAGACTACAGTCCATGTAATTCTAGTCACTTTTTACAGAATTCCAATCCGATGCTCAGAGAGAGAGTTATGAATATTTTCCCACGATCACCTCCTTGAGATGAAATTCGGGAGCCTGAAAAAGACCTAACTTCGATAGATCATATCTCTGAAAGAATTACAAACCAAGATCTGAAATTTTGTGACAATGTTCCTCCGGATTTTAGCTTCGCGCTCTAAAACTTTCAGCTTTTGAACCTTCGTAGAAAAAACTTTATAGTGACAATTCCGCAATGAAATTTTTAAGTGAAATTAAGGAGCCTGCAAAAAGCCCTAACTTCCACAGCTCATATCTCAAAATCTGTTGTGAACCAAGCTCTATTATTTTGTGACGACGTTTCTTAGGATTTCCGCTTCACACTCTAAAAATTTCAGCTTCTGAAACTTCATATAATAAAATTTATAGCGAAAATTTCACGATGACCTGTTTGGAGCAGAAAAACCCTAGAATCCAAAGCTCTGATACCAAATGTTGTGAAACTAGCTCCAAAAATAGAAGAAAAGAGATATCAACGCCTTAGAAATAAGCCAATTCGAGGGGGAATCCTCTAATACATTACATGAATGTACAATTCTTGGATGATACAAATGACAAAACCTCCTTTCTATATATAGGAGTCCATGGGGTGATAATGTAATCCTAATGGGGCCACAATGTAATCCTAGATGACCTAACAATAATAATCTAAGGACACAATAATAAAAATATGGGGCGTACAGGGTACAAAAATAAAAATAAGGGGGGCTACACTAACATAATAAGGGACTACACTATTAATATAGGGACTTAACATGCCCCTCTCCTTCAAACAAGTGTTGTCCTCAACGCTTGATTATTTCTTGATGCTTTTGTATAAAATTCTCATCCTCCCATGTGGAATCTTCTATAGGAAAGTTCTTCCACTTGCTGAGATACTCTGAAATTTATCATACTTGTCGAGTTCTTGTTTCTGTGACTGCTTCAGAACTTATTTTGATGTGATGTTGATCTTCCTGTTGTTTCATTACATTCTTCACCAAAGTTAGGTTATCCTTTGAGAGTTGAGAACTTGTTGTTGATGCTCGAGGTGATATTACACTAATTTATTAGCTATTATTTGATCCTTAAAACCATCCAACTTAGCCTCCATTTATGCTTTTAAACCATCTATGTCATCTTCGGTTTCTCTTTGTAAGATCAAAATTTGTTGTACTTGGTACCATAATTTTGATATCTCATACTGCAAATCTTCCTCTTCATGCGTCATAGTATAGATTTTTGAAGGGCTTAATGGGTATGGAATTATTTTTTGGAGGCATTATAGAACCAAATACTGATAAAAATTTTAAAATAGGCCCTTGGAATCACTTCAAACTGCTTTTTCAAACAAACGTTATGCAATTTTAAAAACCAAATACACCCTTTTTTCTTGATTTTGAGGAGCTCGATATTGAAACTGAATTATCCTTGTGATTTAAGATCTTCAATATCTGAAATTTGGCCCTAAAGTAGCCTTCTGAATCTTATTTTGAATGCCACAGGTTTGACCTAATTTGAATTCTTCAAGACAAAGATATTCCCAATCTCCTATGATGACCTAATTATGGACTGGTTCAGTAGGGAAAACTTGTATGAATTTTCATGTGTCACTGTTTCCTCTTTAAACTCTAAAATTAATATAGAAGTGACTACAATCCATGTAATTCCATTCATTTTTTACAGAATTCCAATCCGATGCTCATAGAGAGAGTTATGAATATTTTCCCACGATCACCTCTTTGAGATGAAATTCGGGAGCTTGAAAAAGACCTAACTTCCACAGATCATATATATGAAACTATTGCGAACGAAGCTATGAAATGTTTCTAAGATGTTCCTCCAGATTTCATCTTCGTGCTATAAAAATTTTAGCTTCTTAACCTTCGTAGAAAAAACATTATAGTGAAAATTCTGCGATGACCTTTTAAAGTGAAATTTAGGAGCCTGTAAAAAGCCCTAACTTCCATAGATCATATCTCTAATACTATTGCGAACCAAGCTTTGAAATTTTGCGACGATGTTTCTCAGGATTTGAGCTTCACACTCTAAAATTTTTAGCTTCTAAACCTTCATAGAATAAATGTTATAGCAAAAATTCCATGATGACCTGTTTGGAGCAGCAAAACCCTAGAATCCAAAGCTCTGATACCAAATGTTGTGAAACCAGCTCCAAAAATAGAAGAAAAGAGATATCAACACTGTTGAGGTATAAAAGGTGTCTTTTTAATGCCTATTTATCCTACATTAATCATCAATCTAGGAACGACTTTTTGTTTCAAGAGTGTACTCAATCTGAGGCTGCAATTCAATTTAAGAGTAATGCCTTGCAATATGTAGTACAATGTTGTAAATACAAGAGTAAACGGATGCTTGGAAAAGAAATATAACTACAATGACATGAACTTAAATGCTCTAAAATCCAATCATTCACTCAACAAACATCAGTCAAGGATGCAGTAATGATAACTCTTTCCTTTAGAAACTGATGGAATAGAAATCAAACGGGAACAAGATAATCAATCTGAGAACGTAGGTAACAATAACCAATATTATTTATAGTTGATAATCCTGCCTTAAAGAAATTAAAAGGAAATTGAATTAAAGGCCGCTAATGAAAGTAAACTAGGCAAGCTCTTCAAAAGCAAAACCAAACTCTTTGCAGACTGTAAACTAATGAATTGAAATGAACAACAAATCTGGAATTGAACAACAATCTCTATCTAATGAATTTGAATTGGAACTTAATGAATCTAAACAGAAAACTCTATCTAAGAGAATTGAACAACAAATTCTATTAAACAACAAATCCTATTGAGCAACAAATCCTGTTAAGCAGCAAATCCTGTCGATAGCAAACTCTCTTGATCAACACTCTGAAATGAACAACAGTCAAACGAAACAACAAATGAAATGGAACATCAAATGCTAAACATAGAAGCTCTGTTAAAGCATAAAAAGATAAATGATACAGGAATTAAGATTCTTGTTGGAATGAAACAACAGTGCAATTCATCAATGTAACACACCGATATCAATAAGCAATTAAATAGTAAACCAATTAACTTGCAAACTGTAACAAAAACAAATACAAATTTTCACACAATGATAACTGAAAGGTAATGATACAAATAGCAGATAGATCCACTAGGGCCGAGCCCTTAACCACCTGTGAAACACTGCTGGGGTTTACCCCAGAGTTAAGAAATGGAACGACAACACATTCTTGTATTAATCAGACATAAATAACGTTTATAGCAGTCGCTCTCTGATCACGAGAGTTAAGAAATTACAGAGTTACAAAATAAATTCAATAATAATTATTTCGTCCCCTGATTTCTATAGGCACTGCCTTTTATAACAATTCGGCGAACAGGACAAGAAACAATGATAAGACTGAACATCAATCCCTCAGGATCGAAAGATCCTGAGGGATTCGCCCCCTTTTTTTTTAGCTTATTCTTGGTCTTCTTAGGCTGTAGCCGTGCTGTTCCCTGTCTTTATGAGTTCTGATTTCCTTCTTATTTTCTGGATACGGCCCTTTGCTGGAGGAACAACAGTTACTCTTGTTTTAGCTTTGCCTTTCGAATGATGGTTTACTTAATTTGTTTCTTGTTTTTAGAATAAAAGGCATTCTTTAGTCAATTTTCACAATAAACACTAGTCTTTGCAATTCTATCATAATCCTCCAATAAATCATCTTTCTAGAATAAAAAAGAGTTATGTTTAAAGGAAAAAGATGAGAAAATACATGGTGAATCCATACCTTTTCCAATTCTCAACACACCCCCCTGCTTACCCTTTTTCATGCCCTCATGAAAACCATAGTTTACATGTAAAGCAGTTAGAGAATAGGCCAGAGAAGGTTTTTCATTAAGAGGTCTAAAACCATGGTTTGCAACTAAAGCTTCAAAGATGTTCCCTGTCTATCCTTCAGGTAACTCATAAATAGATTTATAGTCTATTGTAGGATACCATATAATGGGACTTCGAAACCTACAACCTAGCCAGAATGGGCCTTCCCTCAATATGAGGTTACTATAGAGAATCAAGCAGTCAGCAGCTAATCCAAAATTTCTATAATTAAATGGCTCTCTATCTTGAAAATTCCGATTGGAAATATTCCATCAGACTTTAGCTGCTATATAGGCCTGGTTTTTGATAGATAGAAAATATTCTACCCCATCCAAGACAATTTCTTTGTGGATGGGTCCCAACGTTTGGATCACACCCTCCTTTGTCATTAGACTCTTCTACCTAGCCCATAGTTGTAATGGGTGTTTTGGTTCACCCCTAACCCAAAGGTCTAACCCATTTTCCTACCTTTGGAAAGCATTATAGGCCTTGAGCCATTTCAACTAGTTGATAGCAAATGAAATAAATGCTTGATATTGGATGTCACCCACAAAAGGGTTGGGATTTATCTCAATGTCATTCTCCAATATAAGATTGTGCAAATAGAACTCACATAGAAGACGCTGGAAATTAACCCCATAGAGGTTTTAACATTTTACAAAATCATCTACAGTGTTTAATTCTATAGACTTTCCTGCCCTAACTTCTTTAATTTCCAACTGTAAATATCTTTCTAATAAAAACAAAGAATAATTCTTGGCAGGGCATCTACATGCTGGAACATCTGTGTATAATGAGTGGAGAGTATCCATTTGATTCCAGGCCATTTTAGTTCATTCCTTACCTTTTTAGCTTTCTCTTCTGCCTTCCGACACTTATCATAGGCTTCAGCCTCTGATGCACTGATGTCCTTTAGTTGTTGCTGTAATTGTTGATATTTCTTTTTTGGGACAGTCTCTTCATCAAGATTTTCTCTTGCCTGTTGAGCCCGTGCCAACTCATTTTTGAGTTTTTCCATAGTAGGGTCAATAAAAATGTTTTGACTGCAAGTCTGTGCGCTTTCAGTTGGGGCAACTGCATCTGGAACAACTGCCTGTTGTTCCATGTCCTATTGATTGGGCTCAGCTTGGGTTTCCATAGTCTCTGCAATCTGGGGCTTCGCTTTGGTGGCTACTTTCATTTTCTTTGGGGTTCATTTGGTGGCTATGTTCCTCTATTTTGGGGTTCGTTTGGGGGTTTTATTCATTTTGAGAAACCTAATACTCTGTCTGAGTTGTTCCACTAGCTTTTGGAGCTTCTACCATTCCCTCCATAGCTTCTCAAGTTCGGTTATTTTATTTTTCCTCCTGGGAAGAATGACTGTCCCTTTTTCTGTACTCAATTGCTCAGGTAGGGTTTGATTTTTAGTAGCCATTCCTTCACTCAGGCTTGCTTCTTTGTTTTCTGCTCGGAACACTTCTTCATTTTTCCTATGCTCCTGGCTACGTTCTTCAGGGGTAGTAACATTAACTAGTTCTATTGTTCCCTGAGGGTCTTCCATTTGGAACACTTCTTTAGTGTTCACACCTTCCTAGCCGCATTTCTTAGGGGAAGTAACCCCAGCTGGTTCTGCTGTTCCCTGAGGGTTTTCTTTTTCTACTTCATCGGATATTCCCTCGGCCATATCTTCACCAGTAACAGCTTGTTCTTGCAATTGGTTTATCTCAATGTTGAAGTTCAGTGGGCTGTGGGGTTGTATGTATTCGCTCATGTTGGCCAAAATTTGGGCCAATTGGTCCTCCTGCAATGGGCTTTGAGGTGGACTTGCAATGGTGGTTTCGGGAGGTTATGCTCCCTTTCTTTCATCTTCATTACTTTCTTCCTCTTCACAGGTGTGATAAATTCCTTCTTCCGCACTGGTAGGGTGAATTTCTTCTTCTCCACTAGTGTGGTGACTCTCTTCTTCTCCACTGGTGTGGTGATTTTCTTCTTCTTCACCAGTGTGGTGACTCTCTTCTTCTTCCTCATTTCCTTCTTCCTCATCAGTGTGGTGACTTCATTATTCGAGTTTTGGGGGTTGTTCATCTTCCGAATTGGGAAATTCTAGGGGTTGGCTACTGCTACCTTGAAGACCTTCTATCATTCCCCTACTTCTCCTTAACCTGGAGGATTTTCTGTGTTTTGACGGTTTTGCTGCTGTGCTAGTAATTCTTTTGCGTTTTGGGGTAGGCAGGGCTATTCCTCCTTCAATTGAGAATATCATTTCTTCCCAACTAGTCTTCTATTGGGCAAGACTGTAACTCACTATCAATCTGATTAAATAATGGTGGCTTACCACCATGGCTATATGATGAGATTTTATTATACTTTGGGCGGCATCATGCAATAAAAATTTTAAATATGTAGGCAGGTTTACGGTACATTTCTATTTTAACATTACTAATAGCTTAAGGTGGCATGGTCTTACCATATCTTTTCTTACATTGCATGTTATGTAGATCTGTACCACTTTTTCCAATTCTGTCCATGGTTCTCCCAACGTCGTCGGTTGAACTCCTTTCCCTTTGACGACCAGGGTCTGCCCTTCATCCTGGAAAATGTTCATGGCTTCTTGGAGTTTTACCTTATTATGGGTCCATATGGGTCCTTCCGCTGGCAGACTAGATACCTCGATGATTATTGAGTCTGTTACTGCTATCTGCTTACCTCTAACCATGGAGTAACCTTCCTGCAGATTCTATAAAAAATCAATGGCTACCGTTTCATGAGGTTGTTGCAGTCTTGTGAGGTAGGCAATCCACCCTACTCTCTCTAGAATTTCCCGTACATCGTTAGAAATAGCTAGCACCTGTGGCTCACTATGAATTTCTCGTCCTCCCATTCTGTCTGCACACTGTTAATTCTTCACAAATGCATAGCAATGTAATGGAATAGCACATCACAGCACCTTGTGTATATCAAAACAATACAATTAAGCTTTTACTATTACTGGGAATATAGGGATTCGACCCACATGTAGTCATTAAAAGGCATCTGCGCCCCCCCTGAAGGATGATAGGTCATCCTCGACTGTTGAATAGAAGAGCAAGGTACTGCACAGCAGTTGTACAACAGTAAAAAGCATACATACTTATGATATGATCAACAAATTATTGCATTACTGAAATTGATGCATATTATTAAATTGTGAATAGATATGGAATCGTTATGTAATGATTCGAGAATAAGGGAAAGGGACAGCTAATGTGAAAACAAGTACTGATGCGGTCATTACCCACATAAACTATTATGATCGATTTATAAATAAATTTCATGCATAATAGGTTCAAAACAAAGGGTTTAGGGGCATACTTGCATTTGATATTAGATAAAGATATAAGAAAAGGGTTCAACATTACTATTGATTTGTGAAAAATATGACTCCAATACCATCAACAGAGCTCTGTTGCCCACATGTGTCTATAACCTTGACAAAGTTGCTTTCTCACCCTTGGAACAATTATCCTTTATTTATGCCTAGGGAAGTGCTGTGTGATGTCATGATGGAGGCCATTGTGCTGGCTTGGGAACCAAATGAATCACAATGCCATTCACCAGGAAGGAGTGAAAGGCGGGCACGCTAGCTCGTGATGAGAACTATAGTTCCAAGGACTTTTTATTTTTCTAAGTTATCCATTGGATCATATCCCTGGTGTGGTGGCCATAGTGGGAATGCCACTTCACTGCTCCCTTATGATCATGGTAGGTTGGCTCTTGATGAGACCCCATATCCTCCATCTACCATATCATATAATTGTTAGTAATCATATAGAGTTTTTTTTTTTTTTTAAATATGTAGCACTTCCCTATTTATGTATAGAGGATGGCTTAACACTCCTTAAGAGTAGGGATGGTGGAAGAAGTCTGAACATCTCAATAGAAAAAGTATGCCCTTATTCTTATTCAATAAATAAAAAATCAAAGAGAGTTATGAGAATTTAGGGAAGAACCAACATGATAAAGATAACCAATCATATTAATTTTAGTGAAAATAAAGACAACAAAGTGATATAGATGGTTGTGTCATTTTTCTCATCATTACAAAAAAATTTCTTAAAAATTACAATTTCTCTTGATTTGTTGATTCCAGTAACCTCTAATTTGTGTATCCTTGCATAAATTGTTTGTTGTCTTTAAAAGAGTCATGAAGAATTCACAAAAATCATGAAAAAGTTGTTCAAAAACAAGAAAAATGCACTAAAAAAAGTGTTGTTCCTTTGGAAAGGAACAACGAAAACAATATGTGAAAATGTTGTTCCTTTGGAAAGGAACAACAAAAAGAATCGGCAAAAAAAAAATATGTTCCTTTCGAAAGGAACAACAAAAACAATCAGCGGAAAATGCTGTTCCTTGGGAAAGGAGCAGCAAAAACAAGCGGGAAAAATGCTATTCCTTCGGGAAGGAATAACAAAAACTGGTAGAAAAACTGCTGTTCCTTTGGAAAGGAACAACAAAAATACGCAGCAAAATTTTTGTTCCTTTGGAAAGGAACAGCCAAAAACTATTGGTCCTTTGGAAAGGAACGCCAAAAACTAACGGAAAGAACTACTGTTCCTTTTGAAAGGAACAACAAAAAACCTGTTGTTCCTTTGGAAGGGAACAAAAAAAAACACACGTCAAAAATTGATGTTCCTTTGGAAAGGAACAACAAAAACTCGCAACAAAAACTGTTGTTCCTTTTGAAAGGAACAGCAAAAAGAAACACTCAAACACGATGTTTCTTGAGAGAAAATATTGTTGTTCCTTAAAAAGGAACAACTTAAGTAATAAAATATATACAAAAGGAAAGTAATATAAAGAGAAAAGATTTTATGTACAAGTTTCAAAATAAAGAAATTATTCAGTGAATGGGTGCTGAGGAGGAGTTGTCTCCCTTAGAAAGAATCCGCATGGTAGAATCTTTCCGTAATTGCTAGTGAAAGGATTCCCAATTAAGTGGTTTATGGTAAAGTCGCACTCGATGACCATTTACTTTGAAATAATGTCTAGATGCATCAATGGTGGTTAATGTGATGGTGCCATTATCATGCACTTTTTGTATCTCGTAGGGTCCAAGCCATCGTGTCTGGAGTTTTCCTGGAAAATCCTGAAACCTGGAGTCATATAGGAGTGCCCAATCTCCTTCGTGGAAGATTTTCTCTTTAATGAGGGCATCGTGCCATTTTTCTCTCTGCTGTTGAATTAGTGCAGTGTGCTAAAGAGAAAAGAGCCTAATTTCATCTAACTCATTGATTTCTGTAGTCTTCTGGCCCGGGCTTCATTTAAATCTAAACCCACCTCATGGGTTGTTCTTAATGTCTAAATTTCAAACTCTATTGGAAAGATGGGTTATTTCCCAAATACAAATTGATATGAAGAATACCCAGTGGTATTTCTCCATGTTGTTCGGTATGCCCACAGGGATTTTGGAAGTCTATAAGCCCAGTCACGTCTGTGTGATGCAACTGTTTTTGTCAATATAGATTCGATCACTTTATTACTGCTCTCTACCTGGCCATTTGCCTGTGGGTGGTATGGAGTTATGATTTATTGCTAAATGTGGTAATTTTCTAATGTTGCAGTGATTCTGTTACCTACAAATTGTGGTCCTCCATCTGTAATTACATCCCTTGGGAGGCCGTATCAGACAAATATTTGGAAAAGGAATTTTATTACAGAGTCCTCTGTAGCTCTCAAAAGTGCCTCTGCTTCAACTCATTTAGTAACATACTCTGTTGTGACTAGGATGTATGTTTTTTGATTTGATGGTGGGTTAATAGGACCAACAAAGTCGAGCGCCCAGCATTCAAATGGCTCGATTACTAACTGTGTGTTAAAGGGAATTTTGTCAGACTGTCCAGGGTGACCCGCCCTTTGGCAACTATCGCATGCTTGTACAAATTTTTTGGCATCTTTAAAAATGGTAGGCCAGTAATAGCCTATTTGTAAGACTTTGTGACCAGTCCCTCGATCTGAAAAATGCCCACCACACGGACCATCATGGCATGCTTTCAGAATATCAAATATTTCATCCTCTCGGACGCATCTCCTGATGTGCATATCTAATCCTGTATGAAACAGGTAGCTCCCAATCCAAGAGAATCGGGTACTACGCTGTATTATTTGTTTTTCGTTCATTGGGCGTTATATGCTTAGGTAATTTACCTATTGCTAAGTAATTTGCAATATCAACATACCATGGTGTTCTAGCAGTAACATCGAACAAATTATCATCTGGAAAGTGATCTTCGACTGCTGCTGCATCTGTTGGTTTTGGCATTCGTGACAGGAAATCAGCTACAAGTTTCTCTTTTCCAAGTCGATCTTTTATTGTGATAGCGAATTCCTGTAATAAAATCAACCATCTTGTTACTCTACCATTTGTAATAGGTTTATTTTCTAAATATTTTATGGCAGAGTGATCTATATATAAAAATATAGGATACCAAATTATATAATGTCTAAATTTATTTACAGCATGTATCACAGCTAAAAATTCTTTATCAGTCACAATTTATTTTAATTCAGCAGGAGATATATTTTTGCTAATATAATATATTGCATATGGTTTCTTATGCTCTTCCTGCCCAAGAATTTCTCCAATAGCTGTGTCTGAGGCATCAGATGAAATTTGGAATGGAAAATCCCAATTTGGGCCCCTTAGTACTGGGGTTGTTGATAGAAGATTTTTGAGATCCTCAAAAGCATGGACACATTTATCTATCCAATTAAAATCAACGTTCCCTGTTAATTCATATAAAGGTGCAGCTACTCGAGAATAATGTTCTATAAATCTTCTATAATAACCAGAAAATCCGAGAAAGCTATGTACCTCTGTTTGTGTGATAGGAGTAGGTATTAACAAAATTATCTGAATTTTAGTTGGATCTACCTGAATTCCAGCTTCTGAGATATAATGACCTAAGATGAGTCCCTCGGTCATCATCATGTGACACTTTTCATGGCTTAAGAAAAGCCTAGTGTCAATACATATTTGCAACACATTTTCCATGTTTTCTAATGCTGGCTCAAAATCATCTCCATAGGGTGTGAAGTCATCCATGTATACTTCGAGCCCTTCATTTATTAAATCTAAAAAGATGTTGAGAATGGCCCTCTGAAATGTAGCAGGGGCATTGCATAGGCCAAAGCGTAAAAATCGATAGGAAAATTCCCCCCAAGGGCAGGTAAAAGTGGTTTTGTCTTGGTCTTCAGGGGCAATCTGAAATTTATTGTATCCACTGAAGCCATCTAGGAAAGAAAATAATTTATTTCCTGCCAATGTACCTAATACCTAGTCAATGAAGGGAAGGGGAAAGTGGTCTTTCTGGGTTGCTTTGTTTAGTTCTCGGTATTCGACACATATCCTCCACTTTCCATTCTTCTTTGGCACCACTACTAATGGAGAGACCCACATCCAACAACTTTTGTAATTCAGCTTTCACAATATATTTAAGATGAGGAATTAATATTCGTTGGGGTTGGCGAATGGTTCTTGCATATTTTTCTGTATAGATGTGGTGCGTACATAACTGGGGGTCAATTCCCTTCATGTCTGGATAATCCCATGCAAAGGCTCCCTTATATTTTTGTAGTAATTGGACCGTCTTATTTTCTTGTTCAACAGTCATATTTTTGTTAATGTTTAAAGTTTTTCCTGGTTCAATTTCTACAATTTTGCTATTGTACACAGAAGTAGTGGGTATTGATTGATCATGAATGTCTTTCAGGGGATCATCTTCTTATTTATTATCAAATGTTGCCTTGATCATGTGACATTGCAGATGGGATCTGATTTTAGGTTTATTAATGAAACTATTAATGATATCATGCTCTGTTTGGTCTTTAAAATCGAGGGCATCTTATATGGTTAGTGGTGATCTAATGTTTTCCATGAGGTATGACACAGGTTGTTTCCTTGTTTTAATTATCAATAGGCTTGGTTGGCTGGGGTATATAAAGCTAAATTCTTGACATAGTTTCCCCTCGTTATAGTCATGCTGCCTTATCGGCAACCAATATAAGCATCGGCAGTTTCCAATCAAGGTCTACCTAGGATCAAAGGGTGTCCATCTAGCCGGTTTTTGGGTTTGATAATCAGGAAGTTAGCAGGGTACTCCCGGGAATCTACTAATACCATTACATCATGTAATGTACCTTCTGGTTTGACTACCGATCAGTCAACCAATTCTAATAAGGTTATTGTTGGATCTAATGATGTAATGCCAAGTTTTTGACAAGTGGTGGTTGTTAGGATATTAATTGCAGCTCCCAAATCAACTAAGGCATTTGGAAATTATTTCCCATTGATTTTTACCGTCACTATAGGATTTCCTGGGTCCTCATACTTTATAGGTGTTTCCATTCCTGATAATAAATCAGATAGAGTGTCGAATACTTGGATAGTTGGGTTAGTTGTTATTCTCCTCTTGGGCTTCCTTATACATAGTTCTTTGATGTTTTTTGCATAAATAGGGATGTCTTGGATAGCTTGGAGGAGAGGGATTTTTATACACAAATTTTTTAAGTCTCCCAGAATATCAAAATCAGGATGTTCTATTGGGCGAGGTATGATTAATCGTTCTGGGAACGGTGGAGAAGAGGTGGTTACTTGTTCCTGAGTTTGTTGTTTAACCACATTCTCCTTGTGCACTATTTGTTCTGCGAGTAACAGGTCTTAAACTTGAACATTTTTGTCTCCCTCTGTTTATATTATGCGCCCAGATCTTAATTGAATGTCATTTCACTCCCTTAATTTAGTTTCTGGTTCGGATGGTTCCATTATTTGAATAGACTGAACCAACCTATTATTAGGGTTTGGGTTGGGTTGGGCTGGGAGTTGCGGTCTTAAGTTGGTCTGGGGATTTTTTGGGAATGTATAAGGTGATGGCAGTGTAGGTTGAGGGAGAGGGATTGTTCCAGCTGGCTGATTTGTAGGTCCTTGCCAGTTCAACTGCTAGGTCTGACTCTACGAAGTGGAGGGGAACCATTGTGTTGGATAAGTATTATTTTTCCAAAATGGTGGACAGTAAGGAAAGTTGGGCCAATTAGTTTGATTAGTTTGATTTGGCCATGGTGATGTAGGAAATGGCTGTTGTGACCAATTAGGGAAAGGTGGCTGGTTTTTCCACATTCCATTATATTGCTGAGCGTTATACTGAGGAGACTGAAAAGGAGAGGATGGATCAATTGGCATACCTGTTTGTCGTGGCTGCCATTGTCAGCGCTGATTGAGTAGGCATACCAATTCCGATTCTTCTTTTGCCTCCTTGTAAACTTGTTTCAATCCAGAGAGAGAGGGGAAACCTTCTGTGGAGTGATCTTTTGTGCAGATAGCACAGTCTTTGACTATATCCAACGGGAACTCTTTATGGATGTGTTTCTTTCTGCATTTAGGGCAAAATATTGCCAGATTTTGCTCTGCTTTTGCTTACTTTTGTTTGGCTTGCATAATGTCGAATTGTGTTGTTAGAGTCCCTAGAATATCCATTTTAAAATCTTCTAGTAGATTGCCAATTTTTGCACGGGTTATACTTTCACTAGAGATCTTACTATCTCTTGTGATCATATCACATTCTGCTGACTTTAGCCTTGTGCTGCCTCTCGAACTCCTGATACATAAATCAATAATGTCAGCAAAATTTTCCTGATATATATCACCTTTTCCCATAATGTTTAATGTTTCAACCCATTTTTCCTTCATCCCTTTAAGTAATGTAGTTTTCAACACATTATCAGGTAAGGGTAAAGATGCATAAGGTGATCTATGGAGGTTGTATTGAAAGAATTCTAAATATTCCTCAAGTGTTTCATTAGGTTTTGCTGTCATCTGAAATATTTCGTTTTTTAATTCCCTAGACCTACAATAATCTTGATATTTATTTAGAAACACAACTTTTATCTGATCCCAATAATTTATAACACCTCCACCTAACCCCATAAACCATCGTAAAGCTGCTCCTTTTAATGTGGAAGGAAATAATTTTAATTTTTGGGGATCGGTGGTATAGTCATACCCCTTGCATAATACATCGAATTCAAATAGAAATGCATCTGGATCTTCCGATGTTAAGCCATGGAATGTAGGAATATGCTGAAGAGGAATGGCCTTCATAGGTGCATTAACTGCAGTGTCCACAATGGGATATTGCACTGTGGAAGTTTGTTGAGGTGTTTGCTGGTTTTGGTTCTAGGCCATTTGATCGAATATGTGCCAATATCCCTCTGGGATTTCAAGGGAATTCCTAGGCTGACTAGAACGAATAGGAATGAACTTGACAACACTCCCTTGATCTGGAATAATAAGTGTTCCTTGCTGGCCTACCATCTGAGGAGATTCAAGTCCTTTAGCTTTGTTTTGAATGATGTTGACGACACTTCCCTTATCTAGGCTGCTCATTGTTTGGATTACTTCAAGAGGAGATTTTGGTTCTTCTGTTTCCCCTGTTTCTCCCCCTCCTTCGCGGAGATTACTAGAGTTCCCTTCTTGTAGAGAAATTAGGCGAGAATTCTCAATTTCTTGGGAACCTTTCTCAATTCCTTTTGTTTGAATATGTACCTCAGCAAAGGCTACAGATGGCGATTCTGTGGCCTGAAGGGAACTAGTAGGCTGTCTAGAAATAACTTTCCTAGGTCCTAATGATGGCTGAGATTCAGTTTTCTTAGGGATTTCGTCAATGAAATTTGTTCGCCCAAGGGTCACCGGTCCCTTTGGTTTTTCGATTTTAGGAGGAATTTTGTTCTGTTTAGCTTTTCTATTCATTCAAAAAGACAAGCATTCATTCCTACCTAAAATTTTTACCCAATTCTACTGTGAAGCGGGCCAATGAACAAGTATGTTTCTTTCTCAGTACGCAGGTTCTTACCTTCTGTTTTTAATACCCAATTCTTTGCTAGCAGAAAAAAATAAAATATGAATCACTCTCTGTAAATGGCTACAATCTCCCCGGCAATGACACCAAAATGTTGAGGTATAAAAGGTGTATTTTTAATGCCTATTTATCCTACATTAATCATCAATCCAGGAATGACTTTTTGTTTCAAGAGTGTACTCAGTATGAGGCTACAATTCGATATAAGAGTAATGCCTTGCAATATGTAGTATAGTGTCGTAAATACAAGAGTAAACGGGTGCTTGGAAAAGAAATCTAACTACAATGACATGAACTTAAATGCTCTAAAATCCAATCATTCACTCAGCAAACATCAGTCAAGGATGTTGTAATGATAACTCTTTCCTTTAGAAATTGATGGAATATAAATCAAACGGGAACAAGATAATCAATCTGAGAACGTAGGTAACAATAACCAATATTCTTTATAGTTGATAATCCTGCCTTAAAGAAATTAAAAGGAAATTGAACTAAAGGCCGCTAATGAAAGTAAACTAGGCAAGATCTTCAAAAGAAAAACCAAACTCTTTGCAGACTGTAAACTAGTTAATTGAAATGAACAACAAATCTGGAATTGAACAACAATCTCTATCTAATGAATTTGAACCGCAACTTAATGAATCTGAACAAAAAACTCTATCTAAGAGAATTGAACAACAAATTCTATTAAACAACAAATCGTATTGAGCAGCAAATCCTGTAGACAACAAACCCTCTTGATCAACACTCTGAAATGAATAGCAGTCAAATGAAATAGCAAATGGAATGGAACAAAAACTGAAATGGAACATCAAATTCTAAACAGCGAAGCTCTGTTAAAGCATAACAAGATAAATGATACAGGAATTAAGATACTTGTTGGAACAGAACAACAATGCAATTCATCAATGCAACACACCAATATCAATAAGAAATTAAACAGTAAACCAATTAACTTGCAAAATGTAACGAAAAAAATACAAATTGTCACACAACAATAACTGAAAGGTAATGATACAAAAAACAGATAGATCCACCAGGGCTGGGCCCTTAACCACCAGTGAAACACCGCTAGGCTTTACTCCAGAGTTAAGAAATGGAACAACAACACATTCTTGTATTAATCAGACATAAATAACGTTTACAACAGTCGCTCTTTGATCATGAGAGTTAAGAAATTACAGAGTTAAAAAAGAAATTCAATAATAATCATTTCGTCCCTCGATTTCTATAGGCACTGCCTTTTATAACAATTCAGTGGACAGGACAAGAAACAATTATAAGACTAAACAACGATCCCTTAGGATCAAAAGATCCTGAGGGATTCACCCCTTTTCTTTTTTACCTAATGATTGGTCTTCTTAGGCTGTAGCTGTGTTGTTCCCTATCTTTATGCCTTCTAATTTCCTTCTTATTGTCTGGATATGACCCTTTGCTGGAGGAACAACAATTACTCCTGTTTTAGCTTTTCCTTTTGAATGATGGTTTACTTCATTTGTTTCTTGTTTTTAGAATAAAAGGCAATCTTTAGTCAATTTTCACAATAAAATTAGTCTTTGCAATTCTATCATAATCCTCCAATAAATCATCTTTCTAGAATAAAAAAGAGTTATGTTTAAAGGAAAAAGATGAGAAAATACATGGTGAATCCATACCTTTTCCAATGCTCAACAAACGCCTTATAAATAAGCCACTTTGAGGGGGAAACCTTCAATACATTAAATGAATGAACAATTATTGGATGATACAAATGGAAAAACCTCCTTTCTATATATAGGAGCCCATGGGGCCACAATGTAATCCTAGCCGACCTAACAATAATAATGTAAGGGCACAATAATAAAAATATGGGGGTTACATGGGTAAAACAATAACAATAATGGGGGCTACACTAACATAATTAGGGACTACACTATTAATATAGGGACTTAAAAAACACATAGATCCTTGATTAGACCCAAAAATTTGACCCTGCTTGAATCTAAATAATACAGGTCTTTGTAAGGTTTGGTTATTTCTAAGCCTAATCTCTCCATCACTACCTTTGGCATGAGGTTGTGAGAAGCGCCAGAGTCCAACATGGCATTGTGTAAGATCTTTTCATGTATGTTTAAGCTAACATAGAAAGGGGGAATAGCTCCTTGTTGATATTTTATCTCTACTTCATGTCCAAACAACAGCTCAGATTTGTCATTAGTCAAGTTTATAGTATCAATATCATTCCCCATGTTCAAAACTTTTAAAACTTGGGACCTGTACATATCTTGGGTTACCAATTCAGTGAGAGGTATGGTTATCTTGATTTTAACAATTTATCCTTCAAAACTGAAAGGTATTTGTGTTTTGGGAATGTTTACATCAGTTTTATCAGCCATAAAATTTTCTATAATTTTAATTTGCCGATTCTAATTTGGGGTCTTAGACAAAAGGGCTTTCTCAGGGCCACTAGTTGATGTACTAGGGCAGCTTAGGTCACCACCTTGCTGGCTGATTTTTTCTTTGTTTGGATCAGTCTTCTTAGCCATGGTGTTTGTAGTGTCTGTTGTCTTCTTAGGAGGATTTTGAGTGTAGAAATTTGAATAAATGATATATTATTCACTAAGATTCTCCTGATCACACACTATTTTAACTTCATGCACAATACATAATCTCTTCTACCATTGATCATTAATTGCGGAAATAAAAACAATCGCATGCGCACATTAAAACCATAAAAAATGACACATATGAACACAGTATTTTATGTGAAATATTAAAGTTGAAAACCCCCAACTATCTGTATATTAGATTTCATAGAGATCATGTAACAATCATCATACAAAGCTCCTCACAAGCTCTCAGTACAATCTCGAATTTCTACACACTAATCAAGCTAGATCTAGCAAAACACATGCTCCAATCTCTGCCACCTGATAGCCTGCCTCTACTATGCATTAAATGCTAAATAATGGCTCATAAATAACTTCGAACCACCTGTCTTGTACTGCGCAATCCTCATTGGAATCTCCAATCACTGGTTGTTGCAAATCATGCAACAACATAGTCACAACTGATAGTCACACTGCTCTTTCACCAATCTCTTCACTGGTCTCCACTGAAACTGTCCATGCACTAAAGTTAACTGATGTATTCTTTAGTTGATTAATGAGTTTATAATTAGTGAATTAATCAATAATTAATTCACACCACTCTTCACTAGTGTATTAATCAGTTAGACTAAATACAACTAGTTCAACTATGTTTAGATTAGTTAAACTGAACACAACTCCATTAACTTCTCAATCAACTCCACCAAACTCTCTCACATGAGTTCTAACTGAAGTATCCATGCAATAGCTCCACTTAACCCTCAGGAATAGCATAATTCCTTCTGTCAGCTCCTGTGCCACATCTGTGCACTTAACTGAAGTGCTCCAAGAGAATAAGATAATGTTTATAGTCCAAATGTTATTAAGAGCTAATAATATTCGACATATCTATTTTTAGACTGGCAATCTAAAAATAGATTCTGCCCAATATGTCTAAAAATAGAAGTCCATCTATTTTTTCCAACTTGACCAACCATCCACAAATAGCATCCTGCAACTCATAGAATATGATCCACATGTCTAAAAATAGACATAGTCTAAAAATAGACTTTGCGCCAAAAATAGCCTACGGGCCCACTTAGTGAAGGCGACTTCTTCCCACTAATCTCATCATCTTGTTGCAATCTCAAAACTCCCTCTCAACAAGATAAGGATTATCTGCCACCCCTATCCTGCCTCTGTGGTATTCAAATTTTCTCCTGGTGAGCGCCTTCGTCAAGATATTAGCATCCCGATTCTCCGTGGGAATGTATGAAAGTAACATGATCTTCCGCTGCACACAATCTCTGATATGATGATATCGGATGTCAATGTGTTTAGATCTATCATGAAATACTGGATTAACCGAGATTTTGATGCAACTCTGATTATCACAATAAATCACAGTAGGATCTAAGTGTGAACCGAACAACCCGACCATGATCTTCCTCGTCCATATAGTCTCACATGTAGCCAAAATCGCTGCCATATACTCAGCCTCTGCTGAACTGAGTGCCATAGATATCTTCTTCCTGCTGTACCAAGAAACTACTGTCAACCTGATACTGAAAATCCCTCCAGATGTGCTCTTTATGTCCGTTGGGCTCCCTGCCCAATCTGCATCTGTGAAGCCACATAGCTTCACCTCATCTGACTGTCTATACCATAATCCATATCCTGATGTGCCTATGAGATATCTCAATACATGCTTGCCTGCCTTCCAAAAGAGCTTGGTAGGCTTAACCATAGCTTGTGAAATCTGGTTAACAACATAGCATATGTCGGGTCGTGTATTAACCAGATACATAAGCGACCCCACCAACTGTTGATAAATAGTGGCATCCACTACCTCTGCCGAAGTAGCATCCTCCTTCCTCCATCCACCAGGAAGAGGAGCATCAACAGGCTTGCAGCCATGCATGTTGAACTTCTCCAGTATCTCTCAGGCATACTTGCCTTGAGAAACAAACAGTCCATCACTGCGCTGCCAAATTTCCAATCCCAGGAAATAATGAAGGAGGCCCAAGTCATTCATCTCAAAATCCTTTGCAAGATTAGCCTTGCATGAGTGTATCAACAGTTCATCACTTGTCAAAATCAAATCATCTACATAAAGTACAATGATCAACAACTTAACCTCCACCACAATCTGGTATAGGTTCGGATCCGCCTCACTCTTGGAGAATCCAAGTCCGGTGAAATAACTATCTATCCGTGTGTACCAAGCATGAGGTGCTTGTTTCAACCCATACAACGCTCTTTTGAGCCTGCACACATGCGACTCGCTGCTGAAGATCTATAAACCTTCAGGCTGCTCTATGTACACCTCCTCCTCAATCACCCCGTTGAGGAAAGTAGTCTTCACATCCATCTGATGAATGTGCCACCCCATCTGTGCTGAGAGAGTAAGAATCGTCTGTATGGAATAATACCTTGTGACAGGTGCAAAGGTTTCCTCATAATTGATCCCCTCAATCTGTGAGAAGCCTCGAGCAAAAAATCTTTCCTTGTACTTCTCCACACTCCTGTCAGCTACTTGCTTCACTTTGTAGATCCATCTCGAACCCACCACTGATTTCCCTTTCGGCCTTGGGACAATCTCCCATGCACTGTTTCTGACAATCGAATCATACTCTTGCACCATGGCATCTACCCATGCGGGATCCTCCACAGCTTCCTTGAAAGAGGATGGCTCCGTCATGATACACTTGCTCATAAGAGCCATGTATCTAGTATACCAGTCAGGTGACTGTCTCTATCTGCGCTATGATGTAGGTGCTCCTACAACCTTCTTGAGCCAGTTGCTCAGCTTCTGTAGTGCGCTTACGCCCTCTGATGGTCGTGCTGCATGAGTGGTATCTTCCACTCCATGAACCTCCTCTTATGGCTAATCCACATCATGAGGCTCATCCTTAGGAACTAATAGCTCCTCATCTGCATGCAAGTGTGGCTCCCTCTCAAGTGAACACTTCATGGCTTTCTCCTCATGAAATCCCGTCTGGAAAATACACACAATAGTTGTGGGGTGTATCAGTGTACCCCACAAATATCCCAACCTCTGCAGTTAGCTCCAACTTCTTCCTAGCATCCTTCGTCACATGAATGTAAACAGGTGAACCAAAAATCCTCAAATGGGAAATATTAGGCTTCTTACCAGAAAATGCCTCCTCGGGTGTACTCATGTCAAGTATCCTGTGAGGACAACGGTTCTACACATATACTGCAGTATTGCATGCCTCAACCCACAAGTGTATGGGAAGGCCCTGATCATGCAACGTCGCCCATGCAACACCCACAATCATTCTATTCTTTCACTCTGCAACCCCATTCTGATGTTGGTTATGACGTGCTATGAGCTCTCTTCAAATTCTTTCTGCGCTGCAAAAGTCCTTGAATTCGCCAGAGATGAATTCACCACCATTATTGCTCCTAAGAAACTTCACCTGCTTCCCCAATTATTTGTCAACTAGTGCCTTGAACTCACAGAACTTTTAGTATGTTTTGCTCTTCTTCTGCATGAATAAGATCCATCACTTTCGAGAAAAATCATCAAAAAATATCACATAGTACCTGTGCTTTGCTTTCGAAGCTACTGAGAAAGGTCCACACACGTCTGTGTGAATTCTCTCAAGGATCGTCATGGCGCGACTATCCTTCTTGTGAAAGGTGGCTTTCACAAATTTTCCCAAGGTACATCCCTTGCACTGATCTGACTGTGCAAGAGTACCCTTAGGAAGCCCAGTAGAAATCTGCTGCAGTATCTTCAAAGCTCCATGGTGAAGGTGGCCCAATCTCCGGTGCCACAGCTCACCATCATCCCGGCTCACCACTCCTTCTGCCTTGCCTGCCATTTCTACGTAGCCATCTACCTACAATTAATAAAGGTTCTTAACTCGAACCCCTATCCTCCAGGTTTCACCAGTTGCCTTACTGCTCAGGAAATCCTTTCCCTCACTAAAGACAACATCATATCCATTGTCTTCTAACATGGCCACCGAGATCAAATTCTTCTTCAATCCTGGAACATGCATCACTTCCTTCAATACGAAGGGTTTACTAGACTCCCTCTCAAAGGAAATGGTACCGATACTAGTCGCACTGTATCTACCATCATCGCCCATCTCGATGTGCACTCCAAGATCTTTCTCATCTAGATTAGTAAACAAATATTTGTCTCTGGTCATATGAAAAGACGCACCACTATCAATAAACCACACTAAAACCATCACACTTGATACCAAGCATGTGATCAGTGAAAAATATAGCTCAAACTACAAGGCTAAGGCCTCTCCAGCTACAAATCCAACACCCTACTTATTTTTCTTCTTCTGTGGACAATTAGTGGTGTAATGTCCGTGTTGGTGACATTGAAAGCACTTCACCTTGGACATGTCCTGCTTCTTGCCTTTCGCACCGGATTGAGAAGCATTCTTATTGCTCTTCCCCTTCCTTGCTTTGGTAGCCAAAGCAAAATTTTCTTCATTTGAGTTCTTTGATGAAGATATGTCCCTGGTACTTCTCCTTATCTCCTCTTGCACAAGATTCGACCAAAGTAGCTCCCATCCTGGCAATTTCTCCCGACCATTGACAAAGTCCTGATAGGAATGCCAACTCTTCGGAAGCCCAAGGAGATCCAAGCTCACTAATTCCTCATCATAAACAATCACCTCCACACTTCCCATCTCATCCCTACATTGGATGAACTTTGTGAGGTACTTGGGCATACTGTCGCCTTTCTCCATTTTTATGTTTCTGAGCCTATCCTTGAGCGCCAACTTCCTTTGGTCGCTCTTGCTTTGAAATAAATATATCAAAGCTTTACACATCAATAATGGGGAAGATTTACCATGAAGGCTGGACACTATGTGATCCTTCACACCTTCCGACAGAATCCTTCGACACTTTGCTGTCTTCTTTTGCCATGTGTCAAGTACGACAACATCACTAGAAGTAGGTTTTGGAATTTTTGCATCTATGAAATCCTTCAACCCATTGTCATCCAGCACCGCCTCCATTCTGTCCTTCCATGAAATATAATTTGAGCTGCCCTCAAAGGCATACTCCAATCACAATCCGTTGAAAGACATCTCAACTTTGACACCAAGAAAACACTGCTGCAAATTCGAATTCCACCAGCTCAAAACTCAACCTTTTCAATGTTTTTCAATTGCTCCAATGATCAATATCGCTCTGATACCATGTAGAAATTTGAATAAATGATATATTATTCACCGAGATTCTCCTGATCACACACTATTTTAACTTCATGCGCAATACATAATCTCTTCTACCATTGATCATTAATTGCAGAAATAAAAACAATCGCATGCACACATTAAAACCATAAAAAATCACACATATGAACACAGTATTTTATAGGAAATCTTAAAGCTGAAAACCCCCAAATATCTGTATATTATATGTCATAGAGATCATGTAACAATCATCATACAAATATCCTCACAAGCTCTCAGTACAATCTCCAATTGCTACACACTAATCAAGCTAGATCTAGCAAAACACATGCTCCAATCTCTACCACCTGATAGCCTACCTCTACTGCACAATCAATGCTGAAGAATGGCTCATAAATAACTTTGAACCACCTGGCTTGTACTGCGCAATCCTCATTGGCATCTCCAATCACTAGTTGTTGCAAATCATGCAACAGTATAGTCACAACTGATAGTCACACTACTCTTTCACCTATCTCTTCACTGGTCTCCACTGAAACTGTCCATGCATTGAAGTTAACTGATGTATTATTTAGTTGATTAATGAGTTTATAATTAGGGAATTAATTAATAATTAATTCACACCACTCTCACTAGTGTATCAATTAGTTAGACTAGATACAACTAGCTCAACTATGTTTAGATTAGTTAAACTGAACACAACTCCATTAACTTCCTCAATCAACTCCACCAAACTCTCTCACATGAGTTCTAACTAAAGTATCCATGCAATAGCTCCACTTAACCCTTAGGAATAACGTAATTCCTTCTCTCAGCTCTTGTGCCACATCTGTGCACTTAACTGAAGTGCTCCAAGAGATTAAGATAATGTTTATAGTCCAAATATTATTAAGAGCTAATAATATTCGACATATCTATTTTTAGATTGGTAATATAAAAATAGATTCCGCCCAATATGTCTAAAAATAGAAGTCCATCTATTTTTTCAAACTTGACCAACCATCCAAAAATAGCATCCTGCAACTCATAGAATATGATCCCCATGTCTAAAAATAGACATAGTCTAAAAATAGACTTTGCGCCAAAAATATCTTGCGGGCCCACTTAGTGAAGGAAAATTCTTCCCACTAAGCTCATCATCTTGTTGCAATCTCAAAATTCAGGGGTATTCCTAATAAGAATGTCTAATTTGTTTTTATTGGTGATGTCTTGGTTTTTCTTGCTCCTAAGATCATATTGCCTATGGAATTCCATTATGGCATTTTCAAATCCCAATTTGTAGTCTTCAGAATCCTCATAGTTTGTTTCAGTTTGATTTGAGGAGAAAAAACCTTGTTCTTCTTCAGTGAGAAAAACATCACCCTCATTATTAGAGCCTATCAATTTTACATGGTTTTCTTTCGGATGTTCAGTTTCTCTTTCCTCTTCATCTACATAGTTATCTTGGAAAGGGGGCCTAATTTGTTGGTCATTTTCCCTTTGTCTAATTTAGGGTGGGTCCCTTCTGAAGTTATGATTCCTATTTCTGTTTTGGAGATTTGCTTGGTTTTCCCTAGGAGGTGCTCTTTCATTCAATTTTATCCTCTCCATCATTCTTTCCATTCTTCTAACTAGGTTGTCAATTTTGGCATCAGATGAAGAGGTTAAGGCCATGGTTTCATCTTTGTTGGTGACTCTATTTCTGATCTCATCCTAGCCCTTTTTTTAATCAGGTTGGCCTCTACACTCACAGCTCCCCTTTGCATGTCTTCTAAATTTAGGGGATCTCCCTCTCTTAATTGATAGGCCATGTCTGGATCAAAACCTTCTGGAAATTTTGCTGAAGATAAGCCTTGTGGGGGTTTCATGTTTGGTGAGAAAGCATTGTAAACACTATTAAACTTGGTGCAATATTCTTGGACACTTTCCCTGAAATTTCTCTTAAGGTTTGTATACTCTGAAAGGATTTGGAGAGGTTTTTTCTTGATTTTCCACTTGTTTATGAATGTATGGTAAAGGGAAGGGAGATCATGTATGCTTTAGGAGTCAATATTTTGAACCATTTCTCGGCTTCTCCTAAGCTTTGGGCGAAAATCCTCATTTTTATGGTCTCTTCTTCTAATTCCATGTAGTCAAAAGCATCATTCATCCTATCTACATGTTGTTGGGCAGTGGTAGATTTAGCTCCGGTAAAGTGGGGAATTCTAGATTGGTAGTCATTTGGTGAAGGTACTAGAGGTTGTGGTAGTGGTAGGGGCTCGTACCATGCTCCCATGATGGGAGATAATGGAATCCAAGGAGGATTTACAAGGGGATTGTTCGTGAGAGGGGGTGTAGGATGAAGTGGTGTGTTTTTCACAATGGTGGTATGAATGAGTGTGGTGGAAATACTTGGACCAGAAAACTAATTTTGAGAAGAATTGGAATGAAAAGGGCCAAAGTGATGGAGAAGTTGAAAATCAAGAGGAGTGGAAGGAGAGGCTTCTCTGTTAGGACTCTGCTGCAAATCTATGGGCTCAAGGTCAGTTGGTCAATCCCACTTTGTGACTTAGTTCAGAAAAGTTTCTTGTATGGTGTAAGTAAAATTGGGGATCTTACAAGGCTGTAAGATGTTCAGGGATAGAACTTTCTTTATGAATGGTCCTAACAGTAGTTGAATCTTCAATTCCGAAAGTTTCCACAAAATCCTTTCTGGGTCATCAACTATGGTAGGAGGGTTTGGGTCCGGGTGAGACCTGGTACTGATCCTATGTGAAGCCATATTTCAAACCCAAAGTGTAGAGAGGCTGAAATTTTATGATTTCTTTCGGAAGGCTGACCTCTCTTACTATTTTCTAAACTCACACAGTGTGTGAATATGCTTCTAAACTGCTTAGGGATGGTTTGACACAATCTGAGGAAGTCTATGAGACTAGTAGAGTTAGTAGGCCTATTGGAATCTTAGTGGAGTTGCCAGGTGGATATTTTTTATTGCTTCGAGGATAGGTATTTGTGGTCCACCACCAAAAATTTACAAAAGCCAATCTAGGGATGTTTTGGGGTTTTCTGAGTTCCTTTATGTAGCCCCAAGGTTTTATTGAGTGTCCTCTAGTTGAATCATCATTTTGTTAGGATGGTGAAACAATTAGATTCTTTTTGACAAGGGCTTCTGAATTTTCGAAAGATGTATAAGCTTGTTACTTACTCAGAAGGTCCCACTGTGATTGCCATTATGTTAGGGCCCCATAATTTGTTAGATTGGCGAGAAAAAATGAATAGGGGTAAATTCAGACCAGTATTTGGAGTCCTAGGACCTAGCCTTCCTAGACTAAGAGAGGGCTCTCTCTATTTTGTGCAAAGGACGTGAACTTGTTTGCTTATTAGGTTTTGATATTAGGCTAGCTGTTAAGTTTAGGGTTTGTTTGGTTGGTTGGGAAAGTTGTTAAATAGGTTAATAGAGTGGGGAATATCAATCCATTGGGCTATGGAGTCTAATAAAGTCTTGAAATGTGTAAAAATGAGTCAAGGATAGTGTAATGTTCCAAAAGTTTAGCCTCCAAGCTAAATGGAACATTAGAGTTAGCAGCAGCTATAGCTGGTGAATAAATGGGAAGAAAAGCCCATAAGTCTCCTAAGGAGGAATAAAATAATCCAAAAGTGAAATGAGACACTCTTTCAAGCCTAATAAAACACCTCCATGTGTGAACAGGGTTAAAATCAAGCTGCTTTGACTAAGTCAACAACGCAGTTTTAGAGGAGGAGGAATCCAAGGAGGAATAACGCAATTTTGGAGGGAGATGCATATTTGGATGGAGATGACCTAATTGTGTGGGACCAAGGGCAAGAAAACTCATTTATTATATAAGGAAGAGGATGGAAGCATTATTATTCATGTCTTAGTTTATTATTCTTGTCTGCCAAGATTTGTTGCTGCTTTGCTGCTTAGAAAAGTTGCAGTGCTGTTTAGCACTGGGTGTTCCTGGGCGGGAATCCCACCTCTTTCCTTTGAGGAGCCTCATTGGGAGAGTTTTTATTCATCATTACACATCAGGTTTTCAGGCCAAGCTGCAGCCATATTCATCAGCGCAGCTTTGCCAGAGATTGTGCAATGTTTCTGGGTGCAGCAGTGGAAGGGATTAGAATCCCGACTTCTGAGCTAGTTTCTCATTGGAGGAAGGTTTCCTTCACTTGAGAGATATATTTGGAGAGATTTAGAGATTATTTCAGATCTGTGGTACCAGACCACACATTTCCCATACATTCCCAGCGCTGTTTCTGCTAGGGAATGCGTTATTTTGGAGGCAGTGTTCATTGCATGGTATGGTAGCTTCGTTGCAGTGTTTCCTTGTGATTGAGAGGTTCATCCTTTCATGGGAGGAAGCCCTTGAGGGATATATATAATATCATACATATTTCAGCCTTATACACTCATGTAATTTAGTTTTGCAGTGGTTATTCAGTAAATTACTAAATTTCCCATTTTGTATGCAGACTGTTTGACAAGAAACCCTTGCTAGTTTCTTTTGTATTTTGTATAAGAAGACTAGATCCCTGTTCTTCAGCATTATTTATCAATACATGAGTAGATATATTGTTATCCTATGATTTTATGTGTAAAACCTCTCTTATATTGCGCAATATATTTAGCAGCTACTCCGACTTTTTGCAGTCTTGGGGTTTTAACACTTTTTGGAAATCCTAGGTGTGGGAGATCTGTTTAACCCACCTAGTTTGCTTTGTTTCAGCTCTAATCTTGGATTTGGATTTTATATTGATTATTTTATGGGATCCAAGGGTCCATTTCAGTATTTTATTGCATATGTTGCTGGAAATGCGTTTTTCATGCATGTTTCATGAGCTGTTCCTAATTTGGAATATTACAGTGGTATCAAAGCATGATCTCTGGCTCAGCCTGTGAGTTCCAGCTATCAGAAGAAGGACATATGGATAGAAGCCAAAAAGCTCTAGTATGTGAAAGAAGAAAGGAAGAAAAGCTTACAAATATTCTTCCACAATCTATGCAGAGCTTTCAAGGAGAGATGAAGAAGATGAGATTGGAGATGGGATCTCCAAAGGAGGTTGAATCTAGAGCCAAATCTAGATTTTCACATGGTGAGTGTGAGCGTGCAGCTACACACCATGATGTGCAACGCAATCAAGTGCCCAGATCTATCTTGAGATGGATAGGAGGAGGAAAAATGCCTAAGAGGATAAATTTTAGTGATTTGTTGCAGGAATATGAATCTCAAACTGAGAGGTTTAGAGATCATACTGATTTCCAAGTGTTTTTCAAAGTCCAGGTGGAGAAGAAATAGTAGCAGGATGCAGGTATATTTCTTCTATCTACTTTTGCTAGATCACCTACATGTTCAGCTGGAGCCTGGGTGAAGGAGCTAGATTCCTATTTGCAGCTGCACCATATTTCCGGAGATGAAGCTATTAGAGTTGCAGTGCTGCATTTCAGAGGTAAGGCTCATGCATGGTGGATTTTAAAATATTTTTCATTAAGAAATGCAAACACTTCCTCTTATGAAAGATTCATATAAACTTCGATGGAGAGGTTTGGTGCAAAACTTCCTATGACACATGAGCAAGGAAAACTTGATAAAACAAAACCCTTGCATATGATGAAGGAAAACCCATCTCACAAAACCATGGGAGGAGCTGAAATCTTGCATTACACATTGCCGAAAGTAAGACCTCCAGTTCATATTCTTGAACAAGATGGCATGGGGATCTCCTTTTCACAAGAGGATCCAACTATAGAGATGTTGCCGACACACATTGATGAAGAAGAAGAGGGCAACAACACTGACACATCTAGAGCACATCCAGTGCCTCATGCAGAGGGAGGAGGAGCACATGCTCCTACAGAAGGGATTCTTGTATCATTACAAGAAATTCCCCAGGATTTCATACATGGAGGTCCAAGCACAATCAGTGAGCAGCATGATTGTGCAGCATTGCAGTTGGAAAGAGGAGGTAGGGAGGAAGAGAAACATCAGTTGATGAGAAGCACACACACCCTTCTCTATTCCAGAAAGCTAATGCAAGAAAGTGACAGACTTATTTGCACAGTGAGGGCAGGGGTAAGGTTTCCCAACCATATGAGCAGTCTACTCTTGACATTGATGTTTCACTATATGGAGGCATTCCACCTAGGAGGCCACTTGATCTGGAGCTGATGGAAGACATATTGTATTTGGATTCACCACTCTTATATTTTGGAGAGGCGAAGATTCTAAAGGAAGACTTTGGCATGGGGGATTTCAGAGTAGTAGGTAGCAGCATGAGGAGAGCTTCACATGCTATATCACCAGCGCTATCTCTTAGGAGGATTGATCCTTATTGGAGGTCTCAACTGTTAGTAGAGTACTCCAAGGATCTTGGTGCATGCATGATTCTTTATGACCTGGATGGAGATGAGAGATACATGGTGGATGATGTGGTCATCTATTCCTATGGCAGGATCTTCTTGATTAGATCTTGTAGTCTAAGGGAGAAGATGCTACATGCAGCACATGAGGACTTCTCTTCTATGCACTTTGATGCATATTTCCATTTGATGGAGGATTTCACTTGGGAGGGCATTCAGCATGACATATTTCAGCATATGGAGAGATGCATAGCCTGGATGGTGATAGAGAAGAGGTCACAACCACCTTCCTACTCATTGGGAGTGCGGGAGAATTTCCAGTTGAGCCATTTCAGCTCAAGACTTCAAGTACATGACAGAGGAGGTATAATTTCATATTTTGTATTGTAATTATTTTCCTTATTTGAGCAGCATGATGTAACAAGAAGAATCATCTCTTCTTGCATATTGTATGATGATGTACTTGCAGCTACTTGTAGCATTGACTTTGGCTATCTATTTGATGGTTTGTTGGGGACGCCACATGCATCTGGGTGTTCACCATTGGCACCAAATTGTAACTTCATGTTTTCATCTTATGAGATGATTGTGGCAGCAAACAAGTGGCTGGAAAAGCACTTGTTATTTCTTATTTTAATGCAGGACAAGGATGCACTGCGCTGGTTCCATGAGAGGAACCATGATTCACTCTCCGATTTTCACTTGGCAACTTTTTCTCATTGTACTTTGCTTCCATATGCTGTTGATATGTGTATGTTCATGGGGAGATTTGTTTGGAGAGTGGGCTTGAGATTTAAGATGCCCATTGGGAGCTTGATTCTCCTCACTTTATATGTTGTTCATTTCAGGAGGAACCATGGGCAAACCATGATTGCCACATCACACTTTTTCTCTTCTTGTGGAAGGAACCACTTGGAGAACTTGAAGAGGCACTTCATGGCTGATTTGTTTGTTGGGACATCATACAAGTTGAACATCATGATCCTACTCTATGGCTTGTATGAGGGAGAGAGGAGGCATCAAAAAAGTTTGTAGTTGTTGTGGTTGCACTTGGGAGAGTATGGGCAGAAAATTTTCCATACTTTTCATGATATTTCCAGAAACAAGGAAGGCACGTTCATGGTGCAAGGAGGCTACCCTTCAGCATTGAAGGATCATGAGAGATTTCCATGTAGGAAGGAGATCTTCTCACATAGCAGAATGATGGTGGATGACCTTGGCATATGGGATGTCAAAGAAAGGAGTCATGGAGCCTTATCACAAAGGCCTACAACGCTGTCACATAGGAGTATGTTCTTATGGATGGAATATCCCGAGGAGATGATGTATTCCTTCTTCTTGCAGATTTCTATGAGGAGAATCTCATGAGAGAACTTATTAAGGGACCTCACTTTCATCCAACTCACTATGTATGGTAGGGAATGCATTTCTGTACTTGTTGATTACTCCATTGAGTATTTGTACTTTCTCACCATGTTTGAACATTGAATTTCTCCTCAAAAGAGCAAGAGTATTTTTGGGCTTCATGGTCACTTTAGGGCCAACGTTTATGATGATAGTAGCCCATCATACATGACTTTGGGCAAGTGTATTGTTATCTTATCTATGTATAGCTGATAGACATTGATGCTTACTTTTCGATGTTGGGAGAACAAACATATACAGCTTGTAACTTGTTGTAGGACCACTTGCCACATGACATTCTCAAACAACAGTTGGGAAGACTGCGTAAAATCCACTTGGAGAACCTTTGATACCATCCAAAATTGCACCTAAATTTCAGTAATTTTCTAACTTGGAGGCCAAATGGTGATGATGTGCTATTCATCTTGGATGGAATGGTTTGGGTTGACATGTTTCATGACTTTGGAGGGAGAGTCCTTGGAGGCTCAATCTTCTTCTTGCCATTGGAGGGAAATCATGTTGCAGCCAAAGATCAACATGCCCTCTACACTTATCATAATTGGAGAGGAGGATAGTGTGAGATAGGCCCTCTTGCCTATCATGTTAATTTATTCATCCCACCTACATTTCAGGAGCACAAGGTGCAGGAGATTTTTCATGAGTTGCCATGTTGGAGGGTGACTCACTTCATTTGGATGATAGCATGGGTGAGGGAGGCACCCATTCACCATGATTATCATCACTCCTACTTTGTGGAGGCTATGAGAAAACTAGCAGGTTTCCATTCACACTTTCCACCTTTGATTGATGCAAACACTTTGGTTTTGCACACTTGGGAGGAAGAATTGGATGACAATATATTTGCAGATTCTCTTGATGTAGTGATGGAGGCTATTGATGTAGTCCACATGAGGAAGAGGGGAGAAATTTTGTTCTCCTTATGCATTTTCTTGAGGACAAGCAAAGGTTTTGGAGGGGAGGACTGTAATGTTCCAAAATTTTAACCTCCAAGCTAAATGGAACATTAGAATTAGCAACAGCTATAGCCGGTGAATAAATGGGAAGAAAAGCCCATAAGTATCCTAAGGAGGAATAAAATACTCCAAATGTGAAAGGGGAAACTCTTTCAAGCCTAATAAAGAACCTCCATGCGTGAACAGGGTTAAAATCAAGCTGCTTTGACCAAGTCAACAACACAGTTTTAGTGGAGGAGGAATCCAAGGAGGAGTAAAAATTTTTTGGAGGGAGATGCATATTTGGATGGAGATGACCTAATTGAGTGGGCCAAGGGCAAGAAAACTCATAAATTATATAAGGAAGAGGATGGAAACATTATTCTTCATGTATTAGTTTATTATTCTTGTCTGCCAAGACTTGTTGCTGCTTAGCAAAGTTGCAGTGTTGTTTAGCACTGGGTGTTCCCGAGCGGGAATCCCACCTCTTTCCTTTGAGGAGCCTCATTGGGAGAGTTTGTATTCATCATTAAAAATCAGGTTTTTAGGCCAAGCTTCAGCCATATTCATCAGCACAACTTTGTCGAAGATTGTGCAGTGTTGCTGGGTGCAACAGTGGAAGGGATTGGAATCCCGGCTTCTGTGCTAGTTTCTCATTGGAGGAAGGTTTCCTTCACTTGAGAGATTTGTTTGGAGAGCTCCAGAGCTTATTTCATATCTCTGGTATCAGACTACACATTTAACTTACATTCCTAGTGCCTTTTGTGATAGGGAATGCGTTATTTTGGAGGTAGTGTTCATTTCATGGTTTGGTGGCTTCGTTGCAGTGTTTCCTTGTGATTGAGAGGTTCATCCTTTCATGGGAGGAAGCCCTTGAGGGATATACAGAAGATAAGAAATATTTCAGCCTTATACACTCATGTACTTCAGTTCTGTAGTGGTTATTCAGTAAATTACTTAATTTCCCATTTTGTATGCAGAGTGTTTGACAAGAAACCCTTGTTGGTTTCTTTTGTATTTTGTATAAGGAGACTAGATCTCTGTTCTGTTGAAAATGGCAACAAGAAACAGTGAAGGAGGCCTCCTGAAACATCTTTCCTGATCTTAGTTGGAATGTGATCACCTAAACTAGGTGGGGACCACACATGTGATTTTTGTCGAAAAATCTATTTTTAGACTATGTCTATTTTTAGACATATGGAGCATGGTCCAGGGATTGCAGTATGTTATTCTTGGAGTATTGGTCATGTTGGTAAAAATAGATGGACATATATTTTTTGGACCTATAGGTCGAAGTCTATTTTTAGACTGCCTTCCTAAAAATAGGGAAGTCGAATATTATTAGCTCTTAATAATATTTGGACTATAAACATTATCTTATTCTCTTGAAGCACTTCAGTTTGATGCCTGGATGTGGCACATGCAACTGACAGAAGGAAATACGCTTTTCCTAGGGTTTAAGTGAAGCTATTTCATGAAGACTTCAGTTAGAACTCATGTGACAGAGTTTGGTGGAGTTGATTGAGGAAGTTAGTGGAGTTGTATTCAGTTTAACTAATCTAAACATAGTTGAGCTTTTTGTATCCAAGTTAACTAATAGATGCAATTAGTGAGAGTGGTGTGAATTAATTATTAATTAATTCACTAATTAAATACTCATAAATCAACTAAAGAATACATCAGTTAACTTCAGTGCATGGACAGTTTCAGTGGAGACCAGTGCAGAAATAGGTGAAAGAGCAGGTTAACTATCGGTTGTGACTATACTATTGCTATTTGCAACATACAGATGGGTGGAGTAATCCATGAGGATTACGCAGTTCAGGCTAGGTGGTTTATCTATATAAAGAGGCCATCCCATAGCATTGAAACACGCAATTGAGGTTGGCTATCAAGTGGCTAAAGGTTGGAGCATGAGTTTTGCTAGATCTAGCTTGATAGTGTGTAGCAATTGGAGGTAGTGCTGAGAGCTTGTGAGGAGTTTTGTACTATGATTGTTACATGATCTCCATGACATGTATAATATACAGATAGTTGGGGGTTTTCAGCTTTAAGCTTTCCCATGAAATACTGTGTTCATATGTGTGAAATTTTTATGGCTTTAATGTGTGCATGCAATTGATTTTATTTCCGCATGTGATGATCAATGGTAGAAGAGATTCTGTATTATGCATGAAGCTAAAATAGTGTGTGATCAGGAGAATCTCGGTGGATAACATATCAGTTATTCAAATTTCTACATGGTATCAGAGGGATATTGATCATTGGAGCAATTGCAAAGCATTGAAGCGGTTGAGTTTGAGGATAAACTCAAGAAACATAAAGATGGAGAAATCCGGAAATATACATGCATATTGTATATAATTTTCTACATGGAATGAGAGCGAGAATTTTTGGGTGCGCGAGTTTGTAGGGAATATCTGAAAATTTTTGGTGAAATATTTTCAGAAACAAATAGCATATTTGGATTCCTTGCGAAAAATTACCCAAATTGAAAAAAACAATCGGTCGAATCGGAGCTCGGATGAGGGAGATATCATCGATTTAAAATCAGCTCTTTTGTTAGAAAATTTTGCGACGGTGGGACAATTGCAATGTGCGCGAGCCAAGAATCTACATGCAGTGAGGTACAATATGCATGCAAAGATTTGAGGAGCAAAGCAAAGGTTAGTGACTTGGTGGTTGAGAGGGAGCGTCTCAACATGCACGTGAGAAGCAGTCTCGGAAGGTTGTGGAGCAGCCACAACTGGAAATGCAGAAGAATCTTTATAGATTTGATGTAGATGGGATTTCTACGGAGCTTCCTGCTGATGGGAAGTGCATGAAAGGCATGCAACTGATGCTTGAGAGAGAGCAAGTTTTGCATGCAGGTATTAAATTAGATGGGATTTCTACGGAGCTTCCCACTGTTGGGAAGTGCAAGAAAGACATGCAATTGAAGCTTGAGAGGGAGCAAGTTTTGCATGCAGGTGATAGTGAACCTCGGGATGTGGAGCAGCCACAAGAGGATCATGGAGTGGAAGAGACCACTCATGCAGAGAAATTTCATGCCAAACGGGCGAGGAGGTGCATGCGGCTATACCCCCCGAGGTGGGAGGTGGGGGCGACATGCATGATTAATCCCAAGAGGAGATTTACGGGCAGATTCATGAGATGGTGTGGATTTCATGGATTGAACCTGGCTACGAGGTGCCCACAGCGCAGCAGTAGCAAGATCAGTTGGAGTGATGCAGGCAGATCAAAGTGACAGTGTCGGATACTGGAGCGCGGATCAGAGTTGACAGCAAGTGCAAGAGTGCATGGGTGCAAGAGTTCAACGGCGCAGTAGTTCCTGATGACATGTGCAGTTGGTACCAGCAGAAGTCGAAGACTTTGATGATAGATGCTAGATGCATCAAGACTGATTGAGTTGTTTGGAGCCTATTCAGTTTCGGAGATGTTGCATGCAAAGGGTGCATGGTGCATGCATGGAGTTGCATGGTGCATGCATGAGTTTGCATGGCGCATACAAAGGGTGCATGGCGAATGCATGGAGTTGCATGTCGCATGCATGGAGTTGCATGGCGCTTGTGAAGGTTGCAGGGCGAATGCATGGAGTTGCATGTCGCATGCAAAGACAATCCTTTCTTGTTGAGAGGGAGTGTTGAAAATGGCAACAAGAAATAGTGAAGGAGGCATCCTGAAACATCTTTCCTGATCCTAGTTGGAAAGTGATCACCTAAACTAGGTGGGGACCACACATGTGATTTTGTCGAAAAATCTATTTTTAGACTATGTCTATTTTTAGACATATGGAGCATGGTCCGGGGATTGCAGTATGAGATTCTTGGAGCATTGGTCATGTTGGTAAAAATAGATGGACATCTATTTTTTGTACCTATAGGTCGAAGAGGTCGAAGTCTATTTTTAGACTGCCTCTCCTTAAAATAGGGAAGTCGAATATTATTAGCTCTTAATAATATTTGGACTCTAAACATTATCTTATTCTCTTGGAGCACTTCAGTTTGATGCCTGGATGTGGCACATGCAGCTGACAGAAGGAAATACGCTTTTTCTAGGGTTTAAGTGAAGCTATTGCATGAAGACTTCAGTTAGAACTCATGTGACAGAGTTTGGTGGAGTTGATTGAGGAAGTTAGTGGAGTTGTATTCAGTTTAACTAATCTAAACATAATTGAGCTTTTTGTATCCAAGTTAACTAATAGATACAATTAGTGAGAGTGGTGTGAATTAATTATTAATTAATTCACTAATTATAAACTCATAAATCAACTAAAGAATACATCAGTTAACTTCAGTGCATGGACAGTTCAGTGGAGACCAGTGCAGAAATAGGTGAAAGAGCAGGTTAACTATCAGTTGTGACTATACTATTGCTATTTGCAACACACAGATGGGTGGAGTAACCCATGAGGATTGCGCAGTTCAGGCTGGGTGGTTTATCTATATAAAGAGGCCATCCCATAGCTTGAAAACGCAATTCAGGTTGGCGATCAAGTGGCTAAGGGTTGGAGCATGAGTTTTGCTAGATCTAGCTTGATAGTGTGTAGCAAGGGAGGTAGTGCATGAGAGCTTGCAAAGAGCTTTGTACTATGATTGTTACATGATCTCCATGACATGTATAATATACAGATAGTTTGGGGTTTTCAGCTTTAAGCTTTCCCATGAAATACTGTGTTCATATGTGTAAATTTTTATGGCTTTAATGTGTGCATGCAATTGATTTTATTTCCGCATGTGATGATCAATGGTAGAAGAGATTCTGTATTGTGCATGAAGCTAAAATAGTGTGTGATCAGGAGAATCTCGGTGGATAACATATCAGTTATTCAAATTTCTACATGTTCTTTAGCATTATTTATCAATACATGAGTAGATCTATTTTTATCCTATGATTTTATGTGTAAACCCTCTCTTAGACTGTGCATTCCCTTGAGCAGCTACTCTGGAATTTTACAATCTTGGGTTTTTAGCACTTTTTGGCAATCCTAGGTGTGGGAGATCTGTTTAACCCACCTAGTTTGCTTTGTTTCATCTCTTATCTTGGATTTGGATTTTATATTGATTATTTTATGGGATCCAAGGGTCCATTTAAGTATTTTATTGCATATTTTTCTGGAAATGCGTTTTTTTGGCATGTTTCATGAGCTGTTCCTAATTTGAAATATTAAAGATAGTTCAAAGGGAAAGTTGGCAAGTTCAAATAGATATAATTATGTCAAGGGAGAATGAAGTAACATGGAGTTGTGAATATAGTGAGTTAAATGGGAAATAAAGGATCCTTTAAAAAACTAATGAACAAGAAAAAGCTTCTAAGATGATAGCATAATGAAAACTTTAAGAGCAATGAAGGATTCCTCAATATCAACTAGGTTAAGCAAGTCTTAAGAAACAACAGTTAAGTAAGCTAAGAGAGCAGTGAAGGATTCTCTGAAACTTACTTGCAAACATATACCATTCTAACATAAGATATTAATAACGCTAAAGAAGCATTCAAGGATTTATTTAGCAAACTTTGAGGAAGAAAACATGGAAGTTAAGAAAGCAGGCAGAAGTAGGGTACCAAGAAGGTAAATCTTATTCTCTATTTTTGTTCTAAAACTAAATGAACCATAAAAACAATGAATGAATGAAGAAATAAAACATAAATATGGAATACATCACCATTTAAACCAGCTTAATGAATCCTAAGAGTGAGCTTAATCCATGAAAGCACAATCCAACACCATCACAAGGCACCAAAACTAGTTTCACCAATAAGCTCCAAGTCTATTTCATAGCATGCTCAGCAAATATCAAACATATAGAATGAATCCTCCATGATCTATTTATCATGAATTGGAGGACTAAACCCTAATTATGTCTCTAGAAGCCTATTAGTTAATCATAAATGTCACTTTTTCCCTTTGAGACCTTGCAAGGCCCAAGGCACAAAATATCTAATACAAAATATATTTTCGGGAATTTTTGGAAAAACAATTGACATTTGGGCTCTACCAAGCCCCCAAGAAATTTCCTAGCATACTTTGTTGACTTTTTAACTATCAGGGTGCAACACTGAGTTTTAGGATGCATATACAGGCCAAGGGCGAAGCACATGTGTAGGAAAACTGGGTCAACTTGCAACAAGATTTTTAAGGCCTTCGCGATGTCGGAATAGGATCTGTGATGGCTCGTTTGAAAGCCTGTTGAGTATAATTTCCAAAAATACCTTTAGTTTTCTGATTGTATCACTATAAATTGTTAAAAAAAAAATACCCCAAGACTGGTAAAGGTGCAACACATGTCCTGAAAATTAGGCAGAAAGGTGAAAATTAGGGTGTTTTTGACCCTTTTAGAGGACCAAATCAACTCCAATTTACTTGAAACTTGGTGAGCATGCTGCACTTGAGTTGAGGATTCAAAAAATGTAAGCCTTACCTCCTAAAGATGCCATGAGAAAAAGCATAGCACCAAGGGTGCTACCCCCTTAGCCCTCCAAATCAACAAAAAACCAAAATTTCCAAAAAGTTACCAAAATTTGCAATAATCTTCCTTGTTATGTCTAGGATGCTTGCATGGAAGCATCAACAAGAAAGTTGAGCTTTTCTTGACCATTTCCTTCCTTGAGGGCTTGAATTTTGATAAGGGCTCTTTTGAGCTTGGCTCTTGCAAATTGATTTTTCAATGCATAATTCTTGGCCATCATTTTTTTTAGGCCAAGGTCCCTTAGTATCTTCTTAAAGTGCTTGTGTTCATTATTATAATACTGAATAACGTATTCTGCCATGCCAAGGCTTATTTGGCGTTCCTGAATTTCTGCGTCTTTGATTTGGAGAAAGATGCTTATAGCCCTCTCTTGATCTTCATTTTCACTTTCAAGGTCAATGAATTTTCCTTTTTTGTTTAGTCTGATCTTTGATTTTCTTACCTCTAACAGTGACCTTCTTCTTGTGTAATATTCCAAATCTGGAATTTCTACAACAATGAGAATAACCTAAGGTATTCTAGAGTTGGATATGCAGAAATATGCCTTATAACAGATTTCCAATGACAGATCCTTTAATTAAATTACTATGCAGCAGCTTATAACTCACTTTGGGACTCAAAAGGGTGGGGAAAAGAGGTGATTTTGGCCCTAAAATGAGTGTATTTAGGTATCTACGTAAAAAAAAGGTGGGATGATGGTTGGATCTGATATATTAGGTCATGAGGGACCTATGCTCCAAATTTCAGCTCAAACAAATAATTATAGCTATGTCAAACTTCCCCAACTAGGCTTAAAAACCCTGATTTCCCATGGCTTAAATTATGCAGAATGTACTGAAGCTTCTACAACGTGATTTTCTGAAGGGTTTAACTGAAATAATGATGGAAAATCAGTATGGAAATTTCAGAATATTATTCAATGGATTTATATTATAAAATATAGATTTATATATGAAGAAAGGCCTCAAAACCCAACATAATGATACAAGGAAATGCAAGATAAACCAGACAATGTAATATTCAGGAAGCTGAAGTAGTGTTTCATTATATTTCAGATATAGAATAGATATTAGTACAAAATGGTAGATCTGAATGGGATCTATATGAAAAAAGAGCTTTTTAGTACATTCCCCTTGGGGATCTTAACAGAAGATGAATAACATTGACTAGATCTGAGATCTACACCATGGATCTGCAGTAAACTTCAGAAATTTATGAAGAACATGATACATAGTAGATCAGATCTTAAATGGAACATAGATTGATTGGCCAATCTATGGATTACCACAGTGAATGGAACGATCCCTTTCACCAAAGATATATCCTCCAAACTGATGAAAAACCCACACTGCAACTCTGCCTGCAAAAAGGATGTATTTTCCTCAAGGGACTATGCAGATGAAGTGGAGAACACTTTGGCCTGATGCCAATATATGGATCTGAAGCACAATCAGGAGAGGCACTCTTCTAGGACGTTAAAAGACACACTCCGTGAGAAGAGGTTCCCAAAACAAGCTAGATCTCTGCAGATATAGAATCCCACTTGTTGCAACTCACTAAAACAAGTAAATACTGACTGGATTTAAGCTACCTAAGAGAGATGGAGCTTTTCCTCAAAGCCTGATAGTGGACAAAGAAAAACAAATTCCTCCAAGAGCTACTCAATGGAAGGAGAGAGGATTCCTAAACAAGAAACCTTCTTGTGCTATGCAACACAATTCTCAGGCTAAACATCCTAGAGAATTTGAATTGGTCTATGCAGAATCAATTCTAAATATCTTCAACAACCCCTCTCTTGAGCCTTCTCCTTCCTTTTATAAGATGAGAATGTGCAAAACCCTAAACCACCTTGTATCACTTAACCCCTTTCACATGAGGTCCTCCTTCTAGAACTGTACTGTCCCTTTAGGAGATACATTGAACCTAGACAGCGCTGTAGATTTGGTCCTGTTGACCCAGTCAAATAGCTCAAACATGTTTCACACAAGTGGCTTTTATTAAGAAAGCCCTGATTTGTCTCTGTTAACATTGGGCATTGATTTATTTTTATGTTTTAGGATTTTTTCATGTCCTCCTTTTCATTTTATTCATCAATAAATAAAATTAAAGATAGAATGAAATATTCCTATTAGCTTGGGATAATTAGGAATATTACAGTCCTCCCCTCCAAAATTGTTGCTTGTCCTCAAGCAACTGCAAGGTGAGTGCTGCAAAATCTCCTCCTTGGTGACACCAACATAAGATAAGCTTCCTCCATATGCCAAGTGCTCACCAATCCATCCATACATGTCTTGCTCCTCCAAGGTTCTCATGAGATGCAAATAGCTCATCCCATAAGGAGACAATAGATCATATGAAACAAACATGGTTTGCTCCCATGCTCCCCCTGAAACAAGAAAACATAAAGTACATGGAGAGTATCCATCCCATGAGGCACATGCCATCCTTCCTTCTTTCCCCATACATCCCCATAGAATTACAAGCACATTATCAAGATAGGGAATCAAAACAATGTGCTTGAAAATAGGAAATTGCACATATGGAGGTGGGTCATAGTCCCACATGTGGAACCAACACAAGGCATCCCCTGATTGCATCAAATGTAGATATGGTAAGTGTTTTTTCCACCACTTACTTGTTTCCCACACCATATCACCATGGCTGAAAGTGTGATATATGTTTGGTGCTTTGGGGAAGCACCCATCATTTTGCAAAATCTCCCTTTTCCTCTCAAGGGAGTGGTCTAGTTCAGAAATTTTTGGGGCGCAATATTGGCCAAGAGGCTCACATGATATAACACTCCTCCTTGGAGTCATGGCCTGCAAAAAACATGGTATAAGAGTACATGAAATCAGAATATAAAACATATGTAACATGATTATGTTTTTCACCAACAATCCTCCTCCCATCGATGGAGTGGTGCATGGATCTATTCTCTTCCTCAAAAGAGGAACGAGTGAGCTGATTTAAGTCTTCCTTTTTTACCCCTTCCATGCAAAATGTGTCATGTGGAAAGTTTCCCTTCCCATGCTACTTCAAATCATAGCATAATAACTGGCCATCCCACCACCTAATTTCTGCAACAAGCTTCTTCAAAGCTTGAAAATAGTGGAGGATAATAGGTGTTGGCTGAATATGATTCAAACAACACATGGCATGCTCCAAATTCTCCCATCTGAGAGACTTCTCTTCATGACACAAATTCAATACATGGCCCTTTGTAAAAAGAAACAAGATATACCATGCAGTAGCTATGTAGTGTTTTATCCTCTCCTTGAAATACAAATGAATTTGGGAGATGGAATTCCCAATGGATACATTCACCCATTTTACCTTTCCTCCCCTCATGTTTACAATAAAGATTGGAGCATCATTAACATCATGATATAAACATGCTCCCTTATGCCAGCCCATGAGAAGGTTACATCTTCTCCCAACCCAAAGTACATACATGATTATGATATTCATTCTAAATAGAAATACATGTACATACATCATAGATACAAGTAGATGTATGGACATGGAATTCATCATGGAGTGTCCATACTCTCTTCTCATCAACCAAAACAAACATGCCCTCTTCTTATGCATTCTTTTCTTGAAATTCAAGGCATGAGACAGGAAATTCAAAAACCTTGGGTGGTACCCAAACTCACCCAATAGGAACTAGCGCAAGTGATCTCCTCCCTGCTTCAGATCTAGATATGGTAAGTGGTTTGCATGCCACTTACTTTCTGCCCTTATCATTTTACCATGGCTGAGAGTGAAATGTAGATTTGGTGCCTTAGGGAAGCACCCATCATGTTGTAACACCTCCCTTAGCCCATCAAGGGAGTGGCCATATTTGAAAATAATCTTGGCCCATAGTTGGCCATGAAGCTTGTAAGGTAAAACACTCCCTTTGGGAGTTATGGCCTGCAATATAAAGTAAGAGAATACATGCAATAAAGAAATAAGATGTGATTTACATAAGCATGCTTCTTACCCAAAGTCTCCAATTTCCGTCTTAGAAGGAGATGACATTGATGCACAAGGTTGAGGGAACACTTTTCTCTTCTGCTCATCATGAGAACTCCTTTGTGGAATTCCTTCAAGTAAGGAGACATCAAAGCATAGATCATGGAAGGATGTATGCACTAATGTGTCCTTGCTTTTCTTGAATGGATCACTTTGCCTTCTTTTTGCATTATTGTGCTGAAATAAAGAGGGACAACTGTTTCTTACCATGTGAAGCTTGCCCTCCTCTTTGCCTTCTGCAATCTTCAGGATCTCATCCTTTGATAGTGATGACACATGTTGCCCATGGATGGTGCCATAATCTTCACATAATGAGACCTCCACAATTAGATATGAATGAATACATGAGTGGAGAAGACCCTCCATGCTTCCACTCCACAATCCAATCACCTTCCTAGGTATTTCAACTTCCTTCAATGGATAGGAATGAGGCTGGCCCTCTTCCGCATCTCCTCTTTGTGTCCTTGAGGTTTTAGACTTCTGCATTCCAATGGCCTTTGAAATGCAATCCCTTTGAGATCTTCAAGAAAATACCTCTCATCTATGTCCTTCCAAAACCATTAAGGTTCTGGATCTCTTGCAGGTAGAAGTTTCTCTTTGAGCTGGGGAGTGCTCATTGAGAAAGAGGCATCTAGAAAGGAGACAAGGTTTCTCACTTCAAGATGTCTACCATTCATCATTTATTCCTCCATATCTCCATGAATGAAGCTGCAATTTGAATGCCCCCATGAGGAATGGTGCCTCCTTTATTCCTTACTGTTTTTGCACAACGTAGTGCAACATTTTTTCTCTAAATCAACAGCATACAGAGATGTAGATCTCTTCATATAATCTGTTGAAATGGCAACAAATGAATTTTTAATCACACCTTGGTGGGATGTAGAAGCAAGATCTCCTTCTACAAATATGTAGTCTTCCTCCATTACTGAAGGCTTCTCTTCCAAGGTTGTGCCAGCGCTGGTACAAGTCTCCACCCTTTCAATCTCCTTGAGATCTTCTTTAATACCCTTCATGGTTTGGAAAAGGAGCAGGGAGATCTCCTCTTCTGTCATTCTCCCAAGTGGTGGAGCCATGCTCTTGTTTTTACTATACAATTAATATTATTTGTGAGGTTAGGAAGTGCATGGGTCTTCCCCTCCTTCTTGAAACCTTCTGTAGGTCTCACTGCAAGTTTCTTCTCCTTGAAACCCTCTAGGAGTTTCATCTTCTTCTTCTTTCTCCTTGGTCTGTCTACCCTCTTTGAAGAGTCTCTTCATGGATATGGAATATGATGAGGTAAATCTCATCTTCTTCAGAATTCTAACCTTTCTCTACAGCACTTTGGCTTGAATCCACAGGCTGAGCCAAAGTTCTTGCTCTAATACCACTGTAATATTCCAAATCTGGAATTTCTACAACAATGAGAATACCCTAAGGTATTCTAGAGTTGTAGATGTAGCAATATGACTTATAACAGATGTATACTGATAGATACTTCAATTAAATGATTATGCAACAGCTTCTAACTCACTTTGGACTCAAAATGGTGGGGAAAAGAGGTGATTTTGGCCCTAAAATGAGTGTATTCAGGTATCTGCGTGAAAATAAGGTGGGATGATGGTTGGATCTGATATATTAGGTCATGAGGGACCTATTCTCCAAATTTAAGCTCAAAAAAATAATTATAGCTATGTTAAACAGTTCCTCCTTCCCCAACTAGGCTTAAAAACCTTGATTTCCCATGGCTTAAATTATGCAGAATGTACTGAAACTTATACAACATGATTTCTGAAGGGTTTAACTGAAATAATGATGGAAAATCAGTATGGAAAGTTCAGAATATGATTCAATGGCTTTATATTAGAAAATATAGATTTATACATGAAGAAAGGCCTCAAAACCCAACATAATGATACAAGGAAATGCAAGATAAATCAGACAACGTAATATTCAAGAAGCTGAAGTAGTGTTTCATTATATTTAAGATATAGAATAGATCTAAGTACAAAATGGTAGATCTGAATAAGATCTATATGCAAAAATAGCTTTTTAGTACATTCCCCTTGGGGATCTCAGCAGAAGATGAATAACACTGACTAGATCTGAGTCTACACCATGGATCTACAGTAAACTTCAGAAATTTTTGAAGAACATGATACACAACATATCAGATCTGAAATGGAACATATATTCGTTGGCCAATCTATGGATCACCACAGTGAAGGGAAGGATCCCTTTCACCAGATATCTATCCTCCAAACTGATGCAAAACCCACACTGCAACTCTGCCTGCAAAAAGGTCATAGTTTCCTCAAGGGACTGCACAAATGAAGTGGAGAATACTTTGGCTTGATGCTAAGATATGGATCTGAAGCACAATCAGGAGAGGCACTCTTCCAGGACGTTAAAAGACACACTCTGTGAGAAGAGGCTCCAAAAACAAGCTAGATCTCTGCAGATATAGAATCCCACTTGTTGCGGCTCACTGAAACAAGTAAATCCTGACTGGATTTACACTGCCTAAGAGAGATGGAGCTTGGCCTCAAAGCCTGATAGTGGACAAAGAAAAACAACCTCCTCCAAGATCTGCTCAATGGAAGGAGAGAGAGGATTCCTAAATAGGAAACCCTCTTGGGCTATGCAGCACAATTCTCAGGCTAAACAACCTAGAGAATTTGAATTGGTCTAAGCAGACTCAATTCTGAATATCTTCAACAACCCCTCTCTTGAGTTTTCTCCTTCCTTTTATAAGATGAGGATGTGCAAAACCCTAAACCACCTTGAATCACTTAACCCCTTTCACATGAGATCCTCCTTCTAGAACTACACTGTGCCTTTAGGAGATACATTGAACCTAGACAGTGCTGTATATTTGGTCCTATTGACCCAGTCAAATAGCTCAAACCTGTTTCACACACAAGTGGATTTTATTAAGAAATCCCTGATTTGTCTCTGTTCACATTGGGCATTGATTTATTTTTATGTTTTAGGAGTTTTTCATGTCCTCCTTTTCATTTTATTCATCAATAAATAAAATTAAAACCATAATGAAATATTCCTATTAGCTTGGGCTAATTAGGAATATTACATCTTGCCTTTTTCAAGCTCCTTATTTGAGGTGGATATCATGGTACCTTGCCTTTGAGAGGCATCAAACATAGGCCTCTTTCCTCTTTTCTATGTGAGAGGGAAAGGTTCAATACGTTTCATTTGGATGCCCATATCATGGCTAACCTCAGGACTGCTTTTCTCTTCCTCATTTACCTCTGCACTGATGTTTTCTGCACTGTGTTCTTTAATTCCTTCATCAGTCTCACTTTCATTTTCTTCCACGCTCACATTACTGTTGTGATCTTCATTTATACCATCATCACTTACTCCTTTACTGATATCAACTTCATTGTCATCTAGGTTCTATGAGCTAGTGTCACCCTCATCATTATCATCTCCTTCGCCACCTTCTTCATTACAGTTGCTAGCCTTATTGCTGTGATTTTCATTGTTGTTATCAGACTCTTTACTAACCTTTTTGTTTCCAACATCATCATGTCCTTTGTCATTATTTGTGTTCCCACTGTCAGAGGTGTCAACATTAGTTTCTGTCACTGTTAACCTCTTCACTGATTTTTGCATTTTCATTCTCCTCACTGATTTGTGGGCTGTTCCCAACATAATCATAATTTCCTGGGCTGATTTATTCATCATATGTGTTTTCATCTTGATTTTCATCCACCTCCATTCCTTCTACTTCATTTCTGACCTATGTCTCTTCTTCATCAACTGCCTCTTTATCACTGTCTTCTTCTTCATCATCTGCCTCTTTACTGTCCTCTTCTTTATCATTTCCCTCCTCAATATCCTCTTCTTCTTCCTCATTTCCCTCCTCACTATCCTCTTCTTCCTCCTCATTTGATGGCTCATCTTCATTTCCGTTATTGTCTAATTCATTCGGAGAGGGTGAGGAAGGAGGATGGGATGATGAGGGCATATTTCACTGAGGATGGGGTTGGGGGTTTGTGAACACTTCATGGGTGATGAATACTTCCCATGGAATACACTGTTGCTGTAATTGATGTGACACAACCATTTTGATAAGAGAATGGTGGAAGAGACTCTGCATTTGTTGTGAATGGGGTCTCTTTTGCACTATATAAGACATCTTATCAATACTCCCATAGAGAAAATAGGGCAAATGTAGCATCTTGGCCCTAGTGAAGTGCTTGAGCAATCTTATGTGGTATGAATAGAGCCTATAAAACCTCCCCTCACATGTAAAATATTTCATGATAACTCTCATCAGGGGCGCATATCTCTCCAACAGATGTGAAAAGGGAAAAAGGGATTTGCAGTCATCTTGGTATATAGGTTTCAGGAAAGGCTGATAATGGCTCAGGTCCAAATTAGCCTGCTTGAACCACTTTTCTCCCACACTAGGTATCCCAGTGGCCATAGCAATGGTGTTGGTAGATAGCTCAAAGTTTACCCCAAATATATTTACTTGATGGTCATGGAGGTTAAGGATAAAATCCCTGGTCAACTCAGGGTGACTTTGAACCTATTGTACCTTTTCACAGAAGTCAAAACAACTCACATTCTGAAAATATGAAAATTTCATAGGAGAGGTCATCAACTCCTTGGTATTCAGTGGCACAAATCTATTTACTCTTCCACCCTTGTGTTGTTGTCTTCTAGGCCCTTGGCCTCCCTCACCACTTTCATTATTACCTTCCCTTGACATTTTGTTTTATTGTTGCTGTAATATTCCAAACTTTGCATGCAGAAAATTGGAATATCAAATTTTGCTGATATCACTTAGGAGATGAATAAATGGTTAAGGAGGCTCATGCATAATAAAAATCTGAATAAAATCCCTCATAATGTGAAAAGGGATCAATGTAAAAGATGGATTTCACACCTTCATGTGTGAATAGGGACTCTTGCATGTGGACAAGGTCAAGTTTGACCAAGTTAACAGTGCTGGGATAGGAGGTGGAGATCATCTTGTGAGACAGCGTAGAGATAGTGGGAGGAAGATTCCTTGGTGAAGGAAACCCTAACAAGTGGGGCCCAAGGCAAGAAGGCTCACACATTGTTACACCAATTTTTGGTCATCTAACCTATTATCATTAGATGGACCCAAGTACACCATGTAAGACCAATTTTACCCTAAGTAAAATTTCTTTCACTATGTAAAATAACTTAATAAAACACATTTATTAGGTTGTTTATGGTCTAAACAAGAAACCCCAAGGGGAAATATTAAACAAATCTATATTTGTTTGGTTTTCCTCATGGAATAATTAATTAAACAATAATTTAATTATTATTCTTGGTCATATTTAACCCAAAACAAGGAAATTAATTAGATAAATCCTTATTTATCTTCTTATTTTCTAGGAATAAATATTTAAATCTTATTTAAATAATATTCCTTGTTAAATATGACTAAATCATTTATAAATAATTAAATAAATCATTATTTATTTAATTATCATTCAACCACTTCCTTAAAATAATAAATAAATCATTTATTTATTTATTAGTTACAAATAAAGGGATTTGACCCAAGTCAAATACCTTTTCCCTCCAACAAATATAATAAAATATTCCATAAAAGGTGGATCTAGATTTGGTTAATATTATTTTAATCATGCACCAAGATCTAGAATGACCTAATATTTTGTTATAAATAGAAGGGTTTTTCCTACCATTCATCACCTTTTGTTTCCTCTTAGATCACTCTAGATCTATACTCTTGGTCTGACTTTGAGCCAATATCATTGTCATATTTTCTATTATTTTCTTTGTGAGCTCCCTTTGAGTTCTATGTTTGTATAGGTTTTCTACACCAACAAGAGAGAGAAATTTTAGATCTGAAGTGCTGAGGACTTCCAAGAACCCATCCCATTGAGGAGAATTGGAAACACCTTTCTTGTTTTCCTCCCAGGTGCCATTAATATAAAAATTCTTCAAAAATATTGTACTTGTCTTGTCTATTGGATGCATGGATCAAAACCTTATTTTTACTGCTTAATGTCTTTTTATGCATAGATCTATATTTTTGCAGCATTTGTCTTGATCAACTAACTACAGATCTGAAGATATTAGCAGCCATCTTTTGCTGTTAGGGCTGTTTGTTATGCACAGCTAAAAGGTTTTTTTTTGTACACTTACACTAAGGATTCTTCCTAACAATTGGTGACTCCACACGGGTTTTCAATTATGACCGCTATTGTTTTTCATATTCCTGCATATCCATCTGCTTCAAACCCTAGGGTTTCTCTTCAGCTTTTTGGTTTTCCTATTTTTATGTTGTTTTTCACCCATAAAACCCTAAAACATTAAAATTTCTAACTTCTGTGTGTTTCTGGCCCTATTGCGTAGGTAACAAACATCAGTCGCAACTCAGATCACAACTTTTTCTGAAATCTGTCGCTGGGAAACCAGGAAGTGCAGGTCGCACTTTTCAACCCATAACCTGCAACCTAGACTGCAGGACACACCTTTTAGCCTCAAAACTGCGACCTGGACAGAAAACAGGTCAGAACTTGCAACTTGCTCTTTTTTATGCAGATTTTCTGAAAGTTTTCTAGGTTTGTTTGAAGCTTATGTTAGGGTTGTCCAATCTCCATCTCTGCCCATTTAGACTTTTTCTTGTTATTTTTTACTCAACTAAGTGGGAATCTAGCCCCCTAGGGCTTCAGTACCCTCCACTTTTTGTGGAAGAGTTTTAGCTGTTGTAGGTGTCTAAATTTTCAAAGTTTCAACCTTTTCTTTTACAGATCTGATACCTCCTCTTCAGATCCATTTTAGATCAGCTATTTTTCCATCCAAATCACCTCATATAGTTTTGTTTAGGTTTCCCTTTAGGGTCACCTCTTTTTCCCTACTTCCTTTAGCTTTTTGCCTCCTCTTTCCCAACAACCTTGCCTCTGTCTCTTTGCTGTTTTCTGCACCTCTTTTCAGCAGATTTATCCTTTAGATCCCTGTCCTTCCCAACCTTAGTTCTATTGGCTTATTTTTAGTGTGATTTGACTAGATTTTTTCCTTCTGTTAGACTAGTTTTTGAGATACCCGCCTCCTTGGGTTAGATTGATGCATTGTTAGTTGTTTATTTTCTGTTATTTCAGTATTATATACTATTCTCTGCAGGTTTATTTTCAGTTACGCAGCACACTTTTTATTTTTCTCTCAAAATGTCTGGGTTTAAAAATTAAAATTAACGCATGCCACACACTCACCCTAAGTAAAGAAGAGCCTGGTTAACACCTCCAGGCAAAGACTTTAAAACATTGTAAAATCAATTGACACTGCACCTCTCTGCCCTTGTTTCGACATTGCAATCATTTGATTCTGCACCTCCCTGCCCTTGTTTGTCATTCTTCTTCCTTCTGTGCCATGTTTATGTTGTCATCATTGTGCCCCCAAGGCGTATATCCCAGAGACTTCTTGTCCTTCATCCTCAGTTTCCAGTTGGTCGACCTACTCCTTCCCGCCGTCGTCGAGTTAGTCCTCCTCTGAGTCCGCACTCCCACTCCTCTTCTGATTCATTGGGTTCTCCTCTTACTTCGAGTTCTCCCCCTGTCACCTTCACTATGTCTAGTCCAGGGCCTAACGCTAGTGGTAATCCTGGCCCTAATGCTGGGAATGCTACTAGTGGAACTACCAGAGGAACTACCTCATCTTTCCCCTTGCTCCCTTACATGACAGGCCTCAGTCTCCGATTTCAATCTGTTGATCAATGACCCTATCCGCCACGATGTTGGTTGGCCTGCTATGCCAACCAAGCTCCCCTTCAACATTCCCAAGTTCGAAGGCTTGCTGGAGAAGATTCAACCAACCATATTCAATCTTTCCACATGTGGTGTTCATCCAATTCCATTACCTATGATTCTGTCCATCTTCGGTTGTTCAAATACACGCTTACAGTTGAAGCTTCTAAATGGTATGTTGATCAGACCTCCTCTTCCCATACCACCTTTGCGACCATTGCCCAAGCCTTCTTATCTTATTTCCATCTCCCTCTATGATACGATACAAGTACCGAAATCTTGACATCAATCATCTGTGACCCACCTATCGGATCATGTTTAGGAATGGCGGAAAAGAAAGAGCCTATGTCAAGCTCCTACCTTCAAAGATCAGGTCTACATGGATTGGTTCCTTATATATCTCTTACCCTCCATCGTCAAAGATGTCGCATCGCATTTTACTCAAACTGAAGAAGCCTCCCTCCAAATAGCCTTGAAATATGACCTGATATATGCTCAGTCTGGTTATGTTTACACCGTCCTTCCTAACCTGCCCAGAACCAATAGCGCTAATGCCCCGGGGGCATCTCATTCTGCTGATGGTATTGTTGGAGCTCTTTCTCATCCATACGCTCAACCTCCTATGCGCTATGGTCTCCCTCCGGGAGGGGCCAACACCTCCAGCACTTTTCCCCCTCTAGGTAACATATATCCATGATACAACATGCCTCATCCTTTTGCCCAACCTCCTGCTTACCTCAATTTTTCCCAACCTAACCATTATCCTTATCCATAGCCTGGTGCCCCAGCTCCTCTGGCATTTGCACCTCCGCCTCCCTTGCCTTCTCAACCCCAGCAACAACAACTACCACCCCCTCCAGGGACAGTATTTGCACATCAGGGCGTGACTAATCCTCCTTCCTCTCAAAGGATGAAGAAAGGAAATCAAAAGCAATCTTCCCCTGGTACTCGTGGACCTAATCCTCAAGGTATTGACTCTAACATTGCTAACCAGCAACAGGGTACTCAGCCCAAGATGGAAAGGCCTATTCATACAAATAAGCCTTGTTCGTGTTGTGGTGTTTACAGTCATTACACTCACGATTGTCCCCTTTTACCACATATGCAACAGATGTGGGAGTCTCAAGCCACATTGCGAGGAAAACATGCCTCCCCTACTGCTCCCCCCAATGTGACCACTACTCAACCGATTGTGTTTACCAATCCTTTCCCCCAGCAAGGATTCGTGGCTACCCAACCACCTGACGGATAGGTGGCCACTCAACCTTCTCCTTTTGGTTCCTCCGATTACTAGATCCTCATGATGAAATCTGATCAACCTCTAACCGTTGACCTTAATCTTCAAACTCGGTCTCATCAGTACCCCAAGCCTCCTGCTCCGTCTGTCCCTGAGTCCCCTTCTTCAGGTTCTACAGAGCCTCTTTAGACATCCAATGTTCCCTTGCATATCCTTCAGCCCAAAGTTGAGGTTCATACCAAGCTTCCTAAGGGACCATTACGCCGAAATGCTGCTTCTGGTTGAGTTGAACATTCGTATAGCATAGTAGATGATTTAGCACAATCCCCTGCTACCATTTCAACATTGGAACTCCTCTAGTCGTGCCCTTCTCAAAAGAAGGCTCTACTATACGCCATGGGCACTGTAGATCCTGCTAATGACCAATTGATTATTTTCAACGCCCATCAATCAGAACATCCTCCTCTTCCTACTTCCGTAGCTTGCCAAATCCCAGTCAAAATCCGGAACGCTAACGTTTCTCGGTGTATCATTGATGAGGGGGCATCCACCTGTGATATGTCTGCTTCAATTTGGAAACAACTCAGATCTCCTGAGTTTCCCCTTCCACGATCACCCTTTGAGCATGGGATGGCCACACCTCCCAGCCCATTGGCCTATTCCGTAATTGTCCTATCACTCTTGCGGGCAACATTGTTTGCGTTGACGTGGAAGTCATCGATGCTCCTCTTGATTATAACATTCTTTTGGGGCATATCTACACCTATGCCATGTCTGTTGTCCCATCTGTGGTATACTGTAAGATTTCTTTCCCTCATAATAGAAAGATAGTCACCATTGACCAGTTGACGTATCATGAGCCAAAATCTCAGACCTCCCCTGAGATGACCATCTCTTCTATGAACAATAAGAAAACCATCGATTCTTTGACCAGTGTCTCTCCTAGCATCTACAAAGACTCCTCTTTTCTTGGAACCCTCCCTGGTCTTCCTCCTCCTCTTATCTTTGGTCCCAACTTATCGAATGTTTGCATGATGCAATCGTCTCAGGCTGCTCTCAAGCGACCTGCTTCAGCTAGTCAGCAACCTCGCCCTTCGCCGGCTGCTCCTAGTACTTCATGTAAGCCTTCTAGACCTTTTCCTTCTGACCCTTTGCCTACAGCTGGTATCCATGAGCCTATTTACCCTCCTAGATCGGTCCCTCCAGGCCTTAGCCACCTTAGATCCGTTCCGCTTTTCCATTACCCCTCCGGTCAGATATCGTTATTCATTCCACCTCCTGGAGTGTACTCAATACCCTTCATGGCTACCCTATCTCTTCCTAACCTGACCTGGGGATTCCTGTCTGGTACCTTGATCCCCTAGCCACCACCCCCTTGATCATCCCAAACCTTACCTTGCTTTGACCTCAATTCAAGCGGTCCCCATCACTTCTCTCGATACCACAATGCCTCACACACCTCAACAGGGACCATCCCCCATTGCAACGATATCGACAAAAGGGGGCAAAGCTCACACAAAATAAACTAAGGAAAAAGCTTCCCCGATGAACCCTACCCCTTCTTGGCCACCAAAGCGCACTATCCAGTGTGATTTGTGCAATGTTGTCGGTCACGCCACCCATACATGTCCTGAATTGCTACATCTCAAGACCTTGGTCAACGAGACGTTTCCAGAATCTGATATCCCTGAGGTTTATGTCACTATACCGATTCAATCTCGAAACCCAAAACCTTGCACACAAATCACCCTTGTGCTTTGTGTGATTTTCATGGCCATTATACCCACTTCTGTCCCCGCCTTGACAAGTATCGTTCCTCTTTAGACGCCTACCGCCAATTCAAGGCTAAGCATGACCAGATACCTTCTCACTTGTTTTCTAATTCTACTTCGGTAGGACTAGAGGATCTGCCTACTCCCATTAAAATTCCCCATCCCAATGTTGAAATGACGCAGTATTCGGCCACCATTTTTTACCTATCATCATCCTTGAGACCCTCAGAGACAGTCCCCTTGGTGACTTCCCCTGATGATTCGCTTGACCTCCTACCTGCGATCACCCTAGGATCCACATTAGTAGAATTGGTATCTGCTTACTCCTTTTTCACCCCCCATGACGTTGCGCATGTGAGCCTTTCTCCACATGATCATGATTCAGGTATTTCTACCTCATCCGGTGATCCTCCTTCCTACAGTCTCCCCATCTTTAAGTCAGATGAAGACATTATGGAAGCCATGACCGACCCTGAATTTCCATGGGATGATATGCACCATCGTGTGTACTTCCTCCCATAGCAGTCCCATGACCAATATGCTATGGAAACCAAATACTTCATTCCTGATGCAGTCGATTGGTTTAAAAATCCCATTCCCGCACCTGATGATTTCGAAGAAGGAAACATGGCCAATATCTCTCCTACCATCAAAATTGACATTTCTGTCAAACCAAGAATCGAAGAACATATAAACTTGGGTGCCCAATGCACCCTGGAAGAAATTAAAGCTTACACCAAGCTATTCAAAGAATTCCGTGATATTTTCACCTGGTCCTACTCAGAAATGCCCGAACTCGATCCTGCCATCGTCGAACACCATATCGACACATGGCCCGATGCCCATCCAGTCCGTCAAAAGTTGAGACCCATTAATCCTTCCAGACGTGAAGCTATCAAAGCTGAAATCGATAAGCTCAAGTAGGTTGGTTTCATTTACCCCATCGAATATAGCACTTGGGTGTCCAACCCAGTTCTCGTCCTCAAAAAACAAGGCACCATCTGTGTCTGCACTGACTTTCGTGACTTGAACAAAGCTTGTCCCAAAGAAAACTTCCCCACACCATTTATTGACCAAATCATTGATGAGTGTGCGGGGCATGAGGTTCTATCCTTTATGGATGGCTTCTCTGGATACAACCAAATCATTATCCATCGTGCTGATCAACTTAAAACTACATTCATCAGTCCGTGGGGAAATTTCGCATACTGGGTCATGCCATTCGGCCTTAAAAACGATGGTGCCACTTTTCAATGGACCATGTCTTACTGTTTCCATGACTTAGGTCATATTATCCTTGCTTATTTAGACGACCTCACTCCGTGTTCTAAACATCGGGTGAAACACCTCCACGATCTGTGTACCATCTTCCTCTGATTTCACAAGTATAATATCCACCTTAACCCATTGAAATGTGTCTTCTGCGTGCCCGTTGGCTGTCTCCTAGGCTTCATAGTGTCTAAATATGGTATAACTCTTGACCGTTTGAAAGTTCAAGCCATTCTTGAACTTCTATCCCCCGTACCTTACGCCAGCTACAAAGTCTCCAAGGAAAAGCTAATTTTCTTCGCCGGTTCATTCCTGACTATGCCACCACTGCGCATGGGTTCCTTAGGCTCCTCAGATCTAACATCCCATTTGCATGGGATACCTATGCTCATGAATATTTTGATGCCCTCAAGCATGCTCTCACATCCGCTCCCTTGATCCGTCCTCCTGACTCTGATAGGGACTTCATCCTGTACATCTCCACTTCCACCTATTCAGTCGTTGGAGTCTTCATCCAGGAAGATGACAATGGTATCGAACATGTGATTTATTATGTCAATAAGAACCTCATAGGTCCTCCTTTATCCTACTCACATGAAGAGAAATTAGCGCTGGCTGTCGTATTCTCAGTTTGAAAACTTCGTCATTACATCCTCATGCATTCCACCAAGGTTGTGACTAATTCCAACCCCATGGCTTTCCTATTGAGTTGTCGCATCCTCAATGGGAAGTACACTCGTTGGGTCATTATCCTTCAGGAATTCGACCTCGAATTTGTCACACAAAAAAGTAAGAAAGGTTTAGCCCTCACTGAACTCATTTCTGAATTACCTATTGGTACGCGAGATACTCCAGTTAATGATGATTTTCCTGACGAGCACTTATTTTCCATTACCACAGACGATCCTTGGTACGGCGACATCCTTACTTACTTGCGAACCCAAAATTTCGCCCTTCATCTTGATTGTGATGCTCGACGACGTATCCAACACCAGGCTCCCCGCTACCTTCTTATCGGTGACGACCTCTATCGTCGCGACATCGATACTGTCCTTCGTCGTTGTCTCACACACGATGAAGCTGAGCAAGTCCTCAATGCCTGCCATAGCGGTGCTTGTGGTGGCCACCTCTCTGATCTTGCTACTGCCCATAAAGTCATGCGCGCTAGGTATTTTTGGCCTTCTCTCTTCAGTGATTGCATTGAAGCAGTCAAACAAAGTTCCATTTGCCATCATTTTGCCCCTAAGGCACGAGCTCCTCCAGCTCCCCTCCATCCTGTCGTCATAGCTAGCCCCTTCTGTAAATGGGCCATCGACTTTATGGAGTGTTGACCTCCATCCGCTAGTAACCATAAGTATATCATCGTGGTGGTTGATTATTTCACAAAGTGGGCTAAGGCTATGCCAAAATTTAACAACACATTAGCTACTGTAACCCTCTTTTTCTTTAACCACGTTATCGCTCAATTCGGGGTTCCGAAACAATTGGTCTCTGACCACGTCCAACATTTTGAAGATGAGATATGGTGTAAGCTATCCTCACTGTTGGGTTTTGAGCATCAATATCCCTCCTCCTATTACTCCCAAGGTAATGGCCAAGTTTAAGCAGTCAATAAAATCCTTAAGACCATGCTTCAACGGACGGTGAAGAAGCACATAACCAAATGGCATCTTATGCTCTTCCCTGCTTTGTGGGCCTATCGAACTTCTGTTAAAACCGCCACCAAGTTTACTCCTTTCCACTTAATTTTTAGAGAGGAGGTAGTCTTACTGATTGAGTGTGAAATCCATTCCCTTCATCTGGCCGTTGGGCTTCTCCCTGATACCCAACCTCTAGAACAATGACTTATCATGCTTGAGCATGCCTCCGAAGACCGTCGTGTTGCATTGAAAACCATTGAAGTAGCTAAGAAATGCACCAAAGCTCAGTATGACCGAAGATTCCACCCTCGTACCTTTCACGAAGGTGACCTTGTTATAGTATATGACTACGCCCATGATGTCCTCGGTCATGGGAATTTTGACTCATTATGGCTAGGCCCTTACATCATTAGTAAGGATCTTGGTAAGGGGGCATACCTCTTAGAGGACTTCAAAGGCAACACCCTTCCTAATCCTAACAATGCACTCTATCTTAAGAAATATTACCCTTAGCATTTCCCTCCCGAAATGCATGTTTTAATTTCCTTTATATAGCCAGCATCTGTTTTTTTTCGTGATTCGATACTTCCCCAGGACACATTTTGTCCAAGAAGGGTCACTTCACCTCTCCTCAAAATCAGATTTCCTCACTTACAACACTCATACTTGGGGCACCACTTTGCCTCCATACTTGTCCTTGTTCGTGTTGATTTTCGTCATGAGGTACCATCTTGTACTCATGCTTTTACGGTCCCCTTTGGACCTTCACTGTGTGGCAGCATGATTGAGTTGCCCTTGTTTAGAGCATCCAAGTTGAGTCATCATTGCATTCATGGAGCCTATCCCAAGTCCCTTTTTATCCTGTTATAGTCCTCCATCCTTCATTTTTTGGTTCCTCTCTCGTGTCGCACAATATGGCCTTCAGTCCCACTTTCCCCTATCCCTCATGATATTGTGTTAGTTGCTACTAGGTCATCCACACCCTTTATGCTCTAACAAAGGAAATCGTCCGTCCGCTACTCAGTACCCCCCATTCCATCATCATCCCTGGTTTCAGTCTGTTAGTCGCTCTACTATTTTCTCTCATGCCTTAGTTGAGGTTTCCTTATTGCCTCACCTATGGCGGACCTCCTTCTATCGACATCAGCTCATTCATTCCAGAAGATAGGTCTAGAGGGCGGTGTACCTTGGTTCCAGCTTCCACTCTTGTTCGGTGCCTAGGATCAGGCAAAGGGAATCCTTTGCCCTTTGACTTGATTTTTTCTCAACTCCATCTCCTTTCATCATGATCAAGATCCGTATACTTGATGGTCCAGTGATGCAGCAGCTGATACCAATGATTCCCGGGTGTGTGTGAGATGTCTCAGCCCTCATGAGGGGGTGGCCCTACAGGTATCCCCCCACATGCCTGGATGACCTCTTCATCACAGCCTTTGATGCAGCTCCATATATTTGATGTCGACCTTAGCCGCTTTCAATGCCTTTATGATTTGCATGTATCAGTCAGATTTTGCAAGCCCTTCCCCGTTTATAGGGGCATTTGGGTTGTATTTACATCTCATGTACTCAAAAATTATTATATAAGTCCTGCCTATTATCCTAGGCATGACATGTATGTGGGATTCATCTTTATATCTTTTATCTGGCTCATGTTTATGCTAGCCTGTACTTTATGGTTCGATCCCTTGTTTACTGGATGCACTATTATTTTGTAATTTGTCTCGGCGGGCATAGGTATGCCTCCCCCGCCGCCTTTAGCATAGGTACCCACTCATAAAAAGAGACTTGTCGCACCTGTAAGTCTCGTCTCCTTAGGGTCTAGTTCTTCAGCACATTAGTCTACCTTGCATTCCTCTCTCTGACTTCCCTTTTGATGTCTGGTGGTTGAGTTCTTATAACGTAGTTCGGTCATACGATTTGCTCCTAACACTCGCATGCTGGGAGGCAATTTGTTACACCAATTTTTGGTCATCTAACCTATTATCATTAGATGGACCCAAGTACACCATGTAAGACCAATTTTACCCTAAGTAAAATTGCTTTCACTATGTAAAATAGCTTAATAAAACACATTTATTAGGTTGTTTATGGTCTAAATAGGAAACCCCAAGGGGAAATATTAAACAAATCTATATTTGTTTGGTTTTCCTCATGGAATAATTAATTAAACAGTAATTTAATTATTATTCCTGGTCATATTTAACCCAAAAGAAGGAAATTAATTAGATAAATCCTTATTTGTCTTATTATTTTCTAGGAATAATTATTTAAACCTTATTTAAATAATATTCCTTGTTAAATTTGACTAAATCATTTATAAATAATTGAATAAATCATTATTTATTTAATTATCATTCAACCACTTCCTTAAAATGATAAATAAATCATTTATTTATTTATTACTTACAAATAAAGGGCTTTGACCCAAGTCAAATTCCTTTCCCCTCCAACAAATATAATAAAATATTCCATAAATGGTGGATCTAGATTTGGTTAATATTATTTTAATCATGCACCAAGATCTAGAATGACCTAATATTTTGTTATAAATAGAAGGGTTTTTCCTACCATTCATCACATTTTGTTGCCTCTTAGATCACTTTGGATCTATACTCTTGGTCTAACTTTGAGCCATTATCATTGTCATATTTTCTATTATTTTCTTTGTGAGCTCCCTTTGAGTTCTATGTTTGTCTGGGTTTTCTACACCAACAAGAGAGAGAAATTCTAGATCTGAAGTGCTGAGGACTTCCAAGAACCCATCCCATTGAGGAGAATTGGAAACACCTTTCTTGTTTTCCTCCCAGGTGCCATTAATATAAAAATTCTTCAAAAATATTGTACTTGTCTTGTCTATTGGATGCATGGATCAAAACCTTATTTTTACTGCTTAATGTCTTTTTATGCATAGATCTATATTTTTGCAGCATTTGTCTTGATCAACTAACTACAGATCTGAAGATATTAGCAGCCATCTTTTGCTGTTAGGGCTGTTTGTTATGCACAGCTAAAAGGTTTTTTTTTGTACACTTACACTAAGGATTCATCCTAACACACATGTTTAAAAGGAGGGCAAGGAAGCCATAGCAATATATCTTGTGAATGATATTTGATTTGTCTACTTAGACTATTCTTCATTCTCTTGTTGTTTAGCAGAGTTGCTGTGCTGCTTAGCACAAGGATTTCCTGTTTAGGAATCCTTATCCTCTCTTGAGAGGCCTCTTGAAGGAGCTTGTACTAATTTGACTCACATCCAGGTTTGAGGCCAAGTATCCTCCTTTAGCTACAATGTTATTTCTGCAACAGTATAATGTTGTGTTGCAGGGTGTTGTAGTGAGGGTTCACAACACCACTTTCTGCACTCATTTTTCAAAGGAGGGAGCCTCCATTCCTTTGGGAGACCAGTAAGGAAGATATTGGAGCAGAATTTCATATCTTGGCACTTGGCCAAAGCATTCCCTTCAGCTACAGTGCAGTCCCTTGCAGGAATCGCGTCCTTTCTTGCAGAGTTGGAGTGTGAGGGTCAATCCCTTCAATCCTGAGTTGCTTTCTCTGGGAAAGGGCCAACCCTTCTCTCGTAAAGACTTGTAAGAAGGACCCTCCTTTGTTTTTGTATTCTTCAGCCATTTATATACAGTGCTTCATTAGACTGCATTATTTCAGATCCATATCTGCAGATCTATGCATCTTGTACTTGTGCTTTCATAAAACCCTTGCCGGGTTATCCCTATTTTTTTCATGTTTTGAGAAATAAAACTCCTTATATAATATTTGCAGCATATTGTATCAGAAACCCTTTTTAAATGATGCTATGCATGCTTCAGGAAATTTCTGTTTAGTCAAGTCATGGGATTTCAGTGTTTTTGAGCCATATCAGGACCGAGAGATCTGTTTAAACAAGTAAAAGAGATTTGTTTTTGAATATTTTCTCGGTGTGAGTCCCATATTACATAATCTAAGGGATCCCAATGTTACTTATCTCTGTTTTAACTCAATTCTCCAGGAATAACATTTTTATGGTATAAATGTTGCATTTTCCCCACTTGGAATGATGTAAAGGAGCTCCTTGTTGCTGCTGTTACATTCATTTGATGGCCATGTGTTTCTTAACACATTTTATGAGATAATTTCTCACTGCTACTCCAGTATTGTGCTTAGGCATTTCTACATTCCCATTTTGGGATATTACAGTGGTATTAGTGCATAGTCTTAGTTCAGCTTGTGAGTTTCAAAATGATGGAAATAATTAGCTTTATCTCATCACTTTTCAGATCCAGGAAGAACCTCTCCAAGGAGGTTAAGCAGATGAAGGAGAAGAAATGCAAGGAAACTCCTAGAGGGTTTCAAGAAGAGGAAGGGCCATGCACTTCCTATTCTCAAAGAGGAGAAGAAAAGAAGCATGAAGGAGACTTGGAATCTGAAATTATAAGTGAATACCTTGCTGAATACAAAGCTAAACCTAGAGCCTTCAAGGAGACTCTAGCTTTACCACAATTCATTCAGCTGGAAGAAGAAAGAAAACCCTACAACCATGGGATGACGACAACCAATAGATTTCTATTGTCCACTTTTGATGGATCACTCACATGTGCAAGAGATGCTTGGGTGATGAAGCTAGAAGCATTCTTCCTGCTACATCCAGTGGTAGAGAGATAGGTTGTAGAAATTGCAGTGTTGCACCTTGAAGGTGAAGAAAATACTTGGTGGTTCAGCCATTTGAGCCATGCAAGAGTGTCAACTCTTGTTGAGTTCTCTCAAAGGTTGATTAGAGGAAAATAGGAGGAGAAGCCATCACGACCAGTAGAAGAGGCATGTACCAGCGTTATTGTAACCATGGAGGAGCAGCCTTCATCTTCAACAATTTGGGAAGCCAACACTTATGAGGAAGGGACTCTTGTAGCCCTACAAGATGCTTCCAAATTTCACCAAGGTATGCCTAAGTTTCCATCTCTTATCATTTCAGAAAATATTATGGAGGGATCTATATCATTGCATACTGTTGATTTAGAGCAATATAATTTCACTACACTCTGCAACCTTAAGTCATTCAAGGAATAGATGAACCATCATCCTCATGGACCTTTGTTGAGCAGCATACCGCACTTGAGGTTGGGGTTTGAAGACGTGGAATGGAGGATGACTGATGGTAGACATCTTGAAGTGAGAAACATTTTCTCCTTTCTAGATGACCCTTTCTCAATGAGCACTCCCCAACTCAAAGAGAAACTTCTACCTGCAGCAGATCCAAAAACTTATTGGTTTTGGAAGGCCTCATGGAGAGATCTCATTGGATGTGCACTTCAACACATCATGGAGTGCAAATTTCTTCAACGGTTTGAGGAGGTTTTTCCCTCATCTCACTTAGATCCTTATGGATTCAAGAAGGACATTTATGAGAGGTATTCTCTAGAATATCTCCAAGGAGTTGCATTTCAACATCCCATTAAATGCAAGAGGAGAAATTTGATTTGGGAGGGTGGTACTCTTGCTTGGGAGAGTGATAAGAAAGAACATGATGGGAGGCACCTGCATGTGGATGGATGGGTGTGGATGATGAGCAAGAAGCTGAATAGCTACTTGAAAATATATGACACCGGGCAATAGGAGGCTTGGCTACATTGGATTCTCTTGAAAGAGTTTGGCCATCATCCTCTTCCTAAGGGTATGTGGGTGAAGAAGGTGTGTCAGGATACTTGCATCATTAGGCAACAAGGAGTATGGACACATTGTGTTGATATGACATTCTTCATATCAATCACCATGTTTTCACTACATGATTTGTATGATGGAGGTATGAGGAGGCAACAAAAACGTTTTTTGCTTTGGTTGTTCTTGGGGGAGCAAGGGAAGATTTGCTCTCACACTTTGCATGATGTTGTAGGAGTAGGAGATGGCACTATCCTAGTGCAAAGGGGATACTCCTTGGCCTTATATGTTCAAGAGGTACTTAAACTTTGGGAGGAACTTCCTATGTGTAGCAGCATTATGGGAGATGTCTTTGACAAGGTGCATGCCAAATAATGGAGTTATGAGTTGGCAGGAGCCTATTTGCATAGGCCAACAATGTTGTCACTTGGGAGCTTGGACCTATTGATGGAGTGTCCCTAGGATTACTTCACATTTGTTGCACTTGGTGGAAAAGGAGGAGGTGAGAGAGATGGAGTAATGGATGGAAACATTTATTACAGAGATACGATATTCTTAACTTGGATTTCCAAGTATAAGAAGGATGATCTTCATGGAGCATATGGTTCAATCCTCTTCATGGGAGTGTGTCATATCACTATGGAGGTTTTATTCATATAAATATGCATCATATTACTCTCAACACATGGTAAGAATATTGTTTTTGCATCCATTTATTTTCTAACACAGTATTTGCATATTCTTACCATTCCTATTCAGTGCATTTCTCCACAAGAGGGCAAGCTTTTCATTAAGCTCCATAGTCAACATTGCCAAATTGTATGATGGAGACAACCATATTTTATATGGCCTTGGGAAAGTGTTTTCTTTCATGTATGTTCAATTGATGTACCCAGCCATTTTCTATATATCAGTAGATGTCATGACATACATAATTATCCATGTATCAAAAAACAACTTGCCATACTATTTTCTGAATCAGTAGTTAGGAAAACTGTGTTGTGGCTATTGGGGAAACTATTGGTACCTTCTTGCACATCATGAAACCTTCAATATTTCCCTCATCTTGATGCTAATCATGATTTCATTTGCTAATATTGTTCTTATATTTATGGGGAGCATGATTAGGAGAGAGACACATGGGTTGGATGTGTCCTTTTGGGAAGAGGATTCCCACACTTCTTGCATTACATGTTCTAATCGGAGCATGGGAGGAGATATGGCCACCACAACCAAACAATTATTTCCTTTTGAGGTGGGCCATGTGATTGATGGGATGCCATATGGTGATGATTTCCTATCCATCACATATGGAATGATTTGGGCTAGCTTGATTCACAACGTTGGAGAGGAGATCTTTGGAGATCTAGTCTTCATCTTACCACTTGAGGGAAATTTTATTGCAGCCCAAGATCAGCATATGCTCGACACTTATCATAAGTGAATAGGAAGACAACATGGGGTAGGCTAATTTGTTTACCATATTCAGATTTTCAGCCCACCTACTTTGTAGGAGCTCAAGGTGGAGGAACATTTTCAGGAGTTACCATGTTGGGAGGTGACTCATTTTGTATGGATGATTTCTTGGGGATGGAGGATCCACATGGGAATGATGTTTCCCAATAAATTTCAGATCCCATACCTCAAGGGGACCTCTGGAAAACACCTTATTTCCTTCTTGAGTACTTTACTTATTCATGATTACAGCTATTTGGCTAGCTTGCATGCTTGGGAGGGGCAATATGGAGATTCATTGATGAGACAACATCTCATTCCTTGGAGGAGTTCATCATATGTGGATGCTATAGTAGGAGGAGGGGAGAATATTCTGTTCTATCCTTTCAGTTGCTTGAGGACAAACAACATTTGGGAGGGGAGGACTGTAATATTCCAAAATTTACATGCAGCAAATTGGAATATTAAATTTTTCTAATTTCACTTAGGAGATGAATAAATGGGTAAGGAGGCCCATGCATAATAAAAATCTGAGTAAAATATCTCATAATGTGAAAGGGGATCAATATAAAAGTTGGATTTCATACCTTCATGTGTGAACAGGAACTTTTGCATGTGGACAAGGTCAAGTTTGACCAAGTCAACAATGCTAGGATAGGAGGTGGAGATCATCTTGTGAGACAACACAGAGATAGTGGGAGGAAGATTTCTTGGTGAAGGAAACCTTAATGAGTGGGGCCCAAGGAAAGAAGTCTCACACATGTATAAAAGGACGGCAAGGAAGCAATAGCAAGACATCTTGTGAATGATATTTGATTTATTTTCTTAAACTATTCTGCATTCTGTTGCTGTTTAGCAGAGTTGTTGTGCTGCTTAGCACAAGGATTTCCTATTGAGGAATCCTTCTCATTTCTTGAGAGGCCTCTTGAAGGAGCTTGTACTGATTTGCCTAACATCCAGGCTTGAGGCCAAGCATCCTCCTTCATCTAAAACATTATTTCTGTATCTGTATAACATTGTATTGTAGGGTGTTGCAGTGAGGGTTCACAACACCACATCCTGCACTCATTTTTCAAAGGAGGGAGCCTCCATTCCTTTTGGAGATCAATAAGGAAGATCTCGGAGCAGAATTTCATATCTTGGAACTTGGACAAAGCACTCCCTTCAGCTACAATGCATTCCCTTGCAGGAACTGCATCCTTTTTTGCAGAGTTGCAGTGTGAGGGTCAATCCCCTCAATCCTGAGTTGCTTTCTCAGGGAAAGGGCCAATCCTTCTCCCTGAAAGACTTGTAAGAAGGATCCTCCTTCATTTTTTTATTCTTCAGCAATTTATATATAGCACTTCAACAGAATACATTATTTTAGATCCAAATCTACAGATCTATGCATCTTGTACTTGTGCTTTCATGAAACCCTTACCGGGTTATCTTTCTGATGTGTAAAAGGGGCTAGATCCCTATTTTTATTCATGTTTTGAGAAATAAAAATCCTGATCTGATATTTGTAGCATATTTCATTATAAACCTCTTTAAATAACGATGTATATGCTTCAGAAAATTTCTATTTAGTCAAGTCATGGGATTTCAGTGTTTTTGAGCCATCTCGGGACCGAGAGATATGTTTAAACAAGTAAAAGAGATTTGTTTCTGAATATTTTCTAGGTGTGAGTCCCATATTACATAATATAAGGGATCCCAACTTTAATTATCTCTGTTATAATGAAATTATCTAGGAATAACGTTTTTATGGTCTAAATGCTGCATTTTCCCCACTTGGAATGATGTAAAGGAGCTCCTTTTTGCTGCTGTTACATTAATTTGATGGCCATGTGTTTCTAAACACATTTTATGAGATAATTTCTCACTAATACTCCAGTATTGTGCTTATGAATTGCTACATTCCCATTTTGGGATATTACAGTTGCCTTGAAGGCCAAAACCCTAATTCCGCTTTGTGAAATTGATGGAATTTTCTAGAGTTTATTCCTATAATCCGAAAGAAAAGAAACTTGAAAGTGAGGAGGTGTCTTGTACTTACCCCTTAGAGGCATTAGGAAACTCTTGGAAGTGTTTTTGAGGAGGTTTTTGAGCAAATTCTTGTTTTTGACTGATGCATAGGCCCTCCTAGCGAAACGCGTAGCACAGGTGCACAATGCTGGGCTAGTCAGGTGGCTAAAGAACAAACACACAGTGCACGGGTAGGGCTGAATGGTTGAATGTGCAGCGCGTTCACTGCTGAACGCGTCCTCAACAAGGTTGTAAGTCGATTATGTCGGGTCTCTGGCCAGGCAAGCTTGAACGCTAGTTTCGTGCATGGTGAAAGTGTAGCATAAGGGCCTGTCGGGCCTCTGCATGCACTGTCGGTTTGAATGCGTAGCGCCCAGGCCTGTTGGGTGAGCTCTACATGCCGGTTCTATCAGGCTGCTGGGTCTGCACAGAGTGAACGAGTAGCGCCCGGTCATAGGCACACAACACACAATTAGATTTTTGACAGCAGAACGCTTCCAGGAACGCAGTGCGGGATTCCAGATGCGTAGCACAGGGAAATCTTGCCTAAAATTTTCCATAATTAAAAATTTATTCTCTGACCACCTTTGATGATCTTTTAAGACAAAATGATTAATTGAAGAGTGGAAAGGGGCCTTTATAACTGAGGAAAATAAATTGAAACAAGATAACCCACTTTGCTAATGTTTGTTAAACCTTTTAACTTTTCACTGATATTTCTTTAACCCTTTTTTTTGGAGGTGTCTGCGTTTATGATTTGACACTTGTCCATTGATACTCTTAACCTCCCTGTTCTGCAGAATTTTTTTGAATGACAAGGATCACCTTATTTGGTTGGCTTATGTCTTTAAACATTTTTACTTTGACAGGTGAACAAACTTACTTTTCCCTCTGACCTTTGAACACGCTGAAATGACTTTGAAAACTTTAGAATTTTACACAGAGGTAGCAACTTCAAAACCTTTTATATTTACCTTGCAACTTATACCATGTTCTTCTATCCGTTACCACTAAATGTAAATGGCAGAGATGCAAGCTTGACCCTCTTTTATGTATCTTGCTGCATTGGGTTTCTGTTTGGAAAACTGTTGATTCAATCAGTTTTTAGAAAACTTGATATCTCCTCTAAACTTAGTGATCCTTGCTCTCCTTTAGAAACTCATTAGTTACCCTATCAATTTTCTTCTCTGATTTACTTCATGACATTCCTGCAGAAATGTCAATCACAGTTACTTTTTGCAAAACTTTGAAATTGACAAAGTAGCTTTCTTTGGAGACCTCCTACTCTTTCTTGGGAAATCATGTGTTGCTCTTATTTTTCATTAGAACCAGAACTAGTATTAGAAGAACAGAGGTTAAAATACCAATGAAGATCCTACAACCTAGGGAAAACCTAATAATCTAGTGGTAGGGTTTTAACTTGGTCCTTGACTAAGATTAGGTTTGGGATATTAACAATGTAAAAACATAGTTTTTGACCAATGGGTGTATTTGATAATATATAAATGGAGGTACTTGATTTATCTAAGGAGATCATAGGGGTATTTATGAGAGCATCCAAGTATGAGGAACCTAATGAACATGGGAAAGGATAGGCTAGCTGGTAACCCTAGATGGAAGTGAAGTATTGGGGAAAAAGAAAAATAGAGTGCTGGTGTGATAGGTGCGAAAAATGAACTAGATGAGTGGCATAAGCCCATGAGGGGCTCTTTAGGAATGGCAGATTAATCATGAAATGGTAAATAATAGAATTTTGAAAAATTTGTGGCAAGGATAATGAAGGCAGTTGTTATGAATATAATTCATAACAAATATAATAAATATAGTTATTAATAGTTAAATAAGGATTATGTAAGTAGTTATTAAGTTAGTGAAAGGGCATGTCTAAAAGACATGCCCAGTCATGAAAGGCCACCTGCGTAGGTATATAAGCAAGGCCTCATTGTAACATTTTATCATCACTTATACATTTTATATATAATAAATTATTATTGCAATACCTCTTGTGTATTTTACAATTGAATTCAACAAGCCTACAACTTTGTTTCTCCATTTGGTATCAGAGGGGCGATCTTCTTGCCTAAAAGAAAGCACCTACGCCACTGCTACTGACTACCTTAAGCTATTACATGCGGTGCCTCGAAATCATTGCCGCTTGATGTCTTCATCAATCACGATGGATGATTTCAACAAAAAGTTGATCGATCTTGAGAGTAAGATTAATAATTTTGATGAATTCACTCAAATATTAATCGATCTTGAGGATACGTTTATAGGAAATTTTGACGACATCAAAAAACTTCAAGACATGAAAAATCAGATAGAAAGACAAATCTGGAAAAACCATAGTGAGTCCATAAACAATCATAACAAAGCAATGCAGAAAATAAATGCCATTTGGGACAAGATAAATCTGACGCAAAAACTAATATTCCCGAATATTGGACATAATCAACAGAACAATTCAGCTGATTCAGAGAATTCAGAAGATAATCATGAAGAATCACTACATTTTTCAGAATATCAAGTTATGAAAATTTCAGATTCAAATGAAAATGATGTGAAGGAAGAATCTTTTTAGAAACAAGAAGATGAAGCTGATCTTGACATGGGTGAAGGTGATATAGCTAAAACTATTGAAGAATATGACAAAACTAATGTTGTAAGCAAGGAAATCGTGGGTTCTGATCTAGTGAAGTCAACTTGCAATACATTAGAATTGCAGCAGACAAGGGAGGATGGAAAACAAAATTTCAAGGATCTTCATGAAACGAGGATTGATCAAAAGGCTCCTAACATCAATGCATGTAATTCATCAAAAAAAAAATACAAGGATTTTTATTTGATGCTCACTGAATATTTTGTCAAGATGTTATTCATGCCTAACTTGTTCAGCCAAGCGTCGAGCCACGTAGCCAACACTTTCCCACTAATGACGGGGAAGATAATCTGAGCCAAATGAGCGTGAAGAGTTTGATTAAAGTGTGGAAGTGACTGGCATTTCTCCACCTTAATTTACAGATGTTCGATAACAATCACCAACTCTTCCTATCAGATGATGAAATCCTGGAAGGGAATCACACCGATGGAGATCAAACTACAACACAACCTACCTAGTTCTGGAGATCATCACAAGAAATGTTTGCAGAGAATAAATTGAGCATTACAGACAAAAAAATTTTGCAGGGCATACCTCGACCATTAGAAAACACCAAGTTCCTCCACTCAAACACAACGTCACACAAATGGGCATTTAGAGTGATAGCGGAGTTAATCGACAATGCAGTAGATGAAATCCCTATTGGGGCCACGCACATGGTCGTGGACAGAATAAAAAACCCGCTTGAAAATGCCCCAGCATTGCTCATCCAAGACAACAGAGGTGAAATGAACCCCGACAGGCTCCGCTGATGCGTCGACGTATGCTTCTCCTCCAAAGATGCGACCAAATCAGTGGGGCACTACGGCAAAGGTTTCAGGACATCAACACTGGTGTTGACCATGGATGCCATCGTTTTCACCCCCGCTCGCGCCTAAAACTCCATTGTGTACCTCAACACCTTGCCCAATAATTTCTGGCTAATCCTCAGAGGGAATCCTGTCAAACCCTTTAGAATTGTAGAAACCCTCCAGATTCCCAAAGTTGTGACCTACAAACCCGCAAAATTCATGTAGAGGGTTTGCGTGAGCACAACCTTAGATTTTATCGAGAATGCACACCAACTGAATGTCCATGGATTTGATATTTATCACAAGAATCACCTAATTCTACCCTTCTATAAAATATTTCAAGAAAGAAGTAGTAGAGGCAGAGGCAAAGTTGACGTTCTTGAAGTCAATTACATATAGTCGACTCATGACAAACATGATTTCGAGAGAACATATGTTTTCGCGCGCCTGGAAAATAAACTGAAGGAGAGCGCTGAATTGCGCTTCCAGCTGGAGTGGCACAAGGAAATCAAAAGGCTTACACATCAATTGGTTTTTTTGTGGGTTTCCTTGCTAAAAGTTGAGATTAACCAAAACGAAAACCCCTCTCTCTTGGAAAATTGTCAGTGCTCCATGCTTGATGTCATTGACAGAGAATTCATTGATATTGACGATTCAAACCTTGAGGTGGTTTCATCAACGATCACGTTATTACTTACGGTGTATCAACATATTAAATAGGCATTACGAACTACTAAAATATAATAATTACAATTAAATTACTTATAATTATTATATAAGTAATATTTATAATTATTCATATAATAATAATAATAATAATAATAATAATAATAATAATAATAATAATGTTGATTACGAGATAATACTACTAAAGACTTACATATGCCGAAATAACATGGGAAAGTGAAAGAAATTGTTAGCAATTAAGGTGAAGAATTTTTATCGATAAAAATTTGAGGACAAAGTTTCTGAAGGAAGGGGCACCGTTATGAATATAATTAATAACAAATAAATAAATAAAAGTTGATATATTATAGGTTGGGAGTATCATATTAAAGGTTGGGCAAGACATTAAAAATTTGGTTCAAATACACATAGTAAATTTATATTATATATTAATTTAATTAATTAAATAATTTTAATTAATTAGATTAATAAAATTATAATTAATTAATTTATACAAAAAATGGGTTTCCAAAGGAGTATGACAATAAATTATCCATGTTGAGGTGGCAAACATGAATAAAATAAAAATTGTGACCCGTCACACTTATAAAAAAATGACGAAAGAAAATGAAGGAAACGGTGCGTGACTGAAGAAAAGTGTCAACTATAAGCTTTGAGGACAAATATTTTGAAGGAAGGGGCAATGTTATGAATATAATGCATAAAAGAAATATAAATTACTATATTTATCAACCCAAAATATAGTAATTTATATTTTCAAAATTACTATAAATATAAATTAAACCCTCATTTATATTTTCAGCATAAATAAATATAAATTAAACCCTCATTTTATTCCTTCAGTTTTACATATAGTATAAGATTGTAAAATAAAATAACAATCTTAAGGCAAGCATAAAGGAAAAGATATAGAATATCTAAAAGGCACTTCCAAGCTCTGCTAATTCTAATGTGGTTTTATCTCAGTTTTATTCCTTCAGTTTTCATTAAATTTGAAGACAATCTTGAGGGAAGCAGAAAGGAAAAGATATAGAATATCTGAAAGGAACTTCCAAGCTTTGCTAATTCTAGTGTGGTAATTGGGCAATGTTATGAATATAATTCATAAAAAATATAAAAAAAAGTTAAATAAATATTAATGTTAGTTATTAATAGTTAAATAACTATTAATAGTTATTTAATAGTTATTATCTTAAATAACTACACATAAGATAAAAATATTTATTTATAAAAAACAACTATTAATAGTTAAATAACATAACAACTATATTATATTAATTTATTATATTTAATATAATTAATTACAATTATTGTCTAAACTTTCTTTATGTGATCCATAATCTATCCACCATGTGTTAATATTGACATTAACCATATTAGATTCATAACAAACAAACGAGATTGGATTACCTTTGTCTGCAAGCCATTTCTGAAATTTGGCACATTCCTTCTTCATATGTCCCTTCATGGAGGAGACGAACTCGGCTTCCATAGTAGAAGTGGCAATCAAGGTTTGTTTGGCACTCCTCCATGATACAGCTCCACCGGCCATCATAAAAATGTATCCTGATGTTGATTTGAGAGAATTCATCTGTGTAGGACCAAGAATAAACATAGGGTTTATTCATTAAGAAATTGTTGCCACATAAATTTTGATAGAAATAAATACATCGTAATACATGGAAGATAATACTCGTCTTAAGAGGACTTATCGCCATGATTCATGTATCTATTGCTTAATACAGATAATCAATGGGTTTTAAGATGAGATATTAAGTTTGGAAGTATGGACCAAGTGGGAGAATGTTACGCTCCCTCTCTCTCAACTGGAGTTATTTCAGGAAACAACTAGAGTAAATATCTGGAAAATAGCTGAATTGATTTCCATAATTAAAATGGCGTTTTAGGAACAACCTTGGTTGGAACTTGGTTTAATATATACACTGTCGTCTTGAGTGCCTTGGGGTTATTAATAGTTATCTTAAATAACTATTAATAGTTATTTAATAGTTATTTTTTTGATGGAAATGTTATGAATATAATTCATAAAAAATAAAAATAAAAATATAAATTAATAGTGGATTAATTAATTTGATGAGAACATTCACCCAGAAACAAAAAAAAAGATATTAAAAAAAGAAGATAATCCACTATTAATTTCCTCACAAGGGAAATTAATGTTATAAAAAATATAAAAAAAAATAGTTATTAATAGTTAAATAATGATTATGTAAGTAGTTATTAAGTTAGTGAAAGGGTCATGAAAGGCCACCTGCGTAGGTATATAAGCAGGGCCTCATTGTAACATTTTATCATCACTTATACATTTTATATATAATAAATTATTATTACAATACCTCTTGTGTATTTTACAATTAAAGTCAAAAAGCCTACAAATTTGTTGCTCCAGCAGTGAGATTTCTAAAACTCACAATATTCAAGAATCTTGTTTTTAGAAATCTAGGACTGATATTTAGTCATCTTCATATATTAAAAATTACTGATGACTAACAGTAGGTGTGGTTTAATTTAAAAGAATTTAGTCATCGTTGCATCATGAAAATTAATAGACTAAACACTTATTGAAAAGTCAGACTCATTACATAATCTGTGCTTGAGTTGCATTATAGCGTTATACTCTATTCCTCTTTGTAATGTTCCAAAATTTTAGCTTCCAAGCTAAATGGAACATTAGAGTTAGCAATAGCTACAATAGGTAAATAAATGGGTAGGAAAGCCCATAAGTCTCCTAAGGAGGAATAAAATACTCCAATTGTGAAAGGGGACACTCTTTCAAGCCTAATAAAACACCTCCATGTGTGAACAAAGATAAAATGAAGCTACTTTGACCAAGTCAAAATCGCAGTTTTAGTGGAGGAGGAATCCTAGGATGGAAAACACAATTTTGGAGGGAAATGTAGCTTGGGTTGGAAGTAACCTAAGTGAGTGGGGCCAAGGGCAAGAAAAATCACATCTTATATAAGGAAGAGGATGGAAAAATTATTCATCATATTGTAGGTTATTATTCTTGGCTGCCAAGAATTATCGCTGCAGTGCTGCTTAGCAAAGCTGCAGTGCTGTTTAGCACTGGGTGTTCCCGGGAGGGAATACCACCTATTTCCTTTGAGGAGCTCATTGGGAGAGTTTGTATTAATCATTCCACATAAGGTTTTCATGCCAAGCTTCAGCCATCTTCATCAACAAAACTTTGCTAGAGATTGTGTAGTGTTGCTGGGTGCAGCAGTGGAAGGGATTGGAATCCCGGCTTCTGAGCTAGTTTCTCATTGGAGGAAGGTTTCCTTCACTTGAGAGATCTGTTTGGAGAGCTCTAGAGTTTATTTCAGATCTGTGGTAACAAACCACACATTTCCCATACATTCCCAGTGTTGTTTCTGCTAGGGAATGCATTATTTTGGAGGCAATGCTCATTGCATGGTTTGGTGGCTCCGTTGCTGAGTTTCCTTGTGATTGAGAGGTTCATCCTTTCATGGGAGGAAGCCCTTTAAGGATATATAGCAGATCAGAAATATTTCAGCCTTCTATGCTCTTGTGCTTCAATTTTTCAGTGATTATTCAATAATTTTCTGAATATCACATTTGTATGCAGAGTATTTGACAAGAAACCCTTGCCGGGTTCTCTTGTATTTTGTACGAGGAGACTAGATATCTGTACTTCAACATTATTCATTAATATATGAGTAGATCTATTTTTCTCCCATATTTTTATGTTAAAACCCTCTTTAGACTACGCAGTCCATTGATGCAGCAACTCCCGTAAAATGCAGTTTGGGGTTTTTAGTCATTTTCAGCTACTCTAGTGTGGGAGATCTGTTTAACCCACCTAGTTTCATTTATTTCTGATCTCCTCTTGCATTTATATGCTAGATGGCTGTATCTATGAGATCCAAGTGATCATTTCATTTTTTTATTGCATATGTTGTTGGAAATGCGTTTTTCATGTATGATTTATTAGCAATCCTGAAAAAGGGATATTACAGTGGTATCAGAGCATGATCTCTGGCACAGCCTATGATATCTAGCTATCATAAGGAGAGATGGAAAAAATCCAGAAAGCTTTAGTTTGTGCAGGAGGAAAAGAAGACAAGCTTACAAAGCTTCTTCCAAAATCTATGAAGAGCTTTCAAGGAGAGCTGAAGAAAATAAGATTGGAGATGAAATCTCCAAAGTAGGTTGAATATAGAGTTGAATCTAGATTTTCACATGGTGAGTGTGAGAATGCAACTGAAATATATGATGCACAACACAGTCAAATGCCCAGAGCTATCCTGAGATGGATGGGAGGAGGAAGAATGCCTATGACTCTTAGTGATTTTTTGCAGGATTTTGAATCTGAAATTGAGAGGTTTAGAGATCATACTGATTTACAAGAGTTTTGCAAGATCCAGATGGAGAAGAGCCAACATCAAGACGCAGATATATTCCTTCTATCTACTTTTTTCGGATCACCTACATGTTCGGTTGGAGCTTGGGTGAAAGAGCTAAACGCCTATTTGCAGCTGCACCATATTTTCGGAGATGAAGCTATCAGAGTTGCAGTGCTACATTTTAGAGGTAAGGCTCATGCATGGTGGATTTTTGAATCTTATTCATTAAAGAATGCCAATACTTTCTCTTATGCAAGATTCATAAAAACATTGATGGAGAGGTTTGGTGAAAAACTTCCTAAGACACATGAGCAAGGAAAAATGGAGAAAACAAAACCCTTGCATGTGATGGAGAAAACTCCATTTTAGAAAAACATGGGAGGAGCTAATGTCTCGCATTACACATTTTCAGAAGCAAAACTTCCAGTTCATATTCTTGAATCAGAGGGCATGGTGATCACTTTTTCACAAAGGGGATCCAATTGTTGAGATGTTTCCTACACACATTGATGAAGGAGAGGGCAACAACGCTGTCACATCTAGAGCACATCCAATGCCTCATGCAGAGGAGGGAGGAGCACATGCTTCCATAGGAGGGATTATTGTATCTATGCAAGAAGTTCCCCAGGATCTCATACATAGAGGTCCAAGCACAATTAGTGAGCAGCATGATTGTGCAGCATTGCAGCTGAAAGGAGAAGGAAGGGAGGAAGAGCAACATCAGTTGATGAGGAGTACACACCCTTCTCTATTTCAGAAGGCTAATGCAAGGAAGAGGTAGACTGATTTGTGTAGTGAGGGCAAAGGCAAGGTTGCCCAATCATATATGCAGTCTACTCTTGGCATTGATGTCTCGTCTCACTACATGGAGGCATTCCACCTGGGAGGCCACCTGATCTAGAGCTGATGGAAGACATCTTGTCTTTGGACTCACCACTCTTAGATTTTGGAGAGGTGAAGAGTTTGGAGGAAGACTTTGGCATGAGGTATGTCAAAGTAGCAGGTAGCAGCTTGAGGAGAGCTCCACATGACAGGTCACCAGTGCTATCTTTGAGGAGGATTGATCCTTATTAGAGGTCTCATATTTTGGTGGAGTACTCCAAGGGTCTTGGTGCATGCATGATTCTTGATGACTCGGATAGAGATGAAAGATATATGGTGGATGATGTGGTCATATATTCCTATGGTAGGATCTTCTTGACTAGATCTTCTAGTCTCAAGGAGAAGCTGCTACACGCAGCACACAAGGACTTCTCTTCTATGCACTTTAATGCATATTTCCAGTTGATGGATGAGTTCACTTGGGGGGGCATCCAACATGACATATATCAGCATATGGAGAGATGCATAGCCCAGATGGTGATAGAGAGGATGTCACAACCACCTTCCTACTCATTGGGAGTGAGGGAGAATTTCTAGTTGAGCCATTTCAGCTCAATACCTCAAGTACATAACGGAGGAGATATCATTTCATGTTTTGTATTGTACTTCTTTCCTTTATTTGAGCAGCATGATGTAACAAGAAGAAATATTTCTTCTTGCATATTATATGATGATGTACTTGCATCTACTTATAGCATTGATCTTGGCTATCTTTTTGATGAGCTGTAGGGGAAGCCATATGTCTCTTGGTGTGCACCAATGACACCATATTGTAACTTCATGTTTTCATCTTATGAGATGACTATGGCAGAAAACAATTGGCTGGAAAAGAACTTTTTATTTATTATTTTGATGCAGGCCAAGGATGTACTGCACTGGTTCCATGAGGGGGACCAAGATTCACTCTCCGATTGTCATTTGGCAACTTGTTTTTATTGCATCTTGCTTCCATGTATTGCTGATGTGTTTTTGTTCAAGGGAAGCTTTGTATGGAGAGAGGAACCAATTGGATGGCATGGCACCCATATGATAGAGAAGAAGAAGAATTTTTGGTATGGGGCATCATACAAGTTGACTTTAATGACCTTACTCTATGGCTTGTATGAGGGAGAGATGAGGCAAAAACAAGAGTTGTTGTTGCTATGGTTGCACTTGGGAGAGTATGGAAAAAATTCTTCCCATACATTTCATGATATTTACGGAAAGAAGGAAGGCACATTCATGGTGCAAGGAGGCTACCCTTCAGTATTGGAGGATCATGAGAGACTTCCATATTGGAAGATGATCTTCTCACATAGCAGCATGATGGTGGATGGCTTTGGCATGTGGAATGTCAAAGGGAGAAGTCATGGAGCCTTATTTTTAAGGCCTACAGCGCTGACACATGGTAGTGTGTTCTTTTTGATGGAGTGTTCCAAAGAGTATGTGTATCCATTCTTCTTCTTGCAGATTTTTGTGAGGGAATCCTCATGGGGGAGCTTGTACATGGACCTCACTTTAATCCTACTCACTATGTATGGTAGAGAATGCATTTCTGTACTTGTTGATTACTCTATTGAGTATTTGTACTTTCTCACCATGTTTTCACAATGCATTGCTCCTCAAAAGAGCAAGAGTATTTTTGGGTTTCATGGTCACTTTAGGGCCAATGTTTATGATGATAGCAGCCCATCTATACATGAATTTGGGAAAGTGTATTGTTATTATATCTATGCAAAAATGATAGACATTGATGCTTACTTTCCCATATTGGGAGAACATACATATCCATCTTGTAACTTGTTGCAGGGCCACTTGCCATATGACATTCTCAAGCAGCAGTTGGGAGAATTGCGTTGTATCCACCAGAGAGACCATATGTATCATCCAAAATTTCACATAACCTTCAGCCATTTTCTGATTTGGATGCCATGTGGTGATGATGTGCCATTCATCTTGAATGGAATGGTTTGGGTTGACATGACTCATGATTTTGGAGGAAGAGTCTGTGGAAGCTCAATCTTATTCTTGCCATTGGAGGGAAATCATGTTTCAGCCCAAGATCAACATGTCCTCTACACTTATCATGAGTGGAGAGGAGGACAACGTGGGATAGGCCTTCTTGCCTATCATGTACATTCATTTAGCCCACCTTCATTTCAGGAGCATAAGGTGGAGGAGACTTTTCATGAGTTACCATGTTGGAGGGTGACTCACTTGATTTGGATGATAGCATGGGTGGCGGAGGCACTCATTCACCATGATGGTCATCACTCCTACTTTGTGGAGGCCATGAGACAGCTGACAGGTTTCCATTCAAACTTTCCACCTTTGATTGATGTAGACACTTTGGTTTTTCACACTTGGGAGGGAGCATTGGAAGACAGTATATTTGGAGATTCTCTTGATGCAGTGATGGAGGCTATTGATGGAAGGCCACATGAGGAGGAGTGTAGGTATTTTACTCTCCTTATGCAGTTTCTTGAGGATAAGCAAAGATTTTGGAGGGGAGGACTGTAATGTTCCCAAAATTTTAGCTTCCAAGTTAAATGGAACATTAGAGTTAGCAGCAGCTATAGTCGGTAAATAAATGGGTAGAAAAGCCCATAACTATCCTATTTGTGCTCAAATTATGTTCCTAAATTGAGTTCATTAATTGTGAAACGTAGCTAGTAAACTGCTGAAGTGTGGTGCACTATATGTGCCTAGGTATTTGTTTCTCACTACGTTGCGTTTAGTGTTTTATGATGTTTTTGGTTTTATGGTTTTATGTTTGAAAAGGGAAAGAACTAAGTGCTGGTGAAAAGAAGATATTGGTTATATTAAAACAGAACAAAGCCTAAACTATGGATGGCAAACAACAAATGCAAAGCTTGATAATGACTTCATTGCAAGGAAGTAAATCACAACATGAGCTTGAACTTATCCAATTCATTCATTAAAGATGTGTTGGAAGAGCTTGAGAAATGGACAAGTTAAGTGTAAATGAAGTTCTCCTAAATAAAAAATCAACTCACAATATTACAAAAAAAATGATTATTTGTAACACAGTAAGGTTTCTATTCTAGATTAACCTATGATGCTGAAGTTACCCTATTCTGCAACTTGACTTATCACTACTAGGCCTTATTCATAAGTTTAGAGATTTTCTAGAATAATGTTTGGGAAAAAGGCTATAGGTGAATTTGTAAAATATTTGCAGAATAATCAAAGCCTTAAACTGATATTACTGACCCCTGTTCATGTGATGATGTATCAATATAAATTCAGAACAAAAGTAAGTTGTAAATAATGAAGGCTGAGAGACTAATTTTGACAACTAATACTACTTGAAATACAATGGATAACACTAGGCTAGAACGCGGTCTATCAATCTTAAAATACAGTGACTACAACTAAACTAGAATGCCATTAATCTTTTCTTGAAAAAAAATGAACTGAGACTGAACTAGAGTGCTACTAATCTACTTGAAGTACAGTGAACATAGTTAACTTAGAATGCCATTATCAAACTTGAAATGTAGTGACAGAGCTGAACTAAATGCAATCAACCTCCGGAGTGTTATAACTAAATTAACATGCAGCTAGTCTATGGAATTCTACAGCCCATCTCGTTCAATATGAATGATATTTTGGAAGAGTTTGTAAAAACAAGTCTGGCTGTATTATTCAATGAAATTGAACATAAACATAAGATTTGAAAGAAAATACAACTAGGATCTAAGATACCACAGCTATTTCTTATTCATTGTTAATGATGTTTTGGAAGAGTTTGTAGGAGTAAGACCGGCTATGACACTTAGTGTAAACAAGCATAAATCATAAAATTTGAAAGGAAATGCAACTAAAATCTACAACACCACAGCTATGCCTTATTCATCATGATGATATTTTGGAAGAGTTTATAAGATTAATTCTAGTTGTGATGATTAATGTAAACAAGTATGAAACATAACTTATGAAAAACGAGACTAAAATACTTATCTAAACCGTATGAACAAAGTTGCTCAGGTAGCAAGGTCCCTCTACCACCGGAGTAGCACGCAAAATATACTTCAAGATTGACACAGCGTTTTCAATGAAGTGATGCTTCTTTCATTAAAAGAGAAATTACTTCAAAACAGAGTGTTTTCGGACTTCTGAAATCTAGCAATCAACACAAAATCTAACCTTGTCCCTCTGTTTCCCGAGCCATATTTATAAAAAAATTACATAACTGTCTTGAGATAACCTATGGATAATTTTATTTCCAAGTTAAAATCAAACTAGAACTCTGATGGTGGTCTCGTAATGTGATTAAGGACATCTGGACTGTCCTTGTCCTATTAGGAGTCTATCTCCTAGTTTGAGTTCCCAGGTGCATAACCACCTACAGAATTTCATTCAAACTTCGTGGAGAGCAACAAATGATGAGGGAATGATGTGGAATACGACCATATGTTTTTTTCTCTGAGATGACTCCTGGAACCTGCGTAGACATGAAGACAGTTGCAGAATTGGCAACTAGCTACAAAATGTCTACATTCTGTAGCTAGATCTAGTTCAAAAAGTACTACAATGACAAAATCATAAAAACATAGCAAGTTAGTCATGATATACATTCTTAAAGCAATTTTAATTAATTCTATTGATCATTTGAGCCTGTAATTAATAATGGACAAAGGAAATGGAGTGGAATGTGGTGGAAGAAAGAACATCTTTGAAGCTCAATGCATACCCCCACTGCCAGGTTCCCGCATGTCCTCATGCAACTATTCCATGAACTCGAGACCTCCGCAAGGTCTTCCAACCCTCTTCTTCTGCTTATTTTTGTAGGTTTGTCTTCAGGTGGAGGTTCCTTGGGTTCTTAAAAGTGATTTCTCACTAAGAACTCTTCCCAATTATCTCCCATTTTTCTCAAATGATGTTCAATCAAAATTTTGACTAAACCATGGTGGTATAAGGTTGTTTCTAGAAATTGAACTCTCTTTTGAACACTTGAGGCCATTTTATTTAAACTATGAAGCAAGAAAAAGGGAAAATTGAGTTCTTCTTCTAAGAAATGTATTATCAACCGAATATGATAAACATAGAAGGTACCATATCTTCCTTCACAAGTGATGAATTTTTGCAAGATAAGAAACATGTTCCTCCATTTGTTCTTTAGTGTGGAGCTAGGGATACCCTTTTTAAAAATGGAAACATCCATACCTGGTGACTTGAGTATCTGCTTCCATGCCTCGTTATGAAATTCTCTATTCTTGAACCACCTTTCTCCTTGTCTGGGAAATTCTGTTGCTTCTGCAATGGAGGCTTCTGTAATGGTGAATTTAATATCTCCTATCTCGACCTCAGCTCCATTGAAGGACCGTGCAAACATTTTAGTCACCTCTTTGTGAAAACCACTGAATTTTTCAAAGAATTGCAACCACCCTGCTTGTTGTAACATTTCTCTGATTTGAGGATAACCTTCCAAGTACTTAGTTCCAACCGGTTCGGTCCTCACTATGAGACCCATAACTTCTCTTTCCAACCTTCAAATTGTTGCTCCTCTGTTCACGGTGACAATGGCTGTTACAGAGATGTTTTTGCCCCACAGATGTTTCCTCTGTTTTACAGACTGAAATGGTTAAGAGTTGGCTACGGGAAAGAATGATATGGAGTGATTATGGAATGAATATAATGAGGTGAGGATGATGTATATGAGTTGAAAGATATCACGGAAGAAAATACCGCGGAGATATTTTGTAACGAATTCAAAATCATCATTAAATGCTTTGGCCTAGTGACGTGACTAATCCAATCACTTCAACACTTTAACCGTTTAGATTTTTAAATGATGATCGGATATGGGATTTGAAATGGTGGAATAGAAGGAGTTTTATCCAAAGTTTCTACGGGAGGTTTGTTAGGCATGATCAAAAAAATTAATTAAAACAACTTTTTGAATTATTCATAACTTAACTATACTAAAATTTTTCATGATATGTCATTATAATCAGAACTTTTACCTTTGCCTTTCCTCTGATTTTTGTGATCTTTATATGCTTTGTTCTCCCCTGAAAATCATTACTTTTTGAGTCTTCATAACTCCCTTGATTTTTCTTGTTGTCATGGACATGCAGGATCATTTTATTGCAGATCAAGTGATTACTGGACAGTGCTTTGAGGATCTCTGGCTACAGAATGTCTATCTGGCTGCAGAATGTCTGACTAGCTGCAGAATGTCTAACTGGCTACAGAATGTCTAACTGATTGCAGAATGTACCTGTAGAAGACTTGAAACATGAAATGGAATGGTTTGGAGCATGAATGGAATGTTGTATGGAATGAGTGAAGATGGATAATAAAATATGGTGTAATGGAATATGAATGAAGTGAATAATGGAGTGGAATGGATCACAACTTATGAAATGGAGTGAAGTATGAGAAGTGGCCTGCAATTCATGATATGTATTATTCAATTGCAGAAAAAACATCAAACTTAAAAATCTGGGATGGAAATGAGGTGGACTATGGGGTGAAATGAATGAAGTGTGGATGAATGAATGAAATGGAGTATGGATGAATGAATGAAATGGAATATGGATGGATGAAATGAGATGGACCATAAGTGAAATGGATCTGCACTTATGATTTTGTAACAACTGCTTGCAGAAAAAGAACAAATTTGAAAAGCTAAAGTGTCAGAAAGATTCTAATTTTCACTCTACCTTTTCTGTATAAACATGCTAATCAGTGATTAGTTTTCATGTTTATACTTTTTTTTTTCAATAAAATGACTTCAGAAAATTCAATTAAGTTGATGAAGAAGAAAGATTCTTCTTCATTAACTTCACATCACTGTTTTCCTGGAACTTCTTGACAAATTCTTCTCTTGAAAGTGGCTTATGATACAACTTCAATCTATGACCATTCACAAGAAAAGTGACCTCTTCTTCATCTATTGTCCTGATTTTTATTGCCCCATTGTCAAAAAATTTCACAATTTCATATGGCCCAAGCCAATGTGTTTGGAATTTACCTTGAAAATCTTTGAACTTTGAATCAAACAAGAGGGCCTAGTCACCTTCTTTGAATTTCTTTTCCTTAATGTACTTATCATGCCATCTAGTCCTTTGCTGTTGGACTATATTTTTTCTCTAGACTGCATCTTGTCTGATTTCATCCAATTCATTAATCTGCTCCAATCTGTGCTTTTGTGCTTCTATTAGATCAAGTCCTAGCTGGACTGCCATTTTAAAAGTTTGAATCTGAAACTCTATGGGAAACAAGACTTGTTTTCCATAAACAAGTTCATAAGGAGTATGACCTATTGTGCTTCTCCATGTAGTTCTATAGGCCCACAAGGCTTCAGGAAGCCTGTCTGCCCAATCTCTTCTATGTAAATGAACAGTCTTTGTTAGGATCCCTTTAATGACCTTATTAGTAGATTCCACTTGACCATTTTCTTGTGGATGATAGGGAGTAGATTTTCTGTGTCTGATTTTGTACCTCTCCATCATTTGTTCCATTAGCCTTGATGTGAATTGAGCTCCTTGATCTGTAACAATTTCCCTTGGGACACCAAAACGAGTAAAAATATCCTCAAAAAGAAAATTAACTACAGATGCTTCGGTAGCAAAAAGTAATGGCTTGGCCTCTACCCATTTAGTAACATAATTAGTGCAAACTAATATATATTTCTTTTGTCTTGATGGAGGACTAATAGGTCCTACAAAATCCAAAGCCCATTTTTCAAAAGGTTCAATATGTACCTGAGGTTGTAATGGCATCTCACCTGAAGGAGAAGGTTTCCATACCCTTTGGCAACTGTCACACCTTTTGACATGCTCTTTAGCATCTTTAAACAAGGATGGCCAATAATATCCTAAATGAAGGATCTTATAGGCTGTCCTCTTATCAGCAAAGTGTCCGCCACAAGGTTCATCATGACATGCTTTGAGAATCTCGGGCATCTCATCTTCCCGAACACATCTCCTAATGATCAAATCTGGACCTGTCTTGTACAACTCATTAGCAACCCATGAATATTTTGCACTGTCATAAATGATTTTTCTTTTGTCTCTTGCATTCATTATTGAAGGAAATTTTCCTGAAACTAAATAATTAGCAATGTCAGCAAACCAAGGAGTTTGGGTAGAAATTGCAAAAAGATATTCATCAGGAAATTGATCTTCAATTGGAGTGTCATCTTTGATGTTTTGGAGTCTAGATAGGAAATCAGCTACTGTGTTTTGTTTTCCAGGCCTATCTAGAATGGTAATGTTGAATTCTTGTAAAATCAATAACCATCTTATGACTCTGCCATTAGTAATTGATTTGTTCATTAAATATCTAATTGCAGAGTGATCTGTGTGAACAAAAGTTTCATAGCATGTTATATAGTGTCTGAATTTGTTTATGGCATGAACAATAGCTAAAAAATCTTTTTCAGTTACAGTATAGTTTAACTCTGAAGGAGTCAAATTTTTACTGGTATAGTAGATGGCATAAGGAATCAGGTCTTTTTGTCCCAATACTGCTCCTAGAGCTGTATCTGAGGCATCTGTTGAAATATGAAAAGTTAACTTCCAGTTAGGTCCCCTTAAAATAGGTGCTTCAGAAATTTTTGTTTTCAGGGTCTCAAAGGCTAACTGGCAATCAGAATTCCATTTGAATTCACAGTCTTTGGTAAGTAATTTGAAGAGTGGAGATGCTATCTTGGTGAAGTTTTCTATAAATCTTCAATAATATCCTGTAAATCCTAGAAAACTCCTAACATCTTTTTGACAACTTGGAATAGATAAGTTAGAGATGACTTCAACTTTTGACTCATCAACTCTAATCCCATCCCCTGAAATGTGATGTCCTAAAACAATTCCTTCAGTAAACATCATAGAACACTTCTCATGACTAAGTGAAAGATTTGCTTCTTTACATCTTTTTAAAACTTTTTCCAAGTTTTCTAAGGCTTCTTCAAATGTGTTTCCATAAACTGTGAAATCATCCATATATACCTCTACACAATCATGTATTAGATCCGAAAATATTCCTAATACTACCCTTTGAAATGTTGCAGGTGCATTGCATAATCCAAATGGCAATACTCGGTAAGCATAGGTACCCCAAGGATAGGTAAATGTGGTTTTGTCTTGATCCTCAAGTGCTACTTGAATTTGATTATAAGCACTAAACCCATCTAGAAATGAGAAGTACTTTTTTCCAGCTAAGGTATCTAACACCTTATCTATGAAAGGTAGGGGAAAATGATCTTTAAGAGCAGCTTTGTTTAATTCTCGGTAGTCAATACATACCTCCATTTACCATTTTTCTTTGGCACAAATAGCAAAGGAGAAACCCACTGACTATCTGAAATAGGATAGATAAAGTTGACATTCAACAATTTCTGCAATTCTTCTTTAACAATCTCCCTAAGATTTGGATTCATCCATCTTTGAGGTTGTCTGATTGGTTTACAATTTTCCTCTATGTAGATGTGATGAGTGCAAGTCTTGGGGCTTATCCCTTTCATATCAATGTACTCCCATGCATATGCAGAAGAATGTCTCTGTAAGATCTTGACTAGCTCTTCCTGTTGAGATTTTTCTAGGTTCTTGTTTATGTTTAAAGTTTTGCCTGGAAATATCTCACTTGTAGAGCTGCCAAATTTATCCATAGAATGAAGAGACATCTGTCTTGATGACAAAAAATCAATGTTGGATTCTTCTTGAAATTGGTCATGTTTATGTTTCGAAGAGGATTCAAAGTTTTCTAAAGTATTCAGAATTTGACTATCTTCACTAATTTCTGAAATTGTGAAGAGAGGTTGTAAGTCTTCTTCATCCTCTATCCATTGAGTATCATCTAAATCTATAATTGTCCTTGTTGGAGGATACAAAATGAATTTCTTAGTTGAACTACCATCAGAGATATACATATCACCAGATCTACAACTAATGAAAGCATTAGCTGTAGCTAACCAAGGTCTTCCTAATATAATAGGATGCCCTCCTAGATTATTCTTAGGAGTTAGGATCATGAAATCCACAAGGTACTCCCAAGAATCTAGGGACACTGGAATGTCTTCTATTACCCCATTAGGTTTGATCACAGATCTGTTTGCTAATTGTAATAATGTGGGTGTAAAGAGAAGATTAGGAAGTTTTAGTTTATCCATGATTTGTCTACTCATGATATTGATTGCTGCTCCTAAATCAATGAGTGTGTTTTGGATTTCAATTCCATTGATGTGAATTTTAACAACTGGATTTCCTGGGTCTAGATACTTTGGAATAACAATCTTACCCATCATAATGTCTGCTATTTTTCCTGCCAGTTGAATTTTCTTTGTCTCTCTTATTCTTTTCTTGTTTTCTTCATGCTCAACTCCTTTATTGTCTTTGCTAAAATTGGAATTTCCTTGATAGCTTGTAATAATGGAATCTTAATACAGACATTTCTCAGCTCATCTAGGAAATCATAATTAGGCACCATAATTTTTTTTTCTACACCTCTATCAATTTGTAATCTTTATGGAAAGGGAGGTGTAGAAGTGGATGTTGATGGCTGCTCTAATACAGGAGTTGAAATTATTGGTTCTTTTTTTTTTGGTTTTTCAATGTTTGAGTCCTGAAAAGATGTGTCTTCTTCAAGACTTTTATTTTCCTGTAGAGAATCTTCCTCAAAGTTGTCTTGTTCTTGTATGATCACAGAAGGTTTCCTCTTTTCAAGTATTCTTCCAGACCTAAGTTGAACATCACTAAGGTCTAGAGGAGTAATTAAATAAGTTGGAAACTGTTCGCCTTCTATCATGTATGTATTCTGAGGATTTTTATTTTTGGGGTTTTGTATGGGTTGAGCAGGAAACTGATTTGATTTCTGAGGAAATGGTAATGGGAGTGGTTGATTTTGATGTTGTGGGTTCTGAGGATTCTGTTGAGGATTTTGAGGAGGAAAATGTGGGTATGGTGGATAGGATGGTGGATATTGATAGTACTGGGAGTATCATCCATAGGGATTTTGTGCTCCTTGTGCCCAAGCTTGAGATTGATTTTGAAATTGGGGCCAAGGTTGCTGCCAAGAATTCCAATTTAGTGGAGGTTGATTATACAATTGATCATGGAATCCTTGTGTTTGAGGTCCTTTCCAAGGCCTTCTAGAGACAAAATTGAGGGATTCTGTGGAATTTGTAGGAGTTTCCTCTTGAAAGACAGCTTTAAGACCAGGAAGTGAAGGACATCTCTTGGTTTCATGTTTTTCTGAACAAATTACACAGGTCTCTACAACTTTTTCATCCAAAGGACATTCTCTCAAGGCATGCTTCTTTCTACATTTGGGACAAAAGATTGCTAAGGCATCAAATTCAGCTTTTTTCTTGTTTTGTAACTTAAGGGTGTCTATTTGTTCACTAAGACTCCCTAATATGTCAGATTTGAATTCATCAAGCATATGCCCTATCTCTGCCCTACTTACTGTCCCAAAAGCAGACTTACTTGCCCTTGCAAGAGCAGGGTCTCTTGGACCTTTTACAGTTTTGGATTTCCCTCTTGAAAGGTTGATACATAACTCAGATATTTCAAGTAATGTGAGCTGAGATATATCCCCTTTTCCCATCATGTTAAGGATATCCAACCATTCATCCCTAATTGTCTTCAACAAGAGAGCTTTTAAAGTGTCTTGATCTAAGTTCTCCATTTTTTCTCTTTTGATGTTGTAATGAAATCTCTCCAACAAATCTTCCAAATTTTCATCTTCTTTTTGTAACATCTTAAACACTTCTTCCTTATGATTGACCGGCATACAATAATCCAAATACCTCTCTAGAAATGCTTGTTTCATGTCTTCCCATGTCCTAATAGAACTGTTGATCAAACTCATAAACCACTTCAATGCCGCTCCTTTCAATGTTGAAGGAAATAGTTTAAGTTTTTGAGCATCTTGTAAGTAGTCATAAGTTCTACACAGGATTTCAAATTCAAATAGGAAGGTTTCAGGATCTTCAGTTTTAAGTCCATAGAAGTTTGGAAGGACAAAGGGTGAAATGTTTTTCATAGTTGTATTGGTTTCTTCATCTACTATAGGAAACCCAAAAGAGCTTCCCATTTCTCTTCTACCTCTTCCTCTACCTCCTTCTCCTTCTACACCTCTACCTCCTTCTCCTCTACCTCTACCTCTACCCCCCTCCAAATAATGTGTGTTCTCCATTAAAGACTCCTCCTCCCCCTTCTTCTGCCATAGTTGATTCTTCTGTGGAAGTGGAAAAGTTTGTGTCTCTAGCAGGGATCCTTGAATCTTCTTCTAAGATAGGTTCAGTGGATGAAGTGGAAGGTCTTTCTAATGGAATATCTGATCTTAAGTCTTCTGGAAGTCTAGGATCAGTAAAGGATGGAATGTGGGTCTGAGTTGGAGGTGTGCTGGCTCTTGGTCTGGGTGAAACAAGAGGTGTTCTAGGAATCAAGCTTCTGCTTCTGCTTCTTATGAATCTACCCCTTGAGTCTCTCTCTCTATGCATATCATTGTTTTTTTTTTTTTGGAGTTAAGGAACAAGGCTACCTAGTTACACTTCCTCGGCAACGGCGCCAAAATGTTTGTGCTCAACTTAGTGTTCCTAAATTGAGTTCATTAATTGTCAACCAGGGCTAGTAAACTGCTGAAGTGTGGTGCACTATATGTGCCTAGGTATTTTTTTCTCACTAAGTTGTGTTTAGTGTTTTATGATGTTTTTGGTTTTATGGTTTTATGTTTGAAAAGGGAAAGAACTAAGTGCTGGTGAAAAGAAGCTATTGGTTATATTAAAATAGAACAAAGCCTAAACTATGGATGGCAAACAACAAATGCAAAGCTTGATAATGACTTCATTGCAAGGAAGTAAATCACAACATGAGCTTGAACTTATCCAATTCATTCATTAAAGATGTGTTGGAAGAGCTTGAGAAATGGACAAGTTAAGTGTAAATGAAGTTCTCCTAAATAAACAATCAACTCACAATATTACAAAAAAAATGATTATTTGTAACACAGTAAGGTTTCTATTCTAGATTAACCTATGATGTTGAAGTTACCCTATTCTAAAACTTGACTTATCACTACTAGGCCTTATTCAGAAGTTTAGAGATTTTCTAGAACAATGTTTGGGAAAAAGGCTATAGGTGAATTTGTAAAAGATTTGCAGAATAATCAAAGCCTTAAACCGATATTACTGACTGTTCATGTGATGATGTATCAATATAAATCCAGAACAAAATTAAGTTGTAAATAATGAAGGCCGAGAGACTAATTTTGACAACTAGTACTACTTGAAATACAATGGATAACACTAGGCTAGAACGCGGTCTATCAATCTTAAAATATAGTGACTACAACTAAACTAGAATGCCATTAATCTTTTCTTGAAACAAAATGAACTGAGACTGAACTAGAGTGCTACTAATCTACTTGAAGTACAGTGAACAGAGTTAAACTAGAATGCCATTATCAAACTTGAAATGTAGTGACCGAGCTGAACTAAATGCAATCAACCTCCAGAGTGTTATAACTAAATTAACATGCAGCTAGTCTATGGAATTCTACAACCCATCTCGTTCAATATGAATGATATTTTGGAAGAGTTTGTAAAAACAAGTCTGGCTGTATTATTCAATGCAATTGAACATAAACATAATATTTGAAAGAAAATACAACTAGGATCTAAGATACCACAGCTGTTTCTTATTCATTGTTAATGATGTTTTGGAAGAGTTTGTAGGAGTAAGACCAGCTATGACACTTAGTGTAAACAAGCATAAATCATAAAATTCGAAAGGAAATGCAACTAAAATCTACAACACCATAGCTATGCCTTATTCATCGTGATGATATTTTGGAAGAGTTTATAAGAGTAAGTCTAGCTGTGATGATTAATGTAAACAAGTATGAAACATAAACTTTAGAAACTTGCTTAAGCTAGAAATGAAAAACGAGACTAAAATACTTATCTAAACCGTATGAACAAAGCTGCTCAGGTAGCAGGGGCCCTCTACCACCGGAGTAGCACGCAAAATCTACTTCAATATTGACTCAGCGCTTTCAATAAAATGATGCTTCTTTCATTAAAAGAGAAATTACTTCAAAACAGAGTGTTTTCAGACTTCTGAAATCTAGCAATCAAACACAAAATCTAACCTTGTCCCTTGGTTTCCTGAGCCATATTTATAACAAAATTACATAACTGTCTTGCTCTTACCTATCATGTTCACTTATTCAGCCCACCTACATTTCAGGAGCACAAGGTGGAAGAGACTTTTCATGAGTTACTATGTTGGAGGGTGACTCACTTCATTTGGATGATTGCATGGGTGAGGGAGACACTCATTCACCATGTTGATAATCACTTCTACTTTGTGAATGCCATGAGAGAGCTAGCATGTTTCCATTCACGCTTTCCACCTTTGATTGATGCAGATACTTTGGTTTTTCACACTTGGGAGAAAGCATTGGATGACAGTTTATTTGCAGATTCTCTTGATGTAGTGATGGAGGCTATTGATGGAGGCCACATGAGGAATAGGGGATAGATTTTTTTCTCCTTATGCATTTACTTGAGGACAAGAAAATATTTTGGAGGGGAGGTCTGTAATGTTCCAAAATTTTAGCCTCCAAGCTAAATGGAACATTAGAGTTAGCAGCAGCTATAGTCAGTGAATAAATGGGAAGAAAAGCCCATAAGTCTCCTAAGGAGGAACAAAATACTCCAAATTTGAAAGGATACACTCTTTCTAGATCAATAAGACACCTCCATGTGTGAACAAGGTTAAATTCAAGCTGCTTTGACTAAGTCAACAACGCAGTTTTAGTGGAGGAATCCAAGAAGGAATAACGCAATTTTGGAGGGAGATGTAACTTGGGTTAGAAGTAACCTAATTGAGTGGGGCCAAGGGAAAGCAAACTCATATCTTATATAAGGAAGATGATAGCAGCATTATTAATCATGTTGTAGATTATTATTCTTGGCTGTCAAGAATTGTTATTGCTTTGTTGCTTAGCAAAGTTGCAGTGATGTTTAGCACTGGGTGTTCCCAGGCGGGAATACCACCTCTTTCCTTTAAAAAGCTCATTGGGAGAGCTTGTATTCATCACTTCCACATCAGGTTTTCAGGCCAAGCTTCAACCATCTTCATCAGCACAACTTTGCTGGAGATTGTGTAGTGTTGATGGGTGCAGCAGTGGAAGGGATTGGAATCCCAGCTTCTGAGCTAGTTCCTCATTGGAGGAAACTTTCCTTCACTTGAGAGAATGTTTGGAGAGCTCCAGAGATTATTTCAGATCTGTGGTATCAGACCACACATTTCTCATACCCTCCCAGTACTTTTTCTACTAGGGAGTGCGTTATTTTGGAGGCAGTGATCATTGCATGGTTTGGTGGCTCCGTTGTAGTGTTTCCTTGTGATTGAGAGGTTCATCCTTTCATGGGAGGAATCCCTTGAGGGTTCTACATCAGATCAGATATCTTTCCAGCCTTCTATTATCTTTTGCTTCAGTGTTTCAGTGATTATTCAGTAATTTTCTGAAGATCACATTTGTATGCAGAGTATTTGACAAGAAACCCTTGTTGGTTCTCTTGTATTTTGTATGAGGAGACTAGATCTCTATACTTCAGCATTATTCATTAATATATGAGTATATATATCGTTCTCCCATATTTTTATGTTAAAACCATCTTTAGACGGTGCAGTCCATTGATTCAGCAACTCCGGTAAAATGCAGTTTGGGGTTTTTAGTCATTTTTAGCTACTCTAGTGTGGGAGATCTGTTTAACCCACCTAGTTTCATTTCTTTCTGATCTCATCTTGTATTTAGATGCTATATGGATGTATCTACGGGATCCAAGTGATAATTTCATTGTTTTATTGCATACGTTGCTGGAAATGCATTTTTCATGTATGATTTATGAGAAATCCTGAAAAAAGGGATATTACACTCTTATTAAAATCGAATGTAATGGGAGCATAGGAATAAAATTATTTCTGAGTTTGATTCAAGAATTAGAACATATTTTAGTGCTTTGAATTTGAGTATGGAATGAGAACAAATTTTAATACTTTGGATTTCAGTATGTTAATACAGTCAATTTAGAATACTAATTCAAGGTTTGCATTATGTAATCTCTTTGAATGTTTGCAGGATTTAATTATCATTTCATTTTTGTATGCATCCCAGGACTTCAATTATTAATTAGATTTCTTTTAATTATAATTTCTCTTATTTTTCATAGTATAATCATTTCTTTATAAGTCTGAGTGTGGATTTGATTGTGCAGGTAGAGATATCAATTCGAATGCAGGGTGATTTAGTTACATGATTTTATTTTCAAGAGTGAGATTGTTTATTGAATAATTCATTTCATTTAGATTAAAATTTTTAAATTGAAGGTTTCTCATAGGTTATTTGCAATACAATTTTTAATAGGATCTTTTAAGTGTTATTTTTACATGAAGCAAAGTAGTTTTCTTCTCGCAATAGTTAGAATTGTTCTTTGTTAATTTGAATCTTGAACTTGTTTTCGGGAATAGTTCTAGTTAGCTTAAGGTGTGAAGTTATCATTAGAATACTGTGTGTCATTTTTGTTATCTCAAGTTTAGCTTCAAGTGTTAGTTTCAAGTTAATGAGAGAAGAAAATAGATTAAGGTTTTCAAAATATCATAGGAGATTTTAAAAGTAGAATTTCGAAGTTATCTAGCTACAATGCGAGAATGTCGTATGATTGAGGAATGATTTGTATCTCTTTTAGTTTCATTGCAGTATGGAGTTTATAGTGAATGCTAGATATAGTTTTAAAATGACCTTGATAAAATTGGTTAAGTAGGTCCCTTTTTAAGATTGTTTATCTACCAGCAAATATGTGCTTCATTCCAGTACCTAGTTTATAATTACAAAGGAATGTTTATACTCTAACCATTAAGTTGAGCTAAGATGCAGTACAACTCACATTTACGACTCCCGGATTGATAATTAATATTGAAAGGTTTAATCCGACAATTAAACCGCCCAACATTTTGGCGCCATTGTCGGGGAGTTGTATTTTGGCTCGGGTAAAATTTTCTTACAGAGTTTCAAGGATATTGCAAGGTAGTCAACGGGTAGAGAGTATACAGTAAGACGTGAGTGAAGAGCCACACATCCACTATTGTGGGGTTGCTCCAAAGTTTGGAAATCTTGCTTATCTCTTGAAATTTTATTTCCTTTCTTGTAGAAGCAGGCTTTAGAAATTTAAATTCCAAATTTCTTTTCTTTAAATAGTACTTTGATTCGGAATTTTCCTTTCATGCAGTGTGGTGAGATTTATTTCAGCCAATAGCTTTTAAAATTTATTTATCTTCAGAATCCAATCTTCAACATTATATCATTTTTCGGGTACTTTTAAAACCCTTGCGTACTAATCCATGTGATGATAGAATGTCCCAGTTGGCTTGTTTAGAACAATAAAATGGTATTTTGAGGAATCATTCAATGATGATTTTTTATGCTGCTACAGAGACAAACAAGTCATCCAATGAAGAATTCACAAGTGCAAAATTTAATACTTTACTTGAACATAAATTTGATATAATTAAATCTTTGATTTCGAAATTGGATGATTTGTAGGAACAAGAGAAGGATGAAGAACCACTTCTTATCGTTTGTGCCAACTGTAGAAAGAAGCACTTCCTTGGAAAGTGCCCACTTAGAGGTTTCGAAGTTTGCAAAATTTGCGAGGATGGTCATGCAATCAAACATTTCCCATCACTGCCACGATTACGAAAGGAACTCAGTGAATCAAGTAAGGAATCAAATCAACTACCAGGTATAATTCAAAACCCATTATCATTTGGTACTTGGAATAATGCTTATTTTCCTGAGCAGGTTCCTCAACATGGTTATAATCCTGCAGTTTCATGGAAAAAATTTAATCCTCCTCCAGTTGAACATCCTACTTCGTGGCTGCAGTGGCCCTCGCCTTGTCCCTCATCCTTGAGCTAGATATCTCCATGGCCTCAAGAATCATTTGAATCCTTATCTCTAGGAAAATGTCCCATGCAAATTCAATCATATGAGCACCAACAAAAACCATAATTTATTTCCAATGCACCATTAATTTATCCTCCTCCATGGTCCCAGCCACATGTGAAACCTTACCCTAACCCTAGTTCATATCCTAGTCCATACCCTAGACCTAACCCTAATCCACACCCTAGACCTAACCCTAGTCCAAAGCCTAATCCCAATCCAAATCCAAACCTTAGTCCAAGCATTAACCAAAACCCTAGCCCAAACCACATCCTAAACCCTAATATAAACCATCAGGTTATGCAACAGTTTGAACCACCTATTCTTTCCATTGATTCCCCTATGGGACATAATGCTACATATTCCATGTTCGGAAAGGGAATGAATCTGGAAACTCCCACCATTACCATAGAAAATTCACCCTGGGAAGATGTAATTCAAAGACCACCACAGGAGAAATATTTCATTGGAACCTATTCTGAAAATGTTGAAACTCAAAACCCTAGAATCTCTCTCAACCATTATTGTCAATGTGAAAATCAAATATTTGAGTCTGAACTTGAGGGATTGATATTTTTACTTTCACAAGATCCTTTGTGCCTCCACGAGAGTGACTATCAAACTGTGGAAGACTTGCATCAGTTGGAGAATCATAAATATGTTGATTCCATTGAATCTTGGTTTTGAGAATTCATCAAGCCATCTTATTTCCTAAGCATTCGGAAACCCATGGTACCATATCAGTTAAAGAAATTGGTTTCTCATACTCTTGTATGTGTTGAATTTTATTATTTAAAATTGAATATGAGTATATTTAGCATTCTGCACATGTGGCTACACTGGAAGTACTCCTAGACCTAAAGGAGACCTTCCCCTTTCTAAAAGTAGGGTAGGTTAGGGTAGAAGAATAAATTTCTGCTTTTAATAAAAGATGTATAATAATGCTATTAGGGTTTTGAATTTTAAATCATGGTTGTTAAAACTGCTTTTGGTCCACATTAGTTGTTAACACACACGTTTGTGACAAATCTTGTTGAGTACAATTCACTCTAATACCTTATGATTTTGCAAAAGTAACCATGATTAATCACTCTAATAAGTTTTCATCTAGGATATATATTTTTAGTTTCCCTTAGAAGGTACTATTGGAAAGCCCCTATGGTGGACCACTCTTGTTAATATCATAATGATCTATTCATGAAAACACTAGCATTTTTAACTCAAAGAATCTTTTGGTCATTATCTGGGATATTTTTAATAAGTTTCTAGGGTAGAGGAACTAGCCAACAATGGTTAGTCATTAAAAAAATTTCACGCCATCTCATACTCTTAAGGAGTAGATATATCTCCCCACCTATTAAGTAACCTTTTAGGTTAATCATAATCAAAGTTTAGAAAATATTTAGGGGAGGATATGAGGTCTCTTGATGAGTTGACCTACCACGATCATGAGACCTAGCATGCATGACATTACTGCTCCTGGCCACCAAGCCAGAGCAATGGCTTTCAGCCTAAAAGCTAGAAGATAGGAGGTCTCGTCACGAGCTGACCTATTCATCCATGTCACTTCTTATGAGTGGCACTGCCAGCTGGTTACCAAGCCAGGACAATGGCCTTCATCTAAAGAATCAAATAAGCTAACTTTGAATCCATCCCTAGTAAGTGGGACACAGACATTTCGATGGGTCAAAAGACATCCTTGCCGAGGTTATGGACACCTATGGGTAGCAGGGACATGTCTGTGGTATTAAAGTTAATTGCATACTATGATTTGCTTGGTTATCCTTCTCTTTCCCTTAGACTCATCCTTTTTCTTGGACAATGGTTTTAAGATGATTTGAACATGATGCTTTGAGTTCTATCTTTCAAAAATAAAGAATATTTTAATGATGTGGTACCCTTAGTGAAGGCTATTATTTGCACTAGATTAAGAGGAAATTTAGTTTGAATCCGGATGACAACGAAATTTAGAGTGTTCAATAAAGAGGTTGCTAATTGGTATCATAACTCACTTTAATTTCATGGTATTCAGAGTGATTAATTACTCAATGATGACTACTCACAAGGTATTGGTTGCCAAGAGTGCCTATTGATTGTAGCTGCCTCTAAATATGTGTTGCATGACCTAGGTATGAGATTGTTATAGTAGGTGCAAGAATATTGTGTATTCTTTTTTTGAAACTGCACTTTTTCAACAAAATTTGATTTTATCTGAAGACTTTGGGCAGAAACAAAACATGGAATTCATTTGGGACAGGGTAACAGGTATGTGTAACACTATTTTATCCATAAATGTTTACTTTCGGTACCTGATCTTGTTTTATGATTTCACATGGATTTAGTTGGTAATGTAATAGTAATGTCGCTGGTTAATGAATGCATTACAATATCAGACATCTTCATCCTTGCTAAAATCTTTGCTAAAATTTTCCCTGCCTTATTTCATCGTCTTATAGTTTTGGCTTGTATGAGGATGTGAAAGAAGTTCGACATGGGGGGATGTTGAGCTGCCTTTTTGTCCATATTTTTACAATTTTTTTCAGATAATTTTGTGATTTTACCTAGTGTTTTAATCCTTTTTATCTTATTAAGTTGATGATTAGAGGCATTTATAATTAATTTATAAATTCTTGTTATTAGTTAATTTTATGAGTGTTTTGTGTAGTAGCATCATTAATAACAAGGTTATTGGTGGCAGGTGAATAGGTTCGGTGCAAGAATGCATTTGAGTACAAATTCGCCCCATGAAAGAAGCAACATCTTGGACTCTATGAAAAATATTGAGAGAAATGTTCAAAACCCTTTGCCTCGTTTGAAGATGAGATTTCTAGCATCAACAACACCAATAAAAGATAATTAACCAGCCTTCTTGAAATGCAATCAACCCCCAACACAGATTTTCCTTTACAACGTTGGGTCACTCATGGTGCGAGAATTCACCAATGAAATAGAGAGCATAAGTGCAATAGTGAGAGGTTTGGCAGCAGATTCCCTGTACATACACTCTGACCTCGCTCAACTCTTTAGAATGGATGTCACCAAGGCTAAGGAAGTCCTGTTCTCAGTCTCGAAATCTCAAAGTGGTTCTTATATACTACAGATATTCTGTAGTGCCTGAATAACCAGCTCAAACACTGTTACCGATGAAATAGGTAACCGCACTGTTACATACTTTTTTTTGGTAGCATAAAAAGCACCCAATTTTGAAAAGTGGTGATGCAGAATCACACCTTTTTATTTTGTGCACATTTTTGACACTCTAATATTTTTATTTATGAATTATGAATATTTGTTTTAAAATGTTAGTGATTTTCATGCTAATTTTGAAACGTATTGATGCAGCATCAACTTTCTTTTTTAGAGCAGTGATTTTCATGCTAATTTTGAAACGTATTGATGCAGCATCAACCTTTTTTTTTTAGAGTGGTGATTTTCATGTTGGTAATAAAACACAAAACTTAGATAAAAAATATATATGTAAAAACAATTAAAAAAACCAATAAAAATGTAAAAAAAAACAAAATTAACTCAGAAAAATAAAAAATAAAAAATAAAAAATAAAAAAAAAAATTCGAAAATTATATCAGAAGAAATGACAAAATTTGAAAAAAAACACATAATTTAAAGACAAAAAAAAAATTAACCCAAAAAAAAAAACATCAAAAACATTTTTTTTAAGTTATTAAAAAAAACCATATAATTAAAAAAAAAATTAAATAGAAAATTTAAAAATAATTAAAATTACAAAATTAAAATTTAGATAAAAAAAATAAAATACAAAAGAGAAAAAATTAAATTTCAAAATTTAAATTTAAATAATAATAATAATAAGAAAAAAAATACAAATTTTAAAATTAACAAAAAAAACAAATTTAAAAAAAATAAAAAATAAAAAATAAAAAATAAAAAAATTGAAATAGAAAATTAAAATAAAAGAATTAAAATAAAAAAAACTATCATTAAAAAACAAAAAAAAATGAAAAAAACCACCTGCAAATAATTAAAAAACAAATATCCATAAATTTACTGTTTTTTTTTAAATGAAACAATTTATAAATTTTAAAAATGAAAAACTAAATACACTAAAAAAATTTAAAAAAAAAACAAATTAAATTAAAATTTAATAAATTTAATAAATAAATTTTAAATTTAAAAAAAATTAATCTAAAATATTAAATTAAAAAATAAATAAATAAATAAAACAAATTAAATTGAAAATAAAAATTTGAATTAAAAAAAAAATGATTTTTAATTTTTTGAAAAAAAAATAAAAAATAAAAAATAAAAACAAAAAAGAAAAAAAGCAAATTAACAAAAATATTAAAAATAAATAAATAAATATGTTACGAATTAAAAAATATTAAAAATTAAAAAAAAAAAAAATATATATATATATATATATATATATATATATATATATATTAAAAAAAAAATTAAAATTAAAAAAAAAAAAAAAAGAATTTTTTGATCGTGGTGGCGTCGCCAATCGGCCTCCCGTTGCTTGGGCGGGAGGGCGATTACAAATCTCATTAACGATACGAAATATATATATATATATATATCTATATATATATATATATATATATATATATATATATATATATATATATATATATATATATATATATATTTATTTATTTATTTATTTATTTTTTAATTTTTAATAATTTTTTTAAATTAATTAATTAGTTTATTTATTTATTTATTTTATTTTATTTTTTATTTTTATTATTTTATTTTATTTATTTTTTTTAATTTAAATTTTATATTTGAAATTTAATTTGTTTTCATTTTTTGTTTGTTTTTTTTAAAATTTTATTCAATATTTTTTTTTTTAATTTTTTTTTTCTAAATTTTGTTAATAATTTTTATTAAATTTTGTTTGTTTGTTTGTTTGCTTGTTTTTTTTTTTTTTTTTAAATTTTAAATTTTAATTTTTTCATTTTTTTTATTATTAAATTTTATGTTTAGTTTTTTCATTTAATTTTTTAAAATTTAATAAATTTTGTTTTTTTTTTTTAAATTTATTTGAATTTAATATTTTTTTTAATTTTTTATTATTTTTTTAATTACATAAAATTTTATATATTTTTTTTTATTTCAATTGAAATTGTGTATTTAAAATTATATATATATATTCAAATTAAATTGTTTTTTATTTTATTTTTTATTTAATATATTTTATTTTATTTATTTTTTTCAATTTTTTATTTTTAATTGATTTTAAAAGTTTTTTAACTTTTTATTTTAACAATGTTTTTTTTTTTTTTTTTTTTTAAATTTAAAATTTATTTTTTATTTCAAAATTTATTTGTTTATTCATATATATATTATTTTTTATAATTTAAATTTAATTTATTTTTTAAAATTTATTTGTTTTTTTAATATATATTTTTTTACATTTAATATTTTTATTGTATTTTATTTTTTATTTTTTATTTTTAATTAATTTTTCATTTTTTTACTTTTAATTTAAGTAATGTTTTTTTTTTCTTTTAATTTTTATTTTAAAGTTTTAAATTTATTAAAATTTAATATATTTCTTTAAATTTAATTTTTTATTTTTATTTTTTATTTAATTTTTTTAAATTTAAATTTTATAAACATTTTCTTTTTCTTGTAAAAGATCTTTCGGTAATAATCACATATCATGGAAAATTGTCGACGCGTTTCGAACCAACTAGTGTGGTTCATCATAAGGACTAGGTGAGAGATCAGATCAAATCAATAAGCTTAAATAGATGTAGAGATGGTTAAACTAGCCATTTAGAAAACGACTAGTTTGACTTTTGAAGCTGAGAGCATGCACGTTTGCGGGTTTCTAAGCTGAGATCAGATCTTACCTTTCTGAAAAGAGGTGGAGATGCTTCTATTGTAAAAACATTATAAATTATTCAAAAGTCAAACTAGCCATTTTCTAAACGGCTAGTTTAACCATCTCTACATCTATTTAAGCTTATTGATTTGATCTGATCTCTCACCTAGTCCTGATGATGAACCACACTGGTTGGTTCGAAATGCGTCGACAATTTTCCATGATATGTGATTATTACCGAAAGAGATTTTACAATTTTATATGGATCACAGAAGCATAGATTCTAAAAATATTGAAAGCCTGCTCGGTAAGGCCTTGATGACAAATATTCATCATTTCGAGCATGCACGTTTGCAGGTTTCTAAGCTGAGATCAGATCTTACCTTTCTGAAAAGATGTAGAGATGCTTCTATTGTAAAAACATTATAAATTATTCAAAATTCAAACTAGCCGTTTTCTAAACGGCTAGTTTAACCATCTCTACATCTATTTAAGCTTATTGATTTGATCTGATCTCTCACCTAGTCCTGATGATGAACCACACTGGTTGGTTCGAAACGCGTCGACAATTTTCCATGATATGTGATTATTACCGAAAGAGATTTTACAATTTTATATGGATCACAAAAGCATAGATTCTAAAAATATTTTCTTTTTCTTTTTTAAATTTAATTTCTATATTTTATTTTTTATAATTTCTTTTTTTTTAACTTTTTATTTTTTTATTTTTATTTTATATATATATATATATATATATATATATATATATATATATATATATATATATATTATTTCTATATATTTTGAAATTTTAATCTTTATTATTTTTATTTTTTTAAATTTTTTCTTAAATTTTAGGTTTTTTTAATGTTTGAATTTTAAAAATTAAAAAATGTTATTTCTATTTTTAAAAATGTCAAAAATATGACATAATTTTTTTTTTGTTGTTATTCCAGCATCCACTGGTTTTGTTTTGTGGGTGTTTTTTCAATCGTTTTTTCAAGAAACAATTTTGTTTTTAGCATAATTTTATAAATGTTGAAATTTGACCTTAAAAAAAAACCCAAGTGCATTCTGGAATACACCTTTTTTTGTTTTTGGGGTGTTTTTTCATTTTTTTTAGTCTTTTTGGGCTAGAGTTCCTGTTTTGAGGTCAGGTTACCTATTTCATTGGTAATAATGTTCTCACTGGCCTAAAAGTCGGAAGCTATTTGATTTGGATACTATACATCTTCATGATAAACCAAACCGAGACAACTATACACATAAAGTTTACTATGCTCTTGTTGATGCTTTAGAGCATAATACTGAACATGAAGGAATTTATGCACTTCTGGTCCTCTGCTACATCAGTGAAGTCGGATGGGCAATCAGAAATGACGGACAGGAAAAGGAAATTAAGCTCATCACTTTTGATTCATATTTGAAACAACAGGGAGCTTGTGGATTTAATAAATCTATTTCGCCTAGGCCTCACAGTGTATCGATTACTAAATTCGGGCAGTCGGAGATGGAGTCACTCTTAATACACATGCCTTTGAGAATGCCATCTTCTACCTTTGATCCTTTGTTGACAAAGGTGGTGCCCAGCTATTTGTTCCTGCAAGTAGATGGTTGATAGGAAGCTTCAACCTCTCAAGCCACTTGACATTGAATCTGGATAAACATGCAGTAATTCTTGGATCAAAGGACTCTACACATTGTCCAGTGATTGATCCCTTGCCATTGTATGGTCGAGGCAGGGAACTACCTAGTGGAAGGCATAGTGGCCTTATAACTGCATTCAATGTTACAAATTTTGTTATAACTGGTGAAAATGGAACTATTTATGGACAAGGAGCAGTTTGGTGGGATTCGTACCATAATCATACTCTAAAATATACTCATCCCCACCTGATTGAGGTGATGAGCTCGATTGATATTGTCATTTCAAATCTGACATTTTTGAATTCTCCATTTTGGAATATACATCCAGTGTACTGCAGCAATGTGCACATCCATAATGTAACAATCCTTGCTCCACACTAGAGAAAGTTGACATTTCAAAACACCAGCCTTGGTATACAGGTGTTAGAGAGTCATGGGCTTCACTATGGAGACCATGACAATGAGCCTTTCATAAGAGATGATGGAGTGCGTGGCATGCATCTACATCATGAGACCAAAGAATGTTATCGACCAAGTTAACTTTTCAATTGCTTCTTTCCAACACACAATTGGAATGTTGAGATCGAGGAAAGGATGATGATGATGGATTGGAGCATTTCCAATTGTGCGATGCCTCTGCCAGAAGTGTGTGAGGATCACATTCTTCTAGAATATAGATCGCACCAGCTCAAAACTAAATTGGAAATCAAGTCTCATTGTTTTGATTTTTTTTTTATAATTTGTATTAACCAAATCTCCTAAAATTGTATCCCACGTAACCATCGATCCATTTAATTAGATTCACAACATTGCTGCTATAAAAGGCAGAGGGTTGCGCACTAAGGAGGAGTCAAATTTCTCAGATGTAGAATCGAAATTTCTCAGATGTAGAACCGAAATTACTCAGATGTAGAACCAGAATTTCGAAGATGTATAGCTAGCATCGAATTTGCAACAATGTAATAGAGATAAGGACTATTGTGTAAAAACCAGAATCGTTTGGCCTGTGATTTGTATAAATCAATTTCTAAAGGATGTTTTAGATATATACGATTTCCTTCAAGTTGTGAGAAGAATCGTTTGTGCCATGATTCATTTCACATTTCGTATTTGATGTTTTAAAAGCTTTCCTCCATTGCAATAATTCGACTTACTCCAAGAGTGGGAGGGCCCACCACCTTTGGAGCTAAGCTTGATCAATCAGCATAAGATAATTAGATGTGTGTGTAGTTTCATGTTTCTGTATGAATGTGTGAATTTGTGGTAGGTGTGGTTCAATTTCAAAGAATTTTAGTCATTGTTGCATCCTAAAAATTAACGAACTAAAGACTTATTGAAAACTCGGATTCATTACATAATTTGTGCTTCAGTTGCAATATAGCGTTATGTTCTATTCCTCTTATTAAAATTGAATGTAATGGGAGCATAGGAATACAAATATTTCTAAGTTTGATTCAGGAATTGGAACATATTTTAGTGCTTTGAATTTGAGTATGGAATGAGAACATATTTTAATACTTTGGATTTTAGTATGTTAGTACGGTAAATTTAGAATACTAATTCAAGGTTTGCATTATGTAATCTCTTTGAATGTTTGTAGTATTTAATTATCATTTAATTTGTTTATGCATCTTGGGACTTCACTTAGTAATTAGATTTCTTTTAATTAGAATTTCTCTTATTTTTCATAGTATAATCATTTATTTATAAGTCTGATTGTGGATTTGATTATGCAGGTAGAGATATCTATTCGAATGCAGCTTGATTTCGTTACATGATTTGATTTTTAAGAGTGAGCTTGTTTATTGAATAATTCATTTCATTTAGATTAAAATCTTTAAATTGAAGTTTTCTCATAGGTTATTTTCAAAACGATTTTTAATAGGATATTTTATGTGTTATTTTTACATGAAGAAAAGTAGTTTTCTTCTAGCAATAGTTAGAACTATCCTTTGTTAATTTGAATCTTGAATTTGTTTTCAGGAATAGTTCTAGTTATTTTAAGGTGTGAAGTTATGATTAGAATAATGCGTGTCATTTTTTTATGTCAAGTTTAGCTTCAAGTGTTAGTTTCAAGTTAATGAGAGAAGCAAATAGATTAAGGTTTTCAAAATATCATAGGAGATTTTAAAAGTAGAATTATGAAGTTATCTAGCTACAATGCGAAAATGTCATATGATTGAGGATTGCTCTATATCTCTTTTAGTTTCATTGAAGTATGGAGTTTACAGTGAATGATAGATATAGTTTTAAAAGTACCTTGATAAAATTAGTTAAGTAGGTCCCTTTTTAAGATTGTTTATCTACTAGCAAATGTGTGCTTCATTCCAATACCTACTTTATCATTACAAAGGAATATTTATACTCTGACCATTAAGCTGAGCCAAGACACAATAAAAATCGCCTTTATGACTCCCGGATTGATAATTAATATTGAGAGGTTTAATTTGACTATTAATTCTTTCAGTGTCTGCAACTTTAAAATTCTTGATTTTGTACAATCTGATCTACATAGGAAGAGCGGGCTAGGATGCTTTCTTCTTCCTATGAAAATACGATGGCAACCCTATGGAGAGATGGTATACAACTTCTTGCATGAATAATTTATCGGTGGCATGCCTCGGTAGAAGATGCAAAGACTTATGTCTGTTGAACACTCTAAGGAAAGGGCCATTTGGTGAGGCAACCAATCTAATATCTCTGACACTACTTCCATTTCTCCACGTGACATGTAAGGTGGAAATTCCTCAAAGATAAACTTGTATAACGAAATGAGGAAGTGATCAATCAGCATTTCCATTACTCCTTTGTGGCTACACTCTGAAAGAAGCTTGCAGTAGATGTGCATGGCAGTCTCCTGTGGTGTCCAAGTATAATTCATGTCAGGGAATGAATTGTGACCAGATTGAATCCAGTATTGATCCAAAATCTTTTGCTTGAGATGTATAAAAGAATTAACATGTGAAAATTGCAGCTTTTAAAAAAGAAACTTTAAAGGCATAAGCGGAAAAAGAGAGAAGCAATTAACATCATGCATGAAGACACAAGAGTTGATATCGGAGTTCATCCAGGAGGGACTACGTCTCTGGGCCATGCTCTAATAGTGGGGAGGCTCTGATTTCATTAAATGGCAAAATGAAAGTACAAGTACAAAATGAGGAATTACACCCTTATACCTGCCCAATCTGGAAATGGCCGAAAATTGCAGACCTCTACTGACAAAATGGGCAGCACCGTTGGATTTGTGGCGTCGAGTAGTGCTGAATCCATATAAAACTTGCCCCAATCAGACAAAGTGAAAATCTGGCCCCTCTGGAAAAATGGCTCAGATCATGGTTCCGCCCCCTCTGCAAACTACTCAAGGTTCCACTGCCTCGTTTTCCGTGCCCGCTCCTGTCCGTCCTTCCCTGGGCACACAAATGAATGAAGGTTTAAATAATATGGCGTGGGCGGATTCTCCAAAGTCCCCCATAGCTGAATTGGTTGAGATCCTCATTGTTTGGGCGGAGGTCGGGTGGTCAAATCCCGACCCCGCCATAAACAGCTGAATGTTTGGTTTTTGTTGAAACCGCATTAAATTTTTAAAAACTACATTGAACCGTCGTTTGAACTGTTTTACATTTTTTAAAATATTTGACGTTGACGTGGGGGGCTAGACCCATATTGGGCGGCCCGCCCCGTATTAAAGTGGGCCACGTGCATATAAGTGGAGGCGATGGGTTAACAACCCCCGCCCCATTTAACACAACCGGCTGTTGTATAATGTGGCCCTTTAATAGTTTGGCATTAGAGACCGCGGGGGTGTCGGGGTTGACCACCCGCCCCCCAACACATTTTTTGTTTTAATATATTATATGGATTGCATGGGGTGGCGGGGTTGGTGGCCCGCCACCCATTTTTATATTTTTTTTGTTTTGTTGTTTTATAAAACAAACTATTGCTTTTTAAACCTTCGAATTTTTGACCGAAGGAGTGCATTTAACAGTCCCACAAATTTTCCCGGAATCTGGCCAGGTTGGTCGGAATCCGGTGGCCGGGTTTTAGCAAAATTGTTGCCTCTTTAGTCTGCCACATCACCAAGTCAACCCCTGAACTTTGACTGCTCCTAACTCCTTCATTCGGACTCGGAATTGAGTGTCGTCTACGCCGTTGGATTTAGAATTTCGATATCTACAACTTGAACTTGGTTCGAGAGATTTTCGAACACTTTGATTTCTGAGCCTTGTACTTAAGCCATTTGTACCTGTACCTGTTTAATCCACCTGGATCATTCCTCCCCACTTAAGAGCTTTTGGACCCCAAAAGCCTCATCAATCAACAGGCAAGTGAGGGAATTGCTCCCTCACCTTCTCCTTTTCAAGCCATTTGGCTTCACTTGGGTGCATCCCTTTGAAACCAACACGGAGATACTCCGCATCTCCTCATCGCGAAGTCCTGGTCCTTCGATCGAGAATGATGTCCTCTGGCAGTTCATCGAGATATTCTGGTGCAAAGTCATCCACTGTAGGAACTGATCCTACCTCCTCAGTGTCCATAATCAATGGGGGTTCATAAATTTTTAGATTTTCAACATTCACAACTGAGTACATCTGCATGTATACCGGCAAGTCGAGTCGGAAAGCATTATTCCCAATCTTCTCCAATATGGTAAAGGGACCATACCAGATTGGTCGCAATTTCTTACCTTCCCCCTTCATTCGATCCTTGTTGATGTGGAACCACACTTTGTCGCCAACTTGAAATTGATGGTCGACTCGGTGCTTATCATGTCGGGCCTTATATCGGGCCTGACTCTTCTCCAACTACTCTTGCACTACTTGGTGAATCATTTGAATCCGCTGAATGAACCGCTGTGCTTTATCCCTGTCATCACGCCCACTGGCATCTTCATCCTTTCCATAGATCATGTCGAAAGGATCCTTTGGTAAGTAACCAAAGCATGTCTCAAAAGGTGAACGCTGCGTAGAGGAATGCATTGCTCGGTTGTAAGCGTGCTGCACATATGGAAGGTGTTCATCCCACAACTTGGGATGTTTGCTGCAATAGCCCCGCAACAAGTGTACCACGGTATGATTAACGACCTCTGTCTGTCCGTCGGTTTGTGGATGGAATGCCGTGCTTCTCTTAAACTTGGTATCCATCATGCGCCACAAGCTGGTCCAAAACTCTCCAAGGAAACGAGAGTCTCGATCTGACACAATCGACGTGGGCAACCCAAAGTGGACCCAAACATACTGAAAGAAAAGACAAGCAGTCTGCTCAACAGTGACCTGCTTTTTACAAGGCATCAATATGCACATTTTTCTAAAGCGGTCGACGACAACATACAAATAGTCGTGACCCTTTCTTGACATAGGCAAACCTCCTACAAAATCCATCAACATACTTTCCCATGGACGACCCGGAATAGGGAGTGGTGTGTAGAGCCCGAGTTTTCTATTAGAGGGCTTTGAAACAGAACACATCACACATTCCTTTACAAAACGGGTTACAATGTTTTTCATATGGGGCCAAAAACAAAACCTTTGCAAATGACATAAGGTTTTTTCAACACCAAAGTGACCAGACACAAGAGAGGTATGCGCCTCTCGAATTACATGTACTCTTTCTGCTGTGGGTATGCACAATTTACCAAGGTGATACAACAGCTTCCCCTGCAAATGATAGTTGTCCACCTGTGAACCATGAGTTAGTTTTGCATAAACTTCTTTAAAGTCATCATCGTTAGTGTACTGTTCAACATAACTTTCAAAAGACAATGACGCATTATTCAAAATAATAGAAGCAGCGATAGGAGGGCGAGAGAGCATGTCTGCTACTTTGTTACTAGTGCCCTTCTTATACTTTATTACCAGATGAAATTGCTGTAGGAACCCCATCCACCTGAAATGACGAGATTGTTGTAGCTTGGTCTATGACTGAAGGTACTGCAAGGGCTGATGATCCGTATGGATGATGGTCTCCTTGCCGATCAGGCAGTGTTTCCACTTTTTCACACTTTGGACCAAGGCATACAATTCCTTGTCGTAAGTGGGGTAATTTATTACAGCCTGGGAGAACTTCTCCGAATGGTAACAAATCGGCTTCTTCTGCTGCAAAAGTACAGCTCCCATGGCATACCCACTGGCATCAGTTTCGATCTCAAAAGGCTGTTGGAGATCAGGTAAAGCCAGGACTGGTGCGGTGCTGATTTTCTCTTTCAGTGCTTCGAAGGCCTTCTGCTGTTTTCCTCCCCACTGAAAGGCTTGTTTGATACTTGTCAGAGTGTGTAAGGGTGATGCAATAACGGAGAAGTTGGCAATGAACCTCCTCCAGTACTGTACTGCACCTAAAAAACTACGGACCTCTGTTACATTGGTAGGCTTAGGCCAATTTACAATCACCTCAACTTTTGAGGGGTCTATTTTTAATTAACCATTACCGACAATATGACCAAGGTAAACCAAAGAGGTTTTCCCAAACTCACACTTTGACAACTTTACATACAATTGTTCTTTCTTTAAAACATCAAGCACTTTGATTACATGGCATACATGTTTCTCCCAAGTCCTACTAAACACAAGAATATCATCTAAATACACAAGGACAAACTCATCAATGAAAGGCCTAAAAAGATCATTCATGACCCTCATGAATGTGGCTGGAGCGTTGCAAAGTCCGAATGGCATCACCATCCATTCGAACAACCCCTGTTTGGTCTTGAAGGCGGTTTTCCACACATCCTGCTCTGCAATTCTGACCTGGTGATAACCACTACGCAAATCCAATTTGGTGAAATAAACAGCATTTTTTAATTGATCTAATAAATCATCAATGCGATGGAGAGGGTATCGATTTTTCACCGTGATTTTGTTTAGTGCCCGATAATCCACGCACATCCTCCATGTGCCATCTTTCTTGGGCACTAACACGATCGGCGAGCCACAAGGAGAAGTACTTGGCCGAATGACCCCTTGGTTCAACAGTTCCTGTACCTGCTTTTTGATTTCCTCCATTTCGATGGATGATATCCTGTACATACCAATGTTTGGTAATGGAGCATCATGTTGCAAATGGATCTCATGTTGGATCCCTCGTTTTGGAGGCAAACCTTTGGGTTCCTGAAACAACTCACCATAGTTAGAAATAACATCACATAATTCCTGTTTATGAGTCGGATCACATCCTCGGAAAGCATCGGTTATTTCTTCATCCTTTGCTCTCACAACCATGAGCAAACACCCCTTGCTGGAATTTACCAGTCTCTTCATCTGTCCTGCACTTACAAGGCTGGCACTGACTTTGGTTTGATGAGCTCTTACAATGTATTCTACCCCATCTTTAGTGATTTGGTATTTATTTTCATGGCGAAAGAAAACTACTTTTCTATCATAAAGATAGGGACTCCCCAACACAATGCCACAGATATCCAATGGTATTACATCCAATTCTACTTCATCTACCAGCTTAGAAGCAATAACAAATTTTACCTTACACTGCTTGGTTACATTTAGTTTTACTTTATCATGTATCCATCCAAGCGGATAAGGTTTTGGATGAGGCTTAACTTCTAAGCCTAACTTTTTAACCAAGGATTCTGAAATAAGGTTTGCTTGAGAGCCCGAATCAAATAGAGTTTCTACTTTTGCATGGTTTATAACAACTCTAATATGAAACAACTCAATTCTCTTACGTTCATTAGAAAGAGGCTCATTTGATGAACTAGTGCTTTCATGTGATTCAGAATCATGAAGAGAATGAGTACCTTTTGCCCCTGCTGCTGTGATCAATGCCTCATCGCCTGAGTCGGATCCAAGGTCCTGCTGTGCGGTTGCTACCATCTTCTGCTTACCCTTTCCTCCATATCTCTTCGGCTTCTTTTCTAGATAAAGTTTCCAACAATGATCATCGTCATGGCCTTCCTTTTTGCAGTGAGTGCAATAAGGCTTTTCTCCTTCATCCTTCTTTGTTAACGCCGTCTTCTTTTCCTTTCCCTTTCCTTTCCCTTTGAATTTTCCATTTGAAGGTTTGGAAGGTGGTTTCTTTGAATGATCGTCCTTATCATTTCTGCCCCTGTTCTCAAGATGAATGGCCTTCACACTGGCCGAGTCAATGGTATTAGGTTCAAACATTAACAATGAATGTCTAATGTAACTATGCAATGAACCAATGTACTTAGTTACAACTTCAGGAGAATCTAAAGAGATGCCCAAACTTAATGCCTGTTTTCGAAATTCTTCAGTAAAGGTTTGCACATTTTGTCCTTTACCTTGCCTTAGGTACTGCCACTCCATTAAGGCTTTCTGCTTGTAACCTAAGGGATAGAATTGATTTTTAATCGCAGTAATAAAATCTGGCCAGGAAGAAAGAAGGTTACCCAAGTTACTGCTGCTTCGAAGTTTGCTCTCCCACCAGATGAGAGCTGTGCCACTCAATCGAAGAGAAGCCAATTAGATTTTCGCCTCGTCCTCCATAATCTGTTGGATCTTGCAATAGAGTTCAAGCTGCCTAATCCAATTGTTAAGCTTCTCAGCATTACTTTCACCATTATATACCGGTAGATCAAACTTAACATCTAACTTAAAGAAAGGCTTGTTAGATGCATTTCCAGAATTTTTATTATGATGGTTAGAAGAAGAGGAAGGACTTTCATTTCCTAAAGGGGGTGGATTTCATCCACCATATCCATGTGCTGAACCTTGCCCTTCTAAAGAATGATCTCCTGTTTTCTCTAACCTTTCAAGTCTAGAGAATAGTCTCTCTACTCGATCTGCCATGGTATAGAAAGTTTTGCGGAAATTGAGCTCCTCTTCATTCTGATCTTCGTCTCCCATGTTCCTTCTCTGACATGCACGTCTTGCTTCGGGATCAAAAGCCTGTAGCGTCCCTTCGCCTCTTCTTAGCCTGCTTCTTGTTAGCATACAAACATGTAATTCACATCTACAAACACCCGCTCCGATACCACTTGATCCAAAATCGTTTGCTTGAGATGTATAAAAGAATTAACATGTGAAAATTGCAGCTTTTAAACAAGAAACTTTAAAGGCATAAGAGGAAAAAGAGAGAAGCAATTAACATCATGCATGAAGACACAAGAGTTGATATCGGAGTTCATCCAGGAGGGACTACGTCTCCGGGCCCTGCTCTAATAGTGGGGAGGCCCTGCTTTCATTAAATGGCAAAATGAAAGTACAAGTACAAAATGAGGAATTACACCCTTATACCTGCCCAATCTAGAAATGGCCGAAAATTGCAGACCTCTGCTAACAAAATGGGCAGCACCGTTGGATTTTTGGCGTCGAGTAGTGCTGAATCCATATAAAACTTGCCCCAATCGGACAAAGTGAAAATCTGGCCCCTCTAGAAAAATGGCTCAAATCATGGTTCCGCCCCCTCTGCAAACTGCTCAAGGTTCCACTGCCTCGTTTTCCGTGCCCGCTCCTGTCCGTCCTTCCCTGGGCGCACAAATGAATGAAGGTTTAAATAATATGGTGTGGGCGGATTCTCCAAAGTCCCCCATAGCTGAATTGGTTGAGATCCTCATTGTTTGGGCGGAGGTTGGGTGGTCAAATCCTGACCCCGCCATAAAAAGCCGAATGTTTGGTTTTTTTTGAAACCGCATTACATTTTTAAAAACTGCATTGAACCGTCGTTTGAACTGTTTTACATTTTTTAAAATATTTGACGTTGACGTGGGGGGCCGGACCCATATTGGGCGACCCGCCCCGTATTAAAGTGGGCCATGTGCATATAAGTGGTGGCGGTGGGTTAACAACCCCCGCCCCATTTAACACAACCGGCTGTTGTATAATGTGGCCGTTTAATAGTTTGGCATTGGAGACCGCGGGGGTGGTGGGGTTGGTGGCACGCCACCCATTTTTATATTTTTTTTGTTTTGTTGTTTTATAAAACAAATTATTGCTTTTTAAACCTTCGAATTTTTGACCGAAGGAGTGCATTTAACAGTCCCACAAATTTGCCCGGAATCTGGCCAGGTTGGTCGGAATCCGGTGGCCGGGTTTTAGCAAACTTGTTGCCTCTTTAGTCTGCCACATCACCAAGTCAACCCCTGAACTTTGACTGCTCCTAACTCCTTCATTCGGACTCGGAATTGAGTGCCATATGCGTTGTTGGATTCAGAATTTCGAGATCTACAACTTGAACTTGGTTCGAGATATTTTCGAACACTTTGATTTTTGAGCCTTGTACTTAAGCCATTTGTACCTGTACCTATTTAATCCACCTGGATCAAGTATATAGGAAGAAATGTAAAATATAGCTTTATTTCCCTTTAGAGGATTCAGGGCATTAGTTACATGGACCCTCAGCTGCTTAGCCAACAAGTCTGACCAGTTGAATGGGTTTCCTTCATTCACAACTTGGTTCAGTAAGAAATCCCACCCTTCAGGAAAGGCCTTAGTACTTTCTTGACGATGGATTCTAAAAAATAGGAATATCAAGATTTTATAGGCCCTCCTGAGAGATTTTTTCTGTATGTGTTGGTGGGTGTCTGACGAAAAATTGTTGGCTCTTTAACCCAACATTTGACAATATTTTTTGTGCTCAAGTAGTTGGTGGCAACATAGAAGTACAAATCCATGAGTGATCTAACAAATGTTACATGAGATGGTAATATGGTGCCAGAAAAGAAGCAAGCCTTTGTCCATTGACATTGTTTAGATTCATAGTATTGGGATAAATGTAAGAAAATATCAATGTGTCCTTGCCTAGGACACCATCAATCCATCATACATGGGTCCATCTGCAACATACCTTGTTGTTTTCCTCTTTCCTTTCGATCCCATGTACCTGATGTCACCTTGGCTGCTTGGTAGGCCTTCTAATAGTCCATGTGGGCTCCTCCAAATAAATCCTAAGGCCTCTTACAAGAAGCCCACAACTAACCAAAGCAATGGTCAACACTTTGACCCAAAACTACATTGTTGGTTCTACACCTAGGAAGATATTTCACCTCTTCAGAAGATCATCCACATGGCACCAGCAGGATGCTCATCACGATCCAATCACTAGTCAACCCTTGACCCAATACACCTCCAAGTATTTTTGTCTCTCCTTGATACAATGTTGAATGTTGCACCACTTGTTAGGGCACACCACACTGCCCTTAACCTCCACAAAACTCAAAAAAACTAGCCTTTATAGGTTGCAGTCCACCCTAGGAGAGGTAATCCAAGCATACACTTCCCTCCAAGCTTTTTTTCCACCTAGAACCCAACCCTTAAGGGATCCAAATGCTGGCTATCACTTGTGGCCTAGCCCGACAATGGACTTACAGCTTCGGTCCCCTCCAAATGTGCCACGTATTCCCTCAAACAACAACAACCCTATCCTCATTGTTGCAACCTTCTTGATTTGCAAAATGAACCCTAGAAAAACACTAAAACAAGCCCAAACAACCCTATAATATCCCACGGTGTCGGCTACATCAACACAAAAGTCCTAGGTTGGTTTTCTAGGGTTCTCCATGATGTCTTGTGCTCCCTACTGCGGCTTCTTCTCCATGAAAATTTCAGTGGCATCTCTTGAGTGTATTTCCCACAAAATGGATGCTAAAATGACTCACATTAATCCTTAATTTATAGACTTTAAGGCTAAATGAATTTTATTGAAGTGACACATATATTGGAACACCTTTACACCAAACCTTCATGACTTGGTAACCAATAATTACCTTGTAAGCTTCAAAAAGTCATTTCTCTCTAACGACAACCTGGATTCAGAAGATTCTTGATACATTGGAATCATAATGCCGAGCATTATAATCCTCATCCATCACATTTTGTATCTTCATAATGGTTGTTGGTTCAATTTACTATTTCAAATTAACGTAAGTATTTAATATCAATCCAGATTGGTGAACTTAGAAGCATCCCCAAAGTATATGGGTTTCAATTATAGTCAAATTTAGAAGATGAAATATTGATGGTTAGTGAAATTAATACTAGAAATATAAAAACTAACTTAATTAATTTCTAAATAATGTATTAAGATATATGAAATAATAATCAAGGGGCTCTATGTTTAGGGATCCCGATTGTCCTTAATTACTGGTTGCATTATATCATCAATACCATTGTGAAAACATGAAAGCAGGAAATCTAACACTAAACAATAAATTAAGATATATGAAATAATAATCAAGAGGCTCTATGTTCATAGATCCCAATTTTCCTTAATTATTGGTTGCATTATATCTTTAATACCATTGTGAAAACATGAAAGCAGCAAATCTAACACTAAACAATAGATTAAGATATATGAAATAATAATCAAGAGGCTCTATGTTCATACATCCCGGTTGTCCTTAATTATTGGTTGCATTATATCATCAATAACATTGTGAAAACATGAAATCAGGAAACAATAAATCTAAGTAAACTAGTTCACAAATTACAACTATGAAAACTAAGAAGTGCACTTAGCTCGGTGTGGGGGCCCTTCCACCCTTGCCTTGCGCACTGTAAGTAAACTCAGCTAATCAAGACTTCAAGAAATCAATCAACATGTAGCAGCATCAAAATATGGTAGAACAGATCTTCTATTATGTCTTCAAGTCTCAAAGATAATAATAATAAGTCATACAAGTTCCAATGTCAAAGCTTTCAAAGTGTGAGCCTTAAATAGATGAAATATATAAAATACTGATCTAAAATGTCTCAAGGAATCATAAATTTCCATATTCTATCATATCAAGTCGAATTCATCTACCATATCCATCATAATCTGGAAAAATCCCATAAAATAAGAGTCTTAACCTAGTTTCTAGGGATCCTCCATAAAGACTGGTCCTGTTTGACCGCCTTTGACTGAGCCTATTAAAACTCAATATGACTATACCAACAGGTGTACTGTTACTCCTAGTTCTCAAGATTTCTAGAAACATATCCAGCTCGAGCCCAAGTGTCTTACACATATGCAATCCATCATGCTATTACGGGAATTTCTGCTGCTATCCAAAATTGCACTTAAATTCCAATTTTCACAAAAACATCTAATAATTGAAAAACATAAATTAAATACCTGTATATGCATATTTATTTTTATGTGACGTGAATATTATGGTAAATGGATGGATAATGTAGCAAAATAAAATGTATTTATTAAGCAAAAAGAGATAAAAAACAAGGCCCAACATCTCCCCCAAACTGAAGATCAAGCATGTCCTCATGCTTGCTGTTTCCTCTTTGACCTCTGGAGTCTTGATGCTGATACTATCCCCGATCCTATAACCTCATGTTGTGTTGTATGCAAAATATAATCCATGTCCTTACCCTGTTCTTCTTTATATATGGAATTTTTTACTTTTTGCTTCTCATACTTAGCTTTCCAAGAGTTTTTCTCCTGAAGCCACTTGAAAGCCTGTGTGTAGAGAAGATTGTTTTTGTTTTTCATCTTCTCCATCTCCTCACTAATCTTCTCATTCTCTTTAACCAATTTTTCATTGGTTAGTTTATAATTTTCATTCTCCTCTTTCAAGTGTCTTTCCATGATTTTTCTTATTTCTAAGCTATCAGTAAGCTCTTTAACTCTGAAAAGATTCTGATCTTTCTCTTTTGAATCTTTAGAAACTGAAACAACTTCTACTTCATTGTTCTCAAAGCAGGAATATTTATCTAAATCATGCTCATAGACTTGTTGTTCCATTCTTTCAAGAATTTTAGTGGCTTGTTTTCTAATAGGAGAAGTTTCCACAATTTGTATCTTCGGTTCTACTGAATGTTTCCCTTTAATGCCTCCTGAGAATAGTCAAGAAAGATGTTTCTTTTTCTAACACCATTGCTCCCTACTGTTTATTTGATCTTGTAGATGGATAAAGAGATGTATGCATGATGTTTCTTGTTTCTTCTATGGGTTTAATTTTGTTTTCCACAATTTGTTCTATAGACCCATTTTATGCTAGGAAATCCTCCCAAACCATTCCATTAATCTTCAATTGATGATCTACAATAATTTTAATGACCCCCTGGTGAATGAATTGAACTTATTTTGGTTTGGCTTCTAATTTAATTCTTTCTATCATTTTCATCAAACTCCTGTAGAAGAAATATGGCAAATTTATCCTTATGTCTCCCTTTATGTGTTGTAGTATCCTTACATGGTAAAGATGTCCTAAACTAAATCTAGTATCACAAGTGAAATATTTATGAATTATTAACACCAATTCAGCCCATGGTTCATTAAACCATTCCCTTGGAATACCTTTTGATCTGTCAAAGGATCCTTTCCTATTTTTATCTAGGAAAAATGTCCAGCCTTTATCTCTAAAATGAAAACCTTTATCATATAACTCTCCTGAAAATGATAAATCTAATGCTTCAGAGATATATTCAGGACTTAAAGAGATATGCATATTTCCCACCATGGTTTCATTCTGTGTGAATTTATTTAAAAATTCTTTTGTCACTCTCTCATTATGGCCTCTGAATTTTTGTAAAAACTCTATCAACCTTGACTGATAAAGTTTTTCCACAGTCTCCCTACTCCAGTGTTCTATTTGAAATTCTTTTGGCTCTGTTCTGGAGGCCATTTGTTCTAAAAACCATTTAATGTGACCATCTCTTGTCATTAATTTCATTTTGCAAATAAAAATTAAACACTGAGTGTAATTGTGGTAGTAGGCTTACCTTTCTGCTTTACTTCTTTTGATAACCAACCAATTCTCTGTCTCTTTTCTTTTGAAGAATGTACTTTTACTGTAATTAAAAAAAAAAAATTTGATATAAAAGGTTGCAAGAAAACATAATTTATGTTTCTAATGTTACACCTTATATTAATTCTCTGTTTTCTCTTTAAAATAAGTCTCTGTTTTGTAAAATAATTGGAAGGTATTCTCTTTAAAAACACTCTCTGTTTTGAAAAAGAATTGGACTGTGTGGAAAAAAATTGATTTTTTTTTACAGACAACAGTATTTTCACTCCTTATTTCCTATAAAAGTTTCCATAACACTGCATCCAAATTCAATGTACATTCATCAAAATCATTTGCATCAAAAATTAATGGTAAACTGTCTTACTTCATTGCTCCTCAATTCTGTCTTTTGTCAAAAACACATCTATCTATCCTCTATTCACTTCATATGTTGTGTTCTAGATTTGTAGACTGAGTGTGTTTTTAAAACAATTCTATAACTGAACTAACAATTTTCTCATGCATTCGAATTTTAGTTCCACTTCTCTATTTTTTTATTTGAATTAAAACACTGTGGAGGAGGATGTGTCGACCTTACCTTTTTCTATGCACTTGCTCTTTATGACTTTTCTTTGATCTTGTGGTATTCTTCAATTGAAATGGAGTTTTAAATCCATAAAAAATCCACTAAGATCTTCTTTTTACAAACTTATTCAAAAGAAATTTCGTGATTGACTGATGGCAGAGTATTTTAAAACTTGTCAACACATTTTTTAAATAGTTTGAATGCAGGATTTGTTACATGACAGACTTTTATATTGAAATAAATTCACTCCCTCTTTAACTTAGAGCTTGATTGATTGATACAATCCTAAAATTCATTAAAACAATTAGATCTTACCTCACTTTAGAGAATTCCACTTTTTGTTGGATGGCACCGTTAATTTTTCCAGAATTATGGCTGTGAATGCTTTTTATCACTCTGATTTTATCTTACTCACTATATATTTTACTTCTCCTTCTGTGTTTTATCCTCTCGGCCTTCTCTCTACTTATCTTTCCTTTACATTTTTTTATAGTGGTCATAGATACCAGGACGTGCTTGAATACACACTCCTTTTCCTCACTGAGCCTTCCAATGGTGATGATGGTGATAACCTTTCTCCAATACTATATCTAAGTTTAAAAATGGCCGAAATGGCTTCCTACAGGAGCAAAAATGGCTTACAATGGAGTAGAAATGGTTTAATAGAGATGGAAATGAGTTTGTTTTGTTTTACACAGTGTTTTGCTTTTGAATCTTCTACCTGTTTACTAACTCTTTGACCGTCCATGCACATTCCTCTCTTTGACTGTCGTGCCTGTCCTTCTGCATCCCATTCAAATTTTTCATTCATGGTATGTACATATGATTACCTGTAATTTCATTGTGCTCCATCATTAACCTTCGCCTCCATACTTTGCATTTCTCCATTCCTCTTATGCGCCATCATTCTTGCTGTCTGCATGCATCCGTATGGCATCATAACTTGTTTTGTATTTCATGCATGCCATCATAACCATGCATTCGTAGGTTGCATTCCTTTCTTTGTATTGTTTTTCCATTGTTAATATACTTACATAATTGCGCTCACTATTTCATTTTGAATTGCGCCATATATTATTAAACTTTAGTATTGAAAATTTTTATTTTTAATTTTCAAAATTGACTAATGCAATAGTCAAGTTTTTAAAATTAATCTCTTATGGAGAATTCTAACCTTTGTTTTATGGTTTTTGTAGGTCTCTCAAAATTATTATTATGGGTTCAACTTGTGATCTCCTGTTTATCATCCTTTTTATTAAGAAATACATAGAGTAGGATATGGGTAGTGATATGAAATATTTCAAATGGTAATATATGGATAGGGTTAAATGATATGAAGAAGGTTATAAACTATGGGTAAGGAATATGAAATGTGGTTAATATTAGTGATGAAACGTAATGTAGGTAAAAGATGCATTAACTAGTATTTGAATTAGTTGATCAATTCTAGACTATTTTTGAAAAATATGAAAATTTAAGAGCAAAAATTTTTACTCACTATACACATGTACTCCCTTGTTGACGTTTGATGATGATTGTCATTGTGTTTTTTTACGACAAATCTTGTTGATTTGATATAGAATTTATTCCTTCATACATCTGACTTGATTTTGAATTATTGTTCAGGTCCCTTTTGTGCAAGTTTATTCTTTGATATCTGCTATGATCTTCTCAGGTTCCTTCTAATATGTTAAAATTTTCAGGTCCCTTTCTGGCGAAATTTCACAACAATGTTTAGGTCCCTACTTACAAATTGAAATTTTCAGGTCCCTTTCTGGTGTAGTTTCACAATGATGTTCCATAATTGAGAATTTTGTCTCTCACATTCAGGTCCCATTCTGCACAAGTCAAATGATATACCAGGTCCCTTTGTGATTGTAGTTCACATTCTGTCTTCAAAATCTGCTGAAAACTATTTTCATAGTTTTTTTATTTCACACCTTCCCCCAAACTGAGATTCTGACTTGTCCTCAAGTCTGAAAAATTTGGAGGGTAAATCTGAAAAAGTGTAAGTAAAGTAAGCGGAAAACAAAAATAGAATTCAAATTGGCCAACCAAGTTGGTTTTCCAATAGGAATTCTAGTTTGTATTGTGCCATTTTCCTGGATTTTCAAAACCAAACTTATTATTATTATTATTTTGGTAGATGTTATTCTTATGGATCATCTACTGGACTTTTGGAAAGCATATTACTATGTTGTCCCAATATTTCCAGATCAGAATCCATGGAATTTTTTCGCAGAAAATCTTCTTTGTTTATAGGCTTATGATAAATTTTTAGCCTATGCCCATTTACCACAAATGATATAGATGATTCATCAATTGTTTTTATTTTGACTACTCCGTTATCGTAGATTTCTTGAATCTCATATGGCCCAAGCCAATGAGTTGTAAATTTGGCTTTGAAATCTTTGAATTTGGAGTCGAACAAGAGTGCCCAATCTCCTTTCTGAAAGACTTTATTCTTGATAAATCGATCATGCTTTGTTCTTGGACTAGATTAGTATGTTTGACTGCTTGTTGTAGAATCTCATCTAGTTTGTTTAACTGCATAATCCTTTCTTGTTGTGCTTGCAACAATTCCATCCCTAACTCTGCTGTTAGCTTGTATGTTTGTATTTGAAACTCAATTAGTAATAGATATTTTTTTCCATATACTAACTGATATGGAATGAAACCAATAGTATTTTTCCAAGTTATTCTATATGTTCATAATGCATCATTCAATTTGTCTGACCAATATTTTCTGTTCATGTTCACAGTTTTTGTCATAATAATTTTTAGAACTTTGTTTGTAGATTCCACTTGTCCATTTGTTTGAGAATGATATGGAGTGGATTTTTTGTTTTTGATTTGGAAATTCTTTGTAATTTCATGAACAAGTTTTGATGTAAATTGTGCACCTTGGTCAGTCACTATTTGTCTAGGAACTCCATACCTGACAAATATTTCTTCATATAGAAAATACATAATTGTTTCTTTTGTTGCTCGTACTATTTCCTTGGCCTCCACCCATTTAGTCACATAATTTGTACATACAAGAATGTATTTCTTTCCATTGGATGGAGGATTGACTGTTCCCATGAAATCTAAAGCCCACTGTTCAAATGGTTCAATGAGTACTTGTGTCTTTAATGGAATTTGATCTGATGCCACTGGTTTACCAATTCTTTGGCAGCTGTCACATATTTTGACATAATTTATAGAGTCCTTGAAAATGGATCGCCAATAGTAGCCAAGCTTCAGCTCTTTGTATGTTGTCCTTTTATCTGCAAAATGTCCACCACAGGGTTCATCATGACAAGTTTTCAAAATTTCAATTATTTCATCCTCCCTTACACATTTTCTAATAATTAAATCAAGACCAGTGTAAAATAGATCTCCATTGATCCAGCTATATCTGGCACTATCTCTAATTATTCTTCGTTTTCATTTTCTTGTGTAATGGGGTGGTAACATATCAGAACCAAGGGGTTTTGACATTTATAGCAAATAAATGTTCATCTGGAAAATTGTTTGATACAGGATTAGGATCACTAGGTAAATTTAATCTTGAAAAAAAGTCAGCAACTTGGTTATCTTTTCTTGGTCGATCTTGCACAGTGATATTAAACTCTTGCATTAATAACAGGCATCGAGTTATTCTTCTATTGGTAATGGATTTTTTCATTAAGTATTTTATAACAGAATGATCCATATGAATATAAAATTGATAACCTGTTATATAATGTCGAAAGTTATTTATTGCATGTAAAAAAACTAACATTTATTTCTTTGTCAAAGTATAATTCAATTCTGCTGGTGTTAAGTTTTTACTAATGTAATATATAGTGTAATTGAATTTATTCTCTTTTTGTCCAAGTGACGCTCCAATAGCTGTATCATATGCATCAGTTGAAATGTGGAATGGCAAAGACCAATTGGGTCCTCGAAGAATGGGTGCAACTGATAAATTGGGTTTTAATTCTTCAAATGCATATTGACATTTATTAGTCCATTGGAATTCTACATCTTTTGAAAGTAACTTGAATAATGGTAAAGCTATTTTACTGAAATTTTGAATAAATATCCTATAATAGCTTGCATAACCCAAGAAACTTTGAACCTCTTTTTGTGTTGTAGGTGGTGTTAAATCCAAGATGACCTAAATTGTTTCCGGGTCCACCTTAATTCGCGAAGAATAAACATGGTGTCCCAATACTACCCCCTTAGTTAACATCATAAAACATTTTTCATTACTGAGTGATAGGTTTGTCTCAATGCATATTTTTAATACTTTTTCAAGATTATTTAAACAATCATCATATGTTGTACCATACACGGTAAAATCATCCATGTAAACTTCCACACACTCATGAATCAAATCAGCAAAAATAGCAAGCACTACTCTTTGAAAGGTAGTAGGTGCATTACATAAACCGAAGGGTAATACATTATATGCATATGTTCCCCAAGGGCATGTGAATGTTGTCTTATCTTGATCTTCTAATGCTATTTTTATTTGATTATATCCACTAAATTCATCCAGAAAGGATAAAAATTTCTTTCACGCTAATGAATCTAACACTTGATCAATAAATGGTAAAGGAAAATGATCTTTCAATGTAGCTTTGTTAAGCTCTTTGTAATCAACACAAATTCTCCATTTCCCATTTTTCTTAGGCACCACAACTAAGGGTGAGACCCATTGACTATCTGAAATAGGATAGATAAATCCGACTTGTAATAGTTTTTGTAATTCTTCTTTCACTATTTCTTTCATCATGGGATTCATTCATCTTTGTGGTTGCCTAACAGGTTTGATTTCATTATTAGTATAAATGTGATGGATGCATGTTTTTGGATGAATTCTGGGCATGTATTTATAATCCTAAGAAAAATCTTTTGAATATTTTTGCAATAATGTTATTAGCTTTTCCTCTTGTGATGATTGTAAATTGTTACCAATATTTAAATGTCTTTGAGGAATAATTTCAATGATTTTTCTATTTGAATTGGTAATTGAATTTACAGGAAAAATGCTTTCTAATGTATTTTTCAATGGTTGTATTGTGCAATTTTCCTAAAAACATTCATTTAGAAGATAACTAGCAGCTTCATATTGAATCATCCTAAGCTGCTCTGAAATATTTGGGTCGACCTAAAATTAAGGGATGCCCTCCCAAGTTTGTTTTTGGCTGCAAAATAAAAAAGTCTACAGGATATTCCCAAGAATCCAGTGAGACAATGATATCCTCTAGTATACATTTTGGAACAACTTTGGATATGTCTGCAAGTTCTAAGACTATAGTGGTAGGTCTAATGTTGTTCAGATTCAATTTTTTCATAGTCTCTGTTGTCATAACATTGATAGTTGCTCCCAAATCTATTAAAGTGTTTGGTACTGAAAATTTGTTAATCGATATAGTAACCCTAGGAATTCCTGGATCAACATATTTTTCAATAGCCGTATTCTTAGACATGAGAGTTGATAGACTTCCAATTACCTAGATTGTTGGTGGATCCTTCTTTCTTCTACCAGTTTTCTTAATGCATAATTCCTTTATTCTTTTTGCATATATTGGAATATATTTAATTTCCTGCAATAAAGGAAATTTAACATATGTGTTTTTCAATTAATCCAGAATACTAAATTCAGGGAGAGATATTGGAATGTTCTATTGTATAAGTCTCTTTGGATATGTTGGAGTTTGTTTCATGATAGCCTTACCTTTTTTAATTTGTTTTTTTGGTTGAGATTGCTCATTTTTTTTTTTTTTGTTCTTTAATTATTGGAGGAGAATATTTTTGTAATACCTTCCTAGACCTTAGGTGGACATCCTCTATAGGAAGAATTGAATGTGTAGGATAATATGTTTCTTCTTCCACATGATATGTTGGTCTATCCACCTCATTTCTTGGATTAGCTCCTGGATGAGCTAGTAATTGTGTTGGTCTAGGAGGTTGCTGGTTAGTTGGCAGCTGAAGTTGCTACAGTTGAGTTAGCATTGGTGGATTTTGAGTTGGATATGGCATGGGTTGTTGTTGTTGGAATTGTTGATATTGAGGGAATGATTGTGGAGGATATGGTTGTTGATATTGATACTGCTAGTTATACATTTGTTGTGGTGGTTGGTTACCATAACCATATCCCCTCCATCCTTGTGAAGGTTGGTTTTGATATTGTTGTGGTGGCCAAGCCTGCCATGGCATTGGTTTATTCCATATATTTTGAGGATATTGAAAGTTTTTTTGAGGGAATTGTTGAGGCATTCTTGGCTGCCAAGGTATTTTTGGTGCCATATAATAGAGCGAATCTACTCCTTGTACTTCTTCCCCTTGCAATTCTTTTAACTTTGGAAATTTCTCTGTTGTATGATTTTCTGTGCATAGTACACATACTTGTATATTTTGTAAAGGACATTCCTTGAGTGGATGTTTTTGTCTACACTTTGGACAGAAAATTGCTAAGTCTTCATCTTGCTCTTCTTTTCTCTTCTTAGCTTTTAAAACATCAACTTGTGCAGCCAAAGTGCTTAATAGATATGTTTTATAATTTTCTAATAGGCTTCCTATCTCTGCTCTTGTTACTGCACTTGCTGCAGATTTGGAAGCTTTTGATGAAATATATCTTTTCCCACTCTTAGCTCTTCCTCTAGAGTATTTTTGAGATAATTCAAAAATTTCTTCAAATGGTAAATTAGAAATATCTCCTTTTCCCATTACATTAATAATATCTAAATACTCATCTCTAATACCCTTTAGAAAAATAGTGTGGATAGTATCTGGACTAATAGAATGATGTTTGGATTTTTGTAAATTATATAGGAATCTTTCCAAATATTCTTCCAGACTTTCATCTTCCTGTTGGGACATTCTGAAAATGTCTTCTTTCAAGTCTCTATCCCTACAGTAAGCTTGATAATTTTTAAGAAATATTGTCTTCATGTCTTCCTAAGAAGCTATAGTGTGTTCTCCTAATCCCATAAACCATTTTAAAGCTGCAACTTTTAAAGTAGCAAGAAAAAGTTGAAGTTTATGTGTATCATCAGTATATCCATATCTTCTACACAAGATATCAAACTCAAACATAAATGCATCAGGATCTTCTATTTACATTCCATAGAAATTTGGCAATACTAAAGGTGGAATATTTTTCATTTTTATTTATTCTCCTAGTATTTATCTCGCATCTAAAATAGGAAAACTAAAAGTAGTATCCTTATTATTATTATCTTCTTGTTCATTTTATTTTGTTCTTCAATTTTGGTTTTCTCTTCTTGCTTCTTCTTCTATTCTTCAAAGTGATTTTGCTCTTCTATCTTCTGCAGCTTTTCTTTCCGCTTCAATTATTCATTCTTCTTCTTGTTGTCTTCTCCATTCCCTTTTTTTTCTTTCATATCCTATTCTTTTTTCAGGAGTCATGTTGATTCTAGTTGATCCTTCTCCTTCTTTAGCCATTTCGTGTTCAGAGATTTGTAGTGTTTCAATAGGTTGATTTTGTACTTCTTCCACTACAATTTGCTCAAGGATAGGTTGTTCTAGTTGTTCAACAATTGTTTTTTTTGTTTCTTTTTGTTTCCAAATAGAAGGAGGTTCTTTAGGTGATTGCTTTTTCTTTACCTCATAAGCTAACAAAATTTGTCTTTCAATTAAAGTTAATCTCTGTCCTGATCTATGTTTCTCTTCTAACTCTTCTACAGTAGGTTTTCCAGCAATTGGTGTTGTTAATCCTGTGGATGAATGTGTTGTTGGGGGGTTTTGTTTCACAAATCTACCTTTTTTATCTCTAGTTCTAGGCATAAGAAAACATTACTTGAAATAAAAACTATATTTTTGTTGTTTTTGGTGATTTTATGTTGTTTTTGTGTTTTTTTTTCTTCCTATTTTGACCATTTTAGAAATATGCTTCTCCAACAACGGTGCCAAAATGTTGGTTCAATTTACTGTTGCAAATTAACGCAAGTGTTTAATATCAATCTCAATTGGTGAACTTAGAAGCATCCCAAAATTATATGGGTTTAAATTACAGTCAAATTTAGAAGATGACCTATTGATGGTCAGTGACATGCATATTACAAATATAAAAACTAATTTAATTATTTTCTAAACAATGGATTAAGATATATGAAATAATAATCAAGAGGCTCTATGTTCAAAGATCCCAGTTGTCCTTAATTACTGGATGCATTATATCATCAATACCATTGTGAAAACATGAAAGAAGGAAATCTAACACTAAACAATAAATTAAGATATATGAAATAATAATCAAGAGGCTCTATGTTCAGAGATCCTGGTTGTCCTTAATTACTGGTTGCATTATATCTTTAATACCATTGTGAAAACATGAAATCAAGAAATCTAACACTAAACAATAGATTAAGATATATTCATTAATAATCAAGATGATCTATGTTCAGAGATCCCGATTTTCCTTAATTATTGGTTGCATTATATCATCAATAGCATTGTGAAAACATGAAAGTAGGAAACAATAAATCTAAGTAAACAAGTTCACAAATTACAGCTATGAAAAATAAGAAGTGCACTTAGCTCGGTGTGGGGGCCCTTCCACCCTTGCCTTGCGCACTATAAGTAAACTAAGCTACTCAAGACTTCAAGAAATCAATCAACATGTAGCAGCATAAAAATATGGTAGAACAGATCTTCTATTATGTCTTCAAGTCTCAAAGATAATAATAATAAGTCATACAAGTTCCAATGTCAAAGCCTTCAAAGTGTGAGGCTTAAATAGATGAAATATCTAACAAACTAATCTAAAATGTCTCAAGTAATCATAAATATCCATATCCTATCATATCAAGTAAAATTCATCTACCATATCCATCATAATCTGGAAAAATCCCATAAAATAAGAGTGTTGACCTAGTTTCTAGGGATCCTCCATAAAGATTGGTCATGTTTGACCGCCTTTGACTAAGGCTATTAAAGCTCAATTTGACTATACCAACAGGTGTATTGCTACTTCTAGTTCCTGAGCTTTCTATAAACATATCCAGCTCGAGCCCAAGTGTCCCGCACATATGCAAACCATCATGCTATTACGGGAATTTCTGCTGCTGTCCAAAATTGCACTTAAATTCCAATTTTCACAAAAACATCTAATAATTGAAAAACATAAATTAAATACCTATATATGCATATTTAGGTCTATGTGAGGTGAATATGATGGTAAATAGATGGATAATGTAGCAAAATAAAATGTATTTCTTAAGCAAAAAGAGATAAAAAACAAGGCCCAACAATGCTTTTGGCCCAAATCACAATGGGTGTAAAACCCCCATGCTTGGTTCTCAAGCCCACAAGCACATTCGTGGGACTTTGACCTCCAACCCTTGAACACTAGGGCTTGGAGTACCTCCCAAACTACACAAAAATAAATACTCGCTCTTAGCGAGGGAGGTAATTCCAAATCTAGGAAGAAATCATCATCTCCAACGTCGACAGTTGCCCATCGGGCATTCATCACTGCAACATACCCTATAGAATGAATCCAAAAATCTCGGTAGTGCCTCTGCCTCGTCTCATATGAACCTGAAGATCTCCAACCTCGATAGGGCTGCTCCCTCTTAGGCTAGACTCTCTCTGAGCCTACACGATCTCCACTAGCTCAGTCCTACAAGCACTCATCCTCCTGGATCAAATACCACTTGTGCAAATCCCGTCAATCTCGGATATGTAGCACCATGATCTGATGAAGACTCTAGTCTGCCAATATCTAGTCCATCACATGAAGCCATATCAATCAACTTGATCTCACCCATGCCAAAGAAATCCTCCATGGCACATCAACAAAATTCCAAGATCAACATTATGCCTTACAAAAAACTGTTGTTCACCGGGCTTACCGAAAATACACCAGAACTCCTAGCCAATCTAGTTTCCAAGCCATTCAAGACCGCATCTCCATGTCTCCATCTGAACCCGCTGCTCCATGGTCTAGACACTCACAACTCCCTCTGAGTTTCTTCACTGTGCACACTCTGATTCATTTTTCTCCAAAGTAGCTCAGATATGCTCTGATGCCATGTTGATTTTCCATGACCTTGGGTCTAGGTTTGAGTATTAAATCTCTGATGCTACCAAACCAAGAGTTTCAATCACTTAACTACTTTACACAACGAAAATATAAAGAAATAAATCACATATACACAAATAGACACCAATTTTTATTTTTTCAACGCAACTTCGTTATATTAAAATCATATAATACAATAGTCTAGGGCTCCCGTACCAAGGATAATGGCCCTCATACATCCACTAGTACAAGAAAAGATACTTTGACCATCTTGTTGTAGCACCTAACAACTCCTCTTAGTCGTACATTGTACCTTATTGGTCCTTCAGCTCCCGATCTATGTTGCATAGTAATTTTTCACCATCCTCACTTCCCGTCCCTTATCCTGAAGTACCCTATGATAGACCCTGTGCAATGTTTCCACCATGGATAAATATGTAAATACATCCCTTGAAGACTAAAAAAAAACTACCTTGGAGGATTACTGAAGTAACTTGGTCGAAACCCTAGTTTTGTGGATCAATGCATTTTTAGTAGCCTACACATGCTGTTGGGAGTTTTCCAGTTTGTCAGCACCTTTATTTCTGGGAAAATCATGTTGTTCCCTTTCTGGCAGTGTGTCCTCAAACGGAGGAGAAGCTTCAACCTCTAGAAGCTCTAGGGCATCGAGTTGGTTGTTAAACAATGGTGATAGCGTCGATCTCTCTGATTTTAGAGCTTTGATCTAATCCATGGGGTTTATCCCTTAGAAACTAGGCCTTCCTCCTCCTTTCATGGGCTCCCAACCTCTTCTCCCTTCCTATAAATTGATCCACATCCATCCACTACTGGTTGGTCATTGTTGGGCTAATATAATCTCTCATTCCCTTTACACTCCTATAGTGTGATAATGCCTAATATATTTTGGAGAAGGAATGCTTTAGAGCTTCAGTGAAGGACTTGGATTTTCACCAAAGGGAGGTTTCTGACATCAAGGCCTTAGTTGTAAGCTCTTCATTTTACATTTGTTAATAAAAACATATGATGTTTGCTTTCTATATTTGTCTAATAATTTTTCAAATATTCTAGTACTTCTTGATATACTAGATAGCTAATATTTAATGATTATTATGCATTGGATTACATTTGTTGTTTCCTCTTGATCGTCCACAGGTATTCATGTGCCACTAGTAGAAAGGAGCGAGCCTAAGGGATCGTGGATCAAGGCCAACATCAAAGTGTTTAAGCATAGCATCAGGAAAAGGTACCTCTATATCCTTCCTCATTGTATTTTGAATATTATCTAAGAAATATTTGCAGTAGAAGATCTCATACGTTGCTAGACCCACTCTAGGGCTAGAGAGATCACCTCTGTCTGTAGAGGGTATTTATTTTCACAACATAATTGGTGACTCCGTTGGGGAGTTTTTTCCTCTTAGCCTTCCTTTCTCGGATTGATCCCTGATCAGTTTGACCGATCACTGAAATATAAGTTTTCTTAGGTCTCTACGTGTTTGCATAGGGTTTGATAGTTTTTTCACTGTGCCAAATCTAGTTTTGGTGTGAAACTCTTTTTTGTTTTTCCTTGTTTTTAGCATCCAACGTGTTTTCTGGTTGGACAGTAGTGCTAGAAGTGTTTATTTATATAAAAAAATCCCGCTGAACTATCTTTGAGCACCTTTCTGCTCATCACAAAAGTGATGATCCTAGAACTAGGAAAAGTTGGGCTTTCCCCTTGTTTTTCAAGTATGTCCTGGCCCTTGAAAATTGTCTGTCGAGTCTCAATGACATATTTCCTTTGTTTTTGACTTGTTTGTCTCATTTGAATGATTGTTTTTTCTTATTTGACTTACTTGTGGAGTTGAATTTCTTTTTCTTCTTTGACTTACTTATGGAGTTGAAGGATTTCTAGTTTGTTTGGGTTAATTACCTTCTATTGCTCACTCGTGCTTGTCGTCAAGGAATTAGTAGCCTCTACTTTAGAGTCCTTTTTCAATCAGTTCAAACACCTTTTCATCACGTTGCTTCTGACTTGGTTTGAATTTTTTTTCACATGAATTGGACTTCATTTTGATATCAGCTTCAATTTAGCATCATACATAAGATCACAATTTGTTTGATTTACAAGTTTAGAAGAGTGTGCATTTGTCCAGATTCAAAAGGAAAGTGAAAGTGATTTTCATTTTAATTATTTGATTTGGTTTGTATTCATATTTTTGAAAAGAGAGTGAAATTATTTCATTCGTGCATTTTTTTTAAAGCGATTTTGATTTTTGTTCGATTGAAAGAAAAGTGAAGAGTTTTTTTTTGCATTTCTTCATTCATTTCGTTCATTTCACTTTTGATTTCATTTCAAAGTAATTTGTTTTTTTCATTTGTTACAACTTACTGAAAAAGAGAAATTTTCTCATTTTTTCAATAAGCTGCATTTGGGGAAAGTGAGTTTAATTTGAAAAATTGCATTTCGTAGTTTTAAACTAGTTTGGGGGGGAGTATTTTTTGTTTCATTGATTGCACTATTGTTTGCATCTCTTCCATGAATAGTTTAAACTTCATTGAAATGAAAATATATTCTTTTTTCATTTAGTCTACATTATAGGATTCAGGTGATAGTGATTTTGAGCCAAAAAACTGAAACGTAACTCAAGATCAACTTTAAAATTTACCCAATCTAACTTAAGGAGAATTTTAAATTAACACAAACATTTAGAGGTCTAGGCTAGAGATGTGTTCCGATGTTGTTAACCATATTAGCTGTTGCTAACAATTTGTATTACATTCCTGGGGTGATATATCGTCCTAAGTATGGAAGTGTATAGGACTATGCTCCATGCATGGTAAGTATAAGGGGACACTCTCATCATACGGTTACACATTATAAAGCACTACTACAGATCTAACTCCCACATACAGTCGAGTATATATTGGGAGACCCCACTAGGTTACAAACCTGCCATAGGTAACCGAGTCAGCTGGCTTGTAGACGTGATACATTGAACACAAAATTCATGGATATTGGTTGTCGTATGTTAAGTCCTTGGTAAATTTATTTTCTAAGGTGTATATTGCAGTTCACAGATACCTGGTAATCATTTATGCCTAGTTCACCCTTTTTGATTTATTTTAATTTCTAAAATTTACTTCCCACAGAATAACATTTTACCCATGCACAGATCCTTAGAATATCTTAGGTTGAGACTAATGACATCTGTTCTTGACTTTTCCAATCAAGGAAATCCCTTTGACAGGAATATTGGTCCTTTTCCTTCTTTTGGAATGTTGGTGCTCCCTATATGGCAACATTTTCCCTCCTGAGATTAACCATTGGTTTACCAGTTTGGTTATTTTCAACCCCCATGGTTCCAAATGTCCAAGGTTCTTCTCAACCAAGTTATCCTCCACGTGAATAGTGTCAACCTCATGTTGATCCTAAAGTTGACCCCTCACCTTCTTCACCTATTTCTTCACCCCATTCTTCCTCTTCGCCTGGTGAAAGTATGGACTCTAGTAACCAGGAAGCTAAGAAGAAGAAGAAGAGGACAAAGAATAAGAAGCCAAATAAGCAAGGGGGGAACCAAGAAACTATTGTTGATGATGAAGCTAATGTTGAAAACCTTCCATTCTGTCCCAAAAAGTCAAATTCCCTTGAAATTTATGTAAGGGTGACCACCTTCTTAGAGATTGTCCTGGTATTCCCAAGATATTTTAAGTGTGGTCCACTGGCTCACATCATCATTTGTCATTGGCCTCTGGAGATCATGCTGGTGATAAAACCTCAACTGGTGATAATAAGGCCCATAAGAAAAATGTTAAAGTCAAATTTCCTTGTAGGTTATGTGAAGGGAATCATCCCATTCACCTTTGTCCTTATATGGATGAAGCCTCCAAAGCTTTGGATAACATTACAGCTTCTTAGACATGTATTCCTGCTGGCTATGGGAAGCTTTCCTCTAATCCTTCAATAGTTGATCAAGTGATTGATCAGAATCCATTTCAGATTAATCCCACTCTCTCTGGAAGTGAATCAAATGAGTCCATTATCGACCCACCATTGGTTGAGAAAACAATTGAACTGAGTCCACCTTCAGTGGATCATGATTTTCCCATAGAGGGTGAACCCCATACCACTCAAGTTCCTTTTGTTTCTTTATATTCCCATGAATTGGAGGGAAATCCTACTATTCCCACAGTACATGAGGGTGATCATCTCATTCATGTAACACGCTTGGGCCTTCCTCCCGTTCATGTAACACACTGGAGGAGTTCTCATGTTCCCACGACACCCCCCCAAGTAGTCTGGTCGCTTCCTTTGATTGGAGTCGACTGACATAATATTGTCTTCCTTCTTACATTCCCTTTGAGAGCATATTAAAGGATTATAATGTGGTTGTACCTAGCACAATAATAAATGAAGGTGCATCTGTTAGTATTTTGTCCTCAACTACTTGGAAATATTTCGGTTCTCTACAGCTTGCGCCTATTACCCAGAATATGTTGGAATTTAACAGAGGAACCAGTCAAGCGCTGGGGATCCTTCTAAAGTTTCCTATTACTTTTGGAGGAAAGAGTGTCTATATAGATGTGATAGTTGTCCAAGGCCCTTTTGATTTTAACTTACTCCTTGTCCATGACTATACTTATGTCATGGGAGCTCTTGTCTCTTGTCTCTTTCACGTTATATATATTCCACATGAAGGAAGGATTGTGACCATTGATTAACTGTCATTAATTAGTACTAATTTGGCTCCCAATCAACCATAATCCCTTAATTATCCTTCAAATTTAAGTGGTATTTTCCCCACCACAGTTTAATTATGTGGCCACATGTTCCATGCCTGCGTCTACTGATGATCTAGTCAGTGATATAGTGCATCATGTGCTAGGGGAATTACACCCTGATTTCTAGAGTGTTGCTCTCCCATCTGATGAGAACCTCTTGGAAGCAATGACCTCTTATGGGCCATGATCAAGTTTATAGATCACAGTTCCTTTTCTTGTGCCAAGCTCCTTAAAAAATGAAACAAGGTCTTCAAAGAAGAGTTCCTTTTTTTGTGTCAAGCTCCTTAAAAAATGAATCAAGCTCTCTGGAGCATAGTTCCTTCTCTTGTGTCAAGCTCCTTTAAAAATGAAACAAGTTATTATGAGGATAGTTCTTTTACTGTTTCAACCTCATTAAAAAATGAAACAAGTTCCTTATGAGGATAATTATTTTACTATGACAACCTAATTAAAAAATGAAATAGTTCCTTATGAGGATAGTTCTTTTACTGTTTCAACCTCATTAAAAAATCAAACATGTTCCTATGACCATAGTTCTTTTATTCTGTCAAGCTCATTAAAATGAAACAAATTTCCTTTCAATTTGAGTCTTTGATTAGATCTCGTAAATTCGTAGTCGAGTCTTTCACTTGATCTCATAATTGAACCTTCATTCCATCCACCTTTTTATGCACAAAAATCCTCTTTGTGGACAGAGAAAATCCCTCTAGCCCTAGGATGGGTCTAGTAACAAAGGGAACAATCTAACACCTGATTTCCTAGATTGTAAATGAACAGAAAGCATATGGTGTAATATTCCAAAATTTGCATACAAGCAAATTGGAATATTAGATTTTGATGCTTTCACCTAGGAGTGGAATAAATGGGTAAGGAGGCCCATGAACAATGAAATATGAATAAATTCCACCTTAATGAGGAAGGAGATCACCTTAGGAGCTGTATTTTACACTTTTAGGTGTGAACAAGGGCAAAATAGATGTGGACATAGTCAAGTTTGACTAAGTCAACATCCATTCTTGAGGAGGAAGAGATCACCCAAGTAAACTAGCTCAATGTGAACAAGGATCAGCCTAGACACACATATGAGAATTGGATTGAAGACCCCATAGTGTGAAAAGAGGCATTGTAGGTGGATTAGTCCCAGTTGACCAAGTCAACAGTGCTGCTACAAAGGGGAGGGAAGCCAACAAGGACAGCACAGTTTTGAAGGAGGAATCTTCACTAGGAAGTCACCTCAACAATGTGTGGGGTCCGGGGTGAGGAGGCTCACCAAATATAAAAAGGAGGGAATATAATCAAGGAGATAATTTAGTAATTATATATCTTTGGTATTTTGACTACTTGCATGCTTTAGTTTTTTAGCTGTGGTTGCAGCACTGTTTAGTGCAAGGAATTCCCGGGTAGGGATTCCATCCTCTCTTTGGGTCAGCTTGCTTAAGGGATCTAAGGGAAGGATCAAAGCTTCAATTTCATCATTTGGATTAGATCCAATCAGCCATATACATCTACAACGCATTTCCCTTTAGAAACTACGTCATTTATGCAGGTGCAGCAGTAGCAGGGTTGGAGCCCTAGCTTTTGAGCTAGTATTTGAGGAGGAGGTGTTTATTTCCCTCCAAAAGATCTAATAAGGAGGGCCTTTGGCCAATTTATGTATTGATCAGATATTTTATGTTTTATTCAATCATTTTAATATATATTTGCAGTATATTGCGTTATTTTCTGCAGTACTACTTTCCATACATGTGTAATGCCAGAAACCCTTTCCAGGTGTCTTGTTTCTGCTGTAAAAGAGGTTAAACCTCCCTTTCTTTGCTTTATGATTAATATAAAATTACGACCAGTATTATTTAATCATTTTGTGTAGAAACCCTCATGGGAATTACGCTCTCATAGTCTTCAGAAATTCTGCAGTTGAAAGTCATGGGATTGGGGTGTTTTTGAGCTATCTCTAGCTGGGGAGATCTATTTAAATTAGCTAGAATGATTTTTTTAAGATCAAATTTGGTATGGGAGATGTATAATGTATAAACCATGGGATCCAAGTCCCATTTCCCATATTTATTGCGCTATTTTCTGAAAATGATGTTTTTATGGCCCAGAATGTTGCATTTCCTCACTCTGGGAGAGAATAGTGAGGCAGATCTCTACTACTGATCATTCATTTTCTGGTTAAATTTTCCTTGTGCATCTTATGAGCTGATATATGTTGTTATTTCCATGATTTTTTGAAGCCCAAACTTTGGAATACCTTTAGATATTCTTATTGTTGTAGAAAATCCTAGTTTTGGGATATTACATTGGTATCAGAGCTGCCATCTTGGCTCAGCCTGTGGATTTTAGATCCAATTAGAAGATCAGAAGAAGACGGGAAAAAAATTATGGAGAGGATGAGATTACTCTCATCCCTTTTCATATCTAAGAAGAATGAAGAAAGATGCAATGAAACTCTAAAAGGGTTTCAAGGAAGAGAAATTTGTAGTGAGATCTCCAGGAGGTTTCAAGATGAAGAAAGAGGTGCATGCACTTCCCATTCTCATATAGAAAGAGGAGAGCAATAAGACCCCATGGAAAATGAGATCCTGAGTGGATATTTGGTAGAATACAAGTGTCAACCTAGGACTGTCAAAGAGATCTTAGATCTTCCTAAGTTTATCCAATCAAGAGAGGAAAGAAGGCCATGCAGCAGCAAAATGATAAGGGGCACTAGATTCCTATTGTCTGCCTTTGATGGATCACCCCTATGTATAGTAGAATCTTGGGTGATGAGGTTAAAGGCACTTTTCCCATTACATCCAGTAGTGGAAAAAGAGGTTGTGGAGATCTCAGCACTGCACTTGGAGGAAGAGGCAAGATCTTGGTGGTTCAGCCATGTGAATCATACAAGGGTGTCTACTCTTGCATAATTCACTCAAGGAGTAATGAAAATGTTTAACAATTAGGGATAAAAGGAGGAGGAGTCCTCTTCTCCACTTGAGGATCCTTGTATTAACGTTGTCACACTCAGAGAGGAGCAACGACCTACATTAGCAATCAAGGCAGCCATTACATTGGGGGGAGGAGCCTTTGCAGCCCTACAAGAGATTCCCACATCTCATCAAGGTATGGGAAAATTTCCACCTTTCATTATTGCAACAAATATTTCTATAAATTGTGGGAATTTATCTTCATATGACCAAGGGTCAAACATTATTTCTGAGGAAGAGCAGCAAGATTGCACTGCATTGTGCAAGATTGAGTGGTTCAAGGAAAATATGAACCATCATTCTCATGGTCCCATATTGATTTGCACACAACCATTGAGGTTGGAGTGTGATATTTTGGATGATTTCATGAACTTTGAGATGGAGTATGAGGTAGCAACTATATCATTGGAGAGGCTATCAACGCTGTCAAACAATAGAAGTGAAGGGGATTTTCCTTTATCACCTTTGGATCTTGATGGATTAAAGATGGTTATGGACATGATATCTTCTCCAAGGGATCTCCAAGAAAATGCATTTCAGAACTTCATGACATGCAAAGAAGAGGAACTGGTTGTGGAGGATGGTAGCCCACATTGAAAGAATGCCAAGATGAAGAATGATAGGAGGCTTCCACCTAGGGTTGAGTGGATGTGGGTGAAAAGCAAGAGGCTAATGAGCCACTTGCAAATTTATGATACAGGGAAGCAAGAGGCAAAGTTGCATTGGCTACTCTTGAGAGATTTTGGCCATCATGAGGAATATCCTTTTCTGAAGGGTATGAGGATAGGAGGAACTTGGTAGGGTACTTGCATCATGTGGAAGCAAGGAATGTGGATGCATTATGATGATGTGATAATTATGTTTTCACCACATGGGTTGTATGATGGAGGTATGAGGAGGCAGCAAAGACTTATGTTGCTTTGGAGGATTGGGAGAGAGCAAGGGTAGATTTTCTCTCACACTTGGCATGATGCTGTAGGAGTAGGGGATGGCACTATCATAGTGCAAGGAGGCTACTGCTTACCCTTATATGATTTGGAAGTACTTCCACTTAGAAGGAACTTCTTGTATGCAACAACATTATGGGGGAAGTCTTTGACATGGGGCATGTCAAAGAATGGATTTATGAGTTGGCAGGAGCCTATTTTCATAGGCCAACAAAATTGTCACTTTGGAGCAGGGACTTGTTGATGGAGTGATCCGAGGACCACTTCATAATTGATGCATTGGGTGGACATGGAGGAGATTAGATTGATAGAGTAGTGTATGAATTCATCTATTAATGTTGTATGCTCTTCTTGACTTGGACTTCCAAGCATGGGGAGGGGGATCTTTAGGCAGCATATGGTATATTCCTCTTCATAAGTGTATGTCATATCACTATGGAGGGCTCATTTATGGATCCTATCACCACCTAACTTTAATTGCATGGTAAGAATTCTGTTTTCGCATTTATTGATTGTTCAACACAATATTTTCATGCTCTTACTATTTACTTGCAATGCATTGCTCTACAAAGGGGCAAGTTTTTCTTTAGGCTCCATGGACCATTTTTGGCTAGCTATTGTGATGAAAACAACCATCTACTATATGACCTGGGGCAAGTGTTTGGTTACTCCTTGTATGTTCAGTTGATACATTCAATCATCTACTATTTACTAGTGTATGTTATGACTTACATAACAAGCCATTTGTCAAGGAACAACTTGTCAGGCTATTTTATGAAGCTGTAGTGGGGAAAACTGTGCTGTGACTACTTGGGATACTGTTGGTACCTTCCAACACCACATGAAACCTTTAGTCTTTATTGCATTTTAATGTTGATCATGAGCCCATTTACTGATGTTTCTCTTGTCTTTATGGGGAGCATGATTGGGGGAGGAACACATTGGGTGGATGTGTTCTTGGGGGAGGAGCATCCCCACACTTTTTGCATTACATGTTCTAAGGGAAGCATGGGAAGAGACATGGCCTCTACAAAAAAATATTTTTTTCTTAATGAGGAATGCCATGAGGTGGATGGGATGCCATATGGTGGTGATTTCTTATCCCTCATGTATGAGATGGTTTGGGCCAGCTTGATTCACAACGCCAGAAAAGGGACCTTTGGAGGTCTAGTTTCCTTCTTGCCATTTGAGGGAGACATTATTACAGCCCAAGATCAAAAAATTCTTTGCACTTATCTTAAGTGGAGAGGAAGACAACGTGGGGCATGCTATCTTGTCTACCATGTTCAGATTTTCAGCCCACCTATTATGCATGAGCTCAAGGTGGAAGAGATCCTTCATGAGTTGCCATCCGGGAGGGTGACTCATTTGGTTTGGTTGATAGCTTGGGGAGGGGAGATTCAAATGGGGATGATGAACCCAAATCTATGTCAGCCCTCATGCCTCAAGAGGACCTTTAAACAACCCATTTTTGCCTCCATCGATGTTTTATTGTCACATGATGTCAGCTATTTGGAATGTTTCCAAATAGATAGCTTACACACTTGGGAGGGGCAACTTGGAGATGTATTGATGGAACAACACCTTGATCTCTGGGGGATCTTATCATATGAGGATTCTATAGGGAAAGAAGAGGAGTTTATTCAGCCCTAAATTTGCAGTTTCTTGAGGACAAACAACATTTGAGGCGGGGGGGGGACTGTAATATTCCAAAATTTGCATACAAGAAAATTGGAATATTAGATTTTGATGCTTTCACCTAGGAGAGGAATAAATGGGTAAGGAGGAACATAAACAATGAAATAGGAATAAATTCCACCTCAATGAGGAAGGATATCACCTTAGGAGTTGGATTCTTTTAGGTGTGAACAAGGGCAAAATAGATGTGGACATAGTCAAGTTTGACTAAGTCAACATGCATTCTTGAGGAGGAAGAGATCACCCAAGTAAACTAGCTCAATGTGAACAAGGATCAGCCTAGACACACATATGAGAATTGGATTGAAGACCCCTTAGTGTGAAAAGAGGCATTGTAGGTGGATTAGTCCTAGTTGACCAAGTCAACAACTTTGCTACAAAGGGGAGGGAAGCCAACAAGGACAACACAATTTTGAAGGAGGAATCTTCACTAGGAAGTCACCACAAAAATGTGTGGGATCCGGCGTGAGGAGGCTCACCAAAGATAAAAATGAGGGCATAGCATCAAGGATATCATTCATTAATCATCTATCTTTGGTATTTTGACTACTTTCATGCTTCAGCTATTTAGCTGTGGTTGCAACATTGTTTAGTGTAAGGAATTCCCAGGCGGGGATTCCATCCTCTCTTTGGGTAAGCTTGCTTAAGGGATCCAAGGGAAGGATCAGAGCTTCAATTTAATCATGTGGATTAGGGCCAATCATCCATATACATATATAGCACATTTCCCTTCAGAAACTGTGTCATTTATGCAGGTGCAACAGTAGTAGGGTTGGACCCCTGGATTTTGTGCTAGTATTTGAGGAGAAGGTTTTTATTTCCCTCCGGAAGATCTAATAAGGAGGGCCTTTGGCCAATTTATATATTGATCAGATATTTTATGTTGTATTCAGTCATGTTTAATACAGAGTTGCTATAGACTGCATTATTTTCTGTAGTACTACTTTCCATACATGTGTAATGCCGGAAACCCTTGCCGAGTGTCTTGTTTCTGCTGTATAAGAGGTTAAACCTCCCTTTATTTGATTTATGATTAATATAAAATTATGATCATTATTATTTCATCATTTTTTGTAGAAACCCTCATGGGAATTATGCTCTCATAGTCTTCAGAAATTCTGCAGTTGAAAGTCATGCGATTGGGGTGTTTCTAAGAAATCTCTAGCTCGGGAGATTAGTTTAACTTATCTAGAATGATTTGTTTAAGTTAAAATTTGGTATGGGAGATTTATAATGTATAAACCATGGGATCCAAGTCCAATTTCCCATATTTATTGCGTTATTTTCTGAAAATTATGTTTTTATGGCCCAAAATGTTGCATTTCCTCACTCCGGGAGAGAATAGTGAGGCAGATCTCTACTAATGATCATTCATTTGCTGGTTAAATTTTCCTTGTACATATTATGAGATGATATAAATTTTTATTTCCATGACTTTCTGAAGCCCCAACTTTGGAATATCTTTAGATATTCTTATTGTTGTAGAAAATCTCGGTTTTGGGATATTACATATGGAGATGGCCTACCTCGATCTAATGTTGCTCCTCACTCAAGTCCTTTGACCCTCACTGTCACCATTGCTTAGTTACTTGAAAAAAATATCAAAAAACACAAAACATGAAAGGACAACATGTATTTTACACAAACAATCTATCTAGTTGATCAAGGTTTTAGAGTCGGTCTCTTCATACCTCCGTCAGAGATCAAAATTTCTTTTGTTGCATTTCATTTTAGGTGTCTCATTCACTTCAGTCATTTTCATTCCATTAGGAGCATTGATCATCTGACGATAGGATATTTTCACTCATTTTTCTCATGTCTTGTACCTGCTGGTTCACATTTGTTCATCAAAGTCCATCAAAATCATTTTACAGTCAATGACAGTCAGTGCTTGGTCTTCTGGTGGGCAAAGAGTTTTTTTAGGGTTTTCAGTCTCATTAGGTCTAGGTTTTCACAAATTTAGTCTTCAAAGTGTCCAAAAATGCTAGCAGGTACAGAGGGAGGTTCAAAATAATGTTTTCATTTCAAAAATTTCATCGTTATAATGTAAGATCTTGACTTTTCTTCAAAACTCTGTTTTGAAGAAAAATCGTCATTTTCATCTTTTGTAATAAATACCATGTATATTTTCAAAAAATTTCATCTGTCAAATTCTTCAGGCGCAGCCCTAGTCGCCTTTGCCAAATTCCATGTCAGTCATCCCTGCAAAAATTGACAAAAGTTTCGTCATTCAAGTCAAAAAGGTCAAAGTGGAAACAAAAAACAGAATTTGTATTAAAAATGTGAAAGTGCCAAAGTTCTGCAACATTAAAAAGGTGGGTTGGTAAAAATGAAAAATCAAAATGCATTGATATATAAGATATTTTCAACGTTCAAATTTCATTTTCACGCTAAAGATAAGAGAGAAGTCGAGTTGAAGTGTGGAAGAGCAAAAACCGCGAGTTAGAGGCTGGACTGTGTATTGGAGTTGCTGCGTGGCGCGTTGGGAGAAGGCGCGACACATACAGCAGTCGCGGTGCATAGAGCCGCTCCTTCCTTTGCAAAATATAACGTGCACGGTGCAATCATCAGGTGCGGCGCACTGGGTTGTGCATGCGACGCACAGAGTTGTCAAGCAAAAAATCTCATCACTGCTTCCAAAAATCAAAACGACTCAATCTCTTTTGCTCTGAGTAAGTTCGACTGACCTTGCCATTGCTATTAGCTTGTGTTTGGTGTTGTTTGGAGGGAAGTATATAAGAGTTTGATTGGTGAAATTATAAACCCTATAATTTTGTGGAAAAATGCTCCTAGGGTTTGAGTTTGTTTGTTAAAGTTTGATTTTGGTGCCAATTAGTTCAAATCCCATTCCTCACCTGTGATTCCTTTGCCCCTCATTGTCATATCAGTATTGTCAATCCCCTATTCCCCTATATCCCAAAACCACTCATCCCCAAGTCCTATTATCCCTATCCCTAAACCCTACCATTCCCTATCACTCTCCTTCTCTCAATTCACTTATAAAATCCCCAAACCCCAGATTCCCAAACACTGTTAAGTGACTGTTACTACACCTTAATTTCACTTGAAAAATCTCCATTATACCCATTGCCCATATTTACCACATTCCTTTCCTATTTGGCACACATTTGGAAATTGGAGGAAAAATACACCAAAGTCTTGTTTTCACCTCAACAAGCCAAACATACACTTGACATATACTTTGCAACACCATGGAGACGGACACAGATTCATCATATGAACAAGACAGTGACTCTACCACTGAGTTTCATGCACCGAGAAGGCCTCGTAAAGGTGGAAAACATGTGAGAGAAGAACCCACCTCTTTGAACCAGTTGTAGGCTTGCCCACTTGCCATGGCATGTTTTTGAGAGCAGTCATGTTATCAGTACTGTGAGATGATTGCTCAGATTCAACATCATCACGAGTTAGCCCGGTTGTTTGTTTTACATTTGCATGATGGTCAGGTAACTCTTGCTGGTGTAAACTTCACCTTGACACCAGAAACCATATCTCAGGCAACAGGAATACCGAATGTAGGTGAAGAGTGGAACAAGAGACAACAGGTGGACAGAGTGCATTATGAACCTTACATCAGGCCTAGCTATGTGAGACAGCTCAGCAGGGTATTTCCATTCTGGTTTCTGAAGGAATCCTATGCGCCTTTGATGAGACTCATTATCAGATACTTCAGTTGTGAAGGCCGGTTTTCATGCCTGTATGCATACCACATTAGATTATTGATGCATTTCACGAGAGTGAGGATGATGAACATACCGTATTTCATGTGCCGCAACATCGAGAGGATGACTACTCTTGTGCAGAAGAATACTCCCGAGCAACAGTACAACAACATTTACCATTATGCGCTCATCGAGATCATTGTTGTACATCAGCTTGGATTGCAGGGAATTGCATGGGAAGATTTCATTTCCCATGACTTCTTCACAGCCCCTCAGCCTCCTCCAGAGATTTTTCATGAGCCAGGTGAACCTTCACATTAGTTTGAAGGTCCCGAGACAAAGCCTATCAGTGTGCCAGTGTATGTCACTTATCAGAGAGGCACGAGAGTATTGTTTGCAGCAGCCCGACGAGTATTATCTCCACCCGGGGTGGAAGGGGTCTCATTTCCGTCATCAGCAGCACAGGTATAGGATAGAGGAAAGAGGCCCATGCAGGATTAAGGCCCTTCAGAAGGCTGAGATACTGATTTCATATTGATTGATGAAGTTGAGCTCTCCAAGCTCAAAACTGAGAGAGATTATTCAGGAGCAGAAAGATGAAATTGATACATTGAACGACAAGTTGCAGAGAGCTCAGTGGATCATAAAATATCTGGAGAAGTGCAAAAAATAGTTGGAGGATCAGCAGACGATCATGGAGTTGCAAAACATCCATGAGAACCGACAAGCTACCTAAAGAAGCCCATCCGAGATGACACCTATTGAGCGTGAGATCGAGGTTGATAGAGAGACTTGGCTTGAGAGGGTCAAAATTCATCTTGAGAACCTGTTGGAGAAGGCAAAAAAAGATAAGAACATGCTCAGGCACATGAAGAACCACTATTGGGCGTGCATGAATGTTTGCAAAGCGAAGATTAAAATCCTGAAGTCAAGGTTGAGGAGGGCACTGAAGCGTCGCAAAAAACATGATAGGCTCCAAATCTTGGCCGAAGCTTCTTTGGATGAGCATAGCATTTGATCAGGGACCTTTAGCCCAAATTTCAAGGAATTTGGGAAAAAAATTTTCAATTTTGAATTTTTTGGTCACAAAACAGGTTTTTCTGCCCGACGCGTAGCGCCACCTGGCGCGCGCTTATAATTGGCAACTCTTCAGGGGGGAAAATTTGCATTTCTAAGTTTTTCATGTAAATTTATGCATGCCTATGAATTACCTAAGGATTTCATCAAGTTCTAGGTTGCCTAAAGGGTAAAAAACACCCTAAAAATGACCTTTCTACCACTTTTTTCACCCACAGGAAGAAGTGTTGGGAGATTGAACTTTTGGAGGAGAAACTGGCAACCAAATCCATAAATTCTACTTGGGTTGGAAAGTAGACAGGTAGGGATTTCCAATGAGCTATCATGAGCTCAATTTTGACTTCGGGAAGGGCCTCAAAATCAGCTCCAAACTTGTGCTACACATACAGATTCCAGGCACGGCGCATAGAGAATTTTGGCCTATTTTTCACTCAGCAGCTCCAAATTTCGCCTAGTCTTGGCCAGTTTCACTTTTTCATGTAATTTTTTATGCACCTTAATGTAATTTCATGTCCTTGATGTAATTTTGGCACATTTTTACTCATTCTAGAAGATTCATTCACCAAAAGGTGAAATGTAATTGAATGGATCAGTTTCCTAGCATATAGAGCCAAGTTGTTTCATTACCTATTTTCTAGTTCCTAGTTTAGATATGGTTGAAACAACTCCTAGAATGATGAGCTTTACCCCTAGAGGCATGGGAATGGGTTAGGCTTGTTTATATGATGTATTTTCTCAGTCATTTTCAGGGTTGGACATTTGGGATTGCTTGGCACTTCATTGTACATTTCATCTCTACACTTTTGGCAAAGGAATAGACTAGGGTCCGCAGCACTTTTTGGGATCCATGTGGCTCTTTGTTTTGATGGTGTTTTTCTCTATGTAATTTTAAGTTCACTGATGTTTATGTGTATCATTTTCCCTTCTCTTTCTTCTAAAATTAAACAAATCAGTGTTTAAAGGTGGAATTCAGTAGCTTGCTTTGCTCTGCCTTCAATTTTGTTTAATTTTTCATGTTTTCATATGTTTGAGGAGGACTCTTGAGATCCTCTTTCCCTCTTCAGCTCCTCACCAGTATGATCCATCCATTCACTTGATCGAAAGTATCAAACTATTATCTTCCTTGCCCCAATCAGAACTCTGCAAAAGCTAGGCCTAATCCCCGCACCCAAAACTGCCTTTCCCTTTGATCCAACAAAAACCCTCAAAATCAAAATCAAACTCATTTACTTATATACCTAGCCTAAAATTAGCTTTTATTTCAGTCATCTCAAGCCCTATTGATTACTTTTCACTGAGATTGACCCGGAGAGAGCCCTCTCCTGTTCTGGTAGGGCTAACTACCAGACTGAGCGTGGTTTGATGTTACCCTGAACTCTGCCTTCTTTCAGCCTGAGGTAGATTTAGGTAATAACATATTGGCGACCATACTGGGGATGAAAATGGTTTGCTTGTTGGTGTTATTTGTTTTATAAGCTACAGTCGGAGCCTAAAGTTATCCCAGGTAGCCTTCAAAACGCTCTTGCTTTGCATTAGCGAAAGTAGATAAACGTTGCTTCAGTCAATATCCGGTCTAGTTTGTAATCGTGACACTTGACTTGTGAATTTCCCCAGTACATCAGATCGTTCTGGAATTTTGGGTGATGAGTCTATAATTTGATAGGCTGAACAAGTTGGTTTTGTCCCTTTGATTTTGAAAATAATTCAACACACTGGCTTCCAGAAGACATACTAGAGAAAATCCAGATCCCGATCCACCTCCAGTGTATGAAAATCCCAATTTGATTTCAAGAATCCTTCGTCGAGAAAGTCTCGTGATTCCTCTGTTCAAATCTGACTCATGCCCCGCTGTGTTTGAATTCCTTGAAGATATTGAGTTTAATGAACAATTTGAATTGTCGTTGTTTGAGACTAAGTCTAAAAGTGCTATTGATTCTACTGTCATAAAGCCATAGTTTATCAAGTATCTTGAAATTGAACAGGCTAATAGATCCATTGATAGTTACATCTTGAATATTCAAAATTCCATTGTGGCAACAAACATTCCTGAGTTCATAGAGTATGCATCTAAAACTTCCAATACCAGCTATTTCCATCAAGTAAGTTCCACACCAAACTCTTCATCCTCATCAGTCTCAAGGCAACCATCTACTCATCAACACAGCAGCTATGTTATCGTCTTCTCCAATTTTATACTCTGACATACACCTCACACATCTAACAAGCCCTACTCCACCCGTTTCTCCAAGACAGATTATAAATCCACCAAGAGCAATGGCTGCTAGATTCTCACCCCTTGTCTTGCCTCCAAAATTGGATGCTATGCCCACGGATTATCAAATTAAAATCCCATTGTTTGATGTCACTCCTCAAAGTGTTGCTGCTCAGTAGCATATTGATAGAGTGGCAGACTTCTTTGATCTTCATGAAATCGACGAAGAAAATGTGACCATGAGATTGTTTGTGAAAACTTTTGGAGGCGAAGTGAGAAAATGGTTCAGAGATTTGCAGCCTAGAAGTATTGCTACATTGGCCGAGCTGCAGAGAAAATTATTAGATCGGTGGGAAGTAAAGAAAGATCCTCTTCAGATCACTTCCGAGTATACCAAGATCAAGCGCAATGTAGGTGAGTTAGTCCAAGACTATTGTGTTAAATGTAATGTGGTTTATAATGCAATTCCTAATGATTTAAGGCCATCTAGGAAGTCATATTTGCTTAAATTTCTTGATGGTTTTGATCCGGACATGGCCTATTTATTATGAGAAAGAGATCCCCCCACTTTGGAGGAGATGCAGAAAATTGCGGTGAGTGTTGAAGCTAATTTGAATGACAAGAGAGCTAGATTGAGAGCATAAAAGAAAGTCGCAATAAAAGAAGAAGATTCTACTTCAGATCAAATACTTCGCAAGGTGGAAAAGATGTTTGAAATATTGACACTTGATAAGCCCGAACCGCAGATCAGAAATCCAAATTTCCGTGGACAGCAGCAACTACAATTCCGGATTAAACAACGAGAGCAACGAGCACAAGAACTGCCAGCACAACAACAGGTAAAAACTCCTTTGCAGTAGAATTTTGTTGGCCCCGAATCATATGATGAAGATAATGTAATTGGAGAATAAAATCACTTTTTTACCCCTGATGATATGCTAACCTTTATCACCGAGTATGATGAGTATGCATAAAATTCAACTGAACAAAAGGATGAGGATTTTATATTGGCAAATGATGCAGCTCTTGAAGAAGAGTCGGATGAGTATCAGAGAGGTTATATGAATGCTTTGTCTCGCCCAACAATACAAATTTCACTTTGAAACAGAGATGTGTCTATGAACCCAATCCAAAAAAGAAAATAAGTTTCAGCACCAAAGACTGATGCACAGAAGAAGGGAAAGGATGTAGCTGATCCTACTACAAGAAAGTCTCTAGCAGCAAATGAAAGATCTAATCAACCAATTGTATCGAAAGAGAAAGTTGAAAAGAAGGATGCTCCAGCCAAAGAGGTAGAAAAAACTTCAGCTTTTAACTTAGAGAGTGAGATTTCTAAGTTAAAAGTTTCCATTCCTTTGAATGAGTTAATGAGAAATAGTAGCTACAAGGGTCAAGTCTCTAAAATTTTGAATTTCGATCCAATGTCTGATATCGTGAACGTGGAAGATGATCAGCCTGAGTTGATATTTGGTCCAGCATTGGATGGTGAGTCTCCCGATAGCGATGTGCCCCATTTTTATATCAGTCTCAGATTGCATGATTTTGTGTTGCATAATGCCATGTTTGATTCTGGAGCTTCCCATAATCTCATGCCGAGGGCGATCATGGAGAAATTGGGATTGGACATCACTAGGAAATATCATGATCTATATTCTTTTCATTCCAGTAGAGTAAGATGCATCGGGCTCATCAAATATTTGGTGGTTAGTTTAGATCAGATTCCTACGAAGAACATTTTGATGGATGTGGTTGTGGCAGACATACCTCCTAGATTTGGCATGCTTCTTTCCAGATCTTGGGGAGCGAAGTTGAAGGGAAAATTACAGCTTGATTTCTCCTATGCTACCATTATTGTGTTCAGTCAGATGAGAAGATTATATCGGGAGAAAAAAATGAAGTATATGATCACCAACCAGGAGAAACCGGTAAATCATCCGATAAATTATGTACATACATATTTAGAGTCTTTTGTGTTGTATTAAGATAGTTTCAATGATGTAGATAGTCAGTTAGTTGAAGCAGAGGAAATTCTGGAGATCACATAAAATTTTAGAGAAGTTTTGATGAAATAAAGGCAAGAACTTGAGAGTTCCGCTGAGCAATCAGTTGCCCGACAGCAGCAGAAATTTGATGGAAAGCAAGAAGAAATAATAGAGCAAACAAAATTTCAGCACTTGGAATAAGATGAAAATGGTTTATGGACTATGGATTTCGATGGTGCAGTTGGGAGTGACGGTGCTAGAATTGGTATTTGGGTACGTAGTCCTTTTTCTGCCCCAAACAAGGTACAGAGTAATGTGAGGGTTTGTTCTTACAAATTAGCATTTGATTGTTCGAATAATGAAGCAGAATATGAAGCTTTGATTGCTAGTCTGAAAATACTTAGAAAGTTGAATGCTAAGAGAATTGCAGTGTATGGCGACTCCGAGTTGGTAATTAAGTAAGTGAAGGGTGAGTTTAAAGCCAAGAATCCTTGAATGCGAGCTTACCGAAAAGTTGTTCTTGATATCTTGAAGTTGTTTTCAGACTATACTTTGACTTGTATCCCTCGTATTTAGAATGGTATTGCAGATGCTCTTGCTAAGGCAGCAAGTAATTTTAAGATCCCAATGAACTCAAGTAACAAGTTTTAAATCCATGTAAAACATCGTCCAACTGTCCCGGAAAACCAAAGGCATTGGCAAGTATTCCAAGATGATGATGAGATTGATGAATTTCTGCAGAACAAAGGCAAATTCAAAGAGACTTCAATTGACGTGGAGCCTGATGATGGTGAGGCTGATGTGAAAATAAATCAGATGGAAGTATTACAACTGAAAGATAATGTCATTCCTAAGGGTTTGATACCTTTAGAAGAAATTTTTGATCAAGATGACGTAGCTAGTAAACCAACCTTGTGGCCAACCGAAAAGGGAGTTGAAGACATGAACATTGGATCAGCTGAGAATCCAAAGATGGTGAAGTTGTCCAAGGCATTGCCACCAGAGGTAAAAGAAAAATATGTTAGTTTATTGTCTTCTTTTGCTGATGTATTTGCTTGGGACTATTCAAATTTAAATACGTATGATACAAATATAATTCAGCACACCATTCCTATCAAACCAAATCAAAATCCCTTCAGGCAGAAGTTGAGAAGGATAAATCCGAAATTGCTGCCCTCGATTGAGAAAGAGGTGAATCGATTATACAAGGCTGGTATAATTGTTCCTATCAGATTTTCAGATTGGATTTCCAATTTGGTTCCCATCTGTAAGAAGACAAGTGAGATTCCTTTGTGCATTGATTTTAGGAATTTGAACAAGGTTTCTTTGAAAGACAATTATCCATTGCCCAAAATGGATCACATATTGCAGTGAGTAGTTGGAGCATCTCGTATGTCACTACTCGATGGTTATTCTGGGTATAACCAAACTCTGGTCCATGAGGATGATAGAGACAAAACAGCATTCACCACTCCGTGGGGAACTTTCCATTATGCTAAAATTCCTTTCGGTTTGAAGAATGCTGGTGTGACATTTCAGCGTGCAATGGACATGGCATTTGCGAATGAGAAAGATGTTTTCCTTGTTGTTTATCTTGATGATTTGATGATCTTTTCCAATTCTGATGAAGAGCACCTTTACCATCTGAAAATTGTTTTTCAGCGATGCAGAAAGTATGGTGTGTCACTCAATCCGAAAAAGAGTTTGTTTGCCATGGATGAGGGCAAACTTCTTGGTCATATTATCTCAAAATATGGCATCTGTATTGACCCAGCACGAGTTGAAGCAATTCATAAAATTGATCTTCCCCGGAACAAGAAGGAGATTCAGTATTTCAATGGTAAGATGAATTTTTTACGCCGCTTTGTGCCTAACCTTGCTGAAAATTTAAGAGAAATTACAGAAATTCTTAAGAAAGACAATGCAGTAAAGTGGAGTGAGGAGGTGGTAAAGTCTTTCAAGCTATTAAAGTTGGTTCTTTCTTCAACTCCTGTTTTGATCAACCCGGATTACACTCAGGACTTTATTTTGTTTTCATTTGCTTCAGAGTATACTATGGCAGCAATATTAATGCAGAAAAGAGATGGGCATGAAAAACCAATTGCTTTTTTCAGCCGTACTATAAGAGATGCAGCCTTAAAATATAACATCATTGAAAAGCAAGCTCTTGCTCTTGTGAAGGCGTTGAAATATTTTTGAGTATATATTCTGCATTCTCATATCATTTCTTATGTTCCTAACACTGCTGTAAAGGATGTTTTAGTGCAAACAGATCCAAAAGGGAGACGAGGTAGATGGATTGTAGCCTTGTTGGAGTATGATGTGGAGATAAAACCCACAAATATTATCAAAGGACAAGGGATGGCAAAGCTAATGGCTGAATCTAATTTACACGCCTTGGAAATCAATCTTATTGCTACTATGTCTGAGGAGAATGAGGAAAGTTCATCAGTTTAGGTATCAGACATCTTTGTGCTTTCTCCTTGGTATTCAGATATTGTATATGTGCTTCAAAATTTGTCACCACCGCCCGGCATGGCTAGAAAAAAAGTAGAACTCTGAAGTTGAAGGCTGCTAAATTTTGTGTTTTTAATAATTCACTCTATTGGAAAGATCCCGGTGGTGTTTTATTAAACTGTTTAGTGAAAGAAGAGGCAAAGCGGGTTATGGAGGATTTTCATAAGGGAGATTGTGGCGGTCACATTTTTTGGAAGACAACAGCCAATAATATTTTGAGAGCGGGATACTATTGGCCGACACTTTTTGCTGATGTGTATAAGACTATCAAAAGCTGTCATGAATGTCATATTTTTGAAGGGAGACAAAAATTGCAGCCTTTGCCGCTTAAGCCCATTGAAGTAAGTGCTCCTTTTCAGCAGTGGGGTTTGGATTTCATTAGCAAAATTCATCCAGCTTCTTCTAGTCAGCATAGGTGGATCCTAACAGCGACTGATTATTTCACGAAATGGATTGAGGAAATTCCCACCAGGCAAGCTACGGATTTGGTAATAATTTCTTTCCTTGAGAATAACATTTTGTCTCGTTTTGGTTGCCCGAATAAGCTAATCATTGATAACGCAGAAAATTTCAAATCAAAAAGGATGATTGAGTTTTGTGACAAGTATCATATCATTTTGGGACACTCAACCGCTTATCATCCACAAGGAAACGGCTTGGCGGAGTCTTCCAACAAATCTTTGGTCAACATCATTAAAAAGTTGCTGGAAATAAACAAGAAAGTTGGCATAAGAAGCTAGTTAATGCACTTTGGGCAGATCGAGTGAGTCAGAAGAAATCCATTTGTATGTCCCTCTTTGAGTTGGTTTATGGAGTTGATACAGTTTTTCCTACCTCTCTCGCAGTTCCGGTGGTCAAACTTCTACAGGAAGCTGGCAGTGAAGATGATCATATGCAAAGAAGAATAAATCAAATGATCCATTTACAGCAGACGAGGGAAGAAGTTTTTCAAAACACATTCAAGATGTAGGAGAGAATTAAGAAAATCTATGACAGAAAATCAAAGGCAGACAAATTTCAATTGGAAGAAGTGGTGCTAAAATGGGATGCAAGGAAGGAGGAAAAGGGTAAGCACGGTAAGTTCGAAAATATCTGGAAAGGACTCTTTAAAATTGCTGCATATCGAGGTCAGAATGCTTTTCTTCTGAAGGAGATGAACGGGGAAGATTGTCCAGGAGGGTCGGTCAATGGTCGGCTGCTCAACCGGTATCATTTCTGAGATGTTTTCTGTTGTTTACATTGTCACTATACATACCATTTATTTCAGTTTCATTGCAAGTGTGCACTATGGTCTTTTCTTCAGTTTGGGGCCCGAAGTGAAGGCTATAATTCTGAAGATGGATTGTAGCTTTGGTTTGAGTTTTTCAAGTCAGTTTTTTTAGTCATTTCAGTTTTAAATTTGAGTCAGTTTGAGTTAAGTTTTTAGTCAATAAATGAGTCAAGAGTCTTGTGTTGACTCCATAGCCCAATTGACGAAGGCACTCCCTACTCTCCCAAAAATTTGTAGTTCTTGGCACCTCCAAGGAGCTACCATCCCCATTGGAGCGAATGTTAGAGTCAGTCTCTTCATCCCTCCGTCAGAGATCAAAATCTCTTTTGTTTCATTTCATTTTAGGTGTCTCATTCACTTCAGTCATTTGCATTCCATTAGGAGCATTGATCGTCTGACGGAAGGGTATTTTCACTCATGTTTCTCATGTCTTGTACCTGTTGGCTCTCGTTTGTTCGTCAAATTCCATCAAAATCATTTTACAGTCAATGACAGTCAATGTTTGGTATTTTGGTGGGCAAAGAGTCTTTTTAGGGTTTTCAGTCTTATTAGGTCTAGGATTTCGCAAATTTAGTCTTCAAAGTGTCCAATAATGCCAGAAGGCACATGAGGGAGGTTCAAAATCATTTTTCATTTCAAAATTTCATCATTATAATGTTATATCATGATTATTCTTCAAAACTTTGTTTTGAAGAAAAATCGTCCATTTTTATCCTTTGTAATAAATTGCCATGTAATTTTCAATATTTTTAGTTGTGAAGATCTTCAGGCGCAGCCCTGGTCTCCTTTGCCAAATTTCATGTCAACCATCCCTGCAAAAAAATTGACAAAAAGTTTCGTCATTCAGATCAAAAAATCAAAGTGGAAGAGCAAAACAGAGTTTACATTAAAATGTGAAAGTGCCAAAGTTCTGCAACATAACAAAAGTGGGTTGGTCAAAATGAAAAATTTAAATGCATTGATATATAAGATATTTTCCACATTAAAATTTCATTTGCACGCCAAAGATAAGAGAGAAGCCGAGTTGAAGTGTGGAAGAGTGAAAACCATGAGTTAGAGGCTGGACTGTGTATTGGAGTTGTTGTGCAGCACGTTGGGAGAAGGCGCGACGCATAGAGCTGCTCCTTCCTTTGCAAAATATAACGTGCGTGGCGCACTCGTTAGGTGCGATGCACTGGGTTTTGCGCAGTGCACAGAGCTGTCAAGAAAAAAATCTCATCACTGCTTCCAAAAATCAAAACGACTCAATCTCTTTTGCTCCGAGTAAGTTCGACTGACCTTGCCATTGCTATTAGCTTGTGTTTGGTGTTGTTTGGAGGGAAGGATATAAGAGTTTGATTGGTGAAATTATAAACCCTAGCTCCTATGGTTTGATTTTGTTTGTCCTTTCCCCCTCATTTTCATATCAGCATTGTCAATCCCCTATTCCCCTATATCCCAAAACCACTCATCCCCAAGTCCTATTATCCCTATCCCCAAACCCTACCATTCCCTATCACTCTCCTTCTCTCAATTCACTTATAAAATCACCAAACCCCATATTCCCAAACACTGTTAAGTGACTGTTACTACACCTTAATTTCACTTGACAAAGCTCCATTATACCCACTGCCCATATTTACCACAGTCCTTTCCTATTTGGCACACATTTGGAAATTGGAGGCAAAATACACCAAAGTCTTGTTTTCACCTCAACAAACCAAACATACACTTGAAATATACTTTGCAACACCATGGAGATGGACACAGATTCATCATATGAACAAGACAGTGACTCTACCACTGAGTTGCATGCACCGAGAAGGCCTCGTAAAGGTGGAAAACATGTGAGAGAAGAATCCACCTCTTTGACCCAGTTGCAAGCCTGCCCACTTTCCATGGCATGTTTTTGAGAGCATTCATGTTATCAGTACTGTGAGATGATTGCTCAGATTCAACATCATCACGAGTTAGCCCGGTTGTTTGTTTTACATTTGCATGATGGTCAAGTAACTCTTGCTGGTGTAAACTTCACCTTGACACCAGAAACCATTTCTTAGGCAACAAGAATACCGAATGTAGGTGAAGAGTGGAACAAGAGACAACAGGTGGACAGAGTGCATTATGAACCTTACATCAGGCCTAGCTATGTGAGACAACTCAGCAGGGTATTTCCATTCTGGTTTCTGAAGGAATCCTATGTGCCTTTGATGAGACTCATTATCAGATACTTCAGTTGTGAAGGCCGGTTTTCACACCTCTATGCATACCACATCAGATTATTGATGCATTTCACGAGAGTGAGGATGATGAACATACCGTATTTCATGTGCCGCAACATCGAGAGGATGACTACTCTTGTGCAGAAGAAGACTCCCAAGCAACAGTACAACAACATTTACCATTATGCGCTCATCAAGATCATTGTTGTACATCAGCTTGGATTGCAGGGAATTGCATGGGAAGATTTCATTTCCCGTGACTTCTTCATAGCCCGTCAGCCTCCTCCGAAGATTTTTCATGAGCCAGGTGAACCTTCACATCAGTTTGAAGGTCCCAAGATAGAGCCTATCGGTGTGCCAGTGTATGTCACTTATCAGAGAGGCACGAGAGTATTGTTTGCAGCAGGCCGACGAGTACTATCTCCACCCGGGTGGAAGGGGTCTCATTGCCATCATCAACAGCACAGGTATAGGACAGAGGAAAAAGTCCCATCCAGGATGAAGGCCCTTCAGAATGCCGAGATACTGATTTCATATTGATTGATGAAGATTTGAGGTCTCCAAGCTCAAAACTGAGAGAGATCATTCAGGAGCAGAAAGTTGAAATCGATACATTGAATGACAAGTTGTAGAGAGCTCAGTGGATCATAAAATATTTGGAGTAGTGCAACAAACAGTTGGAGGATCAGCAGACGATCATGGAGTTGCAAAACATTCGTGAGAACTGGCAAGCTGCTCAAAGAAGCCCATCCAAGATGACACCTATTGAGCGTGAGATCGAGGTTGATAGAGAGACTTGGCTTGAGAGGGTCAACATTCATCTTGAGAAGTTATTGGAGAAGGAAAAAAAAGAGAATAACATGCTCACGCACATGAAGAACCACAATTGGGCTCGCATGCATGTTTGCAAAGCAAAGATTAAAATCTTGAAGTCAAGGTTGAGGAGGGCACTGAAGCGTCGCAAAAAACATGATAGGCTCTAAATCGTGGTCGAAGATTATTTGGCTGAGCATAGAATTTGATCAGGGACCTTCAGCCCAAATTTCAAGGAATTTGGGAAAAAATTTGTCAATTTTGAATTTTTTGGTCACAAAACAGGTTTTTCTGCCCGACGCGTAGTGCCACTTGGCGCGCGCTTATAATTGGCAGCTCTTCAGGGGGGGAAATTTGCATTTATAAGTTTTTCATGAAAATTTATGTATGAATATGGATTACCTAAGGATTTCATCAATTTCTGGGTTGCCTTAAGGGTCAAAAACACCCTAAAAATGGCCTTTCTGCCACTTTCTGCACTGACAGGAAGCAGTGTTGGGAGATTGAACTTTTGGAGGGAAAAATGGAAACCAAATCTAGAAATTCTACTTTTTTTGGAAATGAGACAGGCAGGGCTTTCCAACGAGCTATCATGAGCTCAATTTGGACTTCGGGAAGGGCCTCAAAATCAGGTCCAAACTTGTGCTACGCATACAGATTCCAGGCGCGGCGCATAGAGAATTTTGGCCTATTTTTCACTCAGCAGCTCAAAATTTCACCTAGTCTTGGCCAATTTCACTTTTTCATGTAATTTTTATGAACCTTAATGTAATTTCATGTCCATGATGTAATTTTGGCACATTTTTACTCATTCTAGAATATTCATTCACCAAAAGGTGGAATGTAAGTGAATGGATCAGTTTCCTAGCATATGGAGGCAAGTTGTTTCATTGCCTATTTTCTAGTTCCTAGTTTAGATATGGTTGAAACAGCTCCTAGAATGATGAGCTCAACCCCTAGATGCATGGGAATGGGTTAGGCTTGTCTATATGATGTATTTTCTCAATCATTTTCAGGGTTGGACATTTGGGATTGCTTGGAACTTCATTGTACATTTCATCTCTGCACTTTTGGCAAAGGAATAGACCAGGGTTTGCAGCACTTTTTGGGATCCATGTGGCTCTGTGTTTTGATGGTATTTTTATCTATTTAATTGTAAGTTCACTGATGTTTATGTGGAATTAAACAAATCAGTGTTTAAAGGTGGAATTCAGTAGCTTGCTTTGCTCTGCCTTCAGTTTTGTTTAATTTTCCATGTTTTCATTTGTTTGAGGAGGACTCTTGAGATCCTCTTGCCCTCTTCATCTCCTCACTGGTCTGATCCATCCATTCACTCGATCTAAAGCATCAAACTATTTCCTTCCTTGCCCCAATCAGAACTCTGCAAAAGCTAGGCCTAATCCCCGCACCCAAAACTGCCTTTCCCTTTGATCCAACAAAAACCCTCAAAATCAAAATCAAACTCTTTTACTTATATACCTAGCCTAAAATTAGCTTTTATTTTAGTCATCTCAAGCCATATTGATTAATTTTCGCTGAGATTGACCCGGAGAGAGCCCTCTCCTGTTCTGGTAGGGCTAGCTACCAGACTGAGCGTGGTTTGATGTTATCCTGAACTCTGCCTTCTTTCAGCCTGAGGTAGATTTAGGAAATAACACAAGGAATACTAAAAATCTAATCATGCATCATGGACGAGAGTGGAAAGTAAGAATCAGTTTTATCATATTAATATAAGAGAAGGAGTTACAACTTGAACCTTGATGTTGAAGCTATCCTTCAATGGGTTTAGATCCAGGCACGTCTCCAAAGCACTCATTTCAACCTGGTATGAAAAGGCCAAAGGTCTCACCTCTCCTTCAATTCCTACAACAAAAATACTCTCTCTGTTGTTCTTCTATCTCTGTTTTAACTAGCAGAGGTATGGGAGAATGTCCATTTTATAGTGAAGGGAGAGGGAACATGGATCCACTTAAGGTGGGGAAATGGTTTATATCCTTTGGTGGTTCCTATTTTGTAGGAACAAGAAGTACAAAGGGATAAGTTCAACCCTATCCCCATGAAAAAAAAACCAACTCTCTGCCCACGAAGCTTCTATATCACGAAGCGTCGTTTCCATTTTTAAAAATCTTCCATAAGTGGATCGGTGTGAGTATGATCTCCATTCCAATGTCGATTGGCATTGCTCCAGACTTAAGGTGATGCATTGGTGTGACTAAGACAAAAAAAGGTCATGCTACTCCAAATAATCATGTTTTTAAGGAGCTTCTTCAGGGATGATTAATAGAGAGTTTCTTCTACATACTTTAAGGGGTATAATGAAAAATTTTCATGATGGAAAAGAGACATAGAGGTTACTATTTAAGGTCCTCCAGTATTTGAGAATAGGGAATACAGGGATAATGACAAAATGTTGTGTAGAAGAAGACCCCTAAAGCATGAAGGCTGAATGAGAGTGAGGGGTGAAATGCTTTACAAGTACGTACCAGTACCAAGACACTGTCATCAGAAAACCTGTGAGATCAAGCATATATATACATAAATTAAATCTCTAAGGTAAACACATGACATGAGGTATGGACACAACCATCCAGCAATAAAGAGGATCACAAATATGGACTCAGGTATGGTCACAACCATCCAAGTAAAGAGACATGCATAGAATCATGAATAATACATATCTCCTTTCAACCTAGACTTTATCAAACAAAACCCATGGTCTTGTGCTCCATCACGGCCCAATCAAGTACAAATTCAGGCATGTGAATGAGTGAGTTGAAGTCGAACATGCAAGAAAATCTCCTGATTACGAGCCAATGATGTAAACTATTAACAAGCGTGAGAGAGACCACCAATAACGACAATGGCCTTCAAGGTACTAGTAGTACATGTTAGACTCCTATACTTTTACATTATCACAAGATGACTTCCTATTCCTTATATTTTTATGCTAAAAATAATATTCCCTAGCTATCATTTATTTTCAGAAATCTCACTCCCTTCATTATTTTTCATTTAACCTCTCCATTACCTTTCATTTTTACCTTTCCCGATATTCTCATGCTTTGATATCCCATTTTAACCCCTAAATCCCCTAATTATAACCTTTTCCCCCTTCTTAAACCCCTTTCCCTATACTAAAACCCCATTCAAATTTCAAATATCCCTTCCCCTTTACTCATTCCACTCTTTTTCATTTAAAAAAAAATGTAAAACCCACTTTTACATTGTTTTTAAATAAAATTAATCTATCGGGTCCCACCTGATTAAACCATGTTTATTTAAATCCCAACCCATACCATGTTAAAAACCCCACTTTTGTTTTGTTTAACTCCTCCGCTTTAACATTTTACGTGGGCCCACTATTGTATTACTTCCCGTTAAATGTGTTTAAACCCCACATTAATATTTACCCCCCTCACTAGGTTTAAACCTAGCCCCACTCTATATTTAACGCCTCCGCTTCAAACCTAAACCTTGCTCTTCATTTTTCATTCAAAATTTTGCTTCATTTACTTCACCCGACCCCACCTTCCAAACTAACCCATATTCAGTCCACACCCGACATCAGATATCCACCACTGACCTGACGACCCTCGTGCCTTATCACATCCCAAAATTCCCGATGATTAAAACCTTTGGAGGTTTGCGAAATGGGTGGATTCACAACCCCTCCCATCCGCCACATGTAATTTCGACGTTTATCACATCCCTCCATCCAAAACCACCTGACCACCCCTGCACCATGCGATAAACCATAAACCACCTCTCCATTAGACTGCCTGGTACCACATCCTATCGTCCATCTTAAACTCTGACAGCTGTCCGATCTCCCCCCATCTTATCCAACAACCTACATGCCTTTTTGCACTCCCCACCTATCCTCCTCCTGCCAAAACTCACAAGGTATGGATTTGAATGTTTTTCCGCAACAAAGGATTATGAGCAGAAGATCGAATTGAAGTAGGAAAAGGAGCATTCGAGGTAAAAGAAAATAAAACAGAGTTAAGGAAACGATAATGAAAGGTGAAGGGTAGGTGATACAGTAAGGTAAAAATAAATTTACAGTGACACAAAAAGCAAATAAAGAAATGTTTAAATGAAAGGACATAGTTTAGGAAAAGGCAGTAAAGATATATGCAGATAAGGACAGTCTAAAGTTTAAAGACAAATTAGAGGAAAAATCAACAAGAAAGACAAATCCAGATATCAAATATCACTCAACATTTACCACTTCTCAAACACATAGCCCACCTCCAGCTTAATTTTTATTTAATGAAAGCCACCAAATTCACTATTATAGTCAGAGATATTTTAGCATCAATTTAGAAGTTATCATAAAATTGTAAAAAATATTTCGGTAATAATCACATGCAATGGAACATTGTCGACGCATTTCGAACCAGCCAGTATGGTTCATCATCAGGACTATGTGAGAGATCAGATCAGGACATTAAGTTTAAATAGATGTAGAGAAGGCTAAACTAGCCGTTAGGAAAACGACTAGTTTGACCATTTATTTATTTATTTTATTTATTATTATTTTTTTAATAAATAACGGTGAGTTTCAATTTTATTATTTAATTAATTCAATTAATTAATAATTTATTAAATAATTAAATATAAATATAAATTTCATATTTCAATTTGGTTAATTTACTTATTTAATTATAAATTTTATTTATTAATCCACGCACGAGGTCCAAATAAAAGATCAACAATGACCTTAATAAATAAATTAATTAAATTAAATTAAATTAAATATTTAAAAATAACATAAAATAAAATAAAATAATAAATAAAATAAATAAAATAAAATAAATAAACAAATAATAAAAATATTATTATCGAAAGATTTTTTTCAATTTATATAATGGATCACAGAAGCATAGATTCCAAAAAGTTATCATAAAAGTTAAACTTGAACGCAATTAGTTAAAGATATTTTAAAGTTAGCTCAAAAGTTAATTTGAAAGTTATTGTTACAATAGCTCTGTCATAGATATTTTTGGCTTGGGCCATGCATGGTCATAATTGTCAAAACTTCATTTACTTTGTAGTAAATACAGTCTGTCGCCCTAGATTAGGGAAACCACCTCAGTTGCAGTTAAATACTACATGCATTTTCATTATCAATATTGGTTTTTTTGGTTGGAATTTGTTTTGACTCTGAGTTGAAAATATTATTGTATTGGACCACTGTAACTGTTTTTGAGATGGACATCAATGATTCAAGCACGTTCACAGGATCCTTGAGCTATGTTAATGGTGATTTTATCCCTCTTTTGTTAATGTTTTTCTCTTTTTTTCCCTATTGTACATCAATATCCCTGATAGCATAACATATCTTTTAGATTAAGATATGATGCATGAGCACCTTAATTCTGTCTATTACTGTTATCTCAATGTTTTCCTCTACAAAGTATAACTGAAGAATTCTTAACTGCTCTTTAGTTTGACCTAGCTGTTATCTTAAGTTTTTCTTTTGAAGTTTAACTAAAGAATTCTTAATTGCTCTTTAGTTTCTCTGAAACTCTTATCTTGAGGTTTTTCTTGTGAAGTTGGGTTAAATAATTCTTAACTTCTCTTTACCCCCACTAAACTGTTATCTAAAATGTTTTCCTCTAAAGACATGAATGTAGAATCCAGATATTTTCTGCTCTGCATTTATGTTTAAGTATAGTTAAATAATTCTTAACTGCTCTTTAGCTTTATATAACTCACTACCATATCATATTCATCTTGCCACAGAGATCCATATAGTTAGCCTGCCCGTGAAAACCCCTTGAAAATTTGATGTACAATTCAACCCCTTTATGACTCCATATCCCAATGGATTAAGCTTCCCACATTCTATCTATCCAAACAAACAAACAATCCCGATATTTATAACTAGCCTAAAATCAGAAAATATAATCATAAAGCTAAATCATTTACTACAGAGAGAGCCCTCTCTGAGCCCAAGAAGGGTAGGTCTTGGACTCTAAACTGGTTTGATGTTGTTCTCTGCCATTTCTTCTTTCCAATCTTCCAAATTATAGGGAGCTAACATAATGGCAAAAATACTGGGGACTGAGTTATAGAAAAACTTAATATTTCTTCAGAGCTCATAAACTCCACTCAAAGTTATATGATTCAATTATTAGCCAATATTGGTTTCTAGTTACTAATGGTGGACAACAGCCAGCCTCAAGAAAAGTTGAAATCATCCACATGGCAACTCCATAGTTTTCAATTGGCTTGAAGACTCCACTGGTAAAAGAATCCAAATTGATTGTGAGGATACCGTGATCCCTTCCTTTGACTGATAAAAAATATGGATCCAAGAATACAACAAAGGTATGCTCCAATGAACAGAGATCACATTCCTGGATTCCCACACAAAATTCCTTAGGTAAATTGGGATATAAATCTACCTACTTTTCAGGATGAAAAAATTGATGACCCCTTGTTACATCTCATTAAATTTCATATACACTTGTGGAGGTTGAAGGTTGAATGGCATGAGGATTGCCTCATGAATATTTTAATGCTAACATTAGAAGGGAAATCAAGGAAATTGTATGAATGTTTGAACCCTAGTAGTTTGTTTTCTTCAAAAGATTCCCACAAGGTGTTTTATGAGCATTACAAAGAAAATTTTCCATCTTTATCATTAGCTAAAAAATTTTGTGATCAGTTTGAAGATCTCATACAATACCTTATAAATATTGATGAATATTTGGGAAATTGGCATCCTGAGGATCTATTAGAAGAAATTCATGAATTTCATGCTCAAGTTAATTGTCATGGCAACCAAGAGAACTTGGCTGAGAATGAAAGCAATAAGGAAATAAAGGAAAATCCACAAGATCTCTATGAAGGGACAAATAATGATTCATATGCATGCTCTTTTGTGTGAGGCTTAAGAATACATTCAACTTTATTATTAGTCTCCACAAGAGAAATAAAACAACAGTGGTTCTATCCAAAGAAAACAAATATTGCCTCCTCCTTTAACTGAAGAAGAAATCAATCAGATTCTAAGCATGCAGCCAGCCTCTATATTTTTATATAAAGAAATTATTTCTATTTTTTCTACTGCTAACTTATGTACTGAAGCATTTCCACATGTAGAAAAAAAAGAACATATTGATACTGATCCTGAACTACCTTCTCAAGAAGGCCTATTTCCAAAGAGTGCTCCTACTCATCTAAATGATGGCCTTCAAACAAAATTCAACCAACTCAATCAAGGCATATCGGGTTTGCTTGAGGACAACATAGTAGTATATTATGAGGCTACCATGGCAGATGATCATGAAGAAGGGGTAGAGTTTCTCTCTCAAAAGAATCCCGAGCATGACAATGTGGAACAAGGAGTAGTCTTGGATGAGGTTTGTTATTTAAATTCACAGGGCCAGGTATTATTCCAAGATCCTTTTGTTGGTTTCTTAGAAACTTCTAAAGAAGGATCATGTTATGCCAGGAATGGTTTGTTGTAGAGTTTAAAGAAAATTTTGAGCACTATTGTTCAAAGGTAGGTAATATGGGAGTGCCTTTTTGTTTTTCCAACATACTCAAAAGGCAGAATAAGAATCAATCATGTAGTCATTTACTTGATTGGTTGCATTGGAGAAGGGAGTTCACTTAGTGAATATATACCTCCAAGTTAGATTAGGGTAGGTAGGTATGTAAAAGAGCTCTGAAATACTTGAGCATTTTTCAAAGTTTTCAAATTTCAGGTTGTTTATTCAGGCTCAAGATCAAGTGTGTTTTAGACTTCAGTTTGAATTAAGTATGGATTTCAGTTTTTCAAGGTTATAGCCACAAAAGTTGCAGCAGATCAGAATTGTGGAGTGGGAATCAACCAAAGAAATCAGGCTACTGGTCTAAAAATTTCTTGATACCTTCAAAAAGAGCTGCCCTCCCCAGCTAGAGCCACGATTAGACTCCTGTATTTTTATAGTATTGCAAGATGATTTCCTATTATTTATATTTTTATGTTGAAAATAATATTCCCTGACTATCATTTATTTTCAGAAATCTCACTCCCTTCATTATTTTTCATTTAACCTCTCCATTACCTTTCATTTTTACCTTTTCTGATATTCTCATGCTCTGATATCCCATTTTAACCCCTAAATCCCCTCATTCTAACCTTTTCCCCCTTCTTAAACCCTTTCCCTATACTAAAATCCCATTCACATTTCAAATATCCCTTCCCCTTTACTCATTCCCCTCTTTTTCATTTAAAAAACAATGTAAAACCCACATTTACATTATTTTTAAATAAAATTAGTCTATCGGGTTCCACCTGAATAAACCCTGTTTATTTAAATCTCAACCCCTACCATGTTAAAAACCCCACTTTCATTTCTTTTTACTCCTCCTCTTTAACATTTTTCCCAGGCCCCACTATTGTATTACTTCCCACTAAACATGTAGTTTAAACCCCACATTAATATTTAACCCCCTCACTATGTTTAAACCTGGCCCCACTCTATGTTTAATGCCTTCGCTTTAAACCTAAACCCAGCTCTTCATTTTTCATTCAAACTTCCACTTCGTTTATTTCACTCGACCCCACCTTCCAAACTAACCCGTGGTCAATTCACACCCGACCATCGTCAGATCTCCGCCACCTGATCTGACGGCCCTCATGACTTATCGCATCCCCAAATTCCTGATGATTAAAACCTTTGGAGGGTTGCGAAATGGGTGGTTTCGTAAACCCTCTCATCCACCACGCGTCATCCCGACGTTTTATCGCATCCCTCCATCCAAAACCACCTGACCATCCCTACACCGCACGGTAAACTGTAAACAACCTCTCCATTAGACCACCCAGTCCCACCTCCTACCATCCATCAGATGGGGGGAGATGGACCTACATGCCTTTTCGCACTCCTCGCCTATCCGCCTCCTGCAAAAACTCACAAGGTATGGATTTGAATGCTTTTCTGCAACAAAGGATTATGAGCATAAGAGCGAATTGAAGCAGGAAAAGGAGCATTCGAGGTAAAAAAACAAAAACAGAGTTAAGGAAAAGACAGGGAAAGGTAAAAGATTCACTATGACAGTGAAAGGTGAAGGGTAGGTGATACAGTAAGGTAAAGAGAAATTTACAGTGACAGCAAAGGCAGATAAAGATAGGTTAAAATGAAAGGATAGAGTTAAGGAAAAGGTAGTAAATAAATATGCAGATAAGGATAGTATAAAGTTTAAAGAAAAATTAGAGGATAAAGAAACAAGAAAGACAAAGCCAAATATCAAATATCACTCAGCATTTACCACTTCTCAAACACATAGGCCACCTCCAGCTTAATTTTGATTTACTGAAAGCCACCAAAGTCATTATTACAGTCAGATATATTTTAGCATCGATTCAAAAGTTATTATAAAAGTTAAATTTGTAGGCATTTAGTCAAAGATATTATAAAGTTAGCTCAAAAGTTAATTTGAAAGTTATTCTTACAGTAGGTCTGTCAGAGATATTTTTGGATTGGGCCATGCATGGTCACAATTGTCAAAACTTCATTTACTTTGTACTAAATGCAACCTATCACCCTAGATTAGGGAAACCACCTCAGTTGCAGTTAAATACTGCATGCATTTTCATTATCAGTATTGGTTTTTTTGGTTGGACTTTGTTTTTACTTTGAGTTGCAAAAATTATTGTATTGGACGATTGTAACTATTCAAGCACATTCACAGGATCCTTGAGCTATGTTAATGGTGATGTTATCCCTCTTTTGTTAATGTTTTTTATCTATTTTTCCCTATTGTACATCAATCTCCCTAATAGCATAACATATATTTTAGATTAAGATATACTGCATGAGCACCTTAATTCTGTCTATTACTATTATCTCAATGTTTTCCTCTGCAAAGTATAATTGAAGAATTCTTAACTGCTCCTTAGTTTGACCTAGTTGTTATCTTAAGTTTTTCTTTTGAAGTTTAACTAAAGAATTCTTAATTGCTCTTTAGTTTCTCTGAAACTCTTATCTTGAGGTTTTTCTTGTGAATTTGGGTTAAAGAATTCTTAACTGCTCTTTACCCCCACTAAACTGTTATCTAAAATGTTTTCTTATAAAGACCTTAATGCATAATCCAAATATTTTCTTCTCTGCATTTATGTTTAAGTATAGTTAAAGAATTCTTAACTTCTCTTTAGCTTTATAGAACTCACTACCATCTCATATTCATCTTGCCACAGAGATCCATTTGATATAGTTAGCTTGCCCCGTGAAAACCCCTTGAAAAGTTGATGTACAATTCAACCCCTTTATGACTCCATATCCCAATGGATTAAGCTTCCCACATTTTATCTATCCAAGCTAACAAAAAATCCCAATATTTATAACTAGCCTAAAATCAGAAAATATAATCATAAAGCTAAATCATTTAAAACAGAGAAAGCCCTCTCTGAGCCTAGGAAGGCTAGGTCCTGGACTCCAAAATGATTTTATGTTGTTCTATGCTATTTTTTCTTGCCAATCTTACAAATTACAGGGAGCTAACAGTACAATCCACGATATGTGAATAGGGAACTGAAGTCGAACACTCGTGAAATCATCCGATCGAAGGTCAATGATGTGAACAACCTGCCATTAGGGCATGCAGGCTATAAGGTAATAAAAATGGATCTATAGATCAACTTCCTGGATAATGATTTGAAGTCGACAGGAAGAAATCTGCCGAAGGAGGGCCATAATGTGTCCCACATCATTGACAAGAGACACAAAAAATAAGATAATGATGAAACAAAATAGAGAACCAGGTAATGAAATTTTCCCCCACCATTTCTGGCGAGTACCCAAATTACTTTTCAATACAATATTGAAGGGGATAGCATATTCTTGTCATATAATTTTGTCCTTCGAAAAAATCCATCCTAGTACATTTTACAAGCCCTAGGAAGGAGGAAATCAGTGTCGTCATGGTCACGGGTCCAATGTCGTTAGATTTTAATGAGTCCGACAAAGTTGGAAATGGAGTTTGAAAAGAGGTGAAAAGAAAACTCCAGATGGACCTTTTCCTAAATAGTCCCTCGAATCCAAAAAGGTAGGAAACAAAGTCTGCGAGAGCCTCTTAGCCATGATTGACTAAGGTATTCCTTTTTCATAAATAATTTATTCTAGCCCCAAAAAGGTATAAATGTATACTCGCTAAATGAAGTTCCATACACTTTAACGAGTTCAATTTGACAAGAACTCAACAATATTTTCACGTTTCGAGAGTCAGAAAAGTGCTGAAGATGACTCAGTGGGGTGAATTTTTCATTTATTTTTACCAAGTCTAAAAAAGTAATAAACTGGAACTCTTGTTCATATCATTCACGAAGAAATTAACCTTGTTGTTGCACAAGAATAAACCCATTTTCTATTTTCTAGGTTAAAGTCATTGAAATACATTAAAATATGGCAAGAAACACTAAAAAGTGACTTGAACACTTATAAACATGAGAAAAGTAAAAACATATTTAATTTTTACCTTCACAAGTCTTGGAGGTTTTTACCCTTATTTACCTCAATTCTTCACGAGTAGATTGTGGGCGATCTAAGAAGCTGATTAACGATCCGTTAGCACAAGGTAATAACCACGCTCATCCTCTGCATTTTTGTTCCTGTTTTAACATTTTTTATAGAGCATGGTGATTTTTGGGGAAGAATTTTTAACTTGGTGTTGTGGTGGATCGGTGCAAAGATGCCATATCGAGATCACGCTGCTCCATCGCTTTTAACACTGGCCACACGCCGATCGGCACAACTATTTTTAAAACTACCATATTGATCGAAAAGTGCAGAAAGAGACAAAAATCAATCCAAAATACTCCATTCAAAACTTAATTTTATGCATGGATTTTTGACAAAATGCGTTTTGAATGTTATGACAGGAAGGAAATACCCAAAAATCATTATGATCAAATGGAAGAAGAGGGAACACGCCGAATTAGAAAGAGAAACTATGGAAAACTGAGATTTCCTTGCCTCTTTGGGGAACTGTGGGCTCCTAAAATTATTTTTGGCTCCTGGCATGAGTTCACAACCATAATTATTGTAGTACTTGGTAATCATTTGGGATACAGGATGAGAGAGATTCATCATTGGTGACCAAGAGCTAGAAATTGAGGTGGCTGATATTTACTTTATCACTAGCCTATCACGTAGAGGATAACGTGTGTGTCTGGATGGAAGTTGAATCATGGGAAAAAGTATGGATATGATCATAGGGATCAGGGTGTGTCTAGAGGTAGTCATATATTCCAGTGGGAAGATAGATATAAGAAAATTGAATAGCTTGTCACTCAAAGTAATCTTGTACACCATCACACATTCCGCTGGGTCACAAGAATTGCACAAGGCTACCAAGTCTCAGCTTCAAACTGTCATGGATTGTATGTCTCCTACCATTTTTAAATGGGTGGAAGTCATGCTGTAAAATCTGAAGAAACAGATCTCAAAGTTAAAAAATAGTTGACTGAAGTAGTTTGGATATGGTTCAATCTTAACAACAATCTTCTTGGAATGGATACCACTGTTCCAATTCCAGTGGGCGAAAGTAGCCACACCAGCACCACGGGATCCACATCTGATCAGTTGGACCGATATGATGCCTTGTTCAGGATATGGGCAACACACGGCAAACAAGCTTCCCTTTTTTGTGTGGCTAAGGTGACAACTCATTGTCATAGAGGATTGGCCATACTCTGGGACTAATTTTTGAGGTGATCCAGATCTACCAATTACAGAGGGCGAGCCTTGGCATGACAGAGGAAAAACATTTTTTTTTAAAAAATTTTGCATGTTTATAGTTTTTTTGATATATATGATCTGATGTTTAAACTTATGTGCCACAGATGTCTGACCGCAGAGACCAGTTGGGATGTCCCCTATCACCAGAAGAGTGGCGAGGGAGTTCAAGGCTACTCTGTATGACGAGGGAGAAGACACTGAAGAAGAGATTTCCGAGAATCTGGATGCTTTGACTATCGGGATTTAGGAATACACTCATGTTCAGGATATTCCCCGCCGTTAACAAAGGCATATTGTAGGGGTGTCCGATCGCATTCATTGAATACTGACTCGAGTGATTCGAGTAGTGGCCTACTATCGCGAACACCGTGCTGATTAGTCTAGTTTTGATTTCTATAGTTGTAGTATTTTTGGGACCTGTGAGTCTCGTTATGTACCAGAACAAATATTTTTTTGGGTTATGATGTACTTGAAAACTTTTGCAAACAAAATCGACACACACAAACACACACACACACACAGATATATATATGCTATATTATATATATATATATGTTGTGAATCAAGGTTTACAACCAATTCTCTAATGCCAAGAGTAATTTCTTCTAACAGAAGCTCAATGACGGCAGTGTATTCAACAATATTGTTGGTTGCACGACCTAAAAAGACACTTTGAAAATCTACTAAATCACCATTAGGGTCATATATAAACCATGCCGTAGAGGATAAGCTTCAAGAACTATGATAGGCACCATCAATTTAACCAACATAAGGAGTTAAATACATCTACAAATCAAGTAAAACAAGATAAGTAGGAAAACCACTTGCAAACACACACCAAACAAAAACTGTACAAAAATGAAAATCACACTAATCTACAAGAATAATTTCACAATAAAAATCATGCATAATACTTCTTCAGATAAAGCCTGTTTCGGGGTTTATCCAAAGGGTTACCTTCATAATCAATTAGCTCATAGGCCCCTTTTTGCAAAACACATTTTACGATGTATGGCCCATGCAACATTGGTTTGAATTTTCCTACCCCCAGCTTATTATGTGCTTGGTCATAGAGAAGAACCAATTCTCCTTCAGATAAGGCATGTGGAGAAATAGTCTGATAAAAATGGGATTTGACCTGTTTCTTCTAAGCTTAAGTAACTAAAGCGACGAGGTGATGATTTTCATCAAGCCTTTCCATATATAGGATATGTCCCTCTTATGGTGAGGTATTCAGAAGCAATTCAACAACTAATTTGAGTGAAGGAATTTCACATTCAATATAAAATTTTGCTTCAAGGCCATATACTAACTGAAAAGGAGTGAATCTAGTAGGATTTTTAGTCGAGGTTCGGTAAGCCCAAAGAGCTGAGAAAAGCATGAGATGCCAGTTTGATTTGTGCATCCCAATAGTGTGTTGAAGCATAGTAACTAGGAATTTATTGACTACTTCAACCTTGCCATTGGCCTAAGGGTAATATGGATTGGAGTTGTCATGATGTAGGCTCAATTGAGAGGTCAGCGCAGCCATCATGTAATGGAAAAAATGAGAGCCATGGTCGGTGACGATAGCTTGAGGGACTCCAAACCAAGTGATAAAATTATTGAATAGAAATTGAGCCACAGTTTTACTGTCAGCAGCATATGTAGGCATCACCTTGGCCCATTTTGTAAAATAGTCGACAACGACGATAATATAAACATGCCCCCCTGGCTTAGCGAGGGTTACATGTCATGAAATAAATGCCCCATTTAGAAAAAGGCCTGACATGGGCATATCGAGTCTTTGTATCCATAAGGTTATGACTGAGGCAATAAATGACATGTTCAGTACCATCGTCTTCGTTGTGGACCAACACCGTACAAATAGTACTGGAAGAAGCTGCTAAGTAAAGAAAATAGTCATGATGGTAATTTGGGGGATGTAGTAAAGGAGCTTTGATAAGAATGTTCTTTAAAGCATCGAAGGAGTTTTGAGCAACTTCATCCCACAAAAACGGGATCCCTTTTTTAAGCAACCGTGTAAAGCCTTTAGCGAGCTCTACATAATTGGGAATGAAACGACGAAGGAAATTTGCTTTCCCTTGTAAGATCTTCAACTGAAATAAAGAGGATGGAGGGGGTAAATTAATGATAGCCTCGAATTTCAGAGGATTTATACGGATGCCTTCTTTAGATATGAAAAACCCAAGGAGTCTGTCAGATTCAACGCAAAAAACAAATGTATGCAGATTGATGCGAATATTATAGTGTCGGGAGCATAGAAAAATATCTCAAAGGTGCGCAGATGGTCCCAACGCTTAGCTGAAGGAGCAGGAAGGTCATCCAGGTAAGGTTGAATGGCGTGTTTGATATCATGGAAAGAATATGACATTGCACATTGAAAAGTAGCACCGACATTTTTCAGACTGAAAGGGAGCTTCTTGTAGGAAAAATTTCCCCATGGATAGATAAAGGCATTATTTTGTTGATCAACTAATAGGATGTTAATCTAGTTATACCCAGAAAAACCATCCATAAAATAAATATATCACTCCCAGCGCATTCATAAATGATATAGTCAATGAAAGGAGTGTGATATTTATCTTTTGGGCAGGCACGATTGATGTCTCGATAATCGGCACAGACACAAATAATAACCTACTTTTTATTGAGAGGGACGATATTGGACACCCAATTTGTTAAAGGAAATGGATAGATGAATCCAACCTTATGAAGTTTTTCAACTCCTCCCTTTATAGTAGCTGCCTTTCTAGGATGCACATGATGAAGTCATTGACGAACAGGCTTCACATTAGGATAATTCTGTATTTCATGCACCACTATACTTGGATCAATGCCAAGAATTTCCTCATAGGACCATCAAAGACATCTCGAAATTATTTAAAGAGATAGGTGTAAAGCTTCATCTCATCTAGAGAGCAAGTTACCCCGATGTGGACGTTCTCGAAAATTCCCGGTTTCAAGGAAATTTCAATAGCCATTGTTGCAATGATGTTACCCATGTTCCCCTTAGAAAAGACCTCATGTGTTGAAATGGGTGTGGGAAGTGGACAATTCAGAGCATGGGGAGCGAAATTTTCGAGACAACATTGAATTACTCCAAGGCTTGAAATAAATGACTAATGATGATGGGTATCATCCCAGGGTGTTTCCTCAAGAAACATGGTTTCCTAGATACTTTCATCGGAGGGAAAAGTCTCATTCAGGGGATCTAAATAATCTAAATAACCAAGCGAAGGAGATTTGGAGTACATGTCGAAATGCATACTAGAAGTAGTATGATCAGAATTAGGAGCCAAAGCCAAAATAATTTCACAATAATTGACTTCCATAGGGCTTAATGACATGACATCGCCGAAAGAATCAATCTGATCAAGGGAAGGGATGATCCAAGGATTAGATGAGTTGGATATCATATTTACCTGAGAAACATTCTGCGGAAAAAGAGATAAGAGAACCATTAGGGTAGAATATTTAAAAATTCCTACCCAAACACTCTCATATTGTGTGGTAGTATGCTCCACATATGGAACATTGATTTATAAAGAAGTGAAAGAAAAAAAGGACAACTATTTGACAGTGATAATCTTCCCTTCCTATGGAAAATGAAGAACAAGAAACATAATGGACGACACAAAAAGCATAGCGTGAGTCTAAATGCGACTGAGTAGAAGATTATAATTGAGTTTAGCATGAATGACTTCTACTTCAACATTGACCTTTTTTCCTTCCAAAGTGATAGGAAAGTTTGGGAGAATACCAAAAGGGCAAGAATCCCTGCCATCAAAAGCCTCTAGAGTGTTTGGAGACTAGCTAAGAGTTGGAGAGCTGATGGCTTTCAAAGAAAACACAAACATGATACAAGTGGATGCACCCTCATCCACGACTGACTGATGGATATTATTTCCATCAATAACAACCTGAATAAGGAAAGCAAGCTGATGGGGGAGACGTGGAACAAAATTTTCCAGATCAAAAGTAATTAGACTTGAATCAGACGAATTTATTCCTCCAATAGAAAATAGTAATGATTTTTGTTGTGAAGGATAGCTCTAAAGAACCTCTAATGCATACATAGCGGAAGGTTCCTGAGCCAAATCCTCAACGATATTGTAATGTTGAGCAGTGCGGGCGTTGGGATCATACAAGGATTTTCAGAGCACACCTTTATAAGGTGGTCAGACAATGGGATCGAAACTAGGCCTTTTAATATGAAGAGGGTCGGAAGAGGGCGGGCTAGAAGGAGTAGGAGCAATGGAATTTCTTTCCCTGCCAACTGATGTGAATTCGAATAATATTTAGATCCGATAACTACGGAGACAAGTGCAACACGATTCATCATGAACACTTGGGAACCAAAAGAGGTAGAATATTGGGGTTGTTCTACCATTTGATTTTGCTGATATGGAAACAGTTCTTTGAGTACAGTCAAAGTTCCTTGAGTACCTTTCAGTAAATAACTAACTTCATCCCTTCATGGAAAATCCTTAGTGTAGTGCTCATCGTCACATATTAGGTAAGGGTACTTAGGCTTGCACTTAGTTCCATCATCAGTATGAGTTTTAGGGGATTCCTGTTTCGGGGCATCAAATTTGGATTTTCCTTTGACCTTATTTTTACCATTAGAGGATTTGTCAGTCGTGGTAGACTAAACGAAATTAACCTCCATAGTTTTTCCAAGATTGGAAGGATGTTGCGGAATGAAATTGGAAGAGGAAGAATATTTTTGCTTAAAGGAAGACTTATGAGAAGTCTAGGAAACAAAACTAATGACGCTGTAAACCAGTGGTTTCATCGAAGCTTTTGAAGTTTTAGACTTGGAGTCTGGGCGTGGAGCATTAGGTAAAAGATCATATAATGTGCCATATCGGGAGTAAACTAAATAAATATATTTAGCATGAGCAATGGCTTACTCTTCTGTGACAGCTGCCCCCATACCAATATCCTTGGTGATATTATTGACGAATAATTTGGTGAACCATTCGGTCAAAATTTGATCAAGAATTTCAAAATTGATCAAACAATGATGTTGTCTCCATTCATGGATATGATCAAAGATATGTGTAGCAGTATCTTGTTTCAAGGATGTAAGGAGGTGAGTTCATGTTTCACAACAAACATGTAACTGAAAGTGTGTAATAAAAGTCATAGATAAAGAGTTGAAGTCCTAAAAAGTTTCGCGAGGAAGCTCAATGTACCACTTCGCAGTGGAACCAGTCAATGTCCTTTGAAAAATACACAGACGAACAAAATCATCAACCCAATAATTGGAGGAATGCCAAAGATGGTACGTCATAACGTGTGTACGGGGGTCTTCTCCAGACTTGCCTTCAAACTTGGGGAAATCGCTTGGAATCTTGGTAGGAACTGGAAGCCAATATGGATTATGGAGATTTGGATCATTGGTTAATCTCGACACATTGGGAAGTTCCAATGTCGCAAGAAAAGGAAATTGTGGATTGAAAGGCATGATTTTTGGTCTTTGATACAAGCCTATTTGTGGATTCCAACCAAGTTGGGAGAAATTCTACCACCATGGGTTATGTCTGGAAGGATTTTTCCCATAAGGATTTTGTCCATAAGCATTGAAACCTTGTGGATTTTGACTATATCCTAGTTGTTGACCCAAAAACGTAGTCTGACCTGAAGAAGACCATTGAGGTCTAGCTTGAACATGTAATATTCCCATTTTTTGTATCACCCATGGCAGGGTTAGGATGGACTTCTAGAGTTGGCAGCAGATAGGTCACAGATACAGGTTGGTGTCATCAGCAGGCCCAGGGTATTTTTGAAGGAGTTTTGAGTAGTTTCTATGAGGACCAATGACATTCACTTGATATATTCCATGATCCGCACTGTTTTCCTTTTGTTCCATTGCATTATGAAAACTTTCAGAAAACTGATTTATTTTGGGCTTAACTCAATTAATTACGCTTAAGGTGGCATTCCGGGAGGAAGGCATGATAGAAAGCCTTAGTGTAATATCTCATTGGAACCGAAATGAGGAGATCTTCATGATGGGATGTTGAGAAGTGACTTATAGTGGCCATAGATAGTAGCATGGGCAATATACTATTTTCCTTGATTAAAAATGACTTTAATTAGTCATTTAATTAAAGGAAAAATAATATTTAGAGGAAAAGGGGCCAAAAGTGACTTAGGTGAAATATAATTAGATTAAATTTTGATAGCGTAAATGGAGGATCTTCTAGAATAATAATAAAATAAGATGCTTCTAGAGAATTGGAGATCTATCCATCAGATTTATAAAAGGAGAAGTGAAGGTCATTTGGAGATATCTTTGAATTAGATCATTTTCTTATGTGAAAGGTTTCAGAAGTGGTTCTCTACTTCACTGGTAGCCCCAGGATGGAAACTCTCAGGTGATTTAGTGAGAGTGGGAGAGCGTCCATATCTTCCCCTAGTGGATCCATTAAGGATTCACAAGTTGCAATTTATTACCAGTTTGTTTTGGAGGCCAGTTGCAACATTGTTGTAGATATATTTGGGCCATTATTTGAGCCATTTTCAGTTCTTGTATCAGTATTTTTATAGTAATAAAATAAGGTTGAGATCCTTTGCATACTTATATTTTCTACTATTCAGTTGCAAGTTATATTTCCATTTTTTCCGTAAATACTATGGTTGATGTTATTCAAATTGTTAATAATGTTAACGACTTAAATTTATGAAGTTATTGTACACAGAAATATTCTGGTAATTTCATGGTTGAATTAATTTCCAGAAAAATTCCTAAAATATTCCATTTGGGATATTACAGAGCATAATTCACAACATATGGATTTTCGTATTACTAAAATTTTTGGAATGAAGTGCCCTGTGGTTGACCTTGCGAATCCAAAAGGTAACTTTGGGAACCCAATAGTTGACCTTATGAGCCCAAGAGTTGACCTTAGGGCTGCTGGATGGTACACTGAGGATTTGACGTCATGATACTGTGTGGTTTCTGAGGTTGGCCAGGTTTCCCTTGAGAACATGGTTGACCCGGCTAAACAAAGATCTAACTTTGTTGAGATGAGGGTTTTCCTTGTTGGAAAAAATGTTTACCTTGCTAGAATTAAGTTTGGCCTTGTTGAACATAAGGTTGTCCCTATTGAGAATAGTAAAATTGACCTTGATGGGTAAAGGTTGATCAGGTTGCACATAAGGCATTTCCTGTTGCACATAGGGTTGAACTTGTGGCACATAAAATCATTGTTGACCAAAGATATGCCCTTGATGAAATGCATAAGCCCCTGACTGAATTCCAAACTTCCCTTTAAATCCTTGCGGATTCGCCAACGGGGCCTGCAACTGTTGGGAACTAAATGTGACATAGGGTTGTTAGTTGAGTATCTCGTTATGCAAAAATTGTTGATATTGATCGTATGTTAACCCTATTAGACCATGATCCAAAAGACATAGGGATACTACCAATAGTTTGACAAGAGCCCAGGATGCCAGTCTGTAATTCACTCATAGATGGTCTAGTAGAGGTTTGAGAGACATTCGACGGGGATGGCCTTGTTAGGGTCGCGTGATTTGGCAGACTGGTAGACCAAATGCACAGGGTAACATCAAACTAGTCTTTGGAGTCCTAGGACCTAGCCTTCCTGGACTTAGAGAGGGATCTCTCTATTGTATGCAAAGGATGTGAAATTGTTTGCTTCTAGGGTTTTGATTTTAGGATAGATGTTAAGTGTAGGGTTTGTTGTTTGTTTTGGTTGGGTAAGATGATTAAGTATATTAGGTGGAGTGAGAGGTCTTCAAATCATTGGGCTATGGAGTCTATGAAAGTCATGGATATCTCAACAATTAAATAATATGCATAACAGGGAAAATCTAGCATGGTCAAATGGATCTTTAAGGTATGTGTGAAGTGAAATGAACAATAAGTTTGTGAGCATAGTAGGTGTGTAAGGGCAGTGAAGAATCCTTAAAAAAAACATTTTAAACAATATGGTCTCAAATACTGATTAGCACAGGGACATAATCATAAGAGAGGGCAAACCAATAGCTCTTAGATTACAATTTAAGAAAAAAAGCATTCAAGATGAACAATTCCAATGAAATATAGAAGGTGAGAAACTCATTTAACTTCTAGTGATTTCACCTTCAAGGTTAGAAAACATTCAAGATAACAAATAAATTTAATCAATGAAGAGGGAATGCCTAAACATCAATGATCAAGCTACAAATAACTTTAAGGCAACTTCTCAAGCATGGACAAAGGACATGATCAAAACATGGCCTCTTTGTCTAAAACCTAACAAGTAATACTTCAAAGAGAGATTCCAAAATAGAGTTTAAATAACATCAAATAGGCAAGGCTAACCAAAAAATATATTTGAAAACTACTATATTGAACCATTCATGGAATAAAAAAGCATAGGCAGATCTAAGGAGTAACTAAGAATTCCTTAAACAAACCCAGCAAAGGAAAACATCAAGGCAATAGAAAACAGGAAGGACTAAGGTACCTCAAACAACATTTCTTAGCCTATACTCTTCTCTTTTACTACAGCATAGAAATATGAACGTAATGATAAACATGAAAACACGAACTAATACAGACACTTCACCATTAACCATGCGCAGGGATCGTGCAAGCTATCCTCCTTCATCATCAATCAAAGCAAGGCCATTCAGAAACTCCACAATACCAATTTCTTCTTCAAACTCAAGAAAACCATGTATTTCTCTCAAAACTCATCAAATTCCAACATTTTACAATGAAGCCCTCATGCTCTATTTGTTTAGAAAAGGATGGAAAAACCCCAGATAGGGTTGGAAAATGTCAAAATCACTCATAAATGTCATTAATGCCTAAGAGACCATGCAAGGCCCAAGGCACAAACTATCCCATGAAATAAATTCCAAAATAAATCCTAGCACCTAATTTTAAAGTGATTTGCCTCAAAAAAAATTAAAATATCATTTTGCAATAAATGAGTGTGTTTTGTTGACTTTTGGCCAAAAACACACAGTGAAGTCTATAAGCGCAACGCCAATACAGGAAGAAAATGGGTCCACTTGCAGCCAAGTTTTGATAACCTTCCTGATGTCAGATTTTTCTCCGTGATGGCCCGTTGGAAATACAGCTGCCCCTAATTTCCAAATATACCTTTTTTTCCTGATTGATCGCTTATAACCTGTCTAAAAAGCCAAATTCCCAAAACTACTATAAGCGTAGTGCCAACACAGGCAGAAAATGGGTCCACTTGAAGCCAAGTTTTGATGACCTTCCCGACGTCAGATTTTGCTCCGTGATGGCCCATTGGAAATCCTGTTGAGTATAATTTCCAATTATAACTTTTTTTTTCTGATTGAGATCCTATAAGTTGTCCAAAAAATCCAAATTCCCAAAATAGATATAAGCACAACGCCAACACAGGCAGAAAATAGATCTTGTTGCAGCCAAGGTTTGGTGACCTTCCTGATGTCAAAATTTTTCCCGTGATGGCCCGTTGGAAGGCCTGATGACTCTACTTTATAAAAATACTCTTGGGGTTCTAATACAGCTCCTGTAACCTATCCAAAATATCAAATTCCCAAAACAGCTCTGAGCACAGTGCCAGGCCTGAAAAGGAGGTAGAAAGGTGAAAATGAGGTGTTGTTTGACCGTTTGAGGGGTCAAAAATGCTCCAAATGTTCTAAAATTTGGTGAGCATAATGTACTAGTCATGATGAATCCAAAAATGTAAAGTTATCCCTCTGAATATGCCTGAGGGAAAAGCGTAGCGCCAGTGGTGCTGCACTTATAGGCCTCAAAATTTGCAAAAAACTAAAAATTGTCAAAATTATCCTAAAATTGGTGGACACCTTCCTCATGGGGTTTGAGAAGCCTGTAGAAAATATTGTGCCAAGATTCCAAGGTTAGCTTGGTATTTTTCCTCTTTGAGTGCTTGGATTTTGGTTTGGGCCTTTTTGAGTTTTAGCCCTTGCAACTTGGTTTCTCCGGCTTGCTCTTTGATATTTTGTTTGCATTTATCTATCGTCTTGGTAGAAAAGGAAGGCATGGTCCCTGAAATTTAAGAGGCAGCAAACACAAGCCTTTCTCCTCTGTGGTATGCCAAGAGAAAAGGTTCAATTTGGATCATTTTGGTGTCCTCGTTATAATGGCTGTCATCATGATTCATTTTTCTTCATGTTTTCCTCTTCATCACCCTAACTACTGCTTACCTCTTTACCTTCAATCATTAGTTTCACTGCTGACCTCTCCACTGATTTGTGCACCTTCACTTTTTTCCTCATTGTAGCCTCTTGTTTCATCACTGCTGTGAACTTCATTTTGGCTGCCAACCTCTTGATTTTCTTTACTATCATTATCCTCCCCTATTTCCATGTTTCTTGCCTCTTGTTGGCTCAACTCATCATCACCCTCATCTTCACTTTGGTTTTATTGATTGTTACTCTCACCCTCATTGTGACTTGCTTGTTCACTGCCACTTCTTTCTTCATCTGATATGGTGACTATTGCTGCCCTTAAACAACCCTAGGCTAGCTTATAAAACTTGGTAGGAGGAGTGAAATGGAATAACGATGAAAGGAAAAATTTTCAAGTGAGTGAGATGGATGTGTAGGTGTATGAATGATCTCCTTGAGCTTGAAAGAGGGCTTATCTTGAACTGACTTGTGATTACCCTGGTTCACACCCCTCTTCAAATGATAATTACTTGCTTGGAGGTTAAAAAATAGAGGTATATTTGCTATGAAGGCCTAGGGTTTCCTATGGCTAGGGTTTGATCATTATTTTAACCACTAAATCAAAAAAACACTTGAGGAGGAGGGAAAAGGGCCACCTACCAATTTTAGCTTGCTTGTAGGGTCTCGAAAACAGTTTGGAGATGTTTTCCCTTGTGTTTTGGTACCTTTCTTGCAGTTTGAAGGGTCTTTGGAATGAGTGCAGCACCCTGAACACATTTAGGTCCTGTTGGGTCACTGATGGAATAATCGTAGCACCATGAATGCATTCAGGTCCTATCAGATCATTGTTGGCATAAGCGCAACACCCTAAACGTGTTCATGTCCTGTCGGGTCACTGCTGCCCTAAGCATAGCGCCAATTTGCAGAGGGAATTTGGAGGTCTTCTCGGTGTCGTAATTGGGCCCGTGATAGCTAGTTGGAAATATTAACCTGTATACTTTCCACATATACCATTTTTTCCCTGATTAGAGTTGATTTTCCCTGTCAAAATGTGATTTTCCCAAGACTGGTAAAAAAGTGTTGAGTGATGGTGTAGAAATGCAGAGTGCTGGTGCAGAAAACTTTTGGAGGAATTTCCTAACTCAAAATTGAGCTCATTATAGCTGATTGAAAATATATTCCAATATAGTTATCATTTGACTCATCAAGAAAGTCATTTGGACACTCCAGCTATGAGCAAATCTGATTTTCCCAAGGTCACTCTAGAAGTGTAGCTATTCTCCTGTGACACCTGTATTTTTGACACTAGTCCCAAACCATGATACCTTTGTAAAATATGAAGGAGTTTTTTCTTATTGGACGTATTATGCACAAAAACCTCTCTCATGTTTTTCAAATGCATATCTGTTTGGTCAGAAACATAGTTTGAAGCAAAATTGGCCCTATGAGTGACAAATGTCTTGACTCTTGGAATGAATTCTTGGAAAATGATGGAGGCATGATGTTTATGAGTTGGTATGGATTTATGCTTGATGATATGACCTATCATGTGGATCCTTTTATCCTATGCCTCTTTTCCATTGCAAACCCTAGCTTAGTTGAAAGAGGAAATTAGGGTTTGGTGTAGGCAAAAGAGGAGATTTTAGGATTTCCTCAGAAGAGGGAGTGTTAGGTCCCTATATCACTAGTATAGCCCCTTATTATTGTTAGTTTAAACCCCTTATTGTTATTATTGTACCCTTGTAACCCCCATTTTGTTATTATTGTGCCCTTAAATTATTATTGTTAGGTCGGCTAGGATTACATTGTGGCTCACTAGGATTACATTATGGCCCCATGGACTCCTATATATAGAAAGGAGGTTTTGTAAATTGTATCATCCAAGAATTGTTCATTTATGTAATGTATTGGAGGTTTCCCCCTCGAAGTGGCTTATTTATAAGGCGTTGATATCTCTTTCTTCTATTTTTGGAGCTGGTTACACAACATTTGGTATCAGAGCTTTGGATTCTAGGGTTTCGCTGCTCCAAACAGGTCATCGTGGAATTTTCGCTATAAATTTGTTTCTACGAAGCTTCAGAAGCTGAAATTTTTAGGGTGCGAAGCTGAAATCTTGAGGAAGGTTGTCTAAAAATTTCAGATCTTGGTTCGCAATATTTGAGGAGATATCATCTGTGGAAGTTAGGTATCGTTTCAGGCTCATAAACAGGTCATCGTGGAATTTGTGCTATAAATTTGTTTTTACGAAGGTTCAGAGTCTGAAATTCATATGGTGCGAAGCTGAAATCCTGAGGAAATTCGTCAAAAAATTTCAGAACTTGGTTCGGTACACATGCATGGAGATATGATCTCGTGGAAGGTAGTGCTTTTCAGATCCTAAATTTCATCTCAAAGAGGTGATCGTGGGAAAAGTTCAATAAATCTCTATGGGCATCGGATTGGAGTGCCGTAAAAAGTGGTCGCAAGTACAAGGATCGTAGTTTATTTTATATCGTTCGTAGACAAAGGATGAAACAAGACATGTGGCAAGTCGTACAAGTTTGCCTTTACCGAACTAGTCCATAATTAGGTCATTGTGGGATATCGGACACAACTTTGTCTTAGAGAATCCAAATCAGTCGACCCGTGGCATTCGAAAGAAAATTAATAGGACACTTCAGTGTTGGGCTTCAAATCTGTAAGATCCACAATCACAGAGATAATACAATTTCAATATCGAGCTCCTCAAAGCAAGTAAAAGGTGTGTATTGTTTTTCCACCGCATAAGTCTTGTTTGAAGAATCAAGTTGAATTGATTCCAAGGGCATATTGTAGAATAGATATCAATATTGGATTCTAAAATGGCCCCTAAAAATAATTCAACACCAATTAAGCCTTTAGAAGGCTCTACTATGACTCGTGAAGATGAAGAATGGCAACATGACATATCAAAATTACAAGAGCAAGTACAACAAATTTCGCTCTCGCAAAGAACAACAAAAAATGAAATGGAAGTTTTGAAGAAAGGCGTGGAAACTAAGATGGATGGTTTGAAGAAAGGCGTGGAAGCTAAGATGAATGATTTGGAAGCTAAGATGGATGGCATGGAAGTGGGCATGGAAGCTAAGATGGATGACATGGAAGCTAAGATCGATGAAAAAATGAAAGACAACATGGAAAACATGAAGAAAGATCTAAAAGTAGACATCGAAGGTTTGGGAAAGTTGATACAATAAATTTTTCGTAATGGTGAAAAGATAGTAGAGGAAACTCATGATGAGAACAAAATAAATGTTAATCGTGATTTCATAAACTCTACCGTTGGAGGGAAGAACCACCATATTCCAAAAATGGATATGAGGAAGTTTGATGGAAAGGATCCTGTAACATGGATACTACAGATGGAGCAATATTTTCATCTCCATAATGTGCAAAACACACAAAAGGTACGCATTGCAACTTTACATTTAGAACAAAATACATTTGTATGGTATCGATGGCTTTGCTCCCGTAAGAAAATTGTCACTTGGTCAATTTTTACGGAGGAAATGATAGCACATTATGAGGATACAAAGAGCAACACCTTCTTTAGCCAATTGATAAATCTCAAACAAAAGGGTTTAGTGGGGCAGCACATCGAGGACTTCCAAAAATTGAATATAAGGGTAACTGATATTCCAGAGGAACACAGGATTGATCTCTTCATAGGCACTTTAAAGGATAACATCCAACATGAATTTCACGTTTTGGAACCTGATTCATTGGAGAAGGCATTCAGGTTGGCAAGAAAAGTTGAATGTAAAATTATGGCGACAAGGAAGCCTACCACTCAATTCTCTAAAGAAGGAAGTGTTGCTACACCTAGATTTCCACAACCTACAAGGTTGACACCACAACAATTGGAAGAAAAAAGAGCAAAAGGGCTTTGCTACAGTTGTGATAGCAAATACACTAAAGGTCATAAGTGTGCTGAGAAGAAATTATTTTACATAGGTTGTGAAGAGGAAGAAGAAAATGAACAAGAATCTTCAAAAGAAGAGGATATACACCAGGAACCAACCCTAGAAGAGGAAGAAATGAGTCCGACCATATCGTGTAATGCATTGGCAGGAATTACCACTCAAACTCTCAAGATAGAAGGACATATCAAGAAGAAAAAGGTAATAGTGTTGATTGATTCAGGTAGTACCCATAATTTTATTCATTGTAAGGTAGCCAAGGAATTGAATTGTTTCCTATACCCAGCACCAGAATGTCAAGTGATGGTCGCAAATGGAGGAACTATAAATTTCTCTGGAAAATGCCATAATATCAAGCTAACCATGGGGGAATATGTATTGACTAGTCCAATGCTTTCCATTCCTATGGGAGGTGCTGATGTTGTACTAGGAGTACAATGGTTACAATCTTTGGGGACGGTAGCTTTTAATTTCGAAGAACTTTTCTTGCAATTTTTTTCAGAAGGAAAGGAAGTGGAATTACGAGGTATGGCAGGGAAGCCAGGATGGATAATAAGCTCTAATGTCATGACAAAGCTTCTAAAGAAAGAACAACGAGGCGTAATTGCACAATTATGCTCACTAGAAGTTCCAACATCAAAATCATCTATTTCTGCATATCTCCAACAAGTCTTGGACAATCATTCCAAGGTGTTTGAAACTCCCAAAGGATTCCCACCTATTCGTGATCATGATCATGCTATTCATTTGATTCCAGGAAGTGTTCCTCCAAACATCAGGCCTTATAGATATCCTTACTTCCAAAAGAGCGAAATTGAACGTATGATTGCAGAATGTTAGAGGCGGGTATAATTCAACCTAGTCAAAGTTCTTTCTCTGCTCCTGTAGTATTGGTACACAAGAAGGATGGATCATGGCGAATGTGTCCGGATTATAGAGAGCTCAATAAGCTCACCATTAAAGATAAATTTCCCATTCCTATGATTGATGAATTATTGGATGAATTACATGGAGCAATTTATTTTACCAAGTTGGATCTTCGTTCAGGATATCATCAAATTAGAATGAAGACTGAAGATATTCCAAAAACAGCATTTCGAACTCATGAGGGTTATTATGAATTTTTGGTCATGCCTTTTGGCCTTACCAATGCACCTTCTACATTTCAAGGGTTGATGAATTCCATTTTCAAACCCTTCCCTAGAAAATTTGTGCTAGTATTTTTTGATGATATACTAATCTACAGCAGGTCTTGGAAGGATCATGTTGAACATGTTGACATGGTGCTCAAACTATTGCAGGAGAAACAATTATATGCAAAAAAGTCCAAATGTTTCTTTGGAGTACAAGAGGTAGAATATCTGGGTCATATTGTATCTCACGAGGGGGTTAAAGTGGACCCTAACAAAATTAAAGCCATTAAGGAATGGAAAGTTCCCACAACCATAAAGCAGTTGCGAGGATTTCTCGGGTTAACAGGGTATTATCGCAAGTTTGTTAAGAATCATGGGAGAATAGCAGCACCTCTAACAACATTATTGAAGAAAGATGCATTTTCATGGACTCCTGAAGCAACTAAGGAATTTGAACGTCTTAAAGAGGCAATGTGCCTAGCACCGGTCTTAGCTACACCAGACTTCACAAAAACCTTTATTGTGGAATGTGATGCCTCAGGAAATGGAATGGGTGCAGTTTTAATGCAGGAAGGAAGACCCATTTCTTTTGAAAGTCGTCCAATCAAAGGAAAGTATTTACAGAAACCTATTTATGAGAAGGAAATGTTAGCAATACTACATGCACTAAAGAAATGGCGAACTTACCTAATGGGAAGACACTTCAAGGTAAAAACTGATCATGATAGTCTTAAACACTTTTTTGAACAAAGACTATCTTCAGAAGAGCAGCAAAAATGGGTCACAAAGATGTTGGGTTATGACTTTGAAATAATCTACAAAAAAGGAAAGCTTAATGTTGTTGCATATGCACTCTCAAGAAATAATGAAGAGGTGGAAGCATTGCTTTGTGCCATTTCTATTATCCAACCAGATTGGATAACCGAAGCAAGAGATGAATGGAAGAAGGAAAAAGATGTATGGGCACTCATTCAAAAGTTGCAGCAAGATCCTAGTACATCTGATACATTTAGTTGGAAAAATGATTCCTTATGGTACAAATATCGCTTATATCTTTGTAATAATTCCCAACTAAAACAAAATATTCTTCTCGAATTGCACACTTCTCCTTTAGGAGGACACTCAAGATTTTTAAAAACTTACCACAGGGTGAAGAAAGATTTTTTTGGGATGGCCTTAAATCTGATATTCAAAAGTTTGTGGCGGAATGTTTGGTTTGCCAGCAGAATAAAGTGGAGACAATTAAGACCCCGTGACTTCTACAACCTTTATCCATTCCAAGTCAACGTTGGGAGGAGATTTCAATGGATTTTATCACAGGTTTACCTAAGTCCGAAGGAAAGAATGTCATCATGGTGGTAGCTGATAGACTTACCAAGTATGCACACTTTTGTGCATTATCTCATCCATTTAAAGCAAGTACAGTTGCTACTACATTTATGGACAGAATTCAAAAGCTACATGGAAGCCCAAGGGTTATTGTGAGCGACAGAGATCCCATTTTTACCGGAAATTTTTGGACGGAGTTATTTTCTTGTTTGGGTACTCAATTAGCTCATAGCTCATCTTATCATCCTCAATCTGATGGTCAAACTGAGATATTAAATAAATGTTTGGAAGGATATCTTCGTTGTTTTGTATCTGATAAACAAACACAATGGGTCAAGTGTTTACCTCTCGCTGAATGGTGGTATAACACTTCCTTCCATACTGCAGCAAAAATGACCCCATTTATGGCACTTTATGGATATCATCCACCATCCATCACATCATATTTAAGAGGAAATTCGAAGGTTCAAGTAGTGGCAGATCACATCGAGCATTAGCAAGAAGTTCTCCAACTCTTAAAGGATAACCTGACTTTGGCACAAAATCGAATGAAACAACAGGTAGATCAACATCGCAGCGAGAGAAGTTTTGATGTAGGAGATTGGGTATTTTTACGGCTACAACCATACAAACAAATGTCCCTCAAGCAAGTTAAGAAGGATAATAAATTATCACCAAAGTACTATGGTCCTTACAAGGTGTTGCAAAAGATTGGTACTATGGCATACAAATTGGAGCTTCCTTCTTCTTCGCGAGTACATCCAATTTTCCATGTTTCATGCTTAAAGAAGGTTATAGGTGAAAATCTTCCAGTTCAAACAATATTGCCAGAACTTGATGAGGAAGGAAAAATCATATTGGAACCTGAAGCGGTCATGGAAACAAGAACTCGACAACTACGGAATCGATCAATTTCAAAGTATCTCATCAAGTGGAAGAACTTACCCACTGAAGATTCTACATGGGAAGATGAGAATTTTATACAGAAGCACCCAGAGCTACTCAAGCGTTGAGGACAACACTTTTTTTGAAGGAGAGGGGCATGTTAGGTCCCTATATCACTAGTATAGTCCCTTATTATTGTTAGTGTAAACCCCTTATTGTTATTATTGTACCCTTGTAACCCCCATTTTGTTATTATTGTGCCCTTAAATTATTATGGTTAGGTCGGCTAGGATTACATTATGGCCCCATGGACTCCTGTATATAGAAAGGAGGTTTTGTATATTGTATCATCCAAGAATTGTTCATTCATGTAAGGTATTGGAGGTTACCCCCTCGAATTGGCTTATTTATAAGGCGTTGATATCTCTTTTCTTCTATTTTTGGAGCTGGTTACACAACAGGGAGGGGAATGAAGAGGTTAAGGGTTGTCCAAATTCTTGGAGAAATTTTTGGTGATAGGGATAGATGTTAGAGAGTAGGGGAAAGCGGAATTTCAAGAATTGAGTGAGGGGAAATGTTCCAAAAGGGAAAAACATAGGCCTAGTCTCGAAAAGTGTCAAATTGTAGCAATATGCTAGGTATTGTAGAAAAATGATGAGTTTGATGGATAGGAATGATGGGAAGTGTTTATGAAGGTATATTAAGGATAGGAGGAGGTGTAAGAGCATCAGGATACAAGCCTTGTTGATTATTTAACCATGGAGGCCATGAAACCAAGAAAAATTCCCTCAAAGACCCTAGGTGGACAATGGAGTCATAGGCAAGGGAAAAACAGAGTAATAAGATTATGGGTAGCAAAAAGGATGGAAATGAGAGGCACAAGCCATTTGGAGTCTGTAGGAGTTACAAGGTGATCTTGAAATGGAAAAATGGTAGGATAGTGAAAAAAATTTCTCTAAGGATAATGAAGGCAGTGAGATTTCTAGAACTTACAATATTCATGGAATTTTGTTTTTAGAAATCTAGAACCAATATTTAGTCATCTACGGATAGTGAAAATTATTGATGACTAACAGTGGCTCCACTTGGGGAGGGCAACTCATTTTTAGGAGGTGTCCAGGACCTCAGAGCTCAAATCTCTAAGTTTTGAAGACTAGTGCCTTACTTGCACTCTGCAAATCTCTCTTCCTTCATTTATTGATGTTCTCTTGAAGCTATGATCTTCAAATCTGAAAGACATGATTTCTTCAACCTCATTTCTACCTACCCATCCTACTTTGCCTAGAATTTTTTCTTCCTTGGGTGCACTTGGACTAGCAAACCCTTGACATTATTTTCTTTTGAAAGAAAAAACAAAATATCTACTTGTACCCTTATCACTTCCAAGAGTTCAAATTACGCTAGTGAATCTTTTATTCTCTACCTAGACTATTTGACTATCAAGATTAAACTGTTTGACAGACTTCATTCTCTAAGCTATTGACATGAAATTGAAAACATGGTTTAAACCAAGATTAGGCAATCTAATTTACCATGGGTTGTGGCATTAGGACAAGCTGCACACAAACATTATTTTTGTACAAAAAAAACTAGAAACATGAGGGATGTGATCTATCATTTGTTAAGCCTCTCATCTTTCTCTTTGGTTCAGATTTGAGCATCGAGAAACAATATATTTTCTTCCTAATCTATCCCTACTAACAAGTCAAGCTTAAATGATTTGACAAGCATTCTTTCACTAACCTATCAACAAAAATTCAAAAAAAATATTCAGCCATGATTAGGCTAGATGACTAAACAAGGTCTCTTTTTAACCAGTAGTGGCATTTAGGCTTGCACACTTCCAATACTACTATTTTTTGGGTATGGGGCTGTACCTCTTTTTCAAATCTACCCTCTTTTTCATTTTTTCTTTGTTTTGTATTTTTTCTCTCTTTTTGGTCAAAACAATCTAAAACTAAAGGTAGAAAGATGCTCATAGTGTTGTGCTTATTTTCTTGCATATCTATCCTAATTATATAACCTATACATGATATACATTCAGCTGGTGAACTCTTTTTTCCAATACAACCAATAAAGTAGATGATTTCATGAGAGATATTGGTTTAGCTCTTTGAGTGTTTTGAAAAAATAAAAAGGCCACTCCCACCTCACTTGTGCTTGAATAGTAGGGCCTAAAATGTTCTTTAAACTCTGCATCAAACTGCTCTTGACATGTTTTACTCCCTCTTCAAATTTCTCTAGAAAATTAGCAAAGGGATATGGAAACAATACCTAGCTTAGAGGATTTGGGAGATAATCTTGATCCAGGACTGCTTCTTCCTCCACTTGGCTAAGCTTAGGACTCTTTTGGGAAAGAAACTCTTCCTCTTCCTCATGATCATCTGAACTAGTAGACTCTTCATATATTGCAGTGTTGTCCTCTTGCAATCCTGATATGCCTTGATAGAGTGGGATGAAATTTGTGTGAAGGCCATCATATTGATGAGAAGGAGCACTCTTTGGCAATAAATCTTCTTGAGAAAGAAGTGCAACAACTCTTATGTGTTTGTCAATTTCCAAGCCTTCATCTGCAATTTGAAATTCAATGGGACTTTGTGGCTGTAAATATGAAGCTGAGGAGGATTCCATGTCCCAAATTATTTCCCCAACCATTTCAGGAAAAGGATTCTCATTGAAAACTTTCTCAAGAAGTTCATCATCCTCCTCACAATATCAAAACTTAAATATTCTAAAATTTTAAGGCTTTCCTCATCAGTGTCATAGTTGTCCTGTATTGGCTGATTACTACTTTCAAGCTAATGATAGTGAACTTAATCCCGTAAATAAATTGTTGATTGCTCTGCAAGATTGACCTTTGTTTGGATAACATCATCATCATTAGATTCATCGAAATTTGGAGAATCATCAACATGAATAATTTCACCAATCAAACATATTGGATTACCAGTTTGTTCTTCTTTGAATTGATCTACAAGTTCACTTTCTGACTTATGGAAAACAGGATTAGCAGGAGAATAAACAGAAATTTTTTGTTCATATGAAGGCTTAGAGGTCGTCTGCATGTTTAGAAGCTGATTTATTTCTTCTTCAGTCAAAAGAGGAGGCATTTTTCTCTTTCTTTGGATATAAGTACAACAGTTCTCTTTTTCTTGTGAAGGCTGATTTTGAGGCTGAATGTTTTCTTGAGCCTCACCTAGAAGAGATGGTGAATCATCACTTGTGCCTTCAGAGAGATCCTATGGGTTTCCTTCTATTTCTTGATTGGTTTCTTCCTCAATTAACTCCTCTAGGTTGTTATGATAGTTATCTTGAGAATGAAATTCTTGGATTGCTGCTAAGAGATATTTAGAATGAAAATTTCCTAAATCTTCATCATTATCTATAAGGTACTGGTTGATATCTTGAGATTGATCACAACAATTTTTAGCCAATGTTAAAGATGGGAAATTTTATTTATAATGCTCATAAAATGCCTTGTGGATATCCTTAAGGGAAAACAAGCTACCATGTTTTAGACCTTCGTACCATTCTCTTGACTTCCCTTCTAATGTTAACATGAACATCTTCATAAGCCATCCCTCATGCCATTCAACCTTTAACCCCCATACATGGATATGAAACTTGATGAGGTGTAACAAAGGATCATCAAATTTTTCATCTTGAAACATAGGCAGGTTCTTGTCCCAATTTATCTGAGGCAATTTGTGTGGGAATCCAGGGATGTGATCTCTATTCATTGGAGCATATCTCCTTTGTATCCATGGATCCATGTTTATAAACTAGTGAATCTTTTCAACCAGTCTAGATTTCTCTACCAGTGGAGTCTTTAGGTCTATTAAGAGTTGTGGAGTCGCCAGGTGGAAGGTTTCAACTTTGTTGTCCACCATCAATAGTATTATGATTGTTCAACGCATTCCTAGGGGATTCTTTGAGAACTAGTGGGGTAGTAGGCCTACTGGAGGTTAGTGGAGTCACCAGGTGGATGTTTTTAGTTGTTTTGAAGATATATGTGTATGGTCCACCACCAATAACTGACAAAAAACCAATCTAGGGATTTTTTTGGGGTTTTTTGAGTTCCTTTATGTAGCCCTAAGTTTGTTATGAGTGTCATAAAGCCGAGTCATCATTTTGATAGGATGGTGAAACAAATAGATTCTACTCTTTGGCTAATAGTTTGAGTTATCTATTATTTGATAAGGGTTTCTGAAGTTCTAAGGAGTTCTTAGATTGTCACTAATCTTAGAAAGCCTCTCACCTTGATTTCCAATTGTGTTAGGCTATGAGTTGGTGATAAATAAATAGTGTTGTGTAATAAGGGTTTCTGAAGTCCCTAGGAATACTTATATGGTTATTGACTCAGAGGTCCCATCGTGATTTCCATTATGTTAGTGATGGTGATTAGATGGAAATGAATCAATGGATACAAAATGTTTTAGCTTGTGACTTACTCAAAAGGTCCCACCGTGATTTCCATTACGTTAGGGTCCCGTGATTTGGTAGGTTGGTAGACCAAATGCACAAGGTAAAATCAGACTAGTATTTGGAGTCCTAGGACCTAGCCTTCCTGGAATCAGAGAGGGCTCTCTCTATTTTATGCAAAGGATGTGATCTTGTTTGCTTCTAGGGTTTTGATTTTAGGGTAGTTGTGAAGTGTAGGGTTTTTGTTTTGTTTTGGTTGGGTAAGATGATAAAGTAGAATAGGTGGAGTGAGAGGTCTTCAAATCATTGGGCTATGGAGTCTATGAAATTCATGGATATCTCAACAATGAAACAAGATGCATAACAGGGAAAATATATCATGGTCAAATGGATCTTTAAGGTATGTGTGAAGTGAAATAAACAATAATTTTGTGAGCATATTAGGTGTGTAAGGGCAGTGAAGAATCCTTAAACAAATAGCTTTTCAACAAGATGGTATCAAATACTAATTAACATAGGGACATAATCATAAGACATGGAAAACCAATAGATATTATATTACACTTTAAGAAAACAAGCATTCAAGATGAACAATTCCAATGAATATAGAAGGTGAGAAACTCATTTAACTTCTAGTGATTTCACCTTCATTAGGGGAATGTTTACGTCTAAAATAGGCCTCTTAAGGAAAATGTACAACCAAAATAAACTTTATAAGAACCAATAGGATTCAAGATTATGATGTCAACCATGGGGGATAATTCACCATTTTTTAAGTAAAAGGGTAAAAAGATTAAAAAATAATAAAATAATAAAACTACTTTTTCAACTCGTATTTTCAACATATCTCCCAAATTGTTTACTCAAATTTAGAGCGAGAGTACTCGTTTTATGAAACATTTAATTCCTCATCGAAGGAGCACCCATGTTGCATACTTTTGATGGACCTTGCTATCCGAAAAATGAGAAATACATCAAAACAAGTGATTGCAATCACGTTTTTCATGTATTTCTCATTTTTCATGTAGGAGGGTCCATCGAAAGTATGCAACATGGATACTCCTTGGATGAGGAATTAAATTTTTCACCCAACGAGTACTCCTGCTTGAAATTTGAGTAAAAACTTTAGGAGATAAGTTGAAAATACAAGTTGAAAAAATAGTTTTTTATTTTTTCCCTCTAAGATTTGATGATGTCATCAAATCTTATTTTATTATTTCCACTATTATTTTATAATTTCCTTAGGAAGCCCATTTTAGACCTCAAAATTCCCCTAATGCAAGGCTAGAAAACATTCAAGATAACAAATAACTTTTATCAATGAAGAGGGAACGCCTAAACATCAATGATCAAGCTACAAAGAACTTTAAGGCAACTTCTCAAGCATGGACAAAGGGCATGATTAAAACATGGCCTCTTTGGCTAAAACCTAACAAGTAATACTTCAAAGGGAGATTCCAAAACAGATTTTAAATAGCATCAAATAGGTAGGGCTAACCATAAAACATATTTGAAAACTACTATATTGAACCATTCATGGAATAAACAAGCATAGACAGATGTAAGGAGAAACTAAGAATTCCTTAAACAAACCTAGCAGAAGAAAATATCAAGGAAATAGAAAACAAGAAGGACTAAGGTGCCTCAAACACCATTTCTTAGCCTATACTCTTCTCTTTTAATGCAACATATAAAGATGAACATAATGATAAACATGGAAACAAGAACTAATAGATACACTTCACCATTAACCATGCTCAGGGATCCTACAAGCTATCCTCCTACATCATCAATCAAAGCAAGGCCATTCAGAAACTCCAAAAGACCGATTTCTTCTCCAAAATCAAGAAAACCATGTATTGCTCTCAAAACTCATCAAATGTTGTAATATTCCTAAATTAGCATGCAACTAATAGGGATATTATTTTTGCTTTAAAAATCTCATTAGATGAATAAATGTGCAAAGGAGCTTAATCAAAATCATAATGAAGAATAAATCAATGCCAAATATGTAAAAGGATAAATCTTGGTTGTGTAAATAAGCACCCTTAGGTGTGAAAGGGGCTATTCATCTTGACTGGGTCAACCTTGACCAAATCTACAGCGTTGTATTGGAGGAGTGCTCATCAATAAGGCACAACGTAATTCTAGTTGAAGATCTCTTGTGTGAAAGGGATGAGTCCATTGAAGGTGGTTTAGGGTTTTTCACACTCTCATCTTATAAAAGGAAGGGGAAGGCAACATGGGGGGGTTTTTCATGATATGATCTTTTGATATATTGTCTGTTTAGACCATATAGCTTTCTTTGGTTGTTTAGCCTAGATTGCAAATGTTGTTTAGCATTGGAATTTACTATTTAGGAGTTCCTCCTCTTCCCATTGAGTAGCTCTTGGGAGAGTTTGTATTGCACAATCCACTATCTAGCTTGAATTCTAAGCTTCTCCTTTCAATTACAACTCAGATCTTGTTGAGGGTTGGTTTTTTTTTACAAGCTGCAACAAGTGGAGATTAGATCTATTCATATCTAAGACATTTCAGTGCCCTTTTTCAGTGGAGGAGTCCTCTTCTCTATTGGACGAAGTGTATTGAAGTGATTGAGCTTCATTTCTTGATCTTTGCATGTGTCCAGCTGATATCTATACCCTACAACGCAGTTTCTATTCTATATCTGCGTTATTCTTATAGGAGTTGTTGCAGGGAGTTTGGGTGCACTATTTGGAGAGCTGGTTTCTGAGTGTTGGGTATCTACCCTTCACCTTGAGGCCCATTGGAGGAGATATACACATTTTATATTTTAGAACTGATCTACATACTTCAAAATTTCTGAATATCTCTACAGATCTGCTTTCTTAGATCTCAGATCTACTGCTTATCCTTGGTGTAATGCTCAAAACCCCAAGGGGGTTTGAAAGAGGAGCATTTCTAGTGCATGGATCTGACTTTTTATGCACAAATCTGCTCTATATATGACATGCAATCCACAACAGTTTGCAGCCTAATAAAATAATGTTGTCAAGGTAGTTTTAGTCCATTCATGTGGTTGCAAGACCTCTTTTGAGGGAATTTCTTCTGTTTATGTCTTGTATTTCCAGCTATGTATTTCCTGGGCTTCATTATAAAATTATATTGCTTCTATAAATACTATTGAAGAGAATTTTATTAGCCTCCTACCCTTGCTATAAGTGAACTGCGTTATTTCCTTGCTGTATTATTCATACATTGTTGCAATCCCACTTTTGGGTATTTTCCAGCTGTACTAGGTGTGGGAGATCTGTTTAACCCACCTAGAAAGATATGTTTTTGTTTCCCTCTTGGATTTGGGTATTAGATTATTAGATCTAAGGGATCCAAGGGCTGATTTCATATTCTGTAGCAGGAATTCCTGAAAAATGCGTTTTTCAGGCATGCCTTGCTAGCAGTCCCAATTTTGGGATGTTACAGTGGTATCAGAGCAACTATCTTGGCACAACCTGTGCTTTTCTTATTGAAGAGCCAATATGTCATTTCATGGAAAGAAAAGACCGATGAAGAAATGTGGTTACATTCAAGACACAAAAGAAAAGGGTAATATCCCTTTAACTGGAAGTTTGCAAAGAGAAGAGTTCTTTAAAACTCTTTCTAAAGCTTTGAATGAACTGAAAGAAGAAATTTGAGGAATGAAGAATGAAATCCAAGCAGATCTTTTGAAAAGGTTTGCGCATGAAGGAAGCCCCACTACTTCATATGATGGGTGTGAGAATTCAACCACATCGTCATATTTACAACACTCTATCAACCACTTTTTCATGAAGAAGAGAATGAAGAAAGGAAATGTGCCAAAGAATGAGACTCTTGGTGATTATTTGCAAGAGTATGAAGCTCAATCTAAGGAGTTCAAAGATCACTTGAACTTCCAAGGGTTTTGCAAGGTCAAGGAGGAAAGAAGAATCCAGCAGCATGGTGTGAGTAGATTATTCTTATCTACTTTTGATGGATCACCTAAATGTCCATCTAGGGCTTGGGTGAAGGAGCTAGACACCTATGTGAAACAACATCAAGTTTCAAAAAAGGAAGCCATCAAAGTAGTAGCACTGCATCTTGAGGGTAAGGCTTATGCTTGGTGGTTGTTTGAGTCTTTTTCCTTAAAGAATTCAAATACATCTACCTATGCAAGGTTCATTAAAAGAGTAGTGGAAAGGTTTGATGAAGGATCTTATGAAACACCTTCTATGGAGTCTATCAAACCAAATCAAACAAAAATTTTGCATGGATTGGAAGGGTCCTTAAATTCAACTCCATTTCAGAAACCCATTGAAGGGGATGGAAACTTGTATGATGTTTTTCCAAGGGCAAAGTCCCCATTGCATTAAGATCTTTCTTTTGAAGAGGAAGACATCGAGATTCCTCCTTCAAAAGAAGACCAAGATCTAAGGTCTCTTATTGATGATGAGGAATTTTCAACTATGGAAGAGAAGGCTGGAGATGAAAACACAGTCATAACCAGAGCTAGGACCTCATGAAGAGGAAGATGGAGCACTTGCTCCAAGGAGAGAAACTATTGCACTCTTGCAAGGAGTTCCAAAGAATCTCACATATGGAGATTGTGGCACAATCCATGTGCAGCATCTGCCATCATCATCAAATGGTGAGATCTTGAAGATAGAATAAGGAAAAGAGGAGGGCAAGCATCACATGATGAGGAGCATATACCCCTCTCTGTTTCAAAAGTTTGATGAACAAAGAAGGAAAGAGGATTTATGTAATGAAGACAAGGAAAAATCTGTCCACACACATAGACATCCTGCTCTATGCCTTGATGTCTCTTTACATGGAGGCTTTCCACCGGGGAGACCTCCTAATGGGAGGAAAACTAAAGTGTTATCTCAACTATGGGTAGCATATACATATTTGGCTAGAGACTCTAAGCTCAAGGAGAAACTACTTAATGCAGCCTATGCGATCTTGCTTTAAAAAACCCGCTGGTTTCATTAAAGCATATCATACTATCTTAAGATGGATTCATGTGGGAAAAATTCAAAGTGGATATGCACTCTCATATGAGGAATTGCATGGATCATTTGCTGGTTGAGGAGGAAAATAGCTCTTGGGAAGAGTTATCATTACCATCTCCTTATTCCTTGAGTGTGAGAGGGAGCTCATCCATGAGCCACTTTGCTGATTTAAAACAAGTATATGATAAACATTGTATTGTTGGACATCATGATATATTTATTATATACTTGCATTTTCTTAACACTCATGTGCAGGTCTTGGCTCCAAGATGGGGCACTTTTTCTTATGGGCTTCATGAGCCACTTTGGGCCATGAACAATGGTGATGTTGGTCATTCCTTGGGAGGTCTTGGAGAGATGATGTACTCTTCATGGTGTGATTCATTAACACCAACCATAATACACCTTCTCCAAGCATGCAAGAAGGATGGGGCAGAAAACAAGTGTGGGGGAAAACACTTGTCATATCATATTCTATGGCAGTTAGGAGTAAAACTATTCTTGTTGCACATGAGGGACCATTTTCCTTCTCCTTTAGTGCATATCATAGCTATCATGACCTTAATTATGATCCCATATGCTTAAGATGTTCTTATCTTTGTTGGGAACATGGTTGGAGGAGAGACACATTTTTTGGATGTGTCCTCAGGGAAAGAAATTTCCTACATTTTTTGCACTACATGTTCTAAGGGGAGCATGGGAAACTATATGGCCACTATAGTAGATCACTTGTTTCTTTATGAGGTGGACCATATGATTGATTGGAGCACTTGGGGCATGCCTCTCATGAATAGTTGGGAGGAGATTTACTATGAATTACCAAGCTGGGAGGTAATTCATTTCATTTGGATGATAACATGGAGGTGGGAGTCCCTCATTGATGATGAAATTCCCCATGATTTTCATCACTTCTATCCTGAGGAGGCCATTGATCAGTGAGGAGGTTTCCATATATACCTTCCTTTCTTTCATGATGAGAGCCATTTGGATTATCCACCAAAGGCCAACTTACACACTCAGGAGAAACCATTGGGAGACATAATTATTGCAGAAAATCTAAAGCAATGGTGGAGACTGTTGAATGAAGAGGCCACAAGAGGAGGAGGGGATATTTTGTAGCACCCTTGCAGTTACTTGAGGACAAGTAACATTGGGAGGGGAAGACTGTAATATTCCTAAATTAGCATGCAGCAAATAGGGATATTATTTTTTCTTTAAAAATATAGTTAGATGAAAAAATGTGCAAAGGAGGTTAATCAAACTCCTAATGAAGAATAAATCAATCCCAAATATGAAAAAGGATAAATCTTGTCTATGTAAATAAGCACCCTTAGGTGTGAAAGGGGCTAATCATCTTGACTAGGTCAACCTTGACCAAATCTATGGTGTTGTATTGGAGGAGTGCTCATTGATAAAGCACAACATAATTCTAGTTGAAGATTTATTGTGTGAAAGGGATGAGTCCATTGAAGGTGGTTTAGGGTTTTGCACAATCTCATCTTATAAAAGGAAGGGGAAGGCAACATGAGGGGGTTGTTCATGATATGATATTTTGATATATTGTCTGTTTAGACCATATAGCTTTCTTTGGCTATTTATCCTAGATTGCAAATGTTGTTCAGCATTGGAATTTCCTATTTAGGAGTTCCTCCTCTTCCCATTGAGTAGCTCTTGGGAGAGTTTGTATTGCATATTCCACTATCTAGCTTGAAGGACAAGCTTCTTCTTTCAATTACAACTCATATCTTGTTGAGGGTTTGGTTGTCCTTGTAATTTGCATCAAGTGGAGATTATATCTATTCATATCTAAGACATTTATTGCCCTTTTTCAGTGGAGGAGTCCTCTTCTCTATTGGAGGAAGTGTATTGAAGTGATTGAGCTTCATTTCCTTATCTCGGCATGTGGTCAGTTGATATCTATACCCTACAGTGTAGTTTCTATTCTAGATCTACGTTATTCTTGTAGGAGTTGTTGCAGGGAGTTTGGGTGCACTATTTGGAGAGCTGGTTTTTGAGTGTTGGGGATCTGCCCTTCACTTTGAGGTCCATTGGAAGAGATCTACACATTGTATATTTCAAAACTGATCTACATACTTTATAATTTCTGAATATTTCTGTAGATCTACTGCTTATCCTTGGTGTAATGCTCAAAATCCCAAGGGGATATGAAAGATGAGCCTTTCTAGTGCATGGATCTGATATGGATCCGACTTTTTATGCACAGATATGCTCTAGATCTAACATGTAATCCACAACATTTTGCAGCCTAATAAAATAATGATGTCAAGGCAGTTTCAATCCATTCATGTGGTTGCAGCACCTCTTTTGAAAAAATTTCTTCTGTTTATGTCTTGTATTTCCAGCTATGTATTTCATGGGCTTCATTATACAATTATCTTGTTGTTGTAAATACTATTGAATAGAATTTTATTGGCCTCCTTCCCATGCTATAAGTGAACTGCATTATTTCCTTCTTGTATTATTCATGCATTGTTGCAGTCCCACTTTTGGGTATTTTCCAGCTGTACTAGGTGTGGGAGATCTATTTAACCCACCTAGAAAGATTTTTTTCTATTCCCCTCATGTATTTGGGTCTTATATTATCAAATCTAATGGATCCAAGGGTTGATTTCATATTCTGTGGCAGCCATTCCTAAAAAATGCATTTTTCAGGCATGCCTTGCTAGCAGTCCCAATTTTGGGATACTACAAATTCCAATGTTTTACAGTGAAGCCCTCATGCTCTATTTATTTAGAAAAGGAGGGAAAAAACCCTAGATAGGGTTGGAAAATGTCAAAATCACTCGTAAATGTCATTAATGCCCAAGAGACCATGCAAGGCCCAAGGCACAAAATATCCCATGAAATAAATTCCAAAATAACTCCTAGCACCTAATTTTAGAGTGATTTTCCTCAAAAAAAATTAAAATATCATTTTGAAATAAATGAGTGTGTTTTTTTGAATTTTGGCCAAAAACACACAGTGAAGTCTATAAGCGCGGTGCCAACACAGGCAGACAATGGGTCCAATTGTAGCCAAGTTTTGATGACCTTCTCGATGTCGAATTTTGCTCCATGATGGCCCGTGGGAAAGCATACTAAGTCTGCTTTCCAAATATGCATTTATTTTCAGATTTATCTGCTATTACCTATCTAAAAATCCAAATTCACAAAACTTCTATAAGCGCAGTGCCAACACAGGTAGAAAATTGGTCCACTTGCAACCAAGTTTTGATGACCTTCCCGATGTCGGATTTTGCTCCGTGATGGCCCGTTGGAAATCCTGTTGAGTCTAATTTCCAAATATACTTTTTTTTTTCTGATTGAGCTCCTGTAACATGTCCAAAAAATTCAAATTCCAAAAACTGCTATAAGCACAGGGCCAACACAGACATAAAATAGGTCCTGTTGCAGCCATGTTTTGGTGACCTTCCCAATGTCAAAATTTTCCTTGTGATGGCCCATTGGAAATCCTGATGAGTCTAACTTCCAAAAATACTCTTTTTTTTTCTGATCCAGCTCCTCTAACCTATCCAAAAGATCAAATTCCAAAAACTGCTCTGAGCACAGCACCAGGCCTGAAAAGGAGGTATAAAGGTTAAAAATGAGGTGTTTTTTGACCTTTTGAGGGTTAGAAAATGCCCCAAATGCTCTGAAACTTGGTGATAATACTATAATAGTCATGAAGAATACAAAAATGTAAATTCATCCCTTTGAAGATGCCTGAGGGAACATCGTAGTACCCCTGGCACTGCGTTTATAGGCCTCAAAATTTGCAAAAAACCAAAAATTGTCAAAATTCTTCTAAAATTGGTGGACACCTTCCTCATGGGATTTGAGAAGCTTGTAGAAACTCTTGTGCTGAGATTACAAGGCCAGCTTGGCCTTTTTCCTCTTTGAGTGCTTGGATTTTGGTTTGGGCCTTTTTGAGTTTTAGCCCTTGCAACTTGGTTTCTCCGGCTTGCTCTTCGATCTTTTGTTTGCCTTTATCTAGCTTCTTGATAGAAAAGGAAGGCATGGTACCTGACCTTTTAGAGGCATCAAAAACAAGCCTTTCTCTTTTGTGGTATGGCAAGGGAAAAGGTTCAATTTGGCTCATTTTGGTGTCCTCCTTATGTTTGTCATCATTTGTCTTCATTTTTTCCTCTACATCACCCTAACTACTGCTTACCTCTTTACCTTCAATCATTAGTTTCACTGCTGGCCTCTTCATTGATTTGTGCATCTTCACTTTTTTCCTCATTGTAGCTTCTTGTTTCATCACTGCTATGACCTTGATTTTGGCTGCCAGCCCCTTGAATTTCTTTATTGTCATCATCCTCCCCTGTTTCCATGTTTCCTGCTTCTTGTTGGCTCAATTCATCATCATCTTGATCTTCACTTTGGTTTGATTCATTGTTACTCTCATCCTCATTGTGACTTTCTTGTTCACTGCCACTTCCTTCTTCATCTGATATGGTGACTAGTGTTTCCCTTAGACAACCCTAGGCCTGCTTTATAAAACTTAGTAGGAGGAGTGAAATGGAATAACGGCGAAAGCCAAAATTTGCAAGTGAGTGAGATGGAGGTGTAGGTGTATGACTGATCTCCTTGAGCATGAAAGAGGGATTATCTTGAACTAACTTGTGATTACCCTGGTGCACACCCCTCTTCAAATAGGGTTTCCTATGGCTAGGGTTTTATTATTATTTTAACCACTAAATCACCAAAAAAATTTGAGGAGGGAAAAAGGCCGCCTACTAATTTTAGCTTGCTTGCAGGGTATTGAAAACAGTTTGGAGATGTTTTCCCTTGATTTTTGGAACCTTTCTTGCAGTTTGGAGGGTATTTTGCATGAGCGCAGCACCCTTAATGCATTTAGGTCCTATCAGGTCACTGTTGTCCTAATTGCAGTGCCCTGAACACATTCAGGTCCTGTCGGGCCATTTCTAGCATAAGCGTAGTGCCCTAAACGTGTTCAGGTCCTGTCAGGTCACTGCTGCCCTAAGTGCAGTGCCAATTTGCAGAGGGAATTTGGAGGCATTCCTGGTGTTGTAATTGGGCCAGTGATAGCTTTTTGGAAATATTAACCTGTCTACTTTCCAAATATACCATTTTTTCTCTGATTCGAGTTGATTTTCCCTGTCAAAATTTGATTTTCCAAAGACTGATCAAAAAGTGTTGAGTGATGGTGCAGAAATGCAGAGTGCTGGCGCAGACGAATTTTGGAGGCCTTCCTTAACTCCAAATTGATCTCATGATCACTCAAATGAAATATCTTCTAGTATATTTATCATTTGACTCATTTAGAAAGTCATTTGGACACTCCAGCTATGAGAAAATCTGATTTTCCCAAGGTCACTTCAGAAGTGCAACAATTCTCTTGTGACACCTGTATTTTTGAAATTGGTCCCAAAACATGATACCTGTGTAAAAACTAAAGGATATTTTTGGTCTTGGACCTATTATGGACAAAAACCTCTCTCACGTTTGTCAAATTCATCTTTTTTTGGTCAAAAACATAGTTTGAAGCAAAACCGTCCCTATGAGTGACAAATGGCTTGACTCTTGGAATGAATTATTGGAAAATGATGGAGGCATGATGTTTTTGAGTTGGTATGGTTTTATGCTAATGATATGACCTATCATGTAGATCCTTTTCTCCTATTTCTCTTTTCCATTGCAAACCCTAGCCTAGTTGGAAGAGGAAATTAGGGTTTGGTGTAGGAAAAACAGTGGATTTTAGGACTGCCTTATAGAGGGAGGGGAATGAAGGGGTTAAGGGTTGTCTAAATTCTGGGGAATTTTTTGGGGATATGAATAGATGTTAGAGAGTAGAGGAAATTGTAATTTCAAGAATTGAGTGAGGGGAAAGGGTCCAAAAGGGAAAAACACAGGCCTAGTCTCAAAAAGTGTCAAATTGTAGCAATAGGCTAGGTTTTGTAGAAAAATGATGAGTTTGAGGGATAGGAGTGATGGGAAGTGTTTATGAATGTATATTAAGGATAGGAGGAGGTGTAAGAGCATCAAGATACAAGCCTTGTTGATGATTTAACCATGGAGGTCATGAAACCAAGAAAAATGCCCTCAAAAACCCTAGATGGACAATGGAGTCATAGGAAAGGGACAAACAGAGTAATGATATTATGGGTAGGAAAAAGGATGGAAATGAGAGGCACAAGCCATTTGGAGTCAGTAGGAGTTACAAGGTGATCTTGAAATGGAAAAATGGTAGGATAGTGAAAAAAATTTCTCTAAGGATAATGAAGGTAGTGAGATTTCTAAAACTCACAATGTTCATGGAATTTTGTTTTTAGAAATCTAGAACCAATATTTAGTCATCTACGGATAGTGAAAATTACTGATGACTAATAGGCCCTCCACCATAAATTTGAGTTGATCGAATCAACATGGGAACACTGATGGGAGTTGTTGAAACATCGACACAAACATTTGGTCGTGTGATAATAGAAGTAACTATTTCTTAAGCAAGGATGGAAACATACACATTGGATACAAGCGGACCAAGGGTGGATATTGTAGTATTCTGCCAGATAGTATTGTATTACAAAGTTGTGGCACTCAAAATACTCTAAATTAGGTGTAACCTTGTGGAATGTATGACTTGGTGGAAGGGTGAGAGGTTTTCCCCCATAGGGAAAGCCCTCGGGAGGGAGTTGTTGGATCGAGGGGTCCTGACCTAGGTTTGGAGGTTAATGTTTGCCAACAAACCCCTATACTACTGGCCCTTTCGGTAGTGACTTGTTTGCGCATGCCAAAGTCTCACCCGAAGTAGTATGGGAGGGTGCTGGAACCAGGTTTCCGCACCCTGAGAGAGAGTAGGTAAGTCAAGCAGACCCACATTCACAACTTATCAGGTTCACACCAAACAACTCTATTCGCAGGGTTGTTAATAGTATAATCACAATATACAGAGCTATTATCATGCACAAATCTAGTTAATGACTCCGCATCCACGTGCGTATCAACAATTATCAACACTCATTATCACAATGCATCATTAGTAGATCATAGTTATACCATAACATAAACAGATTCGGAGCATAAACAAAAAACACAATAGTATTTGTAATATTCCCACTTTTAGCACACAGCTAAAGGGAATATTAAATTTTTCTGTTTACACATAGGAGATAATAAAATGGGTAAGGAGGCCCATACCTTGCATAATAATGAATAAAATCCCTCATAATATGAAAAGGGATATTCATAAGAGCTGGATTTCATACCTTCAAGTATGAAAGAGGACATTTGCATGAGGACAAGGTCAAGTTTGACCAAGTCAACATTGTTGGGATAAGAGGTGGAGTCCACTTAGAGAGGCAATGCAATGTGAATGGGAGGAAGTTTCCTTGGTGGAGGAAACCCTAAGGAGTGTGACCCATGGGAGAGAGTTCTCACTTGTTTAAAAGGATGGCAAGGAAACCATTGTTACTCATGCATATGATTATTGATCTCTTGTCTGTTTAGACTATTTGCAGTCTCCGGCTGTTTAGCTAAGTTGCAGTGTTGTTTAGCAAGAGGGATTCCTGTTTAGGATTCCTTCTCATTCTTGAGAGGCCTCTTGAGGGATTTCACTTCATTTCTCCACATCTGGGCTCAAGGCCAAAGCATCCTCCTTCAGCTACAACGCATTTTTTGTTTAGAGTTGATTTGTGTTGTAGGGTGTTGCAGTGGAGGATCCCACAACACCATTCCTTGACTTGTTTTTCAGAGGAGGGAGGCTTGTTTCCTTTGGGAGATCAGTGAGGAAGTATTCAGGGCATATTTCATATCTTGGCACTTGGCCAACAGATTCTATTCCACCTGCAGCGTAGTCTCCCTCACTATCTGTGTTATTCTCAATGTGCATATGCAGTGAGGGTTTGCAGTGTTGATTGGAGGGTGAGATCTTCAGTGTTAGGATCAGCCTTTCACTAGGAAGATCCATTGGAGGAGGTTTAATTCATATTTTGTATCATCTTCAGCCATCTCCATCAGGTTCCAATTTTGAGTTGCAGCTGCTACCCTACAACTCCGACATTCTTCCATTTTTGTATATTTCTTTCAATCCTTCTCAGGATTGTTGTATTATTGTTTTAAACAGTTTAGAGCTTGCTACCCCTCATTTATTGATCCCTACATTGTTATATCTTTCTATTATGATGCAATGTCTTTTATAAAATGCGTCCTCTTAGCCTGTAGAAATACATGTGTAGCAATGTTTCTCTATTTTCATGTACATGTCCCTTTGAGGCTGCATTGCTTGCTTGAGTGACTCTTTCCTCAAGGATTTGTATATCTTTGCTTCTATAATATACAATTTTTGGCTATCTACATCTTCATGTGCCCAAGCTTATAAAAATAATTTTGTTGTTCAATCTCTTGTTCAAGAATTGTTGCAGTCCCCTCAACTGGCACTTTTTCAAGACAACTAGGTGTGGGAGACCTGTTTAACCCACTTAGAGGGATTTTTTTTGAGCCTCCTCTTGGATTTCAGTCTTAGATGCATTGATATAAGTGATTCAGGTCTTTTTTTCAAATCCTGTAGCAGTCATTCCTAAGAAATTCATTTTTTTAAGCATGCCTTGCTAAGTAATCCCATTTGGGGATATTACAGTGGTATCAGAGAATAATCTTGGCTCAGCCTGTGGATCTCAGCCATGATGCTATCAAGAAAAGAGAAGATTAAGACTCCATTATGTGGAGGAAGGAAGGAATATAGGCTCACCCAAATTCTTCCAAGATCTGTACATATCATTCATGAAGATTTCAAGAAGATAAGGAGGGAGATATGTACATAATCTCCAAGAGGGTTTGAAACTAAGTCAAACTCTAGATTTTCTTATGGGGAGTGTGAGCATGCAGCCACACCCTATGATGCACAGCACAGTCACATGGCCATTTTTTCCACAAAAGAAAGAGGAGAAGAAGGAATGCCTAAGAGGGGAACTCTTTGTTGGGAAAAATACTGAGGAGGGGGGGGGGGGGGGGGGGTTGAATCAGTATTTAGAGATGACTGAAAATTTTTTACTTTTTTTCTTTCTCTTAAACCCATACGCTACTTTACTAAACCCAACTCACGTATACACGCAAATATCCTTAAGAAAAATTGCGTATACACGCAAATAAACCATCGCACATAAGCAACACACATGAACACCAGTATTTAAGGTGGAAACCCAATTTGGGAGAAAACCACAGCTGCTGTCCTCTCTGTCTTCAATATTTATTATAAAGAAAACTTCTTACAATGTTGTACTGGCGCAGACTCATACCAGCACGCAGGCACCCACCTGCAAAAGGCTGCAACCTTCTCTCGTTCTCCAGCCACTACTGGAAGGGAGATCCAACCCCCTGATCTTGTTTACCAGCCTCTCCTAGAAGGGAGCTACTACCCCCTGCTCTCGTTTACCAGCTACCACTGGAAGGGAGCTACAACCCCCTCACTGAATGCTTAGACCCTCAGCACCACTGCGGACCTCGTTTCATCAATTTTCATACTGGATCCAACAACTTCCACACAACACATCTTGTAGGCCACTTTTCATCAGATTTTCAGACAGGACCCACTCCACACATTTAAGCTCAACATACATCAAACTGAAACTTATAACCCCATCAATTCATTCATTGAATCATCAACCAATCAACCAAAAACTTGATCTTTAATCAACATAATCAACAGCATAATCAACATTCAAACAACCCAGATCTGTATGAATACATCATTGACAGATAGCAGTAAAACAACAAAATAGATCCGATATTTCATTCCTCATACTTCAGCAAAACCCTAGATTCCATACGCACTTTTACTTCACTGAACCTGTGTATATACGCGCCTTCACAGAGACAAACCTGCGTATATATCTGCACATATTTCAGGACTAACCTCATATTCCATACGCGCTTTTGTTGAAACCAACCCGCGTATATACGCGCTTTCTCTGCCAAGAACCTGCGTATATATCTGCATACATTGTAGGGCTGCACATCTCTTCAGATCAGACAAATAGCTCAGATCTTACCCTTTACTTCAGCAAATATTTTCCAGATCATAGATCTAAACATTCCATAAACAGATCTAGAAAATACATAGTCATTTCAGATCTAGAGATCCCTCTTCATCATTTTCTTCATAGGTGCATTATTAGTTCAGATCAATCAATAAACTGTTACCCATTCCATACAGATATACTTCAGAGTGAATTATTCATTAAAACCCAGACCTATGCCCCCTCTTGCACTATGATCTTCTTCTCCTTATATAGATGTATCCTTTGTCAATACCATGAGTCAAAGCCACTCAACCGCTGATGGTATTCCTAGACGGGATCAAATAGATAATCCAACGCTCAATACTATGGGCCAATACCATGGTCATGTCCCCTGGTTTTATAAATTTAGAGCGCAAATATGCATACTCTACTTGGTACGTACTTTTCCACGTACATACGCTACTTTGCCTTTACAAACCCGTGTATGCTTTGTGACATATCTTATTCATCATTATTCTAGAACTTACTGGAATTATTTTCTCTATCACATCTGAACTAATCTGTAGCTACATCATCCTTACATATTTAACACATAGGTTTCTTTCCAAAGTCAACTCAGCAAGATAGTTTCCATCAAGGACAACTTCATCAAGTAGGTTGACATCAAGGACAACACATTGCATCATATTGCCAACAATCTCCCGCTTTAGACTTGATGGCAACCATGATGGTGTTTGATCACCACAACAGATAGATACATTGATTATAACCATTATTCAAACACCATGATACTCTCCCCCTTTGAAATCAAGGGAAAATGGCGGATCAAAACCAAAACATGGTTTTTCTTCTCTTGTAGAAAGAAGAGCTCTGTAGATCTGATGTGCACTGAAGTTACCATGCTCCCCCTGAGTTCACGCTGAATCTTCAAACATATTTTTAAATGAAGTACATGAATCTATGACCTTTCCTATCACCAAGGACTCATACTTAAATCAATGATCCAACCAAGTGGATTTACATATATGACTCAAGTACCCAACCAAGTGATTTTACACATTTTGACTCAACTACTCAACCAAGTGGGTTTACAAATTTGAAGAAGTCCTTACATGAATGAATATAAAAATTTACATCATAGGTCTCAACATAACCTTTTCATCAAATTACAAATATGAATTTTTATAACCAATACCAAAAATACCTCAAGAGAGAGATCAGAACCATCATAATGTCAACAATGCATTACTCTCAGCAAGGCTGATGCTCCCCCTGAGACTGTGCTCCTGTCCTTGAGTTGACTCACTGTTTTTCTTGTCAGAGAAAAGCATACGCTTCTGTCTTCAATGGAACTCCCGTGTATACGCGGCTTTAGTTCATGAAACCCGCGTATGAAAATTGAAATACTGAAAATTTCACAGCTCCATCTCCCCCTGAACTTATACCACTTGTACCTATATTCTTCACATCAGATGCACTGTCAGAAATAAACACAACCAGAATTATCAAACCAACCATGGGAATCACCATATATTGCTCCTCCTGTGATGATACATTACTGATTCCTATAATGTATCTCACATCACTCCTGCAGTCATTATGAGAAGATGACTGCAGTAGGGTCAATATTCCCTACGTTTTTTACCGGTCCTCCTTCTTTTTCCAGCTTTTCTTGAAATTTCTTATTGTGTGCTGGAAATTATCCAATTTCTCAGATCTATTCATCTTGCATTCTTTTTCTACATGTCCATACTTGTTGCAAGCATAACATATTGTGTGACCAGAAAAGTAAGCATAGAGATCATAATGTGTTTTTCTATTCTTTCTTCTATTGCAATTAGCTGCTTTATGACCAAACTTGTTGCATGAAAAACAATATCCCTTAAAGAAACATGAGTACCTTTCTATGTAGAATATGTTTGTTTGTGACTGAAACAATCTGCTTCTGCAATTGGCTGCAACATGCCCATAATTATGACATTTAAAGCATTCAACATTATTGATCAAAGGAGGGAATGATTTCTTTTGAGAGTTCATGATTGTCGGTTGACCTTTTGTTTCTTTCAACTCTTCAGGTTTTTCATTGATATTCTTTGGATCTTTAGCACTTTCTTGTGAACTAGATTCTCCTTTAACAGTTTCATGAAAACCAAGACCAAATTTAACAGAAGGAGACCTTTTACTACTAAGAATATTGTACAGAATCTTAGTACTATCTTGAAATCTCAAGAGTTTATATTTTTCTTCTAATTTACCTTTTAAAATGTTTACCTCAAACTCCAATCTTTGGCATTGCTTCTTCATACTTTCTTTGACCCTTGTTCCTTCTTCTACTTGATCATTCAATTTTAAAATCTCTTCTTTCAACCCATTTTCTTGTTCTTTAAAATTTTGTAAAAGTTATTCATTCTTCTTATTTGATTTTTCCAGATCTTGTTTGAGAGAGATGATTTCTGCTTCAAGTCCTTCTTCTTCAAATGATTGTAGAAGTTCTTCATTCTTCTTATTTGCTACTTTGAGATCTACTTTCAGAGAGATGATTTATGCTTCAATTCCTTCACTATGATTGGCTACTTCATCGTACAACCTTTGATACTTGTTTATCTATCCATTCATTCTAGAGATCATATCTTTGTAGATATATTCTCTCTCATTAAATAATATTTGTCGATCTTCAACTTTAATCTTGAGAACTTCTTCTATATCCATAACATTACTATCTTCACCATTGCATGCACAAGAAGGTGAATCACAAGAACAACAATCAATACCTGTTTCATCTTCTTCATTTTCTGCTGCACATGTTTTCTGAGGTATCTCCTTTCTTTGAGTAGCCTTCTTCTTTTGCTTCCTTCCCATTGTGATGGATCTCCTTCAAGCGATCAAGCTCCTTCAGAAGGACCTCCTTTGATACCAATTGTTGGGAAAAATACTGAGAGGTGGGTGGGGGTGGGGGGGGGGGGGGGGGTGAATCAGTATTTAGAGATGATTGAAAACGTTTTACTTTTTCTTTATTTTAAACCCATACACTTCTTTACTGAACCCAACTCGTGTATACACGTGGATATCCTTAAGAAAAATTGCGTATGTCCATAGATATTATTATGCATTTAATTCTTTACTTAGATCATTGCATCATTCATTCATCAGATGTTTAGTAAGCAGTAAGCATGTGCAATAATAACATAATAAACCATCATACATAAGCAACACACATGAACACCAGTATTTAAGGTGGAAACCCAATTCGGGAGAAAACCAGCACTGCTGTCATCTTTGTTTTCAATATTTATTATAAAGAAAAGTTCTTGCAATGTTGTACTGGCGCATACTCATACCAGCACGTAGGCATCCACCTGCTACCACTGGAAGGGAGCTACAACCCCCTCACTGAAGGCTTCGACCCTCAGCACCATTGCATACCTCGTTTCATCAATTTTCATACTGGATCCAACAGCTTCCACACGACACATCTTGTAGGCCACTTTTCATCAGATTTTAAGATTGGACCCACTCCACACATTTAAGCTCAACATACATCAAACTGAAACTTATAACCCCATCAATTCATTCATTGAATCATCAACCAATCAACCAACAACTTGATCTTTAATCAACATAATCAGCAGCATAATCGACATTCAAACAACCCAGATCTGTATGAATACATCATTGACAGATAGCAGTAAAATAGCAAAACAGATCAGACATTTCATTCCTCATACTTCAGCAAAACCCTAGATTCCATACGCACTTTTACTTCACTTAACCTGCATATATACGCGCTTTCACAGAGACAAACCTGCGCATATATCTGTACATATTTCAGGACTGACCTCATATTCCATACGCGCTTTTGCTGAAACCAACCCGCGTATATACGCGCTTTCTCTGCCACAAACCTGTGTATATATCTGCAAACATTGTAGGGCTGTGCAACTCTTCATATCAGACAAATAGCTCAGATCTTACCCTTTACTTCAGCAAAGATTCGCCAGATCATAGATCTAAACATTCCATAAACAGATCTAGAAAATACATAGTCATTTCAGATCTAGAGATCCCTCTTCATCATTTTCTTCATAGGTGCATTATTAGTTCATATCAATCAATAATAAACTGTTACCCATTCCATACAGATATACTTCAGAGTGAAGTATTAATTAAAACCTATACCTATGCCCCCTCTTGCACTATGATCATGTTCTCCTTATATAGATTTAGCCTTTGTCAATACCATGAGTCAAAGCCACTCAACCGCTGATGGTATTCCTGGACGGGATCAAATAGATAATCCAGCGCTCAATACTATGGTCATGTCCCCTGGTTTTATAAATTTAGAGCGCAAATAGGCATACGCTACTTGGTACGTACTTTTCCACGTACATACGCTAATTTTCCTTTACAAACTCACGTATGCTTTGTGACATATCTTATTCATCATTATTCTGGCACTTACTAGAATTCTTTTCTCTGTCACATCTGAACTAATCTGTAGCTACATCATCCTTCAATATTTAACACATAGGTTTCTTTCCAAAGTCAAATCATCAAGACAGTTTCCGTCAAGGACAACTTCATCAAGTAGGTTGCCATCAAGGACAACACATTGCATCATATTGCCAACACTCTTAGTGGTTTCTTGCATGAATATGAATCTCAAACTTAGAAGTTTAGAGATCATGTCACTTTCCTGGAGTTTTGCAAGGTCAAGGTGAGGAGGAATAAGCAGCATAATGTGGATAGATTTTTTTTGTCTACCTTTGATGGTTCACCTACATGTTCAGTCGGGGCTTGGGTGGAAGAGCTAGACACCTTCTTGCAGCAACATCAAATTTATGAAGATGAAGCCATCAGAGTAGCAACACTGCATTTTGGAGGTAAGCCCTATGCATGATGGATATTTGAGTGTTTTAATTTAAAGAATGCAAATACTTCTTCCTATGTAAGGTTCATTGAAACTTTGGTGGAAAGATTTGGTAGGAACGATTATGAAACACATGTGGAGAAGACAAAAAAATTAAAAAAAAAACCCTTGCATGTGATGGAGGAAACCATAGACTCAAAACCTCTTCATAAAACCATGGAGGAGGCTGATATCTTGCATTATAATTTTCTGGAGGCAAGACCTTCATCTTGTATTTTGGCACAAGAAGGCAAGGAGATCCGCTTTCAAAAAGAGGATCCAATCATTGGAGGGTTGCCCATACATGTTGATAAGGAGGAGCGAAACAACGTTGTCATGTCTAGAGTTGATCTAGCACCTCAGGCAGAGGAAGGAGGAGCTCTTGCTCCAATGAGAGGGATTCTTGTATCATTGCAAGAAATTCCCCAGGATCTCACATGTGGAGATCAAGGCACAACTCATGATTCACATGTGCCATTGATGATAGGGTGTAGAATGGTGGAGATAAAAGGAGGAGATAGGGAGGATGACTAGAATCATGTGATGAGGAGCACACACCCCTATCTATTTCATGAGGTTGATGCACCTAAGAGGGAGACTGGATTGCGCAGTGAGAGCAGGGAAAAGTTTTTCCATTCATATATGCAGTCTACTCTTGATGATGATGTCTCATTACATGGAGACATTTCACCAAGGAGACCACCAGATCAGCAGATGATGAGGGATGCTTCACATTTTGAGGCACCACTCATTGATTTCAGAGGAGTGGAGACCTTGGGAGTTCATTGTACAACACTGAGAGTCTTGGGTAGACTCGAGGAGGAGAGAGGCATTCTCTCAACATCATCTTTACCCACTCTCATTTCCAGTTCTGCACTGTGGGAGAAGCAACAGGGAAGGATAGTAGCCTTCCAACTTGCACCTTTGGCATGGGAGATTTCAAAGAGGAGGATGACCATGTGACAGATGTACTTCATGAGAGATCATCAACGCAGTCACTTTGGAGGATAGATCCATATTGGAACTCCCAGCTGTTGGTGGAGTATTCTAAGGATCTTTTCACTTGCATGATATTGGATGACCAGTTGCATGAGGAGGGATATTCATTCAAAGATGTGGTCATATACTATAATGGTAGGATCTTATTATCTGGAGCTTCCAAGGTCAAGGAGAAGTTGCTACAAGCAACTCATGAGGATTTCCTTTTCAGCCACACCAGTTCTATGATAGCATACCACACCATCATGGAGGGCTTTTTTTGGAAGGGTTTTGAGGAGGAGATATATCAGCATATGAAGAGATGCATGAAACATATGGAGATGGGAGAGATACATGACTCTTTGGAGAAGTTAGCACAACCAAATATTTTCTCTTTAAGGCTGAGAGGAGACTCATCTATGAGCCACTCCATTTGTATGAGCAAAACATCTGGTAAGGGAATTATTGATTTGCATGGTAATTTGTATATATGTATGCATCTCTTAACCATATATGTGCAGGAATTTGCTCAAAGGAGGAATATTATTCCTTCTAGATTTTGTGGTCTACTTAAGGCCATTATAGATGATCACTCCCTAGGAGGATGTGGGGGGGGGGGAGATTTCTTGTGGGGAACATACTCACCTTGCACAATATATCATTCACTTTCTCCAAACACATGAGGAGAATGGGGCAGCAAGCAGGTGGTTGAGAAACGACACTCTTTTTCATTCTCTATTGCAGTTGAGGGTCAAGCTACACTGGTTGCATTTGAGGGACCATTGTCCTTCTCTAGTAATTCATATGGTAGCAAGCATGATTCTCATTATGGTTCCCTTTATTGCTATTGCTATTGCTTTTCTTGGGAGCATAATTGGGGGAGAGACACATTGGGTGGATGTGTCTTTTGAGGGAGAAATTCCCCACACTTTTTGCACTACATGTTCTAAGGGGAGCATGGGAGATGGTATGGCCACCATAGAAACCCATTTTTTTCCTTATAAGGTGGGCCATATGATGAATTTTATGCCATATGATGATGATTTCCAACTCATCATATATGGGGATATTTGGGCATACATGATTCATAACATTGGAGACGAGATATTTGAGGATCCCATTTCCTTCTTGCCACTTGAGGGCAACATTATTGCAGCCTAGGATCAGCAGACACTCTACATTTATCTTAAGTGGAGAGGAGGACAACATAGGGTAGACTATTTTGTCTACCAAGATCATATTTTCAGCCCACCTACATTGTCGGAGCTCAAGGTGCAGGAGCATTTTCAAGAGTTGCCATGTTGGGAGGTAACTCACTTTGTATGGATGATTTCTTGGGGATGGGAGCTTCATATGGGGATGGTAGATCCCAACTCATATCATACCTCATGCCTCAAGAAGGCCCCTCAGTTTTATCTTTGCAGTTGCTTGAGGACAAGCAACATTTGGGAAGGGAGGACTGTAATATTCCCACTTTTAGCACACAACTAAAGGGGATATTAAATTTTGATGTTTACACATAGGAGATATTAAAATGGTTAAGGAAGTCCATACTGTTATGCTCTCGTGACTTGGCAGATTGGCAAGCCAAATGACAGGGTAACATCAGACCAAGCTTTGGAGCCCTAGGACCTAGCCTTCTTGGACTCAGAGAGGGCTCTCTCTATTTATGCAAAGGATGTAAACTTGTTTGCTTCTGTATATTTTATTTTAGGCTAGTTGTTAAGTATGTTTTAGTTTGTTTTAGGTTTTTGAGGGGAACTAATCAAAAGGACAAAAATAGATAAAGAGTTCATTGAATCAATTGGGCTATGGGGTCGAAAATGTCAAGACTGTCTCAGTGATGGACAAGGAATTACTACAGGGCTGATTTGGTCAAGATAAATGGATTCTTTGGGTGAAAGTGAAATGAGATGGACACTAAGTTTGTGAAAGAAAATGATATTTTAAGCATAAATATTTAAACAGCAAGCATTCATGAGTTAGGGCTGACCATTAATCTCTATGAACGAAACTCAAACTGATAGATGTAGAAAATAAACAATCTAGTGATACATAGAAGTATAAGACCCTCTAACTTTGGAAAAATCACCTTCAGACTTTTGGGAAAAAAATAAGACAAACAAAAAACTCAATCTATGAAGAGAGAACTCCTAAACATCATATCTTGAGCTATCGGGAACTTTGAAATAAGACTGCAAATCATGGACAAAGGGCAAGATGAAAACAAGACCTCTTTGACTTAACTAAAAAAACCCATAATTCAGAGAGAGATTTCAGAAATGGAATTTTGATTAGCTATGAGTAATTAGGGGATACCGTGAATCATACTAGACATAATACATAATAACCATTAATGAAACTGATAACAAGTTCTTAGGGTACCAAAGATCAATTAAGAATTTTTTGACATAACCAAGAAAGATGAAAACATTTAAGCTGTAATGAATCAGGAAATTTGAGGTGCCTCCATGGGCATATCTCAAACTTATTATTTACTAAACTACAACAATCAATAAAAATGAAAAAATGTATGATAAAATAATAAAACATAACAAATAAGGAACACAATACCATTCACCAAGCCATGGAATCCTACATACAATCCTCCACCATCAAAGTCAAGCAAGAGATCATCCACTTCATAAGACAAGTATTTCTTCAAAGCTCATAATGCTATGTATTTTATCTCTATAAAATCAAGTTCAGCCTCTGGTTACAATGAATCCTCTTGGATTATCTAGGCCAAAGAGGAGGAAACCCACCTAGAGAAACTAGAAGGCCATTGGCCTAATACAAATATCTAATTTTGTCCTTGAGGCTTTGCAAAGCCAAACGCACAAAATATATTCAAGAAACATCTATTTAAGATAAAATAGTAATAAAATTGAATTTTAACCTCTGACATAGAGTTAAAAATAGCCTAAGGCACATTTGGATGGCCACCTTTAGAAAACTGCCTTTTTAGCAAAAATGCTACAGGTGCGTAGCGCCAGAAGAAAGCCTATGTTCCAGAGAACTTTTGAAGGACTTCCTGATGTCGAAACAAGGCCCGTGATGGCTCGTTGGAAAGCCCTAGATGTATAATTTCTAGAAATACTTTATTTTTCTCAAATTTATCCCTATAATTCTATAAAAAATTGGACTGAGTGAAAAAAACCTAGGAGGGTCTCACATGTTGATATTTGAGGCAGAAAGGTGAATTTTGACTGTTTTTTGCCTCTTTGGGGAACCAAAAAACCTTCTTTTCATCTAAAAATTTGTGATTAGATACCCCTAAATTTAATACATCCAAAAAAATAACTTTCATGAGCTAAGGATGCTCCTATAAAACATGGTAGCGCCTAGAAAAATGTGCAATTAGGCCTAAAAATCATTAAAAAAAAAGATCATGTCAAAAATTGCTCAATTTTGGTGAGCAAACCCCTTATGGGTTTCTAGAAGCATGCAAGGAAGCTGAAGCCAAGATTACAAGCCTAGATATGTATGTTTTCCCTTTTTTCACTGGGCACCTTCTTTGGGCAGTTTTGAGCTTGGCTTGGGCAATTCGCCTCTACTCCTGAACGCTCTAGTGACATTACTAGTCACAGCTTGAATGGTTTTCTTCTTTGCAGATTTAGTGGTTTTTGGCTTTGTCATATTTGAGGAAATAATCATGGCCCCTTGCCTAGGAGAGGCAGTAAGCATATTTCCTTGAGGGCTATGTTGAGGAGAAGAGAGAGTAAGCTTCAGCATTTGTTTAGCTTGATCTTTCATACTACTACCTCCTTGATTACATAATTTGCTGCACTATTCACTGTTTTCATGTTCTTCTTTAGGGCTGCCTTATTTACTGCATCTGCTTTTATCATGACTATCTTTAGGACTGTCTTTTTTTTACCCTCCTCACTGTTTTGAGCTTGACTTCCACTGTCTTCATTGTTCTGCTGATTTCCACTTTCACTATTTTTCAGTTGAGTGAGGGTTGTCTTCATTAGCTTCATTGTTTTGAACTTCTTTATGTGTGCTTCTCTCACCATGCTTATTTCTTTTATGTCCTTTATGTGAGCTACTTCTAACTTGAATGTCTTTATTTTCCTCTTGCATATTGCCAACTTCTTCATCACTGTTGTTTGCTGACATTGCTTTGCTTATCATCCTGTGAGCTGTCTTGATTAGTTTTAGTGTCACTTCTGGTCTCATGGATGCCACTTTCATCATGTTTGTTGTATCTTTGAGGACTGCTTTGGGAGTAAGCACAAAGTCAAGACCTAAAATGTGAACCTACTCTCCATCTAATCTTAGGGCAAATAGCTTAGTTAGGAGAGGGTAGTTAGTGACCTCTTGGAATTTTTTGCAAAAGTAAAGGCAGCCACTTCTTGAAAATAGGACAAGATTGAAGGGGATGCAAATATCTCCTTAAGAGTAGTGGGTTCAAACCTATTGTGATAGCCTTTCATTGTTTGGTTGAAGGAGTTGGCATTTGAAACCATGGAGATGAATATAGTTGAAAAAACAAAAGTACTTTACATTCAATTTCTAGCATTAAGAGAAGGGAAGTGGAGTATTCAGAAGACCGAGACTAGTTAATTTACAAATGTTAGCTTCCTCTTCTCTTCTGTAGCACAGATTAAGGAATTATAAAGACTAGTTGCACAACACAGTTTAAACCAAATGATTTGTTTCTTTTGTTGGTGATTGCTTATTTTCACTCCCAATTTTATCCCACTAACATACTTTCCTCTGATAAGTTGTGCTATAAAATCCGGTTCTCCTTTGTCTAGTCTTCTATGGTTCTTGATCTACACAATTTCCATAGTTTCAAGCTCTTGTCCAGTGATGATGCGTAAATGTATATGTTGTTGTTAGGCTTCCCAATTTCTCAGCCAAATGTAAATTGTAGTACACTGACTTTGGCAGTGGCCTATTTGATATGGCACTTGTTGTCAATTGGTGAAATGCAATGTTTTTAGATATTTGAATAGTTTAATGACCACCACAATGTACATCTCCTCCTAGGATGAGGATATCTCTATGCTCTTTGGATGTCTTCCATTTATACAAGCAATCAATCATGTGACATTGTTCATGTGGGTGTACAGACTAGTGTCCTTTGAAGTCTTCTAAGTGATATACACTTTTTTTTTCTTTTATTCTAGGCTGCTAGGCTTTACTATCACCCTCTGCTCTTTCACGAAGGGTCGGTAAAAATGGTGGGAAAAGGGCCGAGAAAATACGCCGAGGGCTAGGCACAAAGTGCAAGGGCGCCGGGAAAAAAGCCAAGTGCGTCGCGACCAGCCACAGGCGCATCACATCCCTTCTTAATTCCTTCTTCGGGCAGCTACAGGCGCATAGCGCCTCTTCACAGGCACGTCGCGTCTTCAAAAATCTGCATGAAAGCTTGCCCTCTGCTCATCTTTTGGAGGAGGTGATTTTTGTCAACAAAATTCTTAAGCTCTCTACTTTTCCTACAAAAACTTATCCTTCATCTCTATTATATCATTTGAGGATTGAAAACCTTCTTGAAACCTAAACTTGTGTCTTGAGTATCTTCAACACCAAGGATGAAATGCAAGTAGAGATGTGTATGCCCTTCGATTATCCATTTAAGGGAACATGTCACAACAATTTTTTTTAGCCTTTTTTTGTCATTAAATAAACAAATTAAACACATTGTATCTGATCTCTATTTATTACTGAAAGCCTTTTGAATAGAATGTTAACACTTGGTGACTTACCCTGATTCTGTCCATCTCACTTGGGATCTAAATATTCAACAAAACATCTCAAAATATTCCCTGTCACAAGAAATTTCACTTTATCCTACAAGGCCACAATAACCAAACTATTGGAATGCTACCCACTGAACCTCCTTACTATGTTACTTTTTCCCTGCAAATGAAGTAGAAACCTCGTATTGGAAACAATACAATTTCATAGTTTCAAAAGCTATTAAAGGCAGTGTTTCAAAGGTGTTAACAATGCTGCTCCCTTACACTCCATGTACTGTACCATCTATGATTGCTTCTATATCCTTCCTGCTCTTAACCAAGGTCCTTTTCTTAGCATCAAAATCAACTTTCTCCAAATCTCCAGCAATTCCAATATAACCATAAAATTGCTTCTTGTTATCCTTTACATTTCCATAAACCTGTAAAAGATCTAAATCTTCGAAAAGATTTTGTTGGCTTTCATGTTGGGACAGAACCTGAAGCCAATCATCCCTTCCACAATGGTTGTCTTCACAATATTTATGCAATCGTTCAGCCTCTTGTAACCCAGAAAACATTGGAGAGAATTTGACGAGTAGTGTGCCTTGAATAGTACTACTTCCATTTACTACCTTCATTTTTCCATTGCTGAACACAAGTCCTTTAAGAATCTCATCCATATCTAGATTTCCAACAACTTGCTCAAACCCATATTTCTTCATTTCGTTGTTTCTTCCTTAAGTTTTGATTTCAAAATAATTTTATGACCAAAAGACTGAGATGAAGGAAGTGATTAATACCTCTCAAAAAACTCCTTGATGTGTTGAAAAAACCCAAAATTGCGCAAAATCTGGATTTTGGGCACCTTTGAGGACTCTTTGCACTGTTGCACACAGGCGCGTCACATCCTTTAGAAAATTACACTGGGAGTGCTTATAGGCGCGTCACGTCCTTTTCCAGATGCATTGCGTATTTTTGCAGCAAGTTTTAGAAGCCTTCCCAGTGTCTAAATTAGGCGCGTGATGGCTCTTGGAAAGCTAGAGAAGTCTAATTTCCAAATATGCTTGATTTTTTTCATTTGGTGTTCATTTGGTTGTTCAAAAATTGACTTTCCCAACACTGGTAAAAAATGGTGAATCCTGTTGCAGAAATGTATAATGTTGTTTGCAGGCCACTTTTGGATGCCTTCCTCAATTCCAAATTGAGTTCATGATAGCTCATTGGAAAGCTATGGAAGTATACTTTCCAAATATACGATTTTTTTCATCTGGTGTCCATTTTCTATTTCAAACATTGACTGTCCCAACACTGGTCAAAAATGGTGTATGCTGGTGCAGAAGTTTCATAGTGCTGTTGCAGGCCATTTTTGGATGCGTTCCTCAAATCAAAATTGAGCTCATGATAGCTCATTGGAAATATATTCAAGTCTAGTTGTCTTTTGACTCATGAAGCAAGTCATTTGGATACTCCATCTTTGAGAAAACGAGATTTTCCCAAGGTCACTCCAACTGTGCAGAAAATCTCTCGTGACACCTGTAGTTTTGACATTTCTCCCAAACCATGATACTTGTGTAAAAAATGAAGGAATTTTTTATTTTTTAGCCTATGATGGAAAAAAACCTCTCTCACTTTTTTCAATTTCACCTCTGTTTGGTCAGAAACACCATTTGAAGCAAAACTGGCCCTGGGCGTGACACGTGGTTTGTCTTGCCTATGTGCTTATGAAAAAGTGGGTATCTTGTGCACAGTGGTATCTTTAAGTTTTTGGTAAAAGGAAATTTCTCCTTTTTTAAAGACAAAAAACTCCTCTTTACCAATCATGAAATGTGTTCTTTATCTCTCAAAAGGCACTTTGTAAACCAACCGTTAGTGTTGTGCTTATTATTTAATAAGGCTTGTCAAACAAACTATGTTGAGCTCTATTGATCATTGAAATTATCAACCCTTTATCAAAGTTTTAACTCACTCTCTGTCTTTAAATGGAAGGTTTTAGCCCTGTAAACCAATTGTTGCCCTCTACTTGTCATGAAGGAGGTATTATGCAATTGTAACCACTCAGTTCACTTAAAATCATTGTTGGGCCCTCTGCTTATGATGAAGGAGGCCTTCAAAATGTTTTGACTCTCTTCTTGTTATGAAGAAGGTCATCCTAAAACACAAAAAATATTCTTTCATCTAAAACTGTGCCTTCTCTCTGTTTATTGAAAAGGATTAATGGAAACAAACTGTGAGCCTCTCCACTTATCACTGATTGAGGCTTTTAAACAAACTGTCCATTTCTTTTATGAAACCCTACTTATGATATATGTCCTTTTGCACAAAATCACTGTGAAACCTAGGGATAAGTAATGAAATTTGTAAATGATAAATGCTCACTATGTCCATCTTTGAATCAACTCCTTTTTTCATTATCTGTAGCTTTATTTGGCACACTAGATTGTCCTTGAATGTTTTTAGAGCCTAGGTTTAAAGTAAGATACAAAAGGAAGGTCTGTGGAGGCGGCGTAGTGGTAAGGTCACTCTCGTAAAGAAGGACAGGTCCTGTGCTCAATCCTGAGCGAGGGCGTGGCTCGCCGCGAGAGATTAACCGTTCCGGGCCAAGCCCATGACATTTTAAGGTCTGTGGAGGCGGTGTAGTGGTAAGGTCGCTCTTGTAAAGACGGACAGGTCCTGTGCTCAATCCTGAGCGAGGGCGTGGCTCGCCGCGAGAGATTAACCATTCCGGGCCAAGCCCACGACCTTTTAATACAGTGACATGTGGTTTAACGGTAAATTTCGCTTGGTGAAACCCACGAGATGGAGGTTCAAATCTCATTGATTATATGGCCTATTGTGTCTTGGCTAGAAGAGTAGGCGACCCCATAGTGGACATCTCGGCTCCTGTTGAGGCATAAGTTAATTGCTATTGTGTGGCTTGCAGGTTGTTGCACCTAGCCTAGGTTTATAGTGGCAGCCAGTAGGATTTGATCCTAGGCCTTGTTCAGGATAACTCTCACCAGTTACTGATTATCCTAGATTGAAAAAAAAAAAAGTAAGATACAAAAGGCAGTTGTTCCTCTTATAACTTCATTGGATGGCTTTTTGCTAGAGGCTCTTTTTTTCCAAAATACTGTCACTTTTGATTGTATAATACTGATTTGTAGGGCTTGCTCACATGTTTGATAACTAATGCAAAAATTCCATCTTGAATTATCATGGAGCGCTGGAGGCAGACATTACCCAACTTGTGTATTCATTTTCCATAATGGAAGACCTTTGACCTTTGGGTGTTTTTAAGTTTGAATCATGTAGTTCTTCTTTCTTCACAATCTGCACTTTCTCTTCCTTCCATAGTAAACTGCCACAACATGAAACCTTCTCTTGAGGTGCTCTTTTTACTCACACTTTGCTTAGTTTCATCAATCTATACACCCCTGCATAGATGCATTGATAGATGTCTTTTGATCCTTGGAGAGCATTCTTGATGTATCATGAAATAATGCTTGAAATAATCCCTTTTATTCAGTCATGGAACTTCTTTCACTATTTCTTCTTGAATTGAAATTTTGTGAGCTTTTCTTGAAACAAAACAAAGTGACCTCTTTGATGGTGTATTTCCTAGGGATAGACAAGGGTTTTGTTTTGACAAATAATAAGACATGATGGCTAACTGATATTGAAGACTGGGTTTTTGACTAGAGAAAGCTTTTCTCAAGGTATTTTCCCTAAACACCACCACTTAGACCTAGGAATTTTATCATAATTTCTAAAGAGTTTCTCATGCATAATCAGGTCGTCATATGACAAAATAATCAGTGAGAGAGGGACAGGTGATTTTCCAAATGTTTGGTCAATGAGATTTATGGAAACAGGTAATCTCGATAACAGAGAGACAAAACCTATGACAGCTTATAGACAGGGAGAATTTGCTAAAATTAGATATGATTTGAAAACTAAAGACTTTTCTCATCATAGGCTAAAAAGGAAAGGTAGGGAGACAAAATTTGTTTGAGGTGTTTTCTAGATGAAAAATCGACAGATTGAGATTAGATTCTAGAAACCTCAGCCAAGGAATCTAGTCATCAAAACATGCAAAAATTACTGATGACTAACAGTTGCTCCATTTGGGGAGGGAAGCTCCTTTCTAGGAGGTGTCCAAAATTGCATATCTCTGGCTTTTGAAGACCATTGCCTTATCCATTGGTGCAAATTTCTCTCTTTCTTGATGCTATTTCTGAAAATTTACAGCATGATTAGCATCGAAGTCATCTCTACCTACCTAGCTATATTTCCTAGCATTTTTTCTTCTTTGGGTGCACTTGGACTGGAAAACCCTTTGACATGATATTTTTGAAAAAAGAAAAACTATCTAATTCTACACTTATATCCTCTGGGAGTTCAGATTAAACTGATGAACTCCTTTGATTTTCTACCTACGCTAGATCGACTGTCAAGATTAAGCTATTTGACAGGATTTCATTCACTAATCTAAAACATGAAACTGAAAAATGACCAAATTAGGATTAGACGGTTTGATTTTTCATGTGTTTGTGGCATAAAATACAAGCTGCACACAAATATTATTTTTGCACAAAATGAGATTTTAGAAAAATTATGGCTAGGATACATAGTTTGTTTTTCATCCCTGTTTTCCTCTTTGGTTTTGTTTTGAGCGTGTGGAACGAGTATCTTTTCCTAATCTACTTTCATTGATAAGTCAAGATTACACAATTTGACTAACACTTCTTTCACTAACTTATTAGCAATCAATTTAAAACATGTCCAGTTATGATTAGGCTAGATAACTGAACATGATATCTTTTGAGCACTAGTAGTGGCATTTAGATTTGCACACTTTCAGCATGACTATTTTTTGAACATGGGGCTTTTCTGCTTTTTTTAAAATTGCCCTCTTATTCTATTTTTCTACTGTTTTTGTGTTTTCTATTTTTTACTTTTTCTTCGAATAATCTAGAACTAAAAAGATGCTCACAAGGCTGAGCTTATTTTTCATACCTATCTATCTATCCTAATCTAACCTATAAATAATATACATTCATTTAGTGAAATATCTTTTCCAACAAAGCCAATCAAGTAGATTATTCCATGAGGGATTTTGTTTTAGCTTTTTGAGAGTGCTGAAGAAATGAAAAGGCCACTTCCACCTTACTTGTTTTCAAACAGTAGTGCCTAAAATTTTTCTCACACTCTCCAACAATCTGTTTTGGGTGGAACACACTACTCCTTCAGATTTCTCAAGGAAAACAACAAATGGATCTTGGAATATTACCTGATCTGGAGGATTTGATATTTAAGCTTCATTCATGACTACTATTTCTTCTACATGGCTATGTTTGGGACTCTCTTGGGAAAGAAACTCTTCCCCTTGCTCATGATCATTGGAACTATCAGAATCATCATATTTTCAGTGTAGTCTTCTTTCCAAGCTGATGTGTTCTGATTAAGTGGATTGAAAACTATGTGAAGGTGATCATGTTGATGGGCAGGGATACACTTTGGCAGTAAATCATCTTGAGAGGATAGTGTGACAACTCTCATGTGATTATCAACTTCTATTTCTTCATCTGCAATTTGTAACTCAATGGAACTTGGTGGCTGCAAATCTGGAGTTAAGGAGGATTCCATGTCGAAAATGATTTCCTCAACCATTTCAGGAGAAGGCTTCTCATTGAAAATTTGCTCAAGAATTTCATCATCCTCCTCAACCTTATCATCAAAGCCGAAAGACTGTTGATTTCCAATTATGTGAACGTTATTTCTGATGGACTGAAGTGAAGTAGAGAAAATAGTTAGAGACTCTTCACTTACTTCTAAACTCTCAGGTCTTTCCTCCTCAGTGTCATAGGTGACTTGTCTTAGCTGATTACTGCTTTCAATCTGATGATAGTGAACTTCATCCCACAAATCAACTATTGATGGCTCTACAAGGTTAGCTTCTGCTTGAATACCATAATCATCAATATATTGACCAAACCTTGGAGAACCATTAATATAAGTAATGTCACTAGCCATACATATTGGACTATTAGATTGTTTCTCTTCGGATTGATTTATAAATCTATTTTTTGATTTATGGTATGCAAGATCAGAGGATGACTATATGTTTATGAGTTGATCTATCTCTTATTCAGTTAAAAAGGGAGGCATTTTTATCTCTCTTTGGATATAATTACAATAATCCTCTTTCTCCTGGGAGAGCTGATTTAGAGAATGAATGTATTTTTGGGCCTTACCTAAGAGAGATGATGAATCATTACTTGTGCCTTTAGATAAATCCTATGGGTTCTCTTTCATTTCTTGATTGCTTTCATCTTCAACCAACTCTTCGTGATGTTCGGGATAGTTAGCATGTGATTCATGAGTTGCTTGTAATAGATTTTCAGGAGGCCAATTTGCTTTTATGAACTGAAATGACTCAAAGGATAAAGGTAGAGATCCTACAAGTTTTGATTTTTCTTCCATTTCAGATTTGAATTCATCCTCAATGAACCCTTCTTGATGTTTGGGATAATAATCATGAGATTCATGAGTTTCCTATGATAGATTCTTAGGAGGCCATTTTTCTTGTGTGAACTAAAATGACTCAAAGCATAAAGGTAGAGATCCTACAGGTTTTGATTTTTCTTCCATTTCAGATTTGATTTCATCTTCAACCATCTTTTCTTGATTTATGTGAGAGTTAACTTGAGTAGGGGTTTCCTAAATGACTGCCAAGAGATCTTTAGGATGTAAATTTCCTTTCAAAATCTGGAATGAATTAAAGCATAAGCGTAGAGATCCTAAAGGTTTTGATTCTTCTTCCATTTCATATTTGATTTCATCCTAAATCAACTCTTCTTGGATGCCAAGATGGTTATCTTGAGTATGAAAATCATGAATCTCCTCTAATAGATCCTCAGGATACCAATTTCCTAAGTCTTCATCAATGTTCACAAGGTGTTGTATGAGGTCTTCAGATTGATCACAACAATTTTTAGATAATGATAGAGATGGACAATGCCTTATATAGTGTTTATAAAATACTTTGTGTAAATCCTTCAAAGAAAACAAGATGCCAAGTTCTAGCCATTCATACCAATTTCTCCCCTTATCTTCTAATTTTCCCATAAACATTTTCATGAGGCAGTCCTCATGCCATTCAACCTTCAACCTCCATATATGTATATGAAATTTGATGAGGTGTAACAAGGGGTCATCAACCTTTTCATCTCGAAATATAGGTAGGTTTTTCAACCAATTTATTTCAGGCATTTTGTGTGGGAATCGAGGGATATGATCTCTGTTCATTGGAGCATATCTCCTTTGTATCCTTGGATCCATCTTTGTTAATCAAAAAGTGTCATTGTGTCTTTTCAACTAGTCTAAATTTTTCTACCAGTGGAGTATTTTGGTCTAATGAGGGTTGTGGAGTCGCCAGGTAGAAGATTTGAACTTTTTTGTCCACCGTCAGCATGATTGGGATTTCTCAACACATTCCAGGAGATTTTGTAAGGTCTAGTGGAGTAATAGGCCTACTAGAGGTTAGTGGAGTCGCCAGGTGGATGTTTTTAGTTGTTTTAAGGGTATATGTGTATGGTCCACCACCAATACTAGCAAAAACCAATATAAGGATGTTTTGGGGTTTTTATGAGTTTCTTTATGTAGCCCTAAGATTTGTAAGAGTGTTCTATAGCTAAATCATAATTTTGCTAAGCTTCAGAGAACACTTAATTTTTCTAAGTTTGACTAAGATCTTGAGAGGTCCTAAGGCATACCTACGATGTTTTCACTCAAAGTCCCACCGTGATCGCCATTATGTTATGGTCCCATGATTTCGTAGATTGGCAAGCCAAATTACAGGGTAATATCAGACCAAGCTTTGGAGCCCTAGGACCTAGCCTTCCTGGACTCAGAGAGGGCTCTCTTTATTTATGCAAAGGATGTAAACTTGTTTGCTTATGTATATTTTATTTTAGGCTAGTTGTTAAGTATTCTTTATTTTGTTTTAGATTTTTGAGGGGAACTGATAAAAAGGACAAAAATAGATAAATATTTCGTCGAATCAATTTGGCTATGGGGTTGAAAAGGTCGAGACTATCTCAATGATGGACAAGGTATTACTACAAGGCTGATTTGGTTGAGTTAAATGGATTCTTTGGGTGAAAGTAAAATGACATGGACACTAATTTTGTGAAATAAAAAGATATTTTAAGCATAAATAGTTAAAAAGAAAGAATTCATGAGTTAGGGCTGACCATTAATCTCTATGAACGAAACTAAAACTGATAGATGTAGAAAATAAACAATCCAGTGATACATAGAAGTATAAGACCCTCTAACTTTGGGAAAATCACCTTCAGATTTTTGGGAAAAAAATAAGACAAACAAACAACTCAATCTATGAAGAGGGAGCTCCTAAACATCATATCTTGAGCTATCAGGAACTTTGAAATAAGAATGCAAAGCATGGAAAAAGGGCAAGATCGAAACAAGACCTCTTTGACTTAACTAAGACAACCCATAATTCAGAGAGAGATTTCAGAAATGGATTTTTGATTAGCTATGAGTAATCAGGGCGTACCATGAATCATACTAGACAACATACATAATAACCATTAATGAAACTAATAACAAGTTCTTAGGGTACCAAAGAGCAATTAATAATTCTTTGACATAACCAAGAAAGATGAAAACATTTAAGCTGTAATGAATCATGAAATTTGAGGTGCCTCCATGGGCATATCTCAAACTTATTCTTTACTGAACTAAAACAAGCAAGAAGCATGAAAACATGTATGATAAACTAAGAAAACATTCCAAATAAGGAACACAATACCATTCACCAAGCCATGGAATCCTACATGGAATCCTCCTCCACCATCAAAGTCAAGCAAGAGATCATCCACTTCATAATACAAGTATTTATTCAAAGCTCATAATGCTATGTATTTTCTCTCTATAACATCAAGTTTAGCCTCTGGTTAGAATGAATCCTCTTAGATTATATAGGCCAAAGATAGGGAAACCCACCTAGAGAAACTAGAAGGCCATTGGCCTAATACAAATATCTGATTTTGTCATTGAGGCTTTGCAAAGCCCAAGGCAAAAAATATCTTCAAAAAACATCTATTTGAGCTAAAAATAGTAAGAAAATTGAATTTTCACCTCTGAAATAGAGTTAAAATAGCCTAACGCACATTTGGATGGCCACCTTTAGAAAATTGCCTTTTCATCAAAAATGCTACAGGAGCGTAGCGTCAGAAGAAAGCTTATTTTGCAGAGAACTTTTGAAGGGATTTTTGATGTTGAAACGAGGCCTGTGATGGCTCGTTGGAAATCCCTAGATGTCTACTTTCTATAAATACTTGTTTTTTTCAAATTGACCCTTGGAAGTCTATCAAAAAGTGGACTGAGTGAAAAAACCCAGGAGGGTCTCACCTATTGATATTTGAGGTAGAAAGGTGAATTTTGACTATGTTTTGCCTCTTTGGGGGACCAAAACACCTTCTTTTGATCTAAAAATTTGTGAGTATATGCCCCCAAATTTAATACATCCAAAAAAATAACTTTCATGAGCTGAGGATGCTCCTAGAAAACATGGAAGTGCCTAGAAAAATGTGCAATTAGGCCTAAAAATCATAAAAAACAAGATCATGTCAAATTGCTCAATTTTGGTGAGCAAAACCCTTATGAGTTTCTAGAAGCATGCAAGGAAGCTGAAGCCAAGATTCCAATCCTAGATATGTCTGTTTTCCCTTTTTTCACAGGGCACCTCCTTTGGGTAGTTTTGAGCTTGGCTTGGGCAATTCGCCTCTACTCCTGAGCGCTCTACTGACATTACTAGTCACAGCTTGAATGGTTTTCTTCTTTGCAGATTTAGTGGTTTTTGGCTTTGTCATCTTTGAGGAAATAATCATGGCCCCTTGCCTAGGAGAGGCAGTAAGCATATGTACTTGAGGGCTATGTTGAGGAGAAGAGAGAGGAAGCTTCAAAATTTGTTTAGCTTGATCTTTCATACTGCTACCTCCTTGATTACCTAATTTGCTACACTATTCATTGTTTTCATGTTCTTCTTTAGGGTTGCCTTGTTTAGTGCATCTGATTTTATCATGACTGCCTTTAGGACTATCATTTTTTTACCCTCCTCACTGTTTTGAGCTTGACTTCCACTGTCTTCATTGTTCTGCTGATTGCCACTTTCACTGTTTTTCAGTTGAGTGAGGGTTGTCTTCATTAGCTTCACTATTTTGAACTTCTTTATGTGTGCTACTCTCACCATGCTTATTGCTTTTATGCCCTTTATGTGAGCTACTTCTAACTTTAATGTCTTCATTTTCCTCTTGCATATTGCCAACTTCTTCATCACTGTTGTTTGATGACATTTCTTTTCTTATCATCTTGTGAGCTGTCTTGATTAGTTTTAGTGTCACTGCTGGTCTCATGGATGCCACTTTCATCATGTTTGTTGTATCTTTGAGGATTTCTTTGGGAGTAAGCACAAAGTCAAGACCTAAAATGTGAACCTACTCTCCATTTAATCTCAGGGAAAATAACTTAGTTAGGAGAGGGTAGTTAGTGCCCTCTTGCATTTTGTTGCAAAAGAAAAGGCATCCCACTTCTTGAAAATAGGATGAGATTGAAGTGGATGCAATGATCTCCTTAAGAGTAGTGGGTTCAAACCTAATGTGATAGCCTTTAGTTGTTTGGGTGAAGGAGTTTGAATTTGCAACCATGGAGATGAATATAGTTGAAAAAACAAAAGTACTTTACATTCAATTTCTAGCATTAAGAGAAGGGAAGTGGAGTATTGAGAAGACCGAGACTAGTTAATTTACAAATGTTAGCTTCCTCTTGTCTTCTATAGCATAGATTAAAGAACTATAAAGACTGGTTGCACAATACAATGTAAACCAAATGATTTGTTTCTTCTGTTGGTGATTACTTATTTTCACTTCCAATTTTATCCCACTAACATACTTTCCTCTGATAAGTTGTGCTATAAAATCTGGTTCTCCTTTATCCTGTCTTCTATGGTTCTTGATTTGCACAATTGCCATAATTTCGAGCTCTTGTCCAGTGATGATGCATAAATATATATGTTTCTGTTAGGCTTCCCAATTTCTCAGCCAAACGTAAATTGTAGTACACTGACTTTGGCAGTGGCCTATTTTCTATGGCACTTGTTGTCAATTGGCGAAATGCAATGTTTTTAGATATTTGAATAGTTGAATGACCACCACAATGTACATCTACTCCTAGGATGAGGATATCTCTATGCTCTTTGGATGTCTTCCATTTATACAAGAAATCAATCATGTGAAATTGTTCATGTGGGTGTACAGACTAGTGTCCTTTGAAGTATTCTAAGCGATTTACACTATTTGTTACTTTTATTCTAGGCTTCCAGGCTTTACTATCACCCTCTGGTTTTTCACGAAGGGTCGGTGCAAATTATGGTAAATGGGCCGGGAAAATAGGCTGAGGGTCGGGCACAAAGTGCAAGGGTTCTGGACAGATGTGGCATGAAAGTTGTGGGCGCCGGGAAAAAATCCAGGTGCATCACGACTAGCCACAGGTGTGTCATGCCCCTTGTTAATTTCTTCTTCAGGCAGCTACAGGCACGTAGCGCCTCTTCACAGGCGCGTCGTGTCTTTGAAAACCCACATGAAAGCTTGCCCTCTGCTCATCTTTTGGAGGAGGTGATTTTTATCAACAAAATTCTTAAGCTCTCTACTTTTCTTACAAAAACATATCCTTCATCTCTGTAATATTATTTGAGGATTGAAAACCTTCTTAAAACGTAAAACTTATGTCCTGAGTATCTTCAGCATCAAGGATGAAATGCAAGTAGGGATGTGTATGCCCTTCGATTATTCATTTAAGGGAACATGTCACAACAATTTTTTTTAGCCTTTGTTTATCATTAAATAAAAAAATTAAACACATTGTCTCTGATCTCTGTTTATTACTGAAATCCTTTTGAACAAAATGTTTACACTTGGTGACTTGCCCTGATTCTGTCCATCTCACTTGGGATCTAAATATTCAACAACACGTCTCAAAATATTCACTGTCACAGGAACTTTCACTTTATCCTACAAGGCCACAATAACCAAACTATTGGAATGCTAACCACTGAACCTCCTTACTGTGTTACTTTTTCCCTGCAAATGAAGTAGAAACCTGGTATTGGAAACAGTACAATTTCACAGTTTCAAAAGCTATTGAAGGCAGTGTTTCAAAGGTGTTAATAATGTTGCTACCTTACACTCCATGTACTGGACCATTTGTGATTGCTTCTATATCCTTCCTGCTCTTAACCAAGGTCCTTTTCTTAGTATCAAAATCAACTTTCTCCAAATCTCTAGCAATTCCAATATAACCATAAAATTGCTTCTTGTTATCCTTTACATTTCCATAAACCTGTAAAAGATCTGAATCTTAGGAAAGATTTTGTTGGCTTTCATGTTGGGATAGAACCTGAAGCCAATCATTCCTTCCATAATGGTTGTCTTCATAATATTTATGCAATCATTCAGCCTCCTGTAACCCAGAAAACGTTGGAGAGAATTTGACGAGTAGTGTGCCTTGAATAGTACTACTTCCATTTACTACCTTCATTTTTCCATTACTGAACCCAAGTCCTTGAAGAATCTCATCCATATCTAGATTTCCAACAACATGCTCAGACCCATATTTCTTCATTTCATTGTTTCTTCCTTTAAGTTTTTATTTCAAAATACTTTTATGACCAAAAGACTGAGATGAAGGAAGTGATTAATACCTCTCAAAAAACTCCTTGATGTGTTGAAAAAACCCAAAATTGTGCAAAAAATGGATTTTGGGCACCTTTGAAGGCTCTTTTCACTCTTGCGCATAGGCGCGTCGTGTCCTTTTCTAGGCACATCACATCCTTTAGAAAATTACATTGGGAGTGCTTACAGGTGCCTCACGTCCTTTTCCAGGCACATCGCGTATTTTTGCAACAAATTTTAGAAGCCTTCCCGATGTCGAAATTGGGCCCGTGATCGCTCTTGGAAAGATAGAGAAATATAATTTCCAAATATGCTTTATTTTTTTCATTTGGTGTTCATTTGGTTGTTCAAAAATTGACTGTCCCAACACTGGTCAAAAATGTTGAATCCTGGTGCAGAAATGTATAATGTTGTTTGCAGGCCACTTTTGGATGCCTTCCTCAATTCCAAATTGATTTCATGATAGCTCATTCGAAAGATATGGAAGTATAATTTCCAAATGTACTTTATTTTTTTCATTTGATGTCCATTTGGTATTTGAAACATTGACTGTCCCAACACTGGTAAAAAATGGTGTATGCTGGTGCGGAAATTTCATAGTGCTGTTGCAGGCCATTTTTGGATGCCTTCCTAAAATCCAAATTGAGCACATGATAGCTCATTGGAAATATATTCAAGTCTAGTTGTCTTTTCACTCATGAAGAAATTCATTTGGATACTCAATCTTTGAGAAAATGGGATTGTCCCAAGGTCACTCCAGCTCTGTAGAAAATCTCCCGTGACACCTGTAGTTTTGACATTTCTCCCAAACCATGATACCTGTGTAAAAATTGGAGGTTTTTATTTTCTAGCCTATGATGGACAAAAGCCTCTCTCACTTTTTTCAATTTCACTTATGTTTGGTCAGAAACACCATTTGAAGGAAAACTAGCCCTGGGCATGACACATGGTTTGTCTTGCCTATGTGCTTATGAAAAAGTGGGTATCTTGTGCACACTAGTCTCTTTAATTTTTTGGTAAAAGGAAATTTATCCATTTTTAAAGACAAAAACCTCCTCTTTACCAATCATGAAATGTGTTCTTTATCTCTCAAAAGGCACTTTGTAAATTAACTGTTAGTGTTGTGCTTGTTATTTAATAAGGTTTGTCAAACAAACTATGTTGAGCTCTATTGATCATTGAAATTTTCAACCCTTTATCAAAGTTTTAACTCACTCTCTGTCTTTAAATGGAAGGTTTTAGCCTTGTAAACCAATTGTTGCCCTCTACTTTTCATGAAGGAGGTCTTATGCAATTGTACCCACTCAGTTCACTTAAAATCATTGTTGAGCCCTCTGCTTATGATGAAGGAGGCCTTCAAAATGTTTTGACTCTCTACTTGTTATGAAGGAGGTCATCCTAAAATAGAAAAATTATTCTTTCATCTAAAACTATGCCTTCTCTCTGTTTATTGAAAAATATTAATGGAAACAAACTGTGAGCCTCTCCACTTATCACTAATTGAGGCTTTTAAAAAAACTGTCCATTTCTTTTATGAAACCATACTTATGATATATGTCCTTTTGCACAAAATCACTGTGAAACCTAGGGGTAAGTAATGCAACTGGTAAATGATAAATGCTCACTGTGTCCATCTTTGAAGAAACTCCTTTTTTGATTATCTATAGCTTTATTTGGCATAGCAGATTGTCCTTGAATGTTTTTAGAGCCTAGGTTTAAAGTAAGATACAAAAGGCAGTTGTCCCTCTTATACCTTCATTCGATCCCTATTTGCTAGAGGCTCTTTTTTGCCAAAAGACTGTCACTTTTGATTGTATAAGACTGATTTGTAGGGCTTGCTCACATGTTTGAGAACTAATGCGAAAATGCCATCTTGAAATATCATGGAGCACTGGAGGCAGACATTACCCAACCCGTGTATTCATTTTCCATAATGGAAGACCTTTGACCTTTGGGTGTTTTTAAGTTTGAATCATGTAGTTCTTCATTTTTCACAATCTGCACTTTCTCTGACTTCCATAGTAAACTGCCACAGCATGAAACCTTCTCCTGAGGTGTTATTTTTGCTCACACTTTGCTTAGTGTCATCAATCTGTACACCCCTGCATAGATGCATTGATGGATGTCTTTTGATCCTTGGAGAGCCTTCTTGATGTATCATGAAATAATGCTTGAAATAATCCTTTTTCTTCAGTCATGGAACTTCTTTCACTATTTTTTCTTGAATTGAAATTTTGTGAGCTTTTCTTGAAACAAAACAAAGTGACCTCTTTGATGGTGTATGACCTAGGGATAGACAAGGGTTTTATTTTGACAAATAATAAGACATGATGGCTAACTGATATTGAAGATAGGGTTTTTGACTAGAGAAAGCTTTTCTCAAGGTATTTTCCCTAAACACCACCACTTAGACCTAGGCATTTTATCATAATTTCTGAAGAGTTTCTCAGGCATAATCAGGTCATCATATGACGAAATTATCAGTGAGAGAGAGACAGGTGCTTTTCCAAATGTTTGGACAATGAGATTTATGGAAACTGGGAATTTCGATAGTAGAGAGACAAAACCTATGACATCTTATAGACATGGAGACTTTGCTAAAATTAGATATTATTTGAAAACTGAAGACTTTTCTCATCATAGGCTGAAAATGAAAGGTAGGGAGACAAAATTTGTTTAAGGTGTCTTCTAGATGACAAATCGACAGATTGAGATTAGCTTCTAGAAAACTCAGCCAAGGAATCTAGTCATCAAAACATGCAAAAATACTAATGACTAACAGTGGCTCCATTTGGGGAGGGCAGATCCTTTTCAGGAGGTGTCCAGAATTGCATATCTCTGGCTTTTGAAGACTAGTGCCTTATCCATTGGCACAAATTTCTCTCTTTCTTGATGCTATTTCTGAAAATTTACAGCATGATTAGCATCAAATTCATCTCTACCTACGCAGCTATATTTCCTAGCATTTTTTCTTCTTTGGGTGCACTTGGACTGGAAAACCCTTTGACATGATATTTTTGAAAAAAGAAAAACTATCTAATTCTACACTTATATCCTCCGGGAGTTCAGATTAAACTGATGAACTCCTTTGATTTTCTACTTAAGATTTTCTAAATTCATTTAGTGAAATCTCTTTTCCAAAAAAGCCAATCAAGCAGATTATTCCATGAGGGATTTTGTTTTAGCTTTTTGAGAGTGTTGGAGAAATGAAAAGGCCACTTCCACTTTACCTCTTTTCGAATAGTAGTGCCTAAAATTTTTCTCGCACTCTGCAACAGACTGTTTTGTGTGGAACACACTACTCCTTCAGATTTCTCAAAGAAAACAACAAATGGATATTGGAATAATACCTGATCTAGAGGATTTGATATATAAGCGTCATTCAGGACTACTCTTTCTTCTACATGGCTATGTTTGGGACTCTCTTGGGAAATAAACTCTTCCCCTTGTTCATGATCACTTGAACTATCAGACTCATCATATATTTCAGTGTAGTCTTCTTTCCAAGCTGATGTGTTCTGATTAAGTGGACTGAAAACTATGTGAAGGTCATCATGTTGATGGGCATGGATACACTTTGGCAGTAAATCCTCTTCAGAGGATAGTGTGAAAACTCTCATGTGATTATCAACTTCTATTTCTTCATCTGTAATTTGTAACTCAATGGAACTTGGTGGCTACAAATCTGGAGTTAAGGAGGATTCCATGTCCAAAATGATTTCCTCAACCATTTCAGGAGAAGGCTTCTCATTGACAAGTTGCTCAAGAATTTCATCATCCTCCTCAAACTTATCATCAAAGCTGAAAGACTTCTGATTTCCAATTATGTTAACGTTATTTCTAATGGACTGAAGTAAAGTAGAGAAAAGAGTCAGAAACTCTTCACTTACTTCTAAACTCTCAAGGATTTCCTCCTCAGTGTCATAGGTGACCTGTCTTAGCTGATTACTGCTTTCAATTTGATGATAGTGAACTTCATCCCACAAATCAACTATTGATGGTTCTACAAGGTTAGCTTCTTCTTGGATATCGTAATCATCAATATATTGACCAAACCTTGGAGAACCATTAATATATGTAATGTCACTAGCCATACATATTGGACTATTAGATTGTTTCTCTTCAGATTGATTTACAAATCTATTTTTTGATTTATGGTATGCAAGATCAGAGGCTGATTGTATGTTTATGAGTTGATCTATCTCTTCTTCAGTTAAAAAGGGAGGCATTTTTATCTCTCTTTGGATATAACTACAATAATCCTGTTTCTCTTGGGAACGCTGATTTAGAGAATGAATGTCTTTTTGAGCCTTACCTAAGAGAGATGTTGAATCATTACTTGTGCCTTTAGATAAATCCTGTGGGTTCTCTTTCATTTCTTTATTGTTTTCATCTTCAACTAACTCTTCGTGATGTTCGGGATAGTTAGCATGTGATTCATGAGTTGCTTGTGATAGATTTTCAGGAGGCCAATTTTCTTTTATGAACTGAAATGACTCAAAGCATAAAGGTAGAGATCCTAAAAGTTTTGATTTTTCTTCCATTTCAGATTTGAATTCTTCCTCAATCAACTCTTCTTGATGTTTGGGATAATAAGCATGAGATTCATGAGTTTCCACTGATAGATTCTTAGGAGGCCAATCTTCTTGTATGAACTAAAATGACTCAAAGCATAAAGGTAGAGATCCTACAGGTTTTGATTTTTCTTCCATTTCAGATTTGATTTCATCTTCAACCATATTTTCTTGATTTATGTGAGAGTTAACTTGAGCAAGGGTTTCCTGAATGACTGACAAGAGATATTTAGGATGAAAATTTCCTTTCAAAATCTGGAATGAATTAAAGCATAAGGGTAGAGATCCTAAAGGTTTTGATTCTTCTTCCATTTCAGATTTGATTTCATCCTCAATCAACTCTTCTTGGCTGCCAAGATGGTTATCTTTTGTATGAAAAGCATGAATCTCCTCTAATAGATCCTCAAGATGCCAATTTCCTAAGTCTTCATCAATGTTCACAAGGTGTTGTATGAGGTCTTCAAATTGATCACAACAATTTTCAGCCAATGATAGAGATGGAAAATGCCTTATATAGTGTTTAGAAAATACTTAGTGGAAATCCTTCAAAGAAAACAAGATGCCAGGTTCTAGCCATTCATACCAATTTCTCGCCTTATCTTCTAATGTTGCCATAAACATTTTCATGAGGTAGTCCTCATTCCATTCAACCTTCAACCTCCATATGTGTATATGAAATTTTATGAGGTGTAACAAGGGGTCATCAACCTTTTCATCTCGAAAGATAGGTAGGTTTGTCATCCAATTTATTTCAGGCATTTTGTGTGGGAATCCAGGGATATGATCTCTGTTCATCGGAGCATATCTCCTTTGTATCCTTGGATCCATCTTTTTTAATCAGAAAGTGTCACTATGTCTTTTCAACCAGTTTAAAGTTCTCTTCCAGTGGAGTCTTTTGGTCTAATGAGGGTTGTGGAGTCACTAGGTGGAAGATTTGAACTTTGCGGTCCACCATCAGCATGATTAGGATTGCTCAATGCATTCCAGGAGATTTTATAAGGAATAGTGGAGTAATAGCCCTACTGGAGGCTAGTGGAGTCGCCAGGTGGATGTTTTTAGTTGTTTTTAGGGTCTATGTGTATGGCCCACCACCAATACTAAAAAAAACCAATCTAAGGATGTTTTTGGGTTTTTCTGAGTTTCTTTATGTAGCCCTAAGCTTTGTAAGAGTGTTATATAGCTGAATCATCGTTTTTCTAAGATGGTGAAAAAGCTAGTTTCTACTCTTCATACAACACTTAAGTTTTCTAAGTTTGACTGAGATCTTGAGAGGTCCTAAGGGATACCTAGAATGTTTTGACTCAAATTCCCATCGTGATCGCCATTATGTTATGGTCCTGTGATTTGGCAGATTGGCAAGCCAAATGACAAGGTAACATCAGACCAAGATTTGGAGCCCTAGGACCTAGCCTTCCTGGACTCAGAGAGGGCTCTCTCTATTTATGCAAAGGATGTAAACTTGTTTCCTTCTGTATATTTGATTTTAGGCTAGTTGTTAAGTATGTTTTATTTTGTTTTAGGTTTTTAAGGGGAACTGATCAAAAGGACAACAAAAGATAAAGATTGCGTCAAATCAATTGGGCTATGGGGTCGAAAAGGTTGAGACTGTCTCAATTATGGACAAGGTATTACTGCAGGGTCGATTTGGTTGAGATAAATGGATTCTTTGGGTGAAAGTGAAATGATATGGACACTACGTTTGTGAAAGACAAAGATATTTTAAGCATAAATAGTTAAACAACAAGAATTCATGAGTTAGGGCTGACCATTAATCTCTATGAATGAAACTCAAACTGATAGATGTAGAAAATAAAAAATCCAGTGATACATAGAAGTATAAGACCCTCTAACTTTGTGAAAATCACCTTCACACATTTGGGAAAACAAATAAGACAAACAAACAACTCAATCTATGAATAGGGAACTCCTAAACATCATATCTTGAGTTATCAAGAACTTTTAAATAAGACTGCAAAGCATGGACAAAGGGAAAGATCAAAACAAGACCTCTTTGACTTAACTTAGACAACCCATAATTCAGAGAGAGATTTCAGAAATGGAGTTTTGATTAGCTATGAGTAAGCAGGGCGTACTGTGAATCATACTAGTAAGCAAACATAATAACCATTAATGAAACTGATAACAAGTTCTTAGGGTACCAAAGAGAAATTAAGAATTCGTTGACATAACCAAGAAAGATGAAAACATTTAAGCTGAAATGAATCAGGAAATTTGAGGTGCCTCCATGGGCATATCTCAAAATTATTCTTTACGGAACTAAATCAAGCAAGAAGCATGAAAACATGTATGATAAACTAAGAAACAATAACAAATAAGGAACACAACACCATTCACGAAGCCATGGAATCCTACATACAATCCTCCTCCACCATCAAAGTCAATCAAGAGATCATCCACTTCATAAGACAAGTATTTCTTCAAATCTCATAATGCTATGTATTTTCTCTCTATAACGTCAATTTCAGCCTCTGGTTACAATGAATCCTCTTGGATTATATAGGCCAAAGAGGACAAAACCCACCTAGAGAAACTAGAAGGCCATTGGCCTAATACAAATATCTGATTTTTTCCTTGAGGCTTTGCAAAGCCCAAGACACAAAATATCTTCAAAAAACATATATTTAAGCTAAACATAGTAAGAAAAATGAATTTTAACCTCTGACATAGAGTTAAAAATAGGCTAACGCACATTTGGATGGCCACCTTCAGAAAACTGCCTTTTCAGCAAAAATGCTACAGGAGCGTAGCGCCAAAATAAATCATGTTTTATAGAGAAATTTTGAAGGACTTCTCGATGTCGAAACGAGGCTCATGATGGATCTCTGGAAAGCCCTAGATGTCTACTTTCTACAAATACTTTATTTGTCTAAAATTTATCCCTAGAAGTCTATAAAAAAGTGGACTGAGTGAAAAAAACCCAAGAGGGTCTCACCTGTTGATATTTGAGGTAGAAAGGTGAATTTTGATTGCTTTTTGCCTCTTTGGGGGACCAAAACACCTTATTTTTATCTACAAATTTGTGAATATATGCCCCAAAATTTAATACATCCAAAAAATAACTTTCATGAGTTGAGGATGCTCCTAGAAAACATGGCAACGCCTAGAAAAATGTGCAATTAGGCCTAAAAATCATAAAAAATAAGATCATGTCAAAAATTGCTCAATTTTGGTGAGAAAACCCCTTATGGGTTTCTAGAAGCATGCAAGGAAGATGAAGCCAAGATTCCAAGCCTAGATATGTCTGTTTACCCTTTTTTCACTAGGCGCCTCCTTTGGGCAGTTTTGAGCTTGGCTTGGGCAATTCGCCTCTACTCTTGAGCGCTCTAGTGACATTACTAGTCACAACTTGAATGGTTTTCTTCTTTGTAGATTTAGTGGTTTTTGGATTTTCCATCTTTGAGGAAAGAATCATGGCCCCTTGCCTAGGAGAGCCAATAAGCATATGTCCTTGAGGGCTATGTTGAGGAGAAGAGAGAGGAAGCTTCAACATTTGTTTAGCTTGATCTTTCATACTGCTACCTCCTTGATTACCTAATTTGCTGCACTGTTCACTATTTTCATGTTCTTCTTTAGGGTTGCCTTGTTTACTACATCTGCTTTTATCATGACTGTCTTTAGGACTATCTTTTTTTACCCTCCTCACTGTTTTGAGCTTGACTTCCATTGTCTTCATTGTTCTGCTGATTGCCACTTTCACTGTTTTTCAGTTGAGTGAGGGTTGTCTTCATTAGCTTCACTGTTTTGAACTTCTTTATGTGTGTTGCTCTCACCATGATTATTGCTTTTATGTCCTTTATGTGAGCTACTTCTAACTTGAATGACTTTATTTTCCTCTTGCATATTGCCAACTTCTTCATCACTGTTGTTTGCTGACATTTCTTTGCTTATCATCCTGTGAGTTGTCCTGATTAGTTTTAGTGTCACTGTTGGTCTCATGGATGCCACTTTCATCATGTTTGTTGTATCTTTGAGGACTGCTTTGGGAGTAAGCACAAAGTCAAGACCTGCAATGTGAACCTGCTCTCCATATAATCTCAAAGAAAATAGCTTAGTTAGGAGAGGGTAGTTAGTGACCTCTTGGATTTTGTTGCAAAAGTAAGGGCAACCCACTTCTTGTAAATAGGACAAGATTGAAGTGGATGCAATGATATCCTTAAGAGTAGTGGGTTCAAACCTATTGTGATAACCTTTCCTTGTTTGGGTGAAGGAGTTGGCATTTGCAACCATGGAGATTAATATAGTTGAAAAAAAAAAGTACTTTACATTCAATTTCTAGCGTTAAGAGAATGGAAGTGGAGTATTGAGAAGACTGAGACTAGTTAATTTACAAATGTTAGCTTCCTCTTATCTTATGTAGCGCAGATTAAGGAACTATAAAGACTGGTTGCACAAAATAGTTTAAAACAAATTATTTTTTTCTTCTGTTGATGATTTCTTATTTTCACTCCCAAGTTTATCCCACTAACATACTTTCCTCTGATAAGTTGTGTTGTAAAATCCGGTTTTCCTTTGTCCTTTCTTCTATGGGAACATGTCACAACAATTGTTTTTAGCCTTTTTTTTATCATTAAATAAACAAATTAAACACATTGTCCCTGATCTCTATTTATTACTGAAAGCCTTTTGAACAGAATGTTAACACTTGGTGACTTGCCCTGATTCTGTCCATCTCACTTGGTATCTAAATAATCAACAACACGTCTCAAAATATTCCCTGTCACAGGAACTTTCACTTTATCCTACAAGGCCACAATAAACAAACTATTGGAACGCTACCCACTGAACCTCCTTACTATGTTACTTTTTCCCTGCAAATGAAGTAGAAACCTCGTATTGGAAACAATACAATTTCACAGTTTCAAAAGCTATTAAAGGCAGTGTTTCAAAGGTGTTAATAATGTTGCTTCCTTACACTCCATGAACTGGACCATGTGTGATTGCTTCTATATCCTTCCTACTCTTAACCAAGTTCCTTTTCTTAGTATCAAAATCAACTTTCTCCAAATCTCCATCAATTACAATATAACCATAAAATTTCTTCTTGTTATCCTTTACATTTCCATCAACCTGTAAAATATCTGAATCTTCGAAAAGATTTTGTTGGATTTAATATTGGGACAAAACTTGAAGCCAATAATTCCTTCCATAGTGGTTGTCTTCACAATATTTATGCAGTTGTTCAGCCTCCTGTAACCCAGAAAACGTTGGAGAGAATTTGACGAGTAGTGTGCCTTGAATAGTACTACTTCCATTTACTACCTTCATTTTTCCATTGCTGAACCTAAATCCTTGAAGAATCTCATCCATATCTAGATTTCCAACAACATGCTCATACCCATCTTTCTTCATTTCACAATTTCTTCCTTTAAGTTTTGATTTCAAAACACTTTTATGACCAAAAGACTGAGATGAAGGAAGTGATTAATACCTCTCAAAAAACTCGTTGATGTGTTGAAAAAACCCAAAATTGTGCAAAAACTAGATTTTGGGCAACTTTGAGGGCTCTTTTCACTCTTGCACACAGGCGCGTCGTGTCCTTTTCCAGGCATGTCACGTCCTTTAGAAAATTACACTGGGAGTGATTACAGGCATGTCGCGTCTTTTTGCAGCAAGTTTTAGAAGCCTTCCCGGTCTCGGAATTGGGCTCGGGATGGCTCGTTGGAAAGCTAGAGAAGTATAATTTCCAAATATGGTTTATTTTTGTCATTTGGTGTTCATTTGGTTATTTACAAATTGACTGTCCCAACACTCGTAAAAAATGGTAAATCCTGGTGCAGAAATGTATAGTGTTGTTTGCATACCACTTTTTGATGCCTTCCTCAATTCCAAATTGAGCTCATGATAGCTCATTGGAAATATATGGAAGTATAATTTCCCAATATACTTGATTTTTTTCATTTGGTATCCATTTGTTTTTTCAAAAATTGACTGTCCTAACACTGGTAAAAAATGGTGTATGTTGGTGCAGAAATTTCATAGTGCTATTGCAAGCCATTTTTGGAAGCCTTCCTCAAATCCAAATTGAGCTCATGATAGCTCATTGGAAATATATTCAAGTATAGTTGTCTTTTGACTCATGAAGCAAGTCATTTAGATACTCCATTGGTGATAAAACTGGATTTTCCCAAGGTCACTCCAGCTGTGCAGAAAATCTCCCGTGACACCTATAGTTTTGACATTTCTACCAAACTATGATACCTGTGTAAAAACTGAAGGAGGTTTTATTTTTTAGCCTATGATGGACAAAAAACTCTCTCACCTTTTTCAATGTCACCTCTGGTTGGTCAGAAAAACCATTTGAAGCAAAACTGGCCCTGGGTGTGACACATGGTTTTTCTTGCCTATGTGCTTATGAAAAAGTGGGTATCTTGTGCACAGTGGTCTCTTTAAGTTTTTGGTAAAAGGAAATATCTCCTTTTTTAAAGACAAAAAACTCCTCTTTACCAATCATGAAATGTGTTCTTTCTCTCTCAAAAGGCACTTTGTAAACCAATTGTTAGTGTAGTGCTTATTATTTAATGAGGCTTGTCAAACAAACTATGTTGAGCTCTATTGATCATTGAAATTCTCAACCCTTTATCAAAGTTTTGGCTCACTCACTGTCTTTCAATGGAAGGTTCTAGCCATGTAAACCAAGTGTTGCCCTCTAATTGTCATGAAGGAGGTCTTATGCAACTGTAACCACTTATTTCACTTAAAATCATTGTTGGGCCTTCTGCTTATGATGAAGGAAGCCTTAAAAATGTTTTGACTCTTTGCTTGTTACGAAGGAGGTCATCATAAAACAAAAAAAATCTTCTTTCATCTAAAACTATGCCTTCTCTCTGTTTATTGAAAAATATTAATGGAAACAAACTGTGAGCCTCTCCACTTATCACTGATTGAGGCTTTTAAACAAACTTTCCATTTCTTTTATGAAACCCTGCTTATGATATATGTCCTTTTGCACAAAATCATTGTGAAACCTAGGGGTAAGTAATGCAATTGGTAAATGATAAATTATCACCGTGTCCATCTTTGAATCAACTCCTTTTTTCATTATCTATAGCTTTATTTGGCGCAGTAGATTGTCCTTGAATGTTTTTAGAGCCTAGGTTTAAAGTAAGATACAAAAGGCAACTGTTCCTCTTATACCTTCATTGGATGTCTATTTTCTAGAGGCTCTTTTTTGCCAAAAGACTGTCACTTTTGATTGTACAAGACTGATTTGTAGGGCTTGCTCACATGTTTGAGAACTAATGCAAAAATTCCATATTGAATTATCATGGAGCGCTAGAGGCAGACATTGCCCAACCTGTGTATTCATTTTCCATAATGGAAGACTTTTGACCTTTGGGTGTTTTTATTTTTGAATCCTGTAGTTCTTCTTTCTTCACAATCTGCACTTTCTCTAACTTCCATAGTAAACTGCCATAGCATGAAACCTTATCTTGAGGTGCTCTTTTTGCTCACACTTTGCTTAGTGTCATCAATCTGTACACCCCTGCAGAGATGCATTGATAGATGTATTTTGATCCTTGGAGAGCCTTCTTGATGTATCATGAAATAATGCTTGAAATAATCCTTTTTCTTCAGTCATGGAACTTCTCTCACTATTTTTTCTTGAATTGAAATTTTGTGAGATTTTATTGAAACAAAACAGAGCGACCTCATTGATGGTGTATGACCTAGGGATAGACAAGGGTTTTTTTTTGACAAAAGATAAGACATGATGGCTGACTGATATTGAAGACAGGGTTTTTGACTAGAGAAAGCTTTTCTCAAGGTATTTTCCCTAAACACCACCACTTAGACCTAGGCATTTTATCATAATTTCTAAAGAGTTTCTCAGGCATAATTAGGTCATCATATGACAAAATAATCAGTGAGAGAGGGATAGGTGCTTTGCCAAATGTTTGGACAATGAGATTTATGGAAACTAGGAATTTCGATAGCAGAGAGACAAAAACTATGACAGCTTATAGATAGGGAGACTTTGATAAAATGAGATATGATTTGAAAACTTAAGACTTTTCTCATCGGAAAGTTAGGAAGACAAAAATTTTTTGAGGTGTTTGCTAGATCGCAAATCGACAGATTGAGATTAGCTTCTAGAAAACTCAGCCAAGGAATCTAGTCATAAAAACATGCAAAAATACTAATGACTAACACATACCTTGCAGAAGAATGAATAAAATCCCTCATAATATGAAAAGGTATATTCAGAAGAGCTGGATTTCATACCCTCAAGTATGAAAGAGGACATTTGCATGAGGACAAGGTCAAGTTTGACCAAGTCAACAACACTGGGATAAGAGGTGGAGTCCACTTGGAGAGGCAGCGCAGTGTGCATGGGAGGAAGTTTCCTTGGTGGAGGAAACCACAAGGAGTGGGACCCATGGGAGAGAGTTCTCACTTGTTTAAAATGAGGGCAAGGCAGCCATTGTTACTCATGCATATGATTATTGATCTCTTGTCTGTTTAGACTATTTGCAGTCTCTGGTTGTTTAGCCGAGTTGCAGTGTTGTTTAGAACGATGGATTCCTATTTAGGATTCCATATCCTTCTTGAGAGGCCTCTTGAGGGATTTCACTTCATTTCTCCACATATATGCTCAAGGCCAAAGCATCCTCCTTCAGCTACAACACAGTTTCTTTTTAGAGTTGAGTTGTGTTGCAGGGTGTTGCAGTGGAGGATCCCACAACACCATTCCTTGACTTGTTTTTCAGAGGAGGGATCCTTATTTCCTTTGGGAGATTAGTGAGGAAGGATTCAGGGCATATTTCAGATCTTGTCACTTGTCCAACACATTCTATTCCACCTGCAACACAGTCTCCCTAAGTATCTGCGTTATTCTCAGTGTGCATCTGCAGTGAGGGTTTGCACTGTTGATTCGAGGGTGAGATATTCAGTGTTAGGATTAGCCTTTCAATTGGAAGATACATTGGAGGAGGTTTAATTCATATTGTGTATCATCTTCAGCCATCTCCATCCAGTTCCAGTTTTGAATTGCAGCTTCTACCCTGCAACTCCGGCATTCTGCCATTTTTGTATATTTTTGTCAATCCTTCTCAGGATTGTTGTATTATTGTTTTCATGGGTTGAGAGCTTTCTCCCCCTAATTTATTGAGTTGTACATTGTTATATATTTCTATTATGATGTAGTTTATTTTATAAACTGCGCCCTCTTAGCCTGCAGAAATACATGTGTAGCAGTGTTTCTCTATTTTCATGTACATGTCCCTTTGGGGCTGCATTGCTTGCTTGAGTGACTCTTTCCTCAAGGATTTGTATACCTTTGCTGCTATAATATAATTTTTTTGGCTATCTACATCTTCATGTTCCCAGGCTTATAAAAATAACATTGTCGTTCCATCTCTTGTTCAAGAATTGTTGCAGTCCCCTCATCGGGCACTTTTTCAAGACAACTAGGTGTGGGAGACATGTTTAACCCACCTAGAGGGGTTTATTTTGAGCCTACTCTTGGATTTCAGTCTTAGATGCATTGATCTAAGGGATGCAGGTCTTGGTTTCAAATCCTGTAGTAGCCATTCCTGAAAAATGAGTTTTTCAGGCATGCCTTACTGAGCAATCCCATTTGGGGATATTATAGTATTTGTAACAGATCTCAACTAGTTCACATCAATAGTAATACATCAGATAAAATAGCATAGAATTAATTTAACCATATCTGCATATATTAGCATCCAAAACCCAATACAATATGACACAGCTTGTGCACACAACCAACAGGGTCTACACACAACAGGACTGAGGATCTCCGTGCACACAGCTAGCAGGAGTCCTTACCAAACGACCCAACAACAAATCTAAAAATTCATACTTAGCATCAGATCTCTATATTTTTTTCCTTAAGACTCAAAATTTTCATCTATTTATATCGATTTAGCCTACACTTCCAATGGTCTGCAAACCGTGGTTTGCAGACTCTTGGTCTACCCTTGACCCATTACAATGCATTTGGGGCTTTGACCCACCCCAAAACCCCTATGTTAGACTAAATAATACCAAAAATATACAAAATTGTACAAATTTCGTAGCTTTAGGGGACCTTGTTCCAACAGTCCCCAAACACAAACTTGTGACTCGTCTCAAGTCACTGTGGTGGTGTGATCTCCACCTGTGCCTACAACAGTTTGACCGCCTCAACCAGTGGGGTAGCACTCCTTCACTTTGAGCAGCAACGTTCTGGGCAATATCTATCAACTTCTGCAAATTTGGTCCTTCTGTTGCAGCTGTGACGCTCTCCAGATCCAGGTTCAATTTTTTAACAACGACATCAATATCCTAGGAGATCTTTAGGGATTCATCAACCCATGGATTAAGATGGTCACTAAGAGTCTTATTATTATGGCGGAGTCTGTCGATATCGTCCCAAAGGGCATGGATAGTTCGCAGTCGTGCCAATTGTTGAGCAGGAATCAGGGTAGGCATCATGGCTTCTAGCTTCTTGAATCCATATTCCTTCTGTCGTAGGTCCTGGTTGATTTCACGTAGGATTGGGTCGCGTTGTACCTTGGTCCATAACTGCATGGTTGTATCCAATAATTGGCCACCCTGAGAAATCTGTCCTGTAATCATATTTGTAGCTGCGGTAACTAGTGCAGCTCACTAGGTCCGTACCTCTGGCGGTGTCTCTAGCTGCAACTTGGCCTACAAGTCTGCGATCTGTTGTTCCATCTGCATTTTTACCATCTGAATCTCTGTCCTAGAGGCCTTTAATGTTGTGGCCAACCCCTCAATATTGGCCTGGTGGGATGTCCGTGGTCGAGATTTCTTTTGTAACATCCACGCAGGGTCTACTAATTAAGTGTTCCAGCTTCGTTTGTTGCATGGTGGTGAGGGTACAAGCAGCCTGTACCTGGGAAAATTTAGCGTTCTTTTCCTCGATTTTCTACTCAACTAAACTGAGTTTTTGGTACACTCGATGACCCCTATGTTGAATTTATTCGAACAAGGAAGTGTGGAGAACTTGCAACGCTTCATGTGGCAATCTGGAAAAATCTAGCTGGACCGCTGCATAGGCGTGGACTTGCACTCCTAAGTCAGGTGGACTTATCATGATGGTTGCACCTGGCAAGGAATAGATGTGTCTTTCCGCTGTAACAAGTGTTGCACTGTTAGTTGCTGAGGTCGTTCATACCTAAATCATATTTTTTTGCAGCATGTCTATTTTCAGTTGGAGGGCTTGGAGCTTGGCATGAAGTGTGTCAACCACGGCTCTTTGCTGCTCTTCTAGAGCCAGCTATTTTTCTTCGGCCGCCAAGGTGACCATGTCTGCGATTTGCTCGAGGTACCCTTATGTTAGTGTAACAGTTTCATCGCGTTCTGTTCATTGAGAGCATTGTTTCTTTCGTGGCCCTTTAGTCAGTTCACCAGTTTTCTTTGTTCTGCGAGGAGAGTCAGCACCTCCCGCCTCCTAACCTCTAGTGCGAGGTCCTGCAGTGCATCCTTCTACGCTGCTTCTTCCGCACCCTTCCCCATACTTTTACGGGGCTTTGAACCCTTCTGCAATGTAGCTTCGACACCCTTCCCTGTGCTCTTACTCGGTCCGTCGGTGTCCTTGGTGATGACAGGCGGGGTAACCTTCAGTGTGCTTTTCCTTTCAGTGCCCTTCGCACCTATTTTGAAGCCAAGCTTCTAGTGAGGAGGCCATTGCACAAATAACCGATCAATATCTTCATCGGCAGCCATGTAGGGGATCGAAACCCATGTGAAATCCTTGCAGCCTCGAATTTGGACATTATGCATAGTCACCTAGAAAGGAGCAATGCTTTTATATTTAACATAAATGGCTGGCGACAGATGTGGCCGTGATTTGATAGCTGTTGTGAGCCCACTCTGAAACAATACCAAGAATACTTTGTTGTCCTTGATGTGCTGCACATCCTTAGATTCTCACAATTTCGTATAACGAGCCCCTTCACACATGTCTTGGGTGAGCTCAATGAGGATTGATTCCTCATGTGCTTCCCAGGCGACCAACGCAATGAGAAGCAACAACCAGGAATAAAAAAAGGCTCATCCTTGCTCTTGGGATTCTCGAACATTGGCCAAAAACTCGTCGCACAAGTATTATGACCAATTGAAGCAGACCCCTTTCCCGCATTGGCCTGCTAACAGAATTACATATGCAAGGACGATGGAGACCTGGAATTTTTGCATCATCAGAGGGCGTAGGATGCTCAGACATGAGAGGGATGCACTGGGCACAAAAAATATTTCAACACAAACTTGCCAAGGACAAACATGCCAAGTACAGACTATTGAGGTGATACAGAACCCTTATCTGATCTATCCTTCTTCTTTTATAGTTGTAGGGATCGATCAACGGTTGGGTGAACCTCACTTGGAACTTACCATCAAGTAAATGATAAAAAATCTTCAGAAATCGCATTATTAAATTATGGCCGCTCGCTCCTTCCAATAGTAACTTTTGCAGCTTACCCAATTTTACTGTTCCAATGGCTAGTTTTCGCACCTCTTGTGCACCTAGCACACCTCTGCGATCCCAACAGACCTCCTGTGTGCCCAACGCACCTCTTCATGGCCAACTCACCTACTGCATTCTGAACATACACCTATGCCTTCAATGCACCCCTCCAGACTTCTAGTTCTATGGTTGCTTCCAACGCATATCATTGTAACGGACGTGCTTTCCTCCCTTGGTGGGTATGCTCCACTTCATATAGCTACTCCAACCATATAGTCATTTGATCTGATACAGTTTGAGTTGGCTACCATTGATATATTCGGGTATCATATCGCCGTGTAGGGTGGCTAACTAAACAACTTCGCCATCTGTGATTTATTTAACTATATAGGGCCTGAGCTAGTGTTGTTGGAACTTCCCTGGGTGTTTCGCAAAATGGCTATCATATAACAGGACTAATTCACCCTCTGCAAAGTTATTTTGACGAATATGTCAATCATTCCATGCCTTATCTTGTGCCTTTTTTAACCGCTGATGGAAATTAGCAATAAAATGGTCTTCCTCCAAAGCCACGAGCTACACTAAATGCTCCTCCATGATATCAGGCTCCACCATATTTGTAAAAGCTGCAATGTGTAGGCTAGGAACAACATATTCCATGGGCATAATGGCCTCCTTTCCATAGACCATCCAGAACGACGTCTTCCCTGTTGACTTCTTACAGGTGGTTCGGTAGGCTCAAAGAATAGATGGGATGTGCGCGTCCCAATCGCTACAATCAGCATTACAGACCTTAGTTAGTGCATGCTCTAAGACTTTATTAAAATATTTAACTGTTTTTTTTGCCTAAGGATGGTATGGAGTGCCTTTCGCATGATGGATCCGGAATTCTTCCGTCAAGCCCTGTATTGTCTCATTTATAAAGTGCGTACCTCTATCACTCATCTAGGTTTTCGGACATCCAAATTTGGTCAGAATATTCTCAAAGATGAAGTGTGTAGCAGCATCTGCAGTGCAATCCTTCACTACTTGTGCTTCGACCCACCTAGTTACATAATCCATGGCATTTATAATGTAACGTGCAACTGTCTTCTTTCCGGGTGGGTTAATAGGTCCCACAAAATGGATGGCCCATTTTTCAAATGCTTGCAGGGCCAATTGCAGTTGAATGGGAATTTCGTCTCTGCGTGATGGAATTCCTATTTTTTGGCATGTATCACAAGCTTTACAATATTCACAAGAGTCATTATGCAGGGTAGGCCACCATAGTCCAACTCTTAAGATATTTTGCGCCATTGCTTCCCATGCATAGTGACCTCTTGCTACCCCATCATGGGCTTCTGCTAAGATAGCATGTCATTCATGCTCCAAAACATACCTTTGCAGCACTTCATCAGCCGCCATCTTGTATGGATGACCTGCTATGATGGTAAAATCCGCAGTGCAGGTTACCAACTCTTTATTTTGTTGTACTGAATACTCCGCAAGTGGCATGCCTATAGTCCGGAACTGAATGATATTAGTGAAGTGCGCATCAACTACCTTAATGGAAAATAGCTATGTGTTAGGAAATCCCTCTTCCAGGTTAGTCAGCTCCTCACCGCTCTCAATTCGGGACAAGTGATCTAGCCCAGCATTCAACTTCCTCGGCTTGACAATGATCTCAAAGTCGTATTCTTGGAACAGTAGTAGCCATCGACAGATTTACCCCCCCAACATAGGCTTATTCACCAAGTACTTCAAGGCAAATGATCTGTAAACATTTTCAAGTGTCTTCCTAACAGATAGTGCTGGCACTTTTGTAAGGCACAGACCATAGCCAAGCCCTCCCGCTTCGTGGTAGAGTAGTTGCGCTCCGCACTAGAGAGTTTCCTACTAGAAAATGCAACCAGATGATCAATGTCTCCGTCTCTAGGCTACATAAGTGTTGGGAAAAATACTGAGAGGGGGGGGGTGAATCAGTATTTAGAGCTAACTGATAAACTTTTTACTTTTCTTTTCTCAAAACCCATATGCTACTTTACAGAACAAAACTAGCGTATATACGCGGATATCCTTAAGGAAACTCGCGTATTCTCAGAGCTCTTATTATGTATTTGATTCTTAAATCATTGCATCATTTATTCATCAGATGTTAAGCAGTAAGCATGTGCAGTAAAAACAGAATAAACCATCACACATAAGCAACACACATGAGCACCAGAATTTAAGGTGGAAACCCAAGTCGGGATAAAACCACCGCTGCCGTCATCTCAGCCTTCAATATTTATTATAAAGAAAACTTCTTACAACCATGTACTAGTGCAGACGCATACCAGCACGCAGGGACCCACCTGTAGAAGGCTACAACCTTCTCTCGTTTACCAACCTCTCCTGGAAGGGAGCTACAACCCCCTGCTCTTGTTTACCAGTCTCTCCTGGAAGGGAGCTACAACCCCCTGCTCTCATTTACCAGCTACCACTGGAAGGGAGCTACTACCCCCTCACTGAAGGGTTCGACCCTCAGCACCACTGCAGACCACGTTTCATCAATTTTCAAACTGGATCAAATAGCTTCAACACAATTCTTCACTTATCAACAAATATACTTCGCCCAATGCTTCAAACATAACAGTGATACCACTATAACCAGAATATCAAAGATAACCCAGACTTCAGAATAGATATGCATAAACACATTCAACCTTGAGCAATAATTAGTTCAGATACCATACGCGCTTTTATTTAATAAGACCCTCGTATACATGTACTTTTCATGAAACGAACCTGCGTATACATCTGTACATTTCTCAGAAAAACCCTAACTGCCCATACGCACTTTTATTTAATCAGATCCGCGTATACATGCGCTTTTCATGAAACGAACCTGCGTATAGATCTATAAAAGCTAAAATTTGCAGATCATATCAGATCTATGAACTTACCTAGATTTTTTTAATTTCTTCATCAAATTTGCGCCAAGTCTTCATCACTTATTTTCAGATCATCCTAGAGATTCATCATTTCTAGATCTAGAGATCTTGAACCTTCATCATATTCATAGGTTCATCATAGATTCATACCTATCAATTAAGAACAGAGTTCAACCATGCAGATATAATTCAGAGTGAAGTATTCATTAAAGCCCAGACTTACTCTCTCCCTTGCACTATGATTTTCTTCTCCTTAAATAGATTTGGCCTTTATCAATACCATGAGTCAAAACCACTCAACCGTTGATGGTATTCCTGGTCGGGATCAAATAGATAATAAAGCACTCAATACTTTGGGCCAATACCATGGTAATGCCCCCTGGTTTTATAAAATTAGAGCGCAACTTGGCATGTACTTTTCCGCGTGCATACGCAACTTCTCCTTAACAAATCCGCATATGCCTTGTGACATACCTTGTTCAACATTATTCTGGAATTTTATGAATTCCTTTCTTCTATTGCTTCTAAGCTGATCTGTAGATACATCATCCTTTCTTATTTAACACAAGATACATCATCCTTACAAATTTAACACACATGTTGCTTATCATAGGCAACTCATCAAGCAGGTTCCATCAAGGTCAATACATTGTATCACATTACCAACAATCTCCCCCTTAATTCATCAAGTAGGCCTCCATCAAGTTCAATAGGTTTCCATCAAGAACAACTTCATCAAATAGGTGGTTTCCATCAAGGACAACACTTTGCATCATATTTCCAACAATCTCCCCCTTTGGACTTGATGGCAACCATGATGGTGTTTGATCATCGCAATAGATAGATACATTGATTATAATCATTATGCAAGCACCATGATACTCTCCCCCTATTCAAACATCATGATAAACAATATGACACCATGATACTACTCTCCCCCTTTGACATCAAGGGCAAAAGGCAGATCAAAACCAAAACAAGAATAACTATGTAGATCTGATGTGCACTGAAGTTACCATGCTCCCCCTAAGTTCATGCTGAATCTTCAAACATATTTTTCAATGAATTACATGACTCTATAACCAAGGACTCTTACTTACATCAAAGATCCAACCAAGTGGATTTACATATATGACTCATGTACCCAACCAAGTGGGTTTACACATTTTGACTCAACTACCCAACCAAGTGGGTTTACAAACTTGAACAAGCCCTTTACATGACTGAATATTACAATTTACATCATAGGTCATAGCCTTTTCATCAAATTACACATATGACTTTTTATAACCAATATCAAAAAGACCTCAGGAGAGATCATATTTTAGAATCATCATAATGCCAACAATGCATTACATTCAACAAGGCTAATGCTCCCCCTGAAACTGTGCATCCAATGCATCCTTTACATATGACCAAGACTCCTCCTTAGCTTGTGCAACCTGAATACTTTCAACAGCCAATCATCAAGGCATCTTCACCCAGTATCAGAGAATGAAACAAAAGTAAAAGAGCTGAAACATCATCAGAGATACCATACAGCATCAGAGATACCAAACAACACTGCAGTTGTGCTGAAGAATGTTGTCCCCAAGTAAAATTTGTCAGCAACTAACCATACGCGGTTTTCTTTGTATAAACTCGCATATATACGCAACTGTCTTTCAGGAAACCCACGTATCCAATTTAATCTTCTGAAATTAAGCAGTTCTGATTTTCTGCATGGCAGAGACTACTCCTAGCTTCTGTCTGAGATATTCGAACACTTCCCTGGGTAGAGGTTTGGTCAGTATATCAGCAACTTGTTCTTTGGAGGGAACATACTCCAACTTCACCTTTTGTTCAAGAAATTTGTCACGAAAGTGATTCCCAGGAATAAGCATTCTGGAATGCACATATGATCTTTGAGACGTTATTGATGAAAATGGCTATCACATGATGGACAGAGGTGAACATTTGATTTGAATGTCTTGTAAGGTTTGCATCATCCAAAGAAGTTGAGTGCAACATGATGCGGCAGCCACATATTCTGCTTCTGTTGTAGATAAGGCAATAGAGCTTTGCTTCTTGCTGAACCAAGATACTAACCAGGGCCCCATAAATAATGCACCACCATTAGTGCTTTTTCGATCATCAACATTTCTATCCCAATCTGCATCAATGTAAGCATGAAGAGGATCAACATTATTTGGATACCAAATGTTCAAGTTCTTGAGTCTTTTAAGAATATTCTTTTTACAGCCTGAAGGTGAGACTTTTTTGGATTAGCTTGGAATCATCCAACAATCCCAACTACATGCATAGTGTCTGGTCTTGTCCCAGTGAGATAAAGTAGACTTCCTATCATATATCTGTATTCTGGTTGATTCACCATGGGAGAATCATCATTAGAACTGAGATTACATCCAGTTATCATTGGTGTACTTACAGGTTTGCAATCTTCCATGCCATACTTCTTCAAGATTTGCTTAAGATATTTTTCTTGTGATAAGAATATGCCATTTGTTGCTTGTTGCACTTGCAAGCCAAGAAAGAATGTTAGTTCCCCAAGTAAAGACATTTCAAATTCTTGCTACATAGCTGAAGCAAATTTCTGATTCATAGATTCTTCATTGCTTCCAAAAATGATATCATCAACATATACAACCACAATCAATAGTTTTTCATTTTTAGTTTTTGTGTATAAGTTGCTATCAACAGACCCCTTTGAAAATCCTTGTTGATGAAGATATTTTTCAAGATGATAATACCATGCCCTTGGAGCTTGTTTGAGACCATATAGAGTCTTTTTAAGTCTACAAACAAGATTTTTATCATTTCCCAAAATGAATCCTTCTGGTTGTTCTATATAAACTTCTTCTTCCAGATCACCATTGAGAAAGGCGGATTTAACATCCATTTGATAAACTTTGATTTGTTGGAAGCTTGAAAAAGCAAGAAACATTTTTATGGCTTCAAGTCTAGCTACCGGAGCAAAAGTTTCTTCAAAGTCTATACCTTCTTGTTGAGCATACCCCTTGCAAACAAGTCTAGCTTTGTTTCTTACAACATCCCCATTCTCATTTAACTTGTTTTTGAATATCCATTTAGTTCTAATGACATTTTTGTTATGAGGTCTTGGTACTAATTCCCAAGTGTGATTCTTCTCAATTTGATCAAGCTCTTCATTCATGGCTTGAACCCAACATTCATCTTTGCTAGCTTGATTGACATTGTGTGGTTCAATAGTGGATAGAAATGCCAGATAGCTAGAAGATCCCACAAGAGTCCTTCTTGTTTGTACACCTGATCCCTTATCTCCCAAAATTTGAGATTCTGGATGATTCTTTTGAACATATCTGGATGGAGCTTTTTTAGATAAATCATCTTCAGGTTCTTCATTGGGTTCATTGTCTATATCATTGTTATTTGATGTAAAAGGACATAAGTCACCATCGTCTTCATTTGTTATTTGTTTTTCTTCTTTTGGGGCTGCAGGAGACTCATCAATAACAACATCAATACATTCAACAATCTTCCGAAGTCTTTTATTGTAACATTTATAAGCTCTACTCGTAGACGATTAACCAAGAAGTATTCCTTCATCCGCTCTAGGTTCAAACTTGCCAAGTTTTTCATCATTATTTTTTATAAAGCATTTACTTCCAAAAAATCTAAAATGCTTCACGGAGGGAGAATTACCATACCAGAGTTCATATGGAGTTTTGTCACTATTTACACGAACATGTGCCTTGTTGAGAATGTTTGTCGTTGTATGTGCTGCTTCTCCCCAAAATGTGTCAAGTGTTCCAAAATCATCAAGCATAGCTCTAGCCATTTGTTGAATTGTTCTATTCATTCTTTCTGCTACGCCATTTTTTTGTGGAGTGCCAGCTATAGAGAACTGTCTTTTTATGTCATGTTGTTCACAAAATTCAAGGAATTCGTCTGAAGTATATTCTCCTCCTCGATCAGATCTAAGACATTTGAGTTTTAGATCTAATTCATTTTCAACCAGAGCCTTGAAGATCTGAAATTTCTCAAATGCTTCGTCTTTATGTTTAAGCAACCCAATCCAACACATTCTAGAGAAATCATCAATAAATAAAATATAGTATTGTTCACCACGAGGTGACTTTTTCCTCATAGGTCCACATATGTCTATATGAATGAGTTCAAGAGGCCTACTTGATGATCCTTCCTTGGCATTAAATTGCACTCTGGTCTGCTTGCCGAATTGGCAAGATTTGCATATGATACTTTCAGGTAGAGTAATATTGGGAAGACCACGAACAACATTAAGTCTGCTTGATTTGTTGATTTGAGAGAAGCTTAGATGCCCCAACCTTCTATGCCATAGCCAGTTTTCTGAATATTGACTCAAGTAACATGGTTCTTTGCAATTCTTCAATACATACAGGTTGCTTGGAGTTCTTTTTCCTTTTATAATTGTTTTACCTGTATCAAGATCACGAACCACACATTCTTTTGAACTAAAGACAAATTCAGTTCCTTGATCACACATTTGACTTACACTTAATAGGTTATGCCTTAAACCATCCACATACATGACATCATTAGCCTTCACCTTTTCTTTTAGAAACACATACCCTTTTCCTTTAATTACAGCAGGAGTATCATTTCCAAATGTAACTTTCTTTTCCTTTTCTAGAGCACTATATGCAAGAAGTTTGTTTTTGTCACCTGTCATGTGTCTTGAGCATCCACTATCAATGTACCATTGATTTTCTTCACCTTCTGCAAATAACGCTATGCCACAATTTTTAACCTGTAATTCCTTCTTTTTCCATACTTTGGAATTTGAAGGAAAATGCTCTTTTGGCTGAACTTTGCTCCTGCATTCAGATTCTTCATGCCCAAATTTATTGCAATAAGCACATTCAACTTCATTTAGAAGAGGAGAAAAGTTGTTATAGGTATTCTTCTCAAATTCAATCCTTTTCTTTCTTGCTTCTCTAGTCATGATGGTTTTATATGCAACTCATTGAACAACTTTATGACCAAAATTGTGACATGAGAAACATTGTCCATTCAAGAAGAAATTTCTGCGATCATGAAATCTTCTACTTGGATTTACCTGTTGATTGGTGTTTCTTTGAGAGATATTCCTGTTAGTGTTCTTTGAATTGAGATGATCATGCTTTACCTGTAATGATTCTTTATTCCCTTGCTAAGTGGTAGAATTTTGTAAACCAGCTGTAGATGCTTTTAGATAATTTGGTGCTGAAGCCTGAGAAGATTCTCTGGTATATCCAAGACCTATCTTTATAAGAGGAGAATGTTGTACCTTGATAATCTCATCTAAGGTTTCAGATCCTTTAGCAAATCTAAGATTCAGAGTCTTTACTTTCTCAAAATCTTTTCTTAGACTTACCACTTCACATTATAATTTCTCAATGTGTTTCTTTGCTTCTTCAACCTACTTTTCTAGAGTCTCTATGGTTATTTTCCTTTCTTCTAAGAGTATTTTACTTTCTTCTAAGCGTATTTTGAGTTGATTGTTTTCTTCAAGAAAGCCATTGTCCTCTAGAGCATCCACAAAAGTATCATTTTCTTCTTTAGATTCAAATGCCATGAGAAGTCTAAGATCTTGTTCACATTCTTCCTCACTATCAGATAACCCATCACTGTCTTCATGAGTATAGTAACTTTTTCTAGTGTTAAACCGATTCTTATTCCTTCTTGCTACTTCCTTCCCTTTTGCAGGTGTTTCTTTATGAGGACACTTAGCAGCATAATGACCAATTCTTCCACACTCAAAACATTTGAAAGGAAGCTTACCTCTGAACCGTCCTGTGCCAAGTTGGATTTTCTTTACAAAATTTGCCTCATCTTATTTTGAGATATATCCTGATCCTTCTGCTACTTGTACTTCTTTCCCTTTTGTAGAAGCTCTGAAGACAGCCTCTTTGACTTCAAATGGTCCTCCTCTTCTCATTTCATATGCGGTTAGTATGCCATGAAGTTGTACCACAGTAAGATTTTGAAAATCTTGTTTTTTTTCAAGAGCAGAAACTTTTGACTCAAATTTTGCTGTTAGCGATCTTAAAATTTTCTCAACCAAAGTAGATTCGGTTATTGTTTCTCCCAGATTTCTCATACGATTTACAACATCATCAACACATAAAAAGAAACTGGAAATACTCTCATCACTATGCATCTTCAAATTTTCATATTCAATTCTGAGAGTTTGGAGTTTTTCACTTTTTACCTTTGCATCACCTTCATAACTTAGAATGATTTTGTCCCACATTTCCTTTGTTGTATTTAGCTGCATAACTTTGACAAATTCAGATTCAGATAAACTTCTCGTTATAGCATTGACCGCCTTTGCATTTGATTCATAATTCTTCTTTTCAGTCGGATCTATTGGTATTGTAGCTGGATATCGATATCCTTGTTCAACAATGGCCCATACATCTGTTCCCATAGACTGAAGATAGGATCTCATCCTTGTTTTCCAGAAGATTAAATTACTTCCATTAAAGAGCGGAGGCTTGATAGATGTTGTTCCATATTGATTGCTCATCTTGCTTGATCTTCCTTCTAGCAGCTAAGCTTTTTCAGAAGGACCTGCTCTGAAACCAATTGTTGGGAAAAATAATAAGAGGGGGGGTGAATCAGTATTTAGAGCTAACTGATAAACTTTTCACTTTATTTCTCAAAACCCATACTCTACTTTACAGAACAAAACTAGTGTATATACGTGGATATCCTTAAGGAAACTCGCGTATTCTCAGAGCTCTTATTATGTATTTGATTCTTAAATCATTGCATTATTTATTCATCAAATGTTAAGCAGTAAGCATGTGTAGTAAAAATAGAATAAACCATCACACATAAGCAACACACATGAGCACCAGGATTTAAGGTGGAAACCCAAGTCGGGAGAAAACCACCGTTGCCGTCATCTCAGCCTTCAATATTTAATATAAAGAAAAATTCTTACAACCATGTACTAGCGCAGACTCATACCAGCACGTAGGCACCCACCTACAGAAGGCTACAACCTTCTCTCATTTACCAGCCTCTCCTAGAAGGGAGCTACAACCCCCTGCTCTTGTTTACCAGCCTCTCCTGGAAGGGAGCTGCAACCCCCTGCTCTTGTTTACCAGCCTCTCCTGGAAGGGAGCTACAACCCCCTGCTCTCGTTTACCAGCTACCACTGGAATGGAGCTACTAACCCCCTCACTGAAGGGTTCGACTCTCAGCACCACTACAGACCACGTTTCATCAATTTTTAAACTGGATAAAACAACTTCAACACAATTCTTCACTTATCAACAAATATACTTCGCTCAATGCTTCAAATAGAACAGTGAAACCGCTGTAACCAAAATCTTAGAGATAACCCAGACTTCAGAATAGATATGCAGAAACACATTCAACCTTGAGTAATCATCAGTTCAGATACCATACGCGCTTTTATTTAATCAGACCTGCGTATACACGTGCTTTTCATAAAACGAACTTGCGTATACATCTGTACATTTCTCAGAAAAACCCTAACTGCCCATACGCGCTTTTATTTAATCAGATCTGCGTATACACGTGCTTTTCATGAAACGAACCTGTGTATAGATCTATAAAAGCTAAACTTTGCATATCAGATCAGATCTATTCAAAACCACTCAACCGTTGATGGTATTCCTGGTCGAGATCAAATAGATAATCAAGCGCTCAATAATTTGGGCCAATACCATGGTAATGCCCCCTGGTTTTATAAAATTAGAGCACAAATTGGCATACATGACTTGGCACGTACTTTTCCGCATGCATACACAACTTCTCCTTAACAAACCCTCATATGCCTTGTGACATACCTTGTTCAACATTATTCTGGCATTTTCTGAATTCCTTTCTTCTGTTGCTTCTAAGCTGATCTGTAGATACATCATCCTTTCTTATTTAACACAAGATACATCATCCTTGCAAATTTAACACATAGGTTGCTTATCATAGGCAACTCATCAAGCAGGTTCCATCAAGGTCAATACATTGTATCACATTGCCAACAATCTCCCCCTTAATTCATCAAGTAGGTCTCCATCAAGTTCAATAGGTTTCCATCAAGAACAACTTCATCAAATAGGTGGTTGCCATCAAGGACAACACTCTGCATCATATTTCCAAAAATAAGGACCGCTCCCAGGGCGATTTCTGATGCATCGATGTGAACATGGAACACCTTCACCCAATCAGGAAAAATGAGGATAGGCACAAAGACCATCTTCTCGTTTAGTGGCTTGAATCTCTTCTGACACTCGTCATCCCAAAAAAATGAAATATCCTTCTTAAGTAGTTTTCCATAGGTGTTGTGATCAATGCGTACCCTAAATGAACTTTTTCTACTAGCGTGTGTGTCCGAGGATCAAATTTAGCTGTTTCTCAGTTGTAGGTACTACCAGATTTATGGTCACTTCCACTTTCACAAGGTCAACCATCAACCCCTGTCGGAAAACTATATGTCTAAGAAAGATTTCTAAGGGTACACAAAAGATACACTTCTTGATATTCAGGGAAATCTGGTGCTTTCTACAGGCATCGAACATCATGCCCAGGTTCGAAACATGCTTCTTCAGTAAGCCAAAGATAGTGCAATCATAAAAATAAACCTCCAGAAATTTGTGGATGAACTCTTTGAAAACTGCGACTAATACTCGTGAAAATATAGCAGGGGAATTATTAAGTCCAAACGACATGACCGTAGACTGAAAGGATCCCCATTCTGTAGAAAATGTAGTTTTGTTGTGATCTTCAAGTGCGATTCTAATCTGATGGTATCCTAAGAATTTGTCAGTGAATGAGTACACTTCCTTCCCTCCTACACTATCAAGGATTTCATCTAATAATGGTGTGGGAAAAGGATCATGTACACAGGCATCATTCAATTTGCGTAAGTCCACACAAATTTGTATCTCCCCCTTCATATTTTTCTCTTGAACCACCATCGAACTTACCTAGTCCGATTGTTCGACCGGTTCGATGATACCTGCAGTGAGCATTTTATCGATTTATTCCTTAACCTTTTGCTTATATTTAGGATTCAGTCGATAAGGTCGCTGCTTCATAGGGTGTGCATCTAGTTTTAGCGTGATGCGCATGACCCCTAGGTCCCCTGTGATCCCCTTAAGCTCCGAAAACTTCATTAAGAATAAGCCCTGATATTCTGTGAGCGGTTCAACAAATTTTCTTACCGTATCGTCATCCCAGTAATCCCCAATTTTAGCCAACTTAGGCTGCTCCTCCATGTCAATGTTGACTTCTCGCAGCTTCAGAGGCTTTGTAACATCCACAGTTTGTAGTGGGGGTCTAGAAAATACACGCTCTCCCTCCGAGTTCGAGATAGTGACATTCTGCGGATCTTCATTGCACTCTTCTATTTCTATATTGTAGTAGTTGACGATATCCTGCATCTGTGTTTCCCATGTCCGTACCCCAAGTGCTGCATAGGGGCATGATTCATCAAATACGAAGGTATCTATATGCTGCAAAGCTTCTTCAAGCACCTTTGTTCCCCGTGTTAGCCCAAATGTCCCTAAAAATTCATCCTTTAATGTTTCCCAGTGGCGGGTGCACTAATGTAGCTCCACAACTAAGTACCATGCAGTGGGAATTCGTCCCCAAGGCATGAATAAATAGGTGAACCCATTCTTCTATAGTCCGATCACACCATTTTTCCATCCAAGTGAATAGATGCTCACGTGGATCTCCGAGGCCAAGGAATTTTTTTACGCACAAGTGGGATGTAGGTTTGAATCGAAAGATCATCATATTGTGACACTCTTCCCAATATTGGAACACCCCCTTATGCGTGTCCCACCACCTCACAGGTGTTGCACGCATGGCTAGATTAAGGGTCCATAGCCTTCATTCTCTTGGAACCTCAACCTCAAATGTTCACAAAAACTCCTTAATACTACTAGAACCATCAAAGTATGGCAGTTCTCTTACCTCTGAGGAGATCCAACGGAAGTCCTTCATGATCCTAAGACATTGCAGCGCAGAGACATCATGTAACCTATTCTGCTAGTATTCCATCTCCCAGTCGGAGTCAGAAAAACATTCGTTGTCCTTTTCCCAGAAAAGTTCACCATCTGTCGTAGGATTGATCCAATCTTCATCCCGCGTAGTTAACTTATGTATGTGATCCACATCCTCCTCTTCGTGTAATGGCTCCGTATACCATTCCCCTTTCACCGGGTCTAATGGTACTATCACCCACGTAACTTCATTTTCAAACACCATGCTCCTCTTCTTTAAATTGATAATGCCTCCCATATCTATGGCCCAGTCCAATCCTATGAGCGCTGGATAGGGGTCTGCATCTTCTACAATCTAAATGACCTCAAAATCAGCCTGGACCTTAACTTATGCGATATCTACCACGATCTTTGACAGCCTTCCCAATGGTATGATCTTCTACTGATTGGCCATTTGCACTTGGATAGTGGACCATTCCAACTTAGGTTCTCCAATTCGCTACCAAGATTCCTTGGGCAGTATGTTTGCATATGATCCCAGGTCCAAAATAACCTGATGCATTTCATAGTCACCAATTTTCACTGTTAGCCGCATTTCCCTACCAGTGTGTTTCTTATGTTTGTACAGTTTGTGCACATCCTTAATTTCCAGGGGTGGATTAGTTATTTTTGTGCAGTTTTCTATTAGTGCTTAGAGGTTTTCTATGGCTCATTGGTTACACAGCAGCTTCATACATGCCTACAAAAATGGTTTGACCTCGTCCTCTGCTTTGATGTTTGCGGGGGTCTGAGAAGTAGATGCCTTAGCCTTAGAAAAGTCTTGTCAGACTGTGAAAAAGGTTTCATTTTCCTTCTGTAGGTCCAAACCTTCTTACTTGATGACTACTTTTTAGATCAGAGAATTAGCCGCAGCTTTCTCCGCAGCTCCCCTAGTAGCCATGTTGCTGTGTGTTATGACATTAACGCTTGGTCCTTCATCTCGAGGTTCTTCCTTAAGCCTTTGTAAATTCTGCATAGGTGTCTGCTGCTTTTCCTGCACCTTTGCGATTAGAATCAGACAATCTTCAATCACATGGTCCAGCTATCTGCAGTACCTGCAAGATTGCCTTGGAGGGTTTGGGAAGTCCCTTGCAAAGTGTGTTATCTCTCCACAGTTATAGTAGATCAGTTGTCTTCTTCCCCTACCTTCACTTCCACCCTGACCTCCTCCCCTACCCCTAGCTGGGGAGCCACCTATGCCTGAGATGGATCTTGGTGAAGAAGGGTCCGATTGTACCCTATATAGGTTTCCTTGATCTATCATCAGATCAAAATTTTGTCAGTTTTTCTCATCATGTCCTACGGATCGGAAAAACCTACACCATTGTTGCTTCAGTTCTGGGACATACGCACCCAGACAAGGGTAGTGGTTAGTATCATGCAGGCTGACTACATGAAAATCATCACACCATAACACTGGTCCACTTGGTCTCGGGCGCAGTGGACTAGGTCCCCCCGGCCTATAGGTAATCTGCCAGTATTGGGCACTGATCCTTGGTATGCCTAGATACCCTACATCAGATGCACCATATGTATGGTCCAGCTTCTTTCCCTTGGTCCTTTCGTAGGTTTTGGATCTCCATATTCATCGCCTCCAGCTACCCTTATTTTTTTTATACTCCCAACTGGGTATCATCTCTTAGCACAACTTCTAATTTCATAATGATCTCCAAAGCCTTTTCCTTCAATTCAATGGCTTTATGTCCCATAGGTATTCGTAGGTGAGGCAGTAACATAGAAATGAACCACTCCTTGTGTTTCCTGTCATCATTATAGAAATCCCCCTTCTTTGACTACCTTTTTTAGCCATTGGTCAGCTTCCCATACAGACTCAGAGGGTCCTTGCTTGAAATCTTACAGGTCATTCACTATCTGAGAGTGGGATTTAGGCTTATTGAACCATTGTTTTAGGGAATATTTAATACTTTGAATGGTCACATTCGCATGTTGTGCTATGTATCCCATATACCAATACAGGTCCCTTCCTTCAAAAGCAAGGGATAGCTGTGCCCTTTTCACCGCATCATCGGCCACATTCTGCATAGTCCATACTGATTCTGTGGCATGTTTGGTTCCCATGATTTAACGGATTGGTAAACCAAATGCACAGGGTAACATCAGACCAGTATTTGGAGTCCTAGGACCTAGCCTTCCTAGACTCAGAGAGGGCTCTCTCTATTGTTTGAAATGGATGTGAACTTTTTTTCTTTTAGGGTTTGATTTTAGGCTAGTTGTTAAGTGCAGGGTTTGTTTGATTGTTTTGGTTGGGTAGGATGGTCAAGTAGAATAGATGGAATGATGAAATATTCAAATAATTGGGCTATGGATTCTATAAAAGTCATGTAAAGTTCAACAATGGATCGAGCAGCATCACATGGCAAATCTAGCATGGTCAATGGATTTTCAAGGTTTATGGGAAATTGGATGGACATCAAGTTTGTGATAAAAATTAGGGCAAAGGGCAATCAAGAATCCTTTTTCATGTAATTTTAACAACAAGGGACTTAAATATCATAAGCATAAAGAAGTAATCAGTAGACAGGGCACACCAATAACTCTTTGATTCAACTAAAGCAAATAAGCATTTAACACAAACAATCCAATGAAATATAGAAGTTGAGAAACTCATTTAACTTCTAGTGACTTCACCTTCAAGGTTAGAAAACATTCAAGATACACGTATAACTTTAATCAAAGAATAGGGAATGCTTGTAGGTTTTAACCCTGAACAGAAATTATCAATACACGAATCTTATAACATAAAATAAACAATAGCGAGAGCATAAAAGATAAACACAGATATTTTCCCCTGGATCCCAAATCGGGACGACCAGCTTGATTTTTCATTATATTCCTTTTAGTGTTACAACACTTATATATACATGCAAAATCATACATAAACCCCAATCCATTAACCTTGGATTAGAACATAACCGTAGTTCCCTTGACCGGATCTACAAAATACCAGGGGCCGAAAACCATCGTACCCCAAAACCATGTGCAAACTCATGCACAAAACATGGGTGGGTCCACCTATGAGTGGGTCCACACACCAAAACAATTTTCATTGGGGCACTGCCTCGGACCCCAACAGTGAGGGCTGCCTCCCCCCTGCTGCACCCGGCGCAACGTACAATGCATGGGGCTAGTCATGGAAAGAATATAACACATACCCAACATTCTCCCACTTGTTGTTTTCTTTCCAAAGGGGGCCACAAGAGAGCTTAGTCATTGGGCAAATTCTTCAACACCCATTGTTTCTCTACACCAAGAGAACTTCTGAGTGCTCACAGACTTCGTCAATGCATCTGCAACATTCTTCAAAGTGTCCACCTTTACCAGTAACACCCTTTTAGCCTCAACCATATCTCTAACAAAGTGATATTGAACATCAATGTGCTTTGTCTTTGAATGATAAGCATGGTTCTTAGCCAAGAAAATTGCACTTTGGCTATCACAGTCTATCCTTATAGCTTGCTGTACCAACCCCATACTTGAACACAATCTCTGCAACCAAAATTCTTCCTTGCTTGCATGAGTGGCTGCTATGTATTCTGCCTCTGTAGTTGAAAGTGCCACTACAGACTGTCTTTTACTCATCCAACTGACTGCACCTCCAAATAGGCTAAACACATACCCACTTGTAGATCTTCTTTGGTCCAGATCTCCAGCCCAGTCTGCATCAACAAAACCACGAATGTCAAACATTCTTTCCAATCCTGGTCTTCCCTGGTAGCACAAGCCATAATCACTAGTGCCACGTAAATATCTGAAAACCCGCTTCACTGCTGTCCAATGCTCCTTCCCTGGGTTTGACATAAACCCGCTCAATACTCCCACTGCATGTGCAATGTCTGGTCTAGTACAGACCATTGCATACATCAAGCTACCCACTGCACTTGCATATGGAACACGGGACATATACTCCTCTTCTTCTTGTGTCTTGGGACACTGTTCAGCAGACAGCTTTACACCTACATGAATAGGAACATTCACCGGTTTACTATCCTGCATATTGAACCTCTGCAATATAGTCTCGACATACTTCCTCTGGTTTAACCAGAGCTTCCTCTTTGCCCGATCTCTCTTAATTTCCATGCCCAAAATATAGTTTGTAGCACCAAGATACTTCATGTCGAATTTGGAGAACAGCTGGGTCTTCAAATCTTGGATAATTTATTTGTCATTTCCAATCAACAACATATCATCCACATACAAGACCAAATAAATAACACGGTCACCAATTAATTTAAAATAAACACAGTGATCCTCCTTGCTTCTGGTGAAGCCAAGTCCCCGTATATAGGTATCAAATTTCTGATACCACATCCTTGGTGACTTTTTTAACCCATACAAAGACTTCTTCAACCTGCATACCAGTTCTTTCTTACCCTTCACCATAAAGCCTTCAGGTTTCTTCATGTAGATCTCCTCTTCTAGATCCTCGTGAAGAAATTTTTTCTTCACATCCATCTATTCTATCTCAAAATAAAATGCAGCAGCAACAGATAAAATTAATCTAGTAGAAGTAACTTTGGCAACAGGAGAAAAAATGTCACCAAAATCAATTCCTGGCACCTGGGAATAACCTTTTGCTACAAACCGAGCTTTGTATGTCTCCACCTTGCCTTCTACATTCATATTCTTCTTAAACACCCATTTGCTCCCAGTGGGCTTCCTTCCAGCCGACAACTCCACCAGATCCCATGCCTAATTTTTGTACAAGGATGCCATTTCATCAACCATGGCCTCCTTCTAGAGTTTTCCACCCTCAAAATCTACTGCCTCCCTGACAGTTCTGGGATCATCATCAGTTACAGTTAAGGAAAAACCTGAATAGAAAGCAAATGGACTATACCTTTCTGGTTTCCTTCTTTCTCAAACTGATCTTCTCAAAGCCGGAGTTTGTGGCTCTTCCTCTTCTGAATCTTCTTCTACTGTAGAGTCTGATTCATCCTCCTTTAGCTCAAACTTTATCTTCTCAGGTTCCTTTGGTATGATTTCATGTTTAACAACATATTTCACCTCTCTAAACACCACATCTCGGTTGTACACAACCTTCCTTGTTTCCGGGTTCCAAAGCTTGTAACCTTTTAAACCATCCTTGTACCCAATAAAGATGCACCTTTCAGATTTATTATCCAACTTGGTCATTTTCTCCTTTGGAACATGTACATATGCATCACATCCAAATACCCTTATATGTGAAAGAGATAGTTTCTTACCAGTCCATACCACATGTGGAGTCTTATCCTCCAACGCTAATGAAGGTGATCTGTTAACCATATAGCATGCAGTCTCCACTGCCTCTGGCCAAAATTCTTGTCCCAACCCGGTACCACTGAGCATGCTTCTTGCCTTTTCCATCAGAGTTCTATTCATTCTTTTTGCAACTCCATTTTGCTGAGGTGTGTATGGAGTAGCCTTATTTCGTGCTATACCACACTTCTTACAGAACTCTTCAAATTCCTTCTTACAGAACTCCCCACCATTATCTGTCCTCAGTGCCTTTATCTTATTCTCTGTCTAGTTTTTCACCAAAGCCTTAAATTCTTTAAATCTGTCAAAAGCTTCAAATTTATTCCTCAAGAAATATATCCATGTATTCCTTGAGAAGTCATCTATAAATGAAACATATTACACAGGCTTTCCCAGTGATGGAACTGACACAGGTCCAAACACATCACTGTGCACAAGTTCTAATATCTTGTTCGCCCTCTTAGCACCAGAAGGAAAACTCACCCGATTCTGCTTCCCATATACACAATGTTCACAAAAATAAAAATCCAAAGAGAAATTAGACATACCTTCTACCATACCATTTCTATGAAGTATCTGAAGGCCCTTCTCTCCAATATGTCCAAGCCTTTGATGCCATAACATGGTCTTTTCTCAAGAGATAGCTAGGCTTTCCGCTCCACTTTCAGGAACCACATAACTGTTAGACTTATCAATAACAGTGCTACCTTGTAGCTTGTACAAAGTCCTAGTCCGAACTCCCCACATTAATACCAGTGCTCCCCAAACCATCCTGTAGGCATCTTTCTCGAACATTGTTTTTACACCTGCATCATCCATCTTTCTTACAGAAATCAAATTTCTGGCCAATGTAGGACTATGCACAACACCAGGAAGTGTTCTAATCCTTCCACCTTGCAGCTTCAACTTGACCTTTCCACATCCGACGATTCTGGCCTTCCTATCATCCCCTAGGAAGACATCACCATCATATTTCTCATACTCGCAGAACCACTCCCTATGGGGAGTGAAGTGAAAGGAAGCACCTGAGTCAATCAACCATGACTCATGATCTACATGTGTATTTGAAGAAGAATCCAAATACACATCCCCACCTTCATCTGAGGTGGTTTTTGCCTCTATAGAAGGAGCATCATCAGATCCCTTTCCTTTCTCAGGAGCTTTAGATCTGCAGTCCTTTTTGTAGTGCCCTTCCTTTCCGCATTTCCAGCATACCTTTACAAACTTTCCAAGAGATTTAGATCTCCCTCTAGATTTGGATCTCCCACTTGAAACCTTATTCTTGTTTTTGTTTTGTGACCTTCCTCATACAGATAAGGCATCTCCATTTTGGCCCTCCATATTTCTCCATCTCATTTCCTCCGACAGCAAGGCTAAGACAATGTCATAAAAATTTAAGGTAGTTGTATTGCTACCTATTGCAATAACCAGACTATCCAACGAGTCTGGTAGAGAACACAAAAAACTGATGCACTTATCTTCATATGAGATTTTAATATCAACAGATGACAGCTGACTTACCACAGTATTGAAGGTGTTCAGATGCTTTGTCACCGAGTCTCCATCCTTCATCCTCAGGTTATACAGCTTTTTCCGTAGGAACAACTTATTCACCAAAGACTTAGATTGGTACAAAGTCCCAAGTTTTTCCCACAAATTCTTCATCGTAGCTTCCCTAGATACATTCAAAAATATTTAATTTGAGACACATAATCGTATTGTGCTCTTAGCCTTCCGATCCAATTTATTCCAGTCTTCATCTGACATTGCCATTGGTTTAGTACCTGGATCTACCACGATCCACTGATCTTTATCCACTAGCAGATCCTCCATATTGAGCTTCCACAACTCAAAACTCTGAGCATTAAATTTCTCTTTCTCTATCTTTCCGCTGCTCGTCGTCTTCTTTCACCGCAAGAATCGATCTCATAGATCTCCCACTGAACAGGGTCTACCTCAGGCCCGAGCAAAAAACCCTCAGCAGCAAAGGCGTCCCCTTGAAGCCGAAACAACTCTGATACAAAATGTAGGTTTTAACCCTAAACATAAATTATCTACACACGAATCTTATAATATAAAATAAAAAATAGCGAGAGCATAAAACATAAAACAGATAAACACAGAGATTTTCCCCTGGATCAAAAATCGGGACGACCAGCTTGATTTTTCACTATATTCCTTTTAGTGTTACAACACATATATATACATGCCAAAGCATACATAAACCCCAATCCATTAACCCTGGATTAGAACAAAACCGTAGTTCTCTTGATCAGATCTACAAAATACCAGGGGCCGAAAACCATCGTACCCCAAAACCATGTGCAAACTCATGCACAGAACATGGGTGGGTCTGCCTATGAGTGGGTCCACACACCAAAACAATTTTCGCCGGGGCGCTACCCCGGACCCCAACAGTGGGGGCTGCCTCCCCCCTTGTGACCCCCTTGCTGTGCCCGGCACAACGTACAGCACATGGGGCTAGTCGTGGAAAGGATATAACACATACCCAACAATGCCTAAACATCATTGATCATAGCTATGAAGATCTCCAAAACAATTATTCAAGCATGGAAAAATGGTATGATCGAAACATAGCCTCTTTAGCAAACCTAATTAATGGTACTTTATGTTAGTCATCAATAATTTTTGCCTTTGTAGATGACTAAGTGTTTATCCTAGATTTCTAGAAACAAAATTCATGAATATTGTGAGTTCTAGAAATCTCACTGCCTTCATTATCCTTAGGATAAATTTTTCACTATTTCATTATCCCATCATGTCATGCTCATCTCACCAATCCTAGAAGACCCATCATGGGCTCATACCACTCATTTTTCCTATATTCTGTCACACCTGACCTTAGCACTCTATTTTTTCTTTCCTAATTCCTCCACTTGCCACCTAGGATCGCCAACAAACCTCCTCACTCTTGTGTTTCCCGGATACATCAACCATTGATGATATCTAAATTGTCTATGTAGAATCTTTAGATAAATCAAGTACATTGGATTTTGGATCTTCAGTACACTACTTCTTCAATACTCTGTTTTTACACTTGAATATTCCAAACCAATTTTTAGTCAAAGAGAGGTCAAAGAATCCCCACTACGTCAATTAGAGTTTCATGTGTTTCAAGGTCATCATCTCCAAAAAAGACTACCATTCAGCTTCAAAGTCTTCACATAAGGTAATGGGATATCTTGACACATTTGTAGAAGCAATAAGAGGCCATCCAACAGAATAAATTGATAAGGTAAGAGGTCTACTACTCAATAATGACATCTTGCAGCAAGGGAGACAAGAAAACTAGGGTTTTTTAGGGAAATTTTCTTGATTTCATGACTTCCATGGTTAAATCATCAACAAGGCTCATATCCTGATGCTTTTACACCTTCCCCTATCCTTAATATACCTTTATCAACACTTCCCATCACTCTTATCCCTCAAATCATCATTTTTCTACAAAACCTAGTTTATTGCCACAATTTGACACTTTTTGAGACCAAGCCTGTGTTTTTCCCTTTTGGACCCCTTCCCCTCACTCAATTCTTGAAATTAAACTTTCACCTACTCTCTAACATCTATCTCTCTTCCCCAAAATTTCCCCGATAATTTAGACAACCCTTAACCCCTTCATTCCTCTCCCTCTACAAGGCAGTCCCAATTTCCCTACACCAAACCCTAATTTCCTCTTCCAACTAAGCTAGGTTTTGCTATGTAAAAGAGGCATAAGAGAAGAATATTCATATGGTAGGTCATACCATCAATCATGAAACCATACCAACTCATAAAAATCATACCTCCATCTTTTTCCAGGATTTCTTTCCAAAAGACAAGCAATGTGTCACACCTAGGGCCAGTTTTTCTTAAAACTATGTTTCTGACCAAACATAGATGAATTTTACAAATGTGAGAGAGGTTTTTGTCCATCATAGGACCAAGAAGAAAAAAATTCTTTAGATTTTACATAGGTATCATTTTTTTGGAGAAATGTCAAAAATATAGGTGTCCCAGGAGAATTTCTGCACTGCTAGAGTGACCTTGAGAAAATCAGGTTTTCTCACATCTGGAGTGCCCAAATGACTTGCTCGATGAGTCAAATAACAACTAGACTTGACGATATTTACAATGAGATATCATGAGCTCAATTTGGAGTTAATAAAGGCCTCCAAAAGTTGTCTGCACCAACACTCTGCATTTTTGCACCATTACTCATCACATTTTGACCAGGCTTGGAAAAATTACCTTTTGACAGGGAAAATCAACTCCAATCAAGGAAAAAAATGGTATAATTGGAAATTATACAGGGTAATATTTCCAATGAGCTATCATGGGACCAATTACAACACCAGGAAGGCCTCCAAATTCCCTCTGTGAAATGGTGTTGCGCGCCTGGGAGGTGGTACTATGCCCTTGGCTAGGAGGGCCTCCTTAACCCTAAAAACACTCAATTCACTCCCATAATCTTGCAAAAGGTCCTCTAGGAATATTGAAGGTTAAGTACCATCACATCATCCCAACCAAGAATGAATTGAAAATTTCTAGAAATTATAAATGAAGAAGGGAAAAAGCCCTAAAGCCTAAAGTTTGAGAAGGTAGGCAAAGAGGTGAAATGAAGACCATAAATCTCCATGATGATAGTAGGCAGAATTTTGAAGAATGATATCAAAAGGTCACCTCCATGGTTTTTCAAGGCAACAAGGCTTCACTGCATCAAAGGGATGGAAATACAAATATTATTAGTGTGAGGGAAACTAAGCCTTCAAGTGCAGTCAATTGCCTCAAAATGGTCAAAGGAAGGAGATCATAAGGTCAAGTGTCAAAAAGAGAAATCAAGCTGAGCATGAGTTTTTTGTTGAGTAACTAAGACTTTCAAAACTCCAAACCATGACAAAAGAAAGGCCTTCGAGAGAAATTTTGACATCCTGGCAAGCTTCGGGTAGCAAAAACCTTGTGTTGCACTCCTGGTACACCGTGCTACGTGCCTGTGGGTGCTTCCTTTTGAAAATTCAACAGAGTGTTGCACGCATGTGGACAGATGCTACGCTTTTTCCAGCGTGCAGAACCAGCAGCCTTTTCCTGTGCACTAGAACAATGTGCAGAGCCGACCCGACACCGTGTAGAAGCCCAACTGAACCAGGCATTGCACACAGGGCATGCTCAGAAGAGGCCTGAAAGCCCATGCAAAGTAGACCTGACTAGCCTAGGCACTGCGCACAGGCACATTTAGCAGCTGACCTGACTAGCCTGACGCTGTGTGCCTGCACTACGCGTTTAGACAAGAAGCTTTCTCCAGCAGATCAAGCCCTCAAATTTTCTAAAAACTCCTCAAAATCACTTCCAAAGTGTCCATAGTACCTCTAAGGGGTAAGTAACAAGAGACCTCCTTCACAACGAATGCAAAGTCTTTTTCACCATTCTCTTATCAAGATGATTGTGTTGCATGAATTAGAGCAACAAGGTATCCCCATGGAAGTGTTCATCACCCATGAAGTTTTAACAAATCTACAGCCTCCTCATCAGCCTAATTTACCCTCATCATTTCATCCACCTCCTTCCACTCCTCCATCACCCACCACTGACCATGAATCCTATCCCCAAAAGAACCTCCCTCCATCACCTTCTCCTAAAGCATCAAATCAAGAAGATGATGATGAGGAAGAAGAGGTTGATGATGAGGAAGAAACAAATGATGATGAAAACAAAGGCAGTGAGCCAAACAGTGAAGAGGGAGAAACAAATGATGAGACAAATTATGAAGAAGAAGATAATTTAGAACAAGAAGATAATGAAGAGACAGATTTTGAAGACAAAAGTAGTGAGCCAAATAATGAAGAAAAGGAAGATTATGAAAATAAAATCAGTGATAATGGAGATAAAGAAGAAGAGACAAAGGCAGAATTTGAAGAAGAGACAGAGGCGGAATTAGAAGAAGAGGGCAGTGAGCATGACAGTGATGAATATGAAAATAGTGAGCATGACTGTGGGCAAAACAATGCCATTGATGAAGAGGACAGTTTAGAAAAAAATGACAATGCAAAAGATATTGAAGAGGATGGAAATGATGAAAATGCTCAAAACAGTTATGAAGACACTGAAAAAGACACCTCTAACAGTGAAAAAATAGAAAATTATGATGGCAATGATAATGTTGCAAACACGGAGGTGGATGACAGTGGTGAAGATCATGACAGTAATGCTAGCATGGAGGAAATGGAAGTGACTCTCAAGAGGGCAACCAAGAACACAATGCAGGAGACATAAATGCAGAGATCATTGGTGAAAAGAAAGGCAGTCTTGAGGTCAATCATGGTAAGAGAACTCTAGTAAACCAATTTTATTTTCTCCCTCTCACATATCAAAAAGGATCAAGGCTAGTGTTTGTTACCTCCAAGAGGTAAGGGACCATGCCATCCTCCTCACCTCAGCCACTAAACAAAGGGAACAAGAATTAGCCCTAGCAGAACAACTCCCTTTAGATGAGATTTTGGCCATAGAGGTAGCACATGATCGGGAGCCTTGGTTGGAGAGAGCCAACATACACTTTGAGGCTAAATTGAAGAAATAAAATCAAGATCTTGACCTCTAAAAAAGGATGACTAAACATTATGCCCAAAGAAACCAAATTACAAGGGCTAAATTGAAGAAGGCTCAAGCCAAGCTCCAGGCACTAAAAGAAGAAAAAGGCCAAGCTAGACTTGGAATCTTGGCACAAGCTTCTCTAAAGGTCTCTCAAAACCCATGAGGCACACTTCCACCAAATTTGGGAGACTTTTGACAATTTTTTATCTTTTGCTAATTTTGAGGGACAAGGGGGTAGCACACATGGTGCTACGCTTTTTTCTTAGAGCATATTCAGGAGGAAAGGCTCACATTTTTGGAATCCTCATCTCAAATATAGCATGCTCACAAATTTTCAGATCAATTGGAGTTGTTTTGGTCCTCCAAAAGCGTCAAAAACACCCTATTTTCACCATTCTGTCTTCTTTTCAAGACATGTGTTGCGCCTTTAACAGACTTGGAATTTTTACTTTTTGAACTGGTTTCAGAGGTCAAATCCGAGAACCAAGGGTAGATCTGGAAATTAGACTCATATGTCTTTCTAACAGGCCATCACGGAACCTTTTCTGACATCGGCAAGGCCTTCAAAACACTGTTGCAATATGACCCAATTTTCTTGCTCCTGTGCTACGCCCTTGGCATGGAAATTCCTCCTAAAACACAATGTTGCACCCTTAGCAGAGGGAAAGTAAAAAATGTATGCCTGGCAAGTTTTAGAAGGCTTTTCAGACCTCAAATATCAATTTCTTTGCTAAAAATGACCGAAAATATATTTTGTACCTTGGGCCTTCCAAGGTATCAAGGACAATAGTGACTTTTATGATTAGCCAATAGGCTTCTAGATACTCTATTAGGTCTTTCTCCTCCTTGATAATTAAATAGAGCATTGAGGACTCATTGTAAATGTTGGCTTTTGATGAGTTTTGAGAGAAATACATGGTTCTTGAGGTTGAAGAGCAATTTGGTGTTATGGAGCTTGTGAATGATATGCTTTGATTGATGATGATGAAAGCTTTCTTGTAGGATCCCTGAGCTTGGTGAATGGTGATGTGTCTCTAATTTTTTCATGTTTTCTTGTTTATCACTATTCCATCTTTCTATGTTGCAGTAGATCAGAAAAGTATAGGCTAAGAAATGTTTTTTAAGGCACCTTAGTTCTCCTATTTGCTACTGTCTTTATGTTTTCCTCTAGTGGGTGTGTTTAAGGAATTCTTAGCTGCTCCTTAGGCCTCCTCATGCTTGTTTATTTCATCAATGGATTAATATGCTAGTTTCCAAATATGTTTTATGTCAAGCCCTGCTTATTTTATGCTATCTAAACTCTGTTTTGAAATCTCTCTTTGAAGTATTACTTGTTAGGTTAAGCCAAGGAGGTCTTGTTCTGATCTTGCCCTTTGTCCATACTTATCAGTTTGCCTCAAGGTTCTTTATAGCTTGATTGATGATGTCTAGGAGTTCCCTCTTCATTAATTAATGTTATTTTTCATCTTATATGTTTTCAAACTTTCTAGGTGAAATCACTGAAGTCATATAGGATTTCTTGCTTTCTGTGTTTCACTAAATTTTTCATCTTGAATGTCTATTTTTTTAAAGTATTGTCATTGAGTTAATGGTTTTCCCTATCTCATGATTATTATATTTTTCTTATCATTATTCAATACCTTCTTGTTTATGGGTATATGACAAGGGATTCTTAACTTCCCTTTTCCCTACCTTGTTTTCCCAACTTTATGTCCATTTCACTTCACACATAACCTTAAAAGATCCATTGACTACACTAGATTTTCCCTGTGATGCACTCTGACTCATTGTTGAGATATCCATGACTTTCATAGACTCCATACCCCAATGATTTGATTATCTCTCACTCCACTTATTCTAATTGATCATTTTACCCAACCCAACCAAACAAATAAAACCCTAAACTTCACAACTAGCCTAAAATGAACTATATAAAGCAAACAAGTTCACATCCTTTGCATATAATAGAGAGATCCCTCTCTGAGTCCAAGAAGGCTAGGTCTTAGGACTCCAAAGACTGGTTTCATGTTAAACTATGCATTTGGTCTACCAATCTGCTAAATCACGAGACCCTAACACTTTGGAGAGAGACCTCAATAACATTTTTTAGTGACATCAAGCAAGCAGGGCTAGCCATAAATAATATTTGATACCTACTGTATTAAACCATTCATGAAATAAACAAGCTTAGAGGGTCTATAGAGCAATTAAGAATTCTCTAAAATGTCCTAGCAGAGGAAAACATAGAGGCAATGAAGAACAGACAGAGCTAAGGTGCATTTGAAGAACATTTCTTAGTCTAAATCCTTTGTTATATTGCAACATAAAAATATGGAAACACAATGATACATGAGAAAAAAATAATTTAATAGAATCACTTCACCATTAACCAAGCTCAGGGATCCTGCAAGCAAGCCTCCTCCATCAACAATCAAAACAAGCCATTAACAAGCTCCACAACACCAATTTCTCTTCAACCTCCAAAAGACTATGTATTACTCCAAAGAGTCATCAAATGCCAATGTTTTACAATGAAACCCTCATGCTCTATTTATTTAGAAAAGGAGGTAAAAAAACCCTAGATAGGGTTGGAAAATGTCAAAATCACCATAAATATCATAAATGCCCAAGAGACCATGTAAGGCCCAAGGCACAAAATATCCCATGAAATAAATGCCAAAATAAATCTTAGCACCTAATTTTAGAGTGATTTGCCTCAAAAAACATTAAAATATCATTTTGCAATTAATGAGTGTGTTTTGTTGACTTCTGGCCAAAAACACACAGTGAGGCCTAAAAGCGCAGCACCTTCACAAGAAGAAAATAGGTCCACTTGCAGCCAAGTTTTGGTGACCTTCCTGAAGTTGAACTTTTCTCCGTGATGGCCCATTGGAAATCCTACCGAGTCTACTTTCCAAATATACCTTTTTTTTATTGAGCTCATATAACCTGTCTAAAAATATAAATTCCCCAAAATTCTCAGAGCGTAGCGTCAAGCCTATGAATGAGGCAGAAAGGTAGAAAATGAGGCGTTTTTTGACCTTTTGAGAGGTCAAAAATGCTCCAAATGCTCTGAAACTTGGTGAGCATAGTATAATAGGCATGAGGATTCCACAAATGCCAAATTCTCCCTGTGAGGATGTCTAAGGAAAAAGCATAGCACTAGGGGGTGTTGCGCTTATAGGCCTCCAAATTCACAATAAACCAAAAATTGTCAAAAATTCTTCAAAATTTGTGGATGTATCCCTTATGGGGTTTGGGAGACCTTTAGAGAATCTTGTGCCAATATTCCAAGGTTATATTGGCCTTTTGCCTCTTTGAGTGCTTGGATCTTCGTTTGGGCCTTTTTGAGTTTTTCCCTTGTAACTTGATTCCTCCAGGCATAATGTTTGGTCATCTTTCTTTGTAGATCAAGGTCTTTATTTTCCCTTTCCAACTTGGCCTCCAAGTGTATGTTGGCTCTTTCCAACCAAGGCTCCCGATCATGTGCTATCTCCATGGCCAATAGCTCATCTAGAGGGAGATGTTCTGCTAAGGCTGATTCTTGTTCCCTTTGTTGTGCCAATGCCTTCTTCAAACCCATGGTTCTAGGTCTCCTCCTAGACTGTCCTTCTTCATCCTCACTCTCCTCATAGGTGCCCATTAACGCTTCTAGATTTACCTATTCCCTTTGGGATTCTTTCCAGGCCCTGATGGCTCTAGCCTCATAAATTGAAATTTTTACTCCTAGCTGCCTATTCTCCATCTCAAGGGCATCATTCACACTCTTGGCGCTATCAAAATGTGCTTGGAGGCCTTCAATTTGGTCATTTTTGTTTTGGATGAGCAAGTTTGAGATCTTTGCTTCATTATCCTCATCACTGTCCACCTGAATGATTTCAAACTCCCTCTCAACCTCATGATCTTCTTCTTCTTCCTTGACCTTTTTTTTACCTTTGCCTAGTGGCTGAGTTGAGGTGGATGGCATGGTCCCTTGCCTTTTAGAAGTAGCAAACACAAGCCTTGGCCCTCTCTGATATGTGAATGAAAGAGGTGTGATTGTGGTCTTGTTGGTGTCTTTATCATGGCTGTGATCCTTTCTGTTGTCATCAAACTCTTCATTTTCATTATTAGTATCATCGGTCATCATATTTTCTACTTCATCATTGTCCTATTTTTTCTAAACATCATCACCACTCACATCCTCACTAATTTTTGCATTGTCATTTTTTTCTTCATTAAAGCTACTTACCTCTTCATTACTATGATCTTCAATTTGACTATCAGCCCCTTCATCTCCTTCATTATTTTCATGATTGTAATTAGCCTCTTCTTCATTTTCTACATAGTCATCTTCTTCATTTTTTTTATCATTGAAGTTGCTTTCCTCTTCACTACTGTGGTTTTTATTTTCATTATCACCATTTCTAATTTTTTTCACTATTTTCATGATTTTCATGAATTTTTTCCTCTTTGTTGTCTTGCCCATCAGTGAGGCTTTCTTCTTGGGTGTCACTGCTGCCTTTAGCCTCTGCATTTTCCTCACTATTTTCATCTTCATCTTGGTTGCCCCGTTCATTACTGCTCAATTAATTTTCACTGTTATCTCTTTCATTTTCTTCACTATCATCCTCTTCCTTTGTTTCCATGTTCTCTACCTCCTATTGGCTCAACTCATCATCACCCTCATCTTCACTTTGGACTCATTCACTATCACCTTCACCCTCATTGCAACTTTCTTTCTCATTGCCACTTCCTTCTTGTTCTGATGCATTAGGAGAAGGTGAATAAGGGAGGTTTTCTTGGGGAGAGGTTTCTTGTGTAGATGATGAGGCATGATCTTTAGGAGGTGATGGAGGAGTGGAGGGAGGAGGATGAGCTGATGAGGGTAAACTAGGCTAATGATGAGGTTGTGGGCTTGTGAATACTTCATGAGCTATGACCACCTCCCAACGTATGATTTTTTTCTCTAGCTGATGTAGGACAACCATATTGATCAAGGAGAGGTGGAAAAAACTATGCATTTTTTGGGAATAGGTCCTCTAGAAAATAGAAGATATCTTTTCAATATTTCTATATAAGTAGTAAGGAAAATGAAGCATTTTAACCCTGGTAAAATACATAAGTAATCTGATATGGTAGGATTAGAGTCTGGAGTACCTACCCTCACAAGTAAAGTATTTCATAATGACCCTCATCAAGGGTGCAAACCTCTATTTTAGGTGTGAGAAAGGGAAAATGGCCTTGCAGCCTTCTCTGTACCTATTCTTGAAAAATGGCTCATAATATCTCATGTTTAATATTTCTTTTTTAACCACTTTTCACCAACAACACGTATACCTGTAGCATTAGAGATGGCATATGTTGATAGTTCAAAATCTACTCCTGCAAGGCTTACTTTTTTATTGTGTAAGTTGAGGACAAACAACCTAGTGAGTTCAGGGTGACTATGCACTTGTTTAACTTTCTCACAAAACTGAAAACACCCCACATTCTGAAAGCATGTGAGAATCATGGGAGATGAAGTAATTTTCACTATGCTCTGGGGTTCAAATCTATTGACCTTCCCTCCCTTGTGCTTTGGCCTTATAGGCACTTGGCCTCCTTCACTGTTGACACTCCCTTCTTCTCCTGACATGGTGATTAGGAATATTTTCTAGACAAACTTGGGCCTGCTTGTGAAACTTAGGGAGGAAGAGTGAAATGAAATTATGGTGAGGATAAATTTTGCAAATGAATGATATGGAGGTGGGTTTATGACTGAGTTGCTTTGAGCTTGATGAGGGCTTAACTTGAACTTATTTGTAATTACACTAAATTACACTGCTTGAATAATAATTGTTTGCTAGGAGGTCAAAAAAAGGTGTTTGCCATGAAGACCTAGGGTTTGTAGGCACTAGGGTTTGATTATTCCCCTTTAACCATTAAAACACAAAGCCACTTGATGAGGAGGAAAAATGTCCACTTACCAATTTGAAATTTTTTGCAAGTTCTTGGAAACAGCCTAGAAGGGTCCTTTTGGCCTTTTGAGGGAAATTTGCAAGAAAAAGAGACTTTTTTTCCCTAAACATAGCGCCGAGTAGAAAATTGGGCCAGTCGAGTCCTGGGCGTAGCGCTGCCGGCGTGCAGGCCTATCGGACTCCTACGTGCAGCGCCGGGCCTGTCGGGTTTTCCTCTGAGCGCAGTGCCAGGCTTCTGGGTGTGTCGGGTCTTCCTAAGCACAGTGCCTTTCTATACGCGCAGCACGTTCAGTTATACATGCAGCACAGTGCAAAAATACACTTCGGAAACCCCTATGCGTGCAGCGCCAAGTCTTGTGAGCGAAACGTTGGCTCAAAAGCACAGCGTCGGTAACCTTGCCCAGAATTTCTCACTTAAACTCAGAAAATTTCCTCTTGAAGGCTCTTTTCTCTTTTCAAATGCAAAATAAGATATGAAGAGAGCAAAGAGGTCCTTTATACTTTTTAGGGAAAATAAATTAAACTTGAAAACCCAATTTTGCTAATGTTTTGAGTTTTTTGGTCACTTTATCACTTTGACTGATGTATTTTTGACCTTTTATTGCATGTGAATTGAAAATTTTCAAAGTATCTCTTCTTCCTTTGGTGGTAGCTTGCTGGAGAAATGAAAAAGGTCCCTTTTAACCTTGACGGTCTTGGCACTGTCAAACCTCTTTTTGCTTGCACTATGAAATTGAAAACATTTTTATATCTCTTTTGTTATTTCTAACTGTGAGTGACCTAAAAACATGTTTTATTACCTTCTTACTGATTTTGGCAGTGATATATCCATTTTTTATAAAGACTATAAATCATGTTTTCTATATCTCCTCTTGGCCACTTCTGATTTGTTGTAGGTGCCATGACATACTGATTTTGTCCCTTCTAACATTCTTGGATTCGACAACTTTAGTCACATAATAGTAACGTCATGATTAGCTTGATTTCTCATCTTGAAACTCAACCCTAGGCCTTTATTTATTTGACCATTTGAGGGAAATTGACTGCTCTTGGAAACTTAACCTCCCTCACACTGATACTCTTTTCATTCTTTCCCTTTGAGGCAGTGAAACATTATTACCTTGGTAAACCCTAGAAGTCACCTTCTGAAATTTTCTTCAAACCTTCTACCTGTTGTTATCATGGAGGCTTATAATATTCATTTCACCATCTTGCCTATCTTTCTAGAACCTTATGCTTTTTGGCTATTTAGAGAAGAAAAATCAGTGTTGTCTTCTAAGTTCTCTATAGCCCTTTCAAGTTCATTCATTTCTTTCCAGTTTACCTCACCCTTTTCCTTTCTTCATTTATAGTTTCTAAAAATCTTCAATTTATGCTTGGTTGCACTGGTATGCCTCTTCCCTCGTGGTTTTCTACATTTGATCTTTGCCCTGCACATTGCTAGTCTAAACAGTTCTAGAAATCTTGATTTTCCTTGAACATGGGCTGCTTCCTCTCCCATCAGCTTGTTGGTAACTATAATGAGAAGCATTCCTTTTACCTTACCAATTTTCCTGCTAATAACCACCTTGACACTCCTGCAAAAATGTCAAACATGGACAGCTGCCTTTGGCAGGATTTTTACTTGATTAAGGAGGTATCTTTTGAAGGTTTTTCTGATCTATCTTGGACCAATATATGTTGACCTTATTGCCATTGGATTCATCTTCTTAGCACATGGAAAAACAATGATTTAGAACACCAAAGATAATCCTACAACCTATGAAACCCTAGTTACCTAGTGGGAGGCTCATTGGCTTGCGTTTTGACTGAAATCTTGGCTTAGGGTCCTCAAGTATAAAAAATAGAGTTTTTGGAAATTTGATGTATTAAATATCCAAAATCCAATGTACTTGGTTTATCTAAAGAGTCTACAGAGATAGTTTTGAGACCATCAATGCTTGTGGTATTTGATGAACATGGGAAAGGGTAGGTTGGTTGGTGATCTTAGGTGGCAAGTGGAGGGGTAAGGCAAAGGAAAAACATAGTGCTAAGGTCATAGGTGGAAAAACAGTGATGAAGATGAGTGGCATGAGCCCATGATGGGTCTTTTGGGAGTAGTAGGCCAACCAGGGAATGGCAGAGTAGTGAGATAGTGAAAAATTTATCCTAAGGATAATGAAGGCAGTGAGATTTCTAAAACTCACAATATTCATGGAATTTTGGTTTTAGAAATCTAGAACCAATATTTAGTCACCTACGGATAGTGAAAATTACTGATGACTAACACGAAAAACTAGAACCGATCCAGGTAGGTAGCTTCATGTGCGAGGCTATCTCATCTTCTAGTGGAGGAGGTACGGGTGAGTTCCTACCCCTATGTTGATTTGAAGGTGGTGTATTTGGAGGGTTGTGCATAACTGAATCCCTTACTAGACTGTAGATAGATCTATCTCCTTCTTTATTAGTTCTGTAGTATTTTCCACTTCGTGTAGTACCCTTGCTCTGATCAGAGCTCATTCACTCTATATGACTACACAGAATGCTTTTTTCGCACAATAATATCTTAATCAATAATGGTAAGGCTTTCATAAAATTACCTCGAAAACCATTGAAGAACCTTCACTCTGCCTCAGAATAGGACACGAATTGATCGATCGCAAATTCTGTCACAAATCCTCCCAGCACACTATCCACCCAGTGAGCTACCGTACGAGTGATGGTGTTATCAGTTTTTTCTAACTGCTGGATCAGCTCTGGAGTCCACTGTGTGACCCATTCATCCTTCAAACACATCTAGAAATATACAAGCCGTGCGAGCCACTCCTAAAGCTCGGTCAAAAAATTCACAAAGAAGCTTTCGTAGACCTCTGTAAAAATGTACTTATTCTTCCACTTCTCTGCTGTCAGCTTTGCGTTGTGATTTTATTTTATCACAAATTCCTGAACCTATCTTTCAAACCACTCCTCAATTTCTCTCTTCTCAAGTCTCCAATGTTCTCTTGGCATTACCCGATCCCTTTCTCAAAATGCTCCCAGTCTCGGCAATGGAACCATTTTTTGGCTCGTGGGGTCCTGACCCAGGTTTGGAGGTTAAGGTTTTCCAAAAAACCCCTATACTACTGGACCTTTCGGTAGTGACCTACTTGTGCAGGCCAAAGTCTCACCTGAAGTAGTATGGGAGGGTGCTAGAACCAGGTTTCCACACCCTAAGAGAGAGTAGGTAAGTCAAGAAGACCCATGTTCGCAACTTATCAGGTTCGCACCAAATAGCTCTATTCGCAGGGTTGTTAATAGTATAATCGCAATATACAGAGCTATTATCAAGCACATATATAGTTAACAACTCTGCATCCATATGTGTATCAAAAGTTATTAGCACTCATTATCACAATGCACCATTAGCAGATCACAGTTATACCATAACATAGACAGATTCGCAGCATAAATAGATAACACAATAGTATTTGTAATAGATCTCAACCAGTTCACATCAACAGTAATACATCAGACCAAATAGCATATAATTACTTTAACCATATCCGCATATATTAGCATCCAAAACCAAATACAATTCGACACATCTTGCGCACACAACCATCAGGGTCCACACACAGCAGGACTAAGGATCTTCGTGCACACAGCCAACAGGAATCCTTACCCAAACGACCAAACAAAAAATCTAACAAGTCGCACTTAGCATCAGATCTCTATCTTTTCTACCTTAAGACTCAAAATTTTCATCTATTTATATTTATTTAGCCTACGCTTCCAATGGTCCGCAAACTATGGTTTGTGGACTCTTCGTCTACCCTTGACCCATTAAAATGCATTCGGGGCTTTGACCCACCCCAAAACCCCTGCGTTAGACTAAATAATACCAAAAATATACAAAATTGTACAAAGTTCGCAGCTTTATGGGACCCTGTTCCAACAGGAGTTGATGTCCCTCATATAAAGACTCATCCACACCACTAATGGTGCTTGAAACCTCAAGGGGTGATGAAACATCTCCTTTAGAAGCCATTGGCAAAAAAAACTGACGAGAGGTAGTCCGAGATGGACGTGGCGAATGCACAAATGGTACACCAGGTGTATCAAACGGACTATACAGTCGTTTAGGGGAGTTCTCTATGAAATCAAATAAAGGATTTTGAGGAAATGCAATATAACTTATAGGCTCATCAGGAGGAGATCGAGTAGCAAGAGGTTGAACACTTGGAAGGATGGAAAACTCATCAGTTTGAGTTCCAGTCGATGGCAAAGAATCAGAAGGTACTTGTGATGATGTCCATTCGGAAGAGGATGATGAAATGAAAGCTGAACTTGATGGTTTATCCATGAATATTTTATCTCAAAAAAAAAAAGAGGGAAAGAGGTGGTTAATTCAAGGCTTTAAAAAATATATTCATAAAGAGTTACTCATGATGTGGCCTAGAAATATCTTAACGGGTAAGACATGTTATCGTGGGCAATTAATCTTAGAACTTTAAAACAAAATAAATAAAAAAGGGTGAACTAGACATAAAGGATTACCAGGTGATCAAATGAAAGATAAATTACCAAGTACTTAACGTACGACAACCAATCTCCTCGAATGTTGTGTTTAGTGTATCACGTCTACAAGGCGTCCGACTCAATTACCTATGGCAAGTTTGCAGCCTAATGGTGTATCCCAAAATATACTCGACAATACGTGGGAGTCCAACTCCGTAGTAGTGTTGTCTGAAGCATAATCATTCGATGAGAGCGTCCAAAATATACTTATCATACGTCAACATACTTCCATACATGGGACGCGATATCACCACTAGGTTGTAACACAAACTGTTAGCAACAACTCCTACATGTTATGATGTTAGAACATGTCTCTAGCCTAGACCTCTAAATGTGATTCGTTAGGTTCTAAATTCTCTTTAGGTTGATTGAATAAATTTTAGAGTTTACCTTGAATTAGGTCTCGGTTTCAAAATCCTACCAATGTCACCTGAATTCCTAGGATGAAGCTATATGAGAAAAGCACTCACTCACTTTGATGAAAGCTACATTAATTGGGAAGAAGAAGTTCATAAAATCAACGCAGAAAGAAAACAAATGCATAGAATGACATTCCATTATTTCTTCAAGTGCATAATCTTAAAGAAAAATGAAAAATTCTTTTCACTTTCTTATCTTTCACTAAATGCACTAGAAGCGAATCAAAATAAAAAGTTTCATTTTTAGAGCAAAAACAATGCAAAAATATTTTTTTTTTTTTTTTTTGTATAGGCACAATGAAAAAAATGTAGAATGCAATCCAAAAGTAATCACTTTCTTTGAGTACTAATGAAATCTCTAAAATTATACAAGAGACAAATATTCGAATATCAAAGAGAGACGCAAACTCATTTCCTCAAAAAAATATGCTCTACATTTTTTACTCTAATCAACACACAAAGAAAAAAATTCAGTCGAAGGAAAGCAATGTGATCTATGCTTGTTGGAGAAAAGAGACTCAAATACACATAGGGTTGACACTTGAAAGTTCTAATCGCAAGAATCCACTAAAAATAAAACTCAATAAAAAAGAATACTGAAATATACAACAATATTTTACTCAACAATAGGTCTAGAAATCAACAAAGCATGCAACCATACGGATGACCCAAAAACACCTACAGACCCTAGGACAACAAGCATGCACTTGCTTGAAAAAGAGAATACCAAAGATATAGAATTTGAGACAAAAGTGTCTTTGAACAAAGAATAACGAGATTTATTTGAATATAAAAGAAACTAGAAGGATAAGACACACTAGTAAAAAAATAGGAAGAAACCCTAAAACAATACACACAAAAATCAGCGCGCCTGTGAGGCTACACCCCGCACTGGAAGAGGAAAAGCATGACTGTGTTAAAAAATTTGGCGTTGACCGATGCATCTGTCAGAGAAAGAAATGTGCTGGTCGATGGAAATGGTAAAAAACACAAGGTTTTCTTAAATGAAACCGTTCTTATCACTTTAACAAAGAGATAAAAGATGATAAGCAGTTACAAAATTCACAGACACATGAAGATGGACACTCGAAAAAATATTGATGAAAAAAAAAAAATCAAAGAGTGAAAACAAGAGACTAAAGGAAATGACTCTCGAGTGGAGTCACAAATTTTTTATGCATGAAAATACTTGCTGTGGACAAAGATGATCCCTCTATCCTATGATGGGTCTAGTAACAAATGGAACAATCTAACACCTACTTTCCTAGATTGTAAATGAACACATATCGTATGCAGATGGCCTACCTCGATCTGATGCTACTCCTTGCCCAAGTCCTTTGATCCTTGTTGTCACTGGCACTTAGTTACTTGCACAAAAGATCAAAAAACACAAAACATGAAAGGATGACATGTATTTTAAATAAATAATCTATCTAGCTGATCAAGGAATACTAAAAATATATTCATGCATCATGGACGAGAGTGGAAAGTAATAATCAGTTGTATCATATTAATATAAGAGGAGGAGTTACAACCTACACCTTGATTTCGAAGCTCTCCTTTAATGGATTTGGATCCAAGAACGTCTCCAAAGCACTCATTTTAACTTGGTACAAAAAGGCAAAAGGTCTGACCTCTCCTTCAATGCCTACAACAACAATACTCTCTCTGTTGTTCTTCTATCTCTATTCTAACTAGAAGAGGTATGGGAGGATGTCCATTTTATAGTTAAGGGAGAGGGAACATGGATCCACTTATGGTGGGGAAATGGTTTATCTCCTTGGGTGGTTCCTCTTTTGTAGGAACAAGAAGCCCAAAGGGAGAAGTTTGGCCCTATCCCCATGAACAAACAACTAGCTCTCCACCCACGAAGCTTCTAGATCACGAAGCTTCATTTCCATTTTTAAAAACCTTCTAGAAGTGGATCAGCGCGAGTATCATCTCCATTCTAGCGTCGATCATTGTTGCTCCACACTTAAGATGATGCATTGGCACAAGTGAGACAATCAAAGTTCGTGCTACTCCAAATAATCATGTTTTTAAGGAGCTACTCCAGGAATGATTAACAAAGATTTTTTTCTACATACTGTAAGGGGTATAATGGAAAATTTTCATGATGGAAAAGAGACACAAGGGTCACTGTTTAAGGTCCTCCAGGATTGGGGAACAGGGAGTACAAGGACAATGACAAATTTTTGTGTAACACACTTGTTAGTAACCAGTAGTCTACTTAGGTGAATGAGATGAAGTTTAAGGGGCATGTACCTCGAATTGAGTCACCATGATGAGGGCATGCAACTTATCTCAAGCATATTTTTTTCTCATGTTTCAAGCCTGTGAAAAAATGAAACATTCTCATCCTACCTCTTGTGATTTCCATTTCATCATCCTTTTTTTCTAGATGAACCTTGGTTTTCTCATTTCATCATCACCATTTTCTTGGTAGATCATATGCTCTCCATTGTATGTTTTTCCATTTCATGGGGAACTGCTATGATGAGTGTTCTTGTTAGCCAAAATTTTGGCCTTTTACGTGTTTTGAGGAGTTCCATCATGATCGAAACTAATTTCTACCCCTTATACCACTCATTCCTCTAGGAGGAGTCAGCTATCAGCTCTTTTCTGACTAAAAAAAATGAAAATATTGTCGAGTACTTGTCATTTCGAACTCGTTAAAGTGTATGAATTGACGTAGTGTCAGTATATGTTTACCCCATTTTTGGGTTGAGGTTCACTATTTATGAAAAATGAATACCTTGATCCAACATGGTCAAGAGGTTCTCTCGGATATTGATTTCTACCGTTTCGGATTTGAGGGAAGATTTATGAAAAGGGACATGGTGGATTTTTATTTTTCAAACTAATTAAACATGAAAAAGTTACCAAGTTACCCTTCTGTCAAACTCGTTAAAGATTAAACGTCGAAAGACTTGTCACCATGACGAGGTCAAGTTCCTCCTTCCTAGGGCTCGTTAAAATTACTAGGATGGATTCATTCCAAGAATGAACTTATATGCTCAGCATATGCTATCCTCTTCACGCTGGCTATAAAAAATAAAGAGTTACTCGTTAGCGATAACGAGGGAAAAAATGAAAGTGAACATCCTAAGTGTTTTGGGCAGCTTGTCGCTCTTGAACATGATACTTATCTGCAGTTCGTGTCAGGTTTGGGATATCCTTCATTTGTCACCTTTCCTTCGTGGGTTTGGTAAATCCATTTTCCTTTCATTCAATTATCGTTTTTTCAACATGACCTCTAATCCTATTTGAGTCAATTTTTTCCATACTTTGAATTCGTGTCACCAATATGTTCAAGAGAAGTCCTTTTTCTTATAGTCAAACATCCTCTGATTATCTGACCTTGTCTGTTACAATCCCGGATCACTCCTATCATCTTGAGATATCTGTTGTTTCATGTTGATTATGTGGGAATCATTATCGCCCTCCTTTGACAAATCACTTCTTGTTGACTTCATCTCATTATCTGGGACAATGGTTTAGGAACTTATTTTCAGTACCTTGGATCTTGCATGCCTGAATGAAAAATTCTTTGTGTTTGATGACAGGTTCACATCATTGGCCTTTGATCGAATAATTCTACAAGGTATCAACTTAAACACATTTATTCACACTTTCATATTGTTTTTTTGTACCTTCAAGGACATCGTCATTATTGGTGGTTTCTATCACGCCTGTTAACAATTTTCATTAATAACCGGTAATCAGTTGGTTTCTACCATGTTAGACACCAAAACATCTATTCACATGGCTAGATTTGTACATTGGGTAGATTGAAATTGTGATGAAGACCCTGGGTGACATCTGAATTTGGTCCAGGCTTCGTGGAGTTATTGAGTATTCATGATTGTATACATGATCGTATCTATATGGATGGATGCGTCCATGCCATGGATATATTTCTATGATCTCTTTAGATAGATGGCTTCAACCATGTCACGGGTTCATGTTTTATTTGATGCATAGTGCAGAGATATGTGGATAGGCCCATCCATACTAGAGATGTCATATATTGTATTTTTTTTTATTTCGAAGGTTTCCTGGTAGTGATCTAAGTTCTTTGCCTTGTTTCTTAAACCATTTCATCCATCACTCCCCATTATGACTTGATAATTTAGGGGGCATATGTTACACAGTAATTTTTCACCATCCTCACGTCCCGTCCCTGATCCTGAAGTGCCCCGTGAAAAACCTTGTGAAATGTTTGTACTATGGGGAAATATGTACAGAAACCCCCTGAAGACTCAAAGAAAATTGCCTTGGAAGATTACTGAAGGAACTTGGTAAAAACCCTGGTTTTTGGGGTCAGTACATTTTCTAGTATCCTGCCTACACTAATGACATTTTGACAGTTATGGACTAGCGCTATCATCGTCCTTATTTATGGGAAAACCACGTTGACCCCTTTTTGGCAGTGTTTCCTCAAATGGAGGAGAAGCTTTGACCTCTAGAAGCTTTAGGGTGGAGATTTGGTTGTTGAATGGTGGTGATAGGGTCGAGCTCTATTATTTTATAGCTTTTATCTCATCCATGGGGGTTTATCCCTTACAAAGTGGGCCTTCCTCCTCCTTTCATGGGCTCCCATCCTCTTCTCCCTTCCTATAAATTGATCCCCATCCTTCCACTACTGGTTGGTAATTTTTGGGTTGATCTAATCTCTCATTCCCTTTATACTCATATATTGTGATAATGCCTAAGCTGTTCGGGAGAAGGAATGCTTTAGAGCTTCAATGAAGGACTCTGATTTTCACCAAAGGGAGGCCTCAGATATCAAGGCCTTGGTTGTAAGCTCTTCCCCCATTATCGCTAACAAGTAACTATTTATTTTTTATAGCCATTGTGAATATTATATCATATGTTGAGCATATAATTTCATTCTTTGAATGAAGCCATCCTAGTAATTTTAGTGATCCCTAAGAAGGAGAAAATCGACCTCGTCATGTTGACAAGTCTTTCGTCGTTTAATATTTAACGAGTCTGACAGAAGGGTAACTCATTAACTTTTTCATGTTTAAGGAGTTTGAAAAAGAAAACTCCATCATGTCCCTTTTCGTAAATCATCCCTCCAATCTGAAAAGGTAGAAAACAATATCCGAGAGAACCTCTTGACCATGTTCGATCAAGTTATTCTTTTTTCATAAATAGTGAATCTCAACCCAGAAAAGCGGTAAATGTATACTGACACTACATCCATTAATTCACTTTAATGAGTTCGAAATGAAAATTACTTGACAATATTTTCATTTTTCGAGTCATAAAAGAGCTTAAATTTAACTCCTCTTAGAGGAACGAGTGGTATAATGGGTAGCAATTGGTTCTAATAATGATGAAACTCCTCAAAACATGTAAAAGGTCAAGAGGATGGCTAACAAGACCATTCATCGTAGCGGTTCCCCAAGAAAGGGTAAAACATCCAAGTGAGTGTATGTTTCAACCCTGTACATAAATTATCTGCAAACGAATCTTAAAAACAGAAAACAAAGAATAGCGAGAGCATAAAACATAAATCAGATATACACAAATATTTTTCCCCTAGATCCCAAATCGGGACTACCAGCTTGATGTTTCATTATATTCCTTTTAGTGTTACAACACATATATATACATGCTAAAGCATTCATGACCCTAATCCATTAACCCTGGATTAGAACATAATTGTAGTTCCCTTGATAGGATCTACAAAATACCAGGGGCCGAAAACCATCATACCGCAAAACCATCTACAAACCCATGCACAAAATCATCGGCGGGTTCACCCACCGAAAAATAGGGTCTAATTTTTTTTTTCCCAGGGCAGCACCCTGAACCCTGAACAAGGGGGGGTTGTCACCTACCTTGTGACCCCCCTACTGCGCCCGGCACAACTGATCAGGAGTTCATAATTTTTTCTCAAAATTCAAAGCTACATGATTGGGTTGAAACCTAGATGGTTTCGTAAATCTAGTCTTCCTGATTTCGACATCGCGAATGGTTCAAAAAACTGATGTCGTATGAGGGAGATATCGCATTCTGATCAAAATGCCAAACAAGTAAATTTTCGACATTTTAACCAAGTTTGACTGTAATGCAAAATCAGCAAGGTGGAGGTACTGTCTGCAAAAATGGAATATTTCAAGGAATATTCCTTCCTCATAACCAATAAATGAGTGACAAGTGTCAATTTTTCATTTGGTACAGAGTTTGGGAGGACTAAGTAAAGGATGCCACATGGTTGGCCCTGAGGCTGCCACGTGTTCCTATAATGGCATGCTAAAATTTTGGTTGGGTCTACTGGAATCCACCCCGCGACCTCCTGTCAAGCATGCACAGGCTCTACTGTTTGTGCTACAAGTGTTTCTTAACATCTATGGATGTCGGGTTCTATATAAAGTTTATAACATTCGTGTTGGGGGGTTGGGGACCGTCAGCAGTCCCAACACGCCAGCAATCCCCGTGTGGTATGTCACATGGAAAAAAACATATCCCAACCAATTGACGGTCAACATTAAACCCGCCAACAGTTTCGTGTTATACATATCACATGGCAACAATAAACTGCAAACATCGCAGTTAGGAATAACCTCCAATCCGCAGTCTCCACCAGTGTTCTGAAATTGTGTCACATGGATAACTATAAATGTAACACCCTTTGCACGATTATTGCAAACCCACAACTCAACCGGAGTTCTGATCGGATTTTTTGCCTTGGGTTCTGCCCAACCATTAGCATAATTGTGGGTTTTTGGGTTGGAATGTAGCCACCCTAACCGCAATAGTTAATTTCATAGTTAGATTCAGCGAAATATTTGGAGGGCACACATTTGTGGTGGAATTTACTATTTTAACTCCAGTTAAGTGGATTTCTCCACTTTTAGTGGAGCTTTTCTAGGTGAAACTAGGAAAAAGAGTAGGAGACTCAATTTTCTCCCATTCTGAGTGAATGAAGGGTCATTTTTGACTAATTAGAGTATTCTGGAGCCATTGGTGCAAAGAAAACAACCATTCGAGCATTGTAGGTACATGCAATAGCAAAATTTTGATCATAATGAAAGATGGACATGCCAGTGGAAGTTGGACCAGCAGATGTAGCCCAGGAGGGGTGAACTGCTTCATCATGCCTGCTTTGTAAATCTCATGTGGTGAATTATTTCTCCATTTTACACTATTTTTCAGTGTTATTTAAGCTTATTTTATGCTTCTAATTCACTAATGAGTCAATAATGCACATGTTTTTAAATTGAAAAGACCATTAGCACAAAAAAACTAATACAATCATTTTAGATCAGATTGGTATCAGAGCCAACTTTATTCTCTAGTGTTGTAGTGCAAAGAATTTTTTAAATTTTTGCAAGTTTTAGACGCTTACTATGCTCAAGCTCAAAAGAGGATAAGAAAAATTGGTGTAATATTCCCAAATGGGGAATGCGGAAATATATGAACACAAAACTAAAAATAGTAGTTTAAATAAACTCATTAACATTGGAGATCAATATGGAGACATATCATCATGTATTATATCAGAAAATCAATACATATCAGTGAGGCATGAATCATATATAATGAGGAAACAAGCCTCCCATAAGCAGTCACTCCTAAATCTGAACTGCTGCTACAATACAAAATGTCGGAAGACTGCTACATCACAGCTATAAACACACTGCTACAGAAAAATAATTTACAAAATATGTAGCATTTTTATATGCCTCAAACGATATGCCCAATATAGATCTAAGGCTTAATACAAACTCCTACAAAAAACTCGAAAGGGTTTTCAGAAATACACCCTATACAAGATGGGATCTAAAGCCCTAGGGCTGAAGATTCACTGCAAACTGATGAGTGAAAAAGGCTGAAATATAGAATATCTGATGTAGATCCCCTTAAAGGCCTCCTCCAATGAAAGGTTGAACCCTTCAATCATAGGAAAACACTCCAAAGGAGCCACAAGATGCCTCACTGAATTTTCCCTAAAAAATAATGCAATTCCCAGATGGAACAGTGTTGGAAATGCTTGGAAATAGTTTTCCTAGTGCCAAAGATCATAAATATGTCTAAGAGCCCTCCAAACTGATCTCCCAAGAGAAGGAATCCTTCCTCCTATGAGAAACTAACTCAGAAAGTGGGTTTCTAAACCCTCCACTGCAGCACCCTGCAACACAGCACAATAACCTGTAGAAACTATGCTGATGAAGAAATTTATAGCTTGGCCTAAAACCAAAATGTGTAAATGAATTCAATACTCTTCCAAGAGGCCTCTCAGGGAAAGAGGTGGGATTCCCACTAAACAGCAAAGGAATGCAAAGTCTAAATAGACCTTATACAAAATAATAATCCAAAAAAATAACCTCATATGGCTTCCATCCTCTTCCTTATATATATTATGAGCTTCCTTTCCCTTTGCCCCACTCAATTAGGTCATTTCCTTCATGAAACCAATCTCCCTCCAAAACTACGTTATTCCTCAATTAATCTCCACTCCTCCATAACAACGTTGTTGACTTGGTCAAAGTTGAATGAATCAACATGATCCAACCCTGTTCACACTTGGAGGTTATTTATTTAGCTACTAAAAAGGTCTCCTTTCACACTTGAAGTGTTTTTATTGCTGCTAAGGAGACTTATGGGCCTCCCCACCTACTTATTCACCTACCAAGTGACAAAATAAACTATAATATTCCATTTAGCTGAAGGCTAAATTTTTGGAAAATTACATTCCTCCCCTCCCAAATGTTACTTGTCCTCACACAACTGTAAAGGTGGAGCAAAAATCCTCCCCCCCTCCTCTTATGGCCTCCTCATCAATAATCCCCACCACTGCTCAAAGAAATCTACAGTAAATCTACCCTCCAATGTTTCCTCCCAAGTATGCAAAACCAAATGGATCACATCATGAAAAGGTGGAAGGTGTAAGTGGAAACCTTTTTGTTGTCCAATGGCCTCCTCAAGGTAGGATTAATGACAAACATGGGGAATCTCATTCCCAATGAGAGACTCCCAAACCCATGCTATCATCCAAATGAAATGAGCCATTCTAGGTAGCTCATCAAAAGGATCCTCAACCCCCGGTTCATGCAATGTATTGGGGCTGCATGGAGAGATTAAATTCTTCCACCCAAGTTGTTTCTCTCTCCATTTATGGTATGTATGGGGCTGCTGCTGATCTTGGGCTGAAATTTTATGGCCTCCAAGAATGGCCCAAGCTACCCCACCAAACAAAACATCCATGAAGTGCCTTCCCCAAAAACTCAAGTTCTCCAAATGGCTCCTCCCACATGAAAACAAGAGATATAGTGTGGAAATCATGGTTTTCCCATTGTTTCTCCTGAAACATACAACATATAAAATAGGGAGAATCATACTCCAAATGGGCACCTCCAACTCTTGTGCCACTCCCCAAACAAAGCTTCCCATAAACATAAGAACATATCCAACATATGGAAGAAAAAACCAATGAAAACAAGTTGCCATATGACAACCGAAAATTGGACCATAGTTCCACACATGGAACCAGTGCATTGCAACCCTTGTCTACCTCAAAACAAATAATAACAAGTGTCTTTCCAACCACTTTTTTGCTACCACAATCATCCTGCAAGATAGGATCATGAAAGTAAAATGTGGTGCCAATGGTGCACACCAAGAATCATGTGGCCTCCCCCAAAAACCACCAATAGCATGGCAAACATCAATGCTACAAATGGCCTCAAGTGCATCAAAACATAATAGAAAATAAGGTTTAATCCTCCTTGGTACAACATGCTGCTCATATAAAGTAAAGGAGTACAAATCATAATGCAAAATTGTACCTTCTCTACCATGTACTTTGGTCATTTAGCTGAAATGGCTCAACTGAAAGCTCTCCCTCACCCCCAATGAGTAGGGAGGTGGCTGTGACATCCTCTCCATCACCATCCGGGCTATGCATCCCTCCATATGTTGATATATATCCTGTTGGATGCCCTCCCAAATGAACTCCTCCATCAAAGAATAAAATGCATCAAAGTGCATGGAAAGAAAGTCCACATGTGTTGCATGTAGTAGCTTCCTCTTGAGCTCAGAAAATCTAGTCAATAAGACTCTGCCATAAGAATATATGACCTCTCCAACCACCATGTATCTATCATCTCCCTCCAGGTCATCAAGAATAATGCAAGCACCAAGATCCTTCGAGTACTCTACCAAGAGTTGAGATCTCCAATATGGATCAATCCTTCTAAGTGACAGTGTTGAAGATCTGAAATGTGAAGCTCCCCACATGTTGTTGTCTTCCCCTTTGACATCCCTAATGCCAAAGTCATCCTCCAATGTGCTACCATGCCCAAGATGTAGCTGCTCATGCTCAAATAGAAGTGGTGACCTTTGGAAGTTGGCCTCCCATGAGAAGCTACCATCGAAAAAGAACCTCCTGATCTTGGCCAATGTAAGCATGAGTGGCCTCCACTACTCCAATGTATGGAGGATTACTTCCTCAAAGGAATTACCCTCTGTTTCTCTAAATCCATGGAGAAACTCCCTTGCACCATGAAATTTCCGTCCTCCATTACTGCAGCAACTTCTGTCAGCGTAGTATATGTAGTGAGAGTGGGTAATGCTGAAAATGGGATAATGTCTCCCTCATCCTTGAGTTTATCCCAAACTCTATGTGCTATAATAGACCCCTCCAAATTATCCACCCCTCCAGGATATAAGAGTGGTGCAACCCCATGTGAAGCATCTCTCATAATCTCTGGATCTGGTGGTCTCCCTGGTGGACAACTTTGTTCCTGCCCTTACTTCACAAATCAGTCTGCCTCTTCTATGCATCACCCTTCTGAAATAGATAGGGGTGTCGGCTCCTCAGCACGTGATTCTGACCTTCCTCCCTACATTCTCCTTCCATCTGCAATGTTTCACAATAATGATTTTCATTGATTGTGTCTTGACCTCAAAATAAGAGATCCTTGGGAACTTCTTGTAATGATACAAGAATTCCTCTTGTTGGAGCATGTGCTCCACCTTCCTCTGCATGAGGTACTAGATATGATCTAGATGTGACAGTGCTGTTGCCCCCAACCTTATCTTCCTCTTCAATATGAATGGGAAACCTTCCAATAATTGGATCCTCTTTTGAAAAAGGGATCTCCATGCCCTCTTGCTCAAGAATATGAGATAGAGGTCTTGCCTCAAGCAAGGTATTATGCAAGATGTTAACCTCTTCAAAAAATTTCTGAAGTGGAGTTAGGTGTATAGATTCCTCCAACATATGCAAAGGTTTTGTTTGTTTCAATTTGTTTAGTTCCACCAATGATGTTTCAAAATGTTTTCCATCAAACCAGGGAAAATTTTAAGAACCCCCCTAAATTTATATATATAATAAATGGGCGAATCCCCATGATACATAGGAAAAATGGAAGGCGATTTTATTAATAATATAATATGTATATATATAATTTTTTATTAACTTCTACAAGATTATTATTATCTGTAAAAATCACATAATCACTCAAAGATAAAATGGTGTTGAATCTTAAGTTAAATCAGAGAAGGGGTAAATAATTTTAACACAATCTTTGACAACTAAGAATTTTTATCAGACTTATTTGTAGCTTAATATGTGAACAGTCTTAAAATGTAGTAGCAAGTATTAAGTTAATGTGAAATCAACCTTATTGTGAGAAAAAGAAATAAACAGATTGATTGGATCATATCAACATATAAGCAACACACATAGAGACAACAGTTGTAAGTGGAAACCCATAAAGGGAGAAAATTGTTGTGTAACCAGCTCCAAAAATAGAAGAAAAAAGATATCGACACCTTAGAAATAAGCCACTTCGAGGGGGCCACCTCCAATACATTACATAATTGAACAATTCTTGGATAATACAAATTAACAAAACCTCCTTCTATATATAGGAGTCCATGGGGCCACAATATAATCCTAGTGGAGCCACAATGTAATCCTAGGTGACCTAACAATAATAATGCAAGGGCACAATAATAACAATATGGGGGTTACAGGGGTACAATAATAGCAATAAGGGGGGCTACACTCACATAATAAGGGGCTACACTATTAATATAGGGACTTAACAAAAACCACATCTTATTATTGTTGTGATGCAAAGGCAAGCTCCAACTCCCTCTCACCACTATTTTCTGTAGGCACCAACCTACAGGAGGCTCCTACCTCAGTGATCTACAACTGATAGCTATCAAGCTTCAACTTGATCGAGAAGCTCCAACTTCCTTAATTTATCTAAATAAATGTTTGCTGATTTACTTCAGGTATCAGCTCTGTTTTGTAGCACTCTTTTTGCTCCTCTCTTCCTTATCTTCTCTGCCTCAATCTTCTATACTCTGCATTCTCTATCCTTACTCTCTCTAACCTCTCTTATGCATATCAATTTGATATTAGATATAGATTTCCTCACATGACTGTTTGTATTTCACAAGGAATTTGGAGTGAACATCCATGACTTTTTGACTTCTGCCTTCTCAATTCTTTTTCCAACTCATTAAAAATATAACAATATGTACAAATTTCAATGTTACAATGGGATTTTTATTTTCCTTTTGGATACTTTCCTTTGTATCATAAACAATATAAAACCAATTAAAACATTTATATTTTCAGTTTCAATACATAAACTTCACTCAGCCCTTGGCTTGCTGGTTTTGTCCTTTCTGTAGTAGTCATGCAACTATCCTGCATACTTTGTTCACTATCTTATGCATATTCCACCTATTCACTACACTTTTGAATCCCTTTGCTACACATTTCTTCAACTATGCAATCTCCAAGACACTCTATCTTCAACACCAGATTTTGTAAATATGAGTTATCAGCCTCCACTGCGTATTCAGTCAAATCAAATCTGAAAATTTTCTGTTAAATAGATTTAAACTTAAACTTTCTCAATGTTCAATACAAACTGTGATTACGATGCTCTAAGCCTTCCTTCAATGCGCAACCGCTCCATTTACTAACACCCTTCGTTATCCATTGTAATGCTTAACATACACTATATTATAGCCGTGGCCCTTTTCTATCAAGCGCTCAATTTACCATCGAAGTCTCCTCCCTTATACATTGAACAAAGGAACCGGCCTCGTGTCTAAACCCTTAGCACACCTTGTAATCATACATGTATTGGAAACAAGACTGTTATGCATCCAACCATATCATATGAATCTTCGCGTATTATTCACACACTGTATATATACAACCCCAACTTGATTACACCAAATAATGAACTCCCACGCAATACATATTTTTCTTTGTAGAACTCTAACCATGGCACGGTTCTTGCATCAACATTACAAGGCCTTCCAATTGATTTATGAAAACCCCGCTCAGACCTTCAATATTGTCTATCACTTCGGGGATTTATATCATTAAACATGTGCCATTACAAGGAACGGGGCCCACACATACAACAAACGTGGAATCAACACACAACTGATTCATACCTGCCTTATCCAATGGCTGACAACACGTCACACGGCTTCAGATGATCCAACGGATATCGCTTGGCTTAGATGCGCAAACGATAATGTGCGATGGCGCACGATGAAAGAATTTTTCCAAATTTGCTTAGGGACATGCATCACCCAGTGTATGGGATCGCTCTGAATTCTTAAATACCACTTACCATGCAAAGGGGATGCGATCAAAACCAGAAACCCGCCTTTAATGTTCACTCTTGCAAGGTTCCACTGCTTTCTCCCTCAGGGTTCCGTCCGCCTTTATTTTTTATGAATTCCGCTCTTCGCCTTCAATGAAACTCGCTTCTATCCACACACAAAAATTGCCTCAATTCTTCTGGGCTACCACCATATGACCCGGCTCAAGGTTCTGTCAATTTATATTTTAACCCTTGGTTCATCAATGTTTCAACACGACTCCTATGCATACTATAACAAGCTGCTTCATTAGGTTATACATTCCCCATTTCTCATTGTATCAGGGACTTAGCAACCCAATATCTATGAATCAAATGTTCGGCAATTCATTACACAGAGAGAGATACCAGTATTAGTTGGAATTCTGGAAGAATTCGAACCCCTTCACCCAAGTTAACCCGTACTCAAGATTCAATGATCAATAATTTCGTGTAATCGATATCGATTTGTCCAATCAATACTCCTCAAAATTACCTTATACAGATTCATGAATCTACCCCTTCCACAGAGCTTACGATTTTTACAAACCATGAGTAACAAATTCACGCTTCTACAATAAATTCAAGCAGTCTACATAGGCATAATCCCATCTGTCAGTAACACAGGGTTTCATAATTGTCCACAGGGACTCAATTATCCTTCCTACTGAATTCAATCAAGAATATACAGAAAATTCATAGAGAATTTAGAAGCAATCCCTCATTTTTATATACAAATGTAACCATTTACAAGAACATTAACTTATTCTTCTCAATTTGCCAGATTTTCTATTCGATGGCCTTTTTCTCCTACTCTGTCTCTGGACAACTCTGTTTCAATTCATTGCTTCCTTTGCTCCTCGACTGATACTGCTCCTTGCTTCTCTTTTTGCTGCCTCTGCTACCTCTCTACTGCCTTGTTGTTGTTTCAAATGCTCCTCCTTTTCCATCTCCTTTGCCATCAATGACAACATTTCCAACAAATGGCGAATCACTATTACAAAATGGTGAATCGTTGTCTAGTGGAGTTCGGGGTGTTGGTTCCAATGAAGATATGGTAGTCGAAATAGGAGTTGAAGGAAGATAACCACTGAGACCAAGCATGGCACATGGTGTCTCATGAGGGAAGTAGTTCTCGTGTAGTTTGGAAAATGCGTTCTTCTAGTTCTGCTAAGCCTAGTGTTGTTTCTCATGCTACTACTACCACTGGTATTGAGGTTGGAGAGGAGTTTGAGGAAGCATGGAAGGTAGAAGTGGTGGAGAATTACAAAGGGTACCCCAAGATGGGATCCATTTTTCCCTTTGGTATTTGTGCCTATAAGATCTTATGTCCATTGAACCAATAATTAACCGTTCAACCAACAATCAACTTGACTGAGTTGATTAGGTACGAGTCAACTTAGACTAATCTTAAAAACTATGCTTTGCACTATCCCATATTTATCACACTAATGCTACACAACATTGTGCATTTGCACCCAACTCTCATGCACGCACACAAAATTTTCATTAACATCTATAACCCTAACCAAGTGAGAATTGATCAACAATTTGCACCAAAAATTTTTATAGTGTTGAAAGTTCATAATAAATTTAGATCCATGGTACCTTAAATAAATTTTGAGATAACCACCACAAATTCGACCACAGTAGAGAAAACTTGTTATAAATTTTAAACCTACAAAAATTAGGATTCATGTTCCTAGGAACGATCATAAGAAGTAGTTCGCATATAGGTCGAGTTGTGAGCCTTGACACATTGATAATGCAATGGCTTAGGTCAAAACTCACACATTGAAAAGTCATAAATGAAGAGAAGACAAGATCATTATGAATTACACATACTCCAAACTTCCTACCAAATTCTACTCAGTTGTCTGCAACTCAACTATACATAATCTTATAGTAAATAAAAATTCCACAAAGCCTTCTTAACATAGCTAATAAATGGCCATTGGAAGAGCACCCCTTATATAATAGTAATAGTAGCAATCAATAGATTATTTCATATTTAACTTCATAGCCATAGCGCTCCTATTTATTGTATGATGTATTCAACTTGCATTATCAAATATAGATAAAATCATACTTTTGATTGATACATTTAAAACATACTTGTGCACAATGTTGAATGCAATGCAAGTCAAGGAGTAAAGTCGGTTTAATGTGTATTTATCTATAAAATAATGAAGAAACTTAGTAACGCATCACAACTTTAATGTTTGAAAATATTATAAAGCTTTCATGCAAATCCATTTTTGTTATAGTTCCTTCTCTTGACCATGTTCCACATAAGCATGGAAAATCAAGTAATACTAGAATTTGCACCGAGAGGTGCAAAGCAACATCGAGGAGTGGGGATACATATTACATGAAAGATAAAGGTGATGTAGGTGATAAATTTGGAGGCAATACAAAATGTTTTGGAAGAATGGGTGGTTTGTTTATCAACTTTTGTGAGTTATCTTCAAAATTGCTTTGTTCTCTTCATGCCTGCCTCTGAAACCTTCAAAAAAACTATCCACAAAATGCATATTCAACGACCTCTACAGAATATGTACCTATTTCGTGAGAGTAGCATTAATATTTGTTTAAAATATAATAAACTGAAAGTATAATATAGTGAACAACTTCAAGTCCCCCCTAATCTTAAAAATTTTATATTTATCTAAATATTATCATTTCCATGAAATAAAATTGGTCACAGCTCTTTAATATAATAAAATAAATAATTTAATTAAAAAATATATACATCAAAACATAATTGACCAAATTGCTATCTATTATCCAAAACCGTCACCTTTCGTATCCCATTCATTTAAATACACTTGGTTGCATTATCTTAAATTAGAATATGTTCATATGTATAATACAAAGTGCTTCACCCTCAAATATAGTTTTTCTCCCCCTTCATTTGGGTTCTCTGGGTTGCATTGGTCCTAAATTCATGATATACTTACTATATAGTAACCAAAAATACAAAGAAAACAATCGGTTCTATTTTAAGATAAGTTTTAGCTTTTAGAAAAAATGTAGCCAAAGGCAACAGACTGGTTTCATTTAGATATAGGTAACCCTCTGAATGTAGACCATTCCTTGAAGAACATTTTTATTGATGAGGAATTTAATACAATATTCATTTTTCGAACTAAAAATATTATTTATATAGATTTTTGTATGGGGTAAACAATAAATAAAAAATTTAACTAGCCTTGGGGTGGTCAATATTTATAAATTTTATTTATACTTGCTTTTCCATGTATATCATATACCTATCAATCACAAACATGAAAAGTTGTGGAATTCACAGTGATGAGCTACTCTGGAAACACAACCAACCTTTATTATTACCAATATTAACTTTTATATAGTAGCACATATGTAGATAAAATTTCCATCTTCCAAAGAGAAAAACTTGCTTCTCCAACATGATGGCACATTCTTAACTACTAACATTTCTTATTGTTGAATGTAAGAAATCTTTCTAAGTACATCTAATCTACTGCGAGGCTCGAACTCCTAGACCATGTTCTTTTTTACCATGTATCTATAGGCTGCAGCCTTCTCCTTGTTTGAAGAGGAGTTGTATATTATCATAACTACCTTCCCTGCCTCTGATGCCTTGAAGGAATTGCAAATTGACTCATCAGATGAAGGAAAATTTCTGTTCTTGTCAATTAGAGTTGAATAGCTTCCCTGTGCACTTAGCAGAAACTCTGCCAATAGGAAACATCCCACCCACCAACTATGAGGTCCCACAGAATTGTTGTTTTTAGTTGTATCTAGATTAACTGCCACCTCCAACTTTTTTTCATTATTAGGCTTATATAGATTTTTCTAGAATTTTTTCCTTGGACATGTTGATAACCTTACAAAGACCACACAAAATAATAAAATTCTACTGATGAGAAAAAAATCATGTGCTCCAAATCTGTGACACTTCCTTTCAAATATCCTGCTACACATGCTTTATAGAAAATATCGATAGAGTATTTCTTTTCTTTTTTTGATAATGGAAACTGTGCCCATCCCGAACATTTTCTTATCATTCAACGCATCTTCAACACCCAGTTATTGTTGTGAAATTATTTTTTGATCTTGAAGCATATGATAAGAGTGTTTTCCTGTTGCATATATGGCAATGTCACCAACTACATTAGTCCCAAGGTCAAATGAATGGGTTCAATGATCCATCTGTTGTTCCTCAACATGGTAGTAGGATAAATTGTCCTCAAAATGAGAGTCCACTTCCCATGAAAAACATCTCTGCACCTTTTCTCTCATCTGGTGATTGGTGTTGTAGTTCATTCCATGACATTTTTATAAAACACCCTTTCATCATGATGCTCACCAGTACAAATAAGTGGTCCATCAAAGTACAATGAATTACCATTTCTCTATTTTAGGCACAGATATAGATAAATGGATATTCCATGGCCACAGTTGTATTCTTCAAGATATTTAGTGTTGTTTTTAGTTGTATCTAGATTAACTGCCACCTCCAAATTTTTTTCATTATTAGGCTTATTATATATTTTTCTAGAATGTTTTCCTTGGACCTGTTGCTAACATTACAAAGACCACACAAAATAGTAAACTTCTATTGATGAGAGAAAAATCATGTGCTCCAAATATGTGACACTTCCTTTCAAATATCCTGCTACACATGCTTTCTAGACAATCTCGGTGGAGTATTTCTTCTTGTTTTTTGATAATGGAAATTGTGCCCATCCTGAAAATTTTATTTTCATTCAACACATATTCAGTATTTAGTTATTGTTGTGTACTTTTTTTTATCTTGAAGCATATAATAAGAGTGTCACATCCATTGCGAGGTCAAACCCCCGTCTCCTTCGGGTTCAGCTCCAAAACATCAAATCCCACTAAATTAGAATGATAATTAATGTATTTATATTGTTTGCCCATGTGGTTTGTTTTTTAACAATGTGTGTCAATTATGGTTTGTAGGTTGTCTCTCTGGAAATACACTTTGTAATTAGGCATGCCTCCATTGGCCAATAAATTTTATCTAGTAAAAGTGAGGCCAACAACCGTGAAGCAATATACTTTCTTAAAGTAATGGAAATCATGAAATCATGGAAATCCTTGATTTACATTAAATAATTAAATTCAAAAAATAAAATCGATAACTTCAAATGAAAATTATTCACTGAATTGATTTTCAATCAAACTTAAATTTAGTCAAGAAACAAAAGCTATAATAGCTTTGGAAATTTCATCAAAAGATCCTATTAATTAAAAACCAGAGATCACTTGAACTCTCAAATTAAATCTTATGCAACTAAGCTTTTATGGTCCAGGCCAGCATACTGCCGGGTACTGAGTCAAAGTAACTTCAATTAAAAACAAATTGATGTCTGTAAAACCCACAGTCCCCATTCTTCAACTGTCAATGCATATAAATTGCATTCAAATTCACGTCCCAATTAAAATTAAACAATCTGGGCAACTCACACTGTTCTAATTTCTTGACTGGAAATTTAAATAAAATCTGTGTGTTTAAATATCTCAATCTAAGATTGAGATATTAATTTAAATTCCTCCCTTAGTTATCAAACCACACACCTCCTCTCTCAGAACTAATAATGTGGAGGCTCTTTTTATTCAAAGGTTATAGAACCCAAAATTGCAATGAAACCATACAATCCACATGTGGAGGTATCATTTCTATTCCATGTTTCAAACCATAATAATACAACACCTATAATCTGCTCTCATATGCGAAAACCCACGGAACCTTACATCGTTAAAATGTCACCACATATGAATGCGCGTCCTTATATATATATATATATCCCAAACTTAAATATAAGACCAACCACCACCTATATATATACGAACACATATATATACTCCTTAATTCAACGTTAAAGAACAATGATGCACCTTGGAATTAGGATTAAACCCCAGCACTAACCTTTGAAACGTTCGGGCCCCACAGCTCATTTCCTCGCGTTAAGTGTTGAATGCATCCGATGGTCTCCAGTGTATCGCGCTCCAACCACAAATCAAACGAACACGAGTGGATATCGTGCTATGGAAGTACACGGAGGTTATCTCTCCAAATTTGCACGATGAACGCGGTTTTTTTCAAACTGATTTTGCCCACGCATCAGTCCATAACATACATCGTGTTTTTTTTATGAAAATGTATTACCCCCTTCACCTTGTGCGATGTTGCTAGTATCTAGAACTCTGGTTTCATTGTTCCTCTCCAGGTTCCGTCCCTCTAGTTCATTCAACAAGGTTTCTCCACGTTACAAACTCTGTTGCTCCTTGTTACACACACTTTATCCAACGCAAATCGCTTCCACTATTTCATTATGCAATTTCAATGCTTTGTGCTATTCCACCTTCGCCTCTAACTTGTAGTCTTCAACCATGTATCGCTTCTCACCAGGAAGACACACATGGATAATAGGATATTGACACTTAAGACAGAGGTTTAACACACTCTGATCCTTACATGATTTCACTTCGACTCCTCGATAAGAAAATCTAGCACTTTAATATGGGCTTTTAAACGAGACCCTCAACCTTTTTTTTATAACCACTCAGGTTTTTGCCCCATCTCAACATACCAAATTTGAATGGACCACCTTAAAGTAGCTCCTCTGCGGCTTTAAGACTTCACCCAATACAAAGCTCTGGATTCTTATTCAACTATGCTCTTAGCTTTAAGAAGGGATCTTCGCTCACCAGAATAGCACATCACTACACCACCACTATGAAGCCTCCTCCATATATGATTCATGAAGGTTAATCAATTCTCACTCAGGTGCGAAATCCACCAATGCTCATGAGCCCTGAGCCATTAACTCGGGCTCCATAGAGGATCCAACAACCTATATGCACATAAACCTATCACAGGGTTTCATTTTGCCACAGGAATTCAATTACACACGATTCTCATACATGAATATAATTGTCATGGCTCTTAATGCGAGGTTCAATCACACTGGTTCTCACACATGAATATACAGTCAGATTCTTAACAAATTACAGAGTTCCATTCATACAGGGTTCCGGAAAGTCAAGGCATATTCACGCAGAACTTCATCACACACATAATTCAGAATAAGTCCTCTTATAAATAAACATGAAATCAATTCCACAACATTTCTTAATTCTGGCCTGATCTTCTTTCGATGGCCCTCCTACCTCACACTCTATCTCTACAGATTTTTCAGGTCTGCAACTCTATGCAACTCTATGCAGGACTTCTTAGGTCTCCCCTAGACTATGCCACAGAGGTTTATTTATACAAATAACAGTAATTTCTTCATCTTCCCTTACGTTCAACATAACTCTGCAATTCCTATAGTCCTAATTTTAGCCTAACCCTCTGACAGAATGAAATGGACTATCTCTTCCTATTCCCACTAATCATTCGGGAAGTTACACTTTCCTCCACAAATTAACTAAAATTAACTCAACTATGGATAATTTTATAGGGAAACAAAACATGAGACACCCCTTTATATTTATTTATGTAAAAATGTTGTCTTGAGCCTAATGCCCCTGCATCACAACTTTAAAGTGAAAAGTAACTCTCCTTGAAATATATACCTAAAATATTCACCCTTCCCTAATAGATCGGGTTGTGCTACTCTTAGATACAAAATCCATAAATCAGTAATATATTCTCTATATGAAACAACACTACTATGAAAATTTTATGAACTCCGAGGGAGTCATGGCAGTTACATGAATCCTTTTTAGTCGATTGTTTTCATCGCAGTTATGCACGTCTTTGCAATGCCACCTGCCATATATAACACTGTCACACTGGGAACAAATCACAAGCTTGACATCGTACTCTTTGCCTTTTACAAATGTTTTTCTTGTAATTTCCCAGCAACTATTTATATTTCCTTCTTGGTACCACTGGACCAAAAGAAAATTGCAAAAAATCCATAACCTACAGGGAAAATACCAGAGCAAACATATATATATATATATATATATATATATATATATATATATATGAAATGAACTAAAATCATATGCTTTCAATTCAAAAGCTTTTATAAAATTAATGTACCCCGAGAGGGCTCATAGATGTGCATGAGAGATTTTACATTACCCTTCTTGATACTCTAAGAGGATTGTTAAAATCACCAGCAGAAAATTGCAAATCAATCCTTAACCTAGCAAATTCCAGAGAGAACTTTTATTTACGCTATAGATATGCGTCCATCTAACCACTTTTATAAAGATTGTGCCAACACACTATAAGCTATTTAGACCTTCCAGGATCAAAACAATCGTGCCCAGCATGATCCCTACAGCAGACCTACAAGGCACAAAGATTGGCCCAAGAATGCCCGAACAAGGTTTAAAAGTATAGATCCATATAGCATATTCAAATAATATTGAAAAAAAACTCTGAAAATAAATCTCATGTAACTCAGGACCTTACAAAAGACTGAAATGTGCAACTAAATTCTCGGGTGTTACCGTTGCTCGTATCCAAGCTAGAAGGGTACAACCGACGTCAAATGCCTCCTGAGATTACCTCTCTTCCCGACGGAGGCCTCTATTTATCGGTACAAACAATTAAAGAACACTACCATATGTAATCATATTAACATCAATGTCGCTTCCATAAACAAAATACTTTACTAGTGGGAACTTTTCTCAACCACAGAAAAGAGAATAGTAATATCATTTCTCACCAAGTGATTCTCTGGAAAAAAACGGCAATGATTTGCAACCATTTTATCAATCTATAAAGTAATAAAGAACGCTTCCAAATCCCAAAATGACTGTTCTATAAAATTACAAGAGAATGCATGAATACACTAATATATATATATATATATATATATATATATATATACATACATGTATGATTCCCCAAGTACAAAAAACATGAAAAAACCAGGAGAACACTTTGGATTCGTAAGAAAATTTGAGATTATCCTTCATGATACTCCGAATACAATGTAGGAACTGTACCTGTACCTAAAAAATGTGAGACCTTAACCCTTCGAAAGTTCAAATACAAGTTGAGAAAAATTCAGAGACTTCACAACTACATTACAAGGGAAAATCTCATGGCTTGGAGATGTATTATTAAGAAATTATAAGAATATGGAGTTGTAAAAGAAAATGGTTGTCTTTCAAATATCTTGGCCATTTGCAAGGCCTAAGTTCATGCAAAGGTGGCCATTTTCAAGGCGTAAGTTCATGCAAAGGTGATTGTCTGGCACCTGACAAGAATTTCTCAACACAGAGGTGCCATAGAAAGAAGTTAACGTCTCATGGTGTGTTGTTGCTCCAAATTCACACCCTGCATATTACATAAATTCAGAAATTCCCAGCTCCTTTGGAAACATGGAATCTGTAAAACAACAAACAAAAGAATAATACTATTTATTTCTTAAATACATGAGGTCTAAAAGAATTTACAGTATAATAGTCCAAGTTAATCTCTTTTTCCTTCTCTTAAAGAAAGGAGACTATCAAATGCAACACTAAAAATCTCTTTTCTTGAAGATAAAAATGACATACAAAGGAAAGAGGAGAGTCAAAATACAACAAATTATCATCAGAACATAATTAAACAAAAACTATGACCATCAATAGCTCAAACAACAAAATCTTCAATCACTTGTACCAATAGATTATAAAATAAGGTTTACAAAGTCTTAACTTAGAGTCTGTGTTTAGATAACATGACATTGGGCAGTCACAAGTTACATAATGATATTATGGGAAATATATAAGAAAATTTTTTCCAGGAAATATTTTCTGCATCTCACTTAAAATGTGCACAAAACCGTTCACATAAACTTTAAAGTTTAAATGAATTAACATATAATAAAACCTTGTCATATTTCATGCTTTGCTTTAACCATAGAAGGCTTAGTATTTATCAGTTCTTAATTAAATAAGTTAACAAAAAAATTCTAATGGACGTTCTGTGCTTTTAAATAGTTAACAGATAATATCTCAATCAAACTTTCAAAGACTAGATACAACCTTATAGCAGAAAAAACAGAGTCTAAAGACAAAAAGGTCATTTGCCCCTATCATTATGATTCATTAGTAGATCCAATAAAAGGAAAAATATACATCAAACGAAAAATTATGATTATAGCAACCTTCTAAGCATGATTGAAGCAAAAGATATCATTAATTTTGAAGAAATTATTTCTTTCTGGATATACTACAATCATTATGTTCATGACATTATTCAGGTCAGAATTAGTCCCGATGTGAAAGCTGAAAATCGGCACACCTACAGTAATTAACTGAAGCCATTAAAACACTTATTGTTAGTGAATTAAGAAGGATCCATATTCACCAGTATGAAAAGGAACACATCCCCTGTATGAAAGGGAACACATACCCTTCTTTTTGTTGGAGATAAGAAGACACCTAGAAAGCATCCCCAATCATCCATTTATTGCCTAGGAACTGTCCCTGTGACATTCCCTACAAAAAATAAGGCAGCCAGAATATCCCCATTCTCTGATTTCCCCCCTAAATCAGTTTGGAACAGTAACTATTCGATGATCTAGTGCAGATCTTTGACATATCATCACCACAATTGTGGATCAAAAATGAGTAGAGAGAAAAAGGTAAGCAACTCATAAAAAACATGTTATTAAGAGTTAGCAGACTCAAAGAACCTGTTTTATATGCTAAATGATAGGAGTGACTCCAAAGAAACTTGTCACTAAGTTACCAAACTTGAAGAACCTATTTTATATGATAAATGAGATCATCAAAAGGCCATTGATGAGACTGTACAGGACGTTACAGAGAAGGACAGAAATGGTATTAAGTGGTATTTAATTTGAGAGGAAAGGATACTAAGGAGATATGAAAATTCTCAAGCTAAATCAATCCCAAAGATTCCAGGGTGAGGGGAACATTGATTTGGTTATAACAAGTACAGGAAAAAGGTTCATAAAGCCATAGCAGGGCTAAGCGAAAGAATGATTCATTATTAGGCTTATTATAGGTTTTTCTAGAATTTTTTCCTTGGACCTGTTGTTAACCTTACAAAGACCACACAAAATAATAAACTTCTACTGATGAGAGAAAAATCATGTGCTCCAAATCTGTAACACTTCCTTTCAAATATCCTACTACACATACTTTCTAGACAATCTCGGCAAAGCATTTCTTCTTGTTTTTTGATAATGGAAACTGTGCCCGTCCTGAACATTTTCTTGTCATTCAACACATCTTCAGCACTCAGTTATTGTTGTGCATTTATTTTTTGATCTTGAAGCATATAATAAGAGTGTTTTCCTACTGCATATATGGAAATGTGACCAACTACATTAGTCCCAAGGTCAAATGAACGGGTTCAATGATCCATCTATTATTGATTTTAGTGTTATCTTCCATATTGTTGAATTTTCCTTATATCCCAGATCTGGTCTATGTCTATACCAGATCAGAAACACACTGAAGTTACTCAATTACAAGCACTTTGCATAGTGGAAATATAACAATGTTAAATCAATTATGCACACAGATCCATTTGGCCACAATATTGAATTTTAGTATTCCATTAACACCTTGGACCTATTGCTAACCTTACAAAGACCACACAAAATAATCGTATTAAAAGTATAATTCTACTTCAGTAGTTTTGAGTGTTGACATTTCAGATTGTTTTAGATACAGAAATATTATCCCTCTTCCATTTGAATTCATGAACTTTTAGATGGTTATTCCACAATAACTTATCAGGGTTACAATGGACATGCTTAGAAATGTTATTTTCTTTGGATTGATGAGATTGTGTGAGCTTATATGAATTGGTGGGGATAGAAAGGATAAAAGGGATAAAAAGGAAAGATTATCATTGATTGCTTGAATTTCTAGGGTTTAGGAGTTAGGTTTCTCATTTAGGGTTTAGGAGTTAGACTTTTACGACATGATCGGTTCAAGATGGAACTAACCGGTTCAGACTAGATTGGACTGGTTTGTACTATTTTGGTACAAAACGAGTCCACCAGTCCAGGTTGGTGGCCAGTTTGACCCCTGGCCCTATCCAACTGGCCAGTGTGATCGGTTCCAGTTCAGTCTGAGCCAATTTTTAAAACTATGGTACTTGCAAAATGGTTTAGCCATCTAAGAATTCCCCAATTGATTCTGTGGTGCTCTGTTTTCACTTCTCTACAAGTTGCAAATATAATATCCCTATTTTCCATTACACAAAGCCTTCTAATATTAATGATTTTTATACAAAAGTTGATTCTCTTCTTTTATGCTTGCATTTACCAATGACAAAATTAGTAGTTCATTTTTTTTATCACAGCAAGCTTTTTCTTGTAGATGACGAGGACAGAGGAAGATGGTTGAAGACACTAGAGTGTAGACAAAGAGTAAGACCATAGACAGCCAAAGCCCAATTCATCAAGTTGTATATTACATTGACTTAGAGAGTTAAAAACCTTGACTGCCCTAAAATATGAATATAGAGTATGGTAGAGTCCAAGTAGAAGTTGCAGATCAATTAAAAAATCTAGGCTTTAGGACCTATCCAAAAATATGGACTTTGGAGCATGGACAACTCTTCCCTGAGCAACCAGACCCAAGCAGGTTTGATTTTGTTGTTTTTTTTGTTTGATATGATTATCAGCTCTGTTTTGATTTTGCATAGCACCGGTTAGCCAAAGTGCTATCTAATAATCCAGTTTTAAATTTGAGTGTAATGCTTAACTATGGTTGGACAGAAGTGACTTGCATCTTGTCATCCTCTAACGTAATAGAAATATATTTCAGTGGAGGAAAGCACGTATCCCAAATCTTCTAGGAGAATGTGCCAGTTTACACATTAAAAAATATATAGATATGCTTTACACCAAACAACCAAAAGCAGATATGGGCATAATGCACAAGGGGATGACCATGCCTAGCTGCACCTGCAACATCCTAGGCTAGGATATGGCTGAAGCTATCCAAAAAAGAATCCACTTCTAGTCCAGAAGAATTTGCAATAATTCTATCTACTTTTTTGCATGTGCTCAGAGGGGATTGGAAATGATCATATACAAAAAGCTAGCCACAGATGATTGCCAGTTTCCAGTGCCAATTGGAAAACCAGCCCTCATCTGGCACGAAACTTGTATTACTAGCTTCTTCTTGGCAAAATCAAATGTTAGAACTTCCACTAAGTACTTCCAATTTCCTCTGAGGATCACACAGCCAGGCCGTCTCAGCCCTGGGTACTCCCCCAATGACATTGTCAGGTAGTGCAATTGCACCTCAACAAGTGAAATGGCAGCAGAACCTTCTTCCATCTCCTCTAATTCTAATGTATTACCTAATGATGAATAGTAATTTTTCTTTTTGTTATTAAATTGTACTTTCTTGCTGATATCTTTATTCTTTAGTTTTCAGCATGGCATTCCCACAATATATTGTTACCAGTTGTACATTTCAGTCCCACTGACCCACTTTTTCCATCATTTGTGGACATGGGCAAAATTATCTATCTAGTCTTATCTTATCTTATATGATAAAAACAGAACACAAAACATAAATTGATTTATGCAACCTCAATTATTAGAGAGCTTTGAGTTTCCTATAAAAATATGTGAACATTGATTTGCCAGTATAATCATTATGTAGTTTGTGCATAGTTTGTATATGCTCTGAGAGGTTTGAGTTTCCTATAAAAAGATGTTAACATTGATTTGCAAGTATAACCATTATGCAATTTGTGCATAGTGTGTATATGCTCCGAGAGGATTGAGAATGACCATACATAATGCAATTCTTAAACAAAATAACCAAAGGCATCCAGCAGCTGAGTTATTCAATGTCTAATTATTAAAGATGTGTATCAACAGATGCAAACTCTATAGTATGTTGCATATGTTACTTATGCTTGCAGATCACAAATGTTGTTTTATATTTTATATGGACATAATGATAAAGATGATTAGATATGATATATTTTAGGCTGACTAATGCCAAAAGCTTTTGATTATATTTATTACATAAACACCATACTGAAATTAGCTCTACAATGCTTACATTCTATGTTTGATCCAGTGGTATCCAAAATCAATTCCTTCCATTACTGTAAAAAAATTGATTATATCTACAAGTACATATATCATAGGAATTTACATTAAATAATAGGGACATGTCCTCTAAAGCAATTGCGATGAGGTGAGGTAAGTTTTGAGTTGCAACATAAAAGATATATAATAGGAATTTACATTAAATGATAGGGACATGTCCTCTAAAGCATAAACCAACTTACTCAACAAATGCAAAGGATTTGATTTTATGATGGTAGCTGAAATATTTTATCTTAGCTCCAATTTTATTTACCATAAATGGATAGCATGTAAATGTTTTCCTGTACCATGTTGGAAAAATTGAATTTGGTATCAAATCATGAAACTGGAAAGGAAGCTTTCATACTAAAGTCAAGTTTATTTTGCAAAAGTACAATCACGCCAAACTCAATCCCTTATTTGATTATGATATGGAACTCACTGGTCGATTCTAAGAAATGTTTTCAGTCAGTTTGGATCGATATGTAGTTTTTTCACGATCAAATAACAGGGAGTTGGACTCAATAGAGATGAAAATTATCGAAACATCTGATTACTTATATATGTTGGGGAATCAGAGTCCATCATTTGCTCAAAGTGAACACGAACTTAGCAATTAGAATAAAAAGGGCATGCAACCATTAGTTCCCACTGTACAAAATAACACATGCAATCAACACCAAATGGCTACTACAAAAGGTAAGTAGTCATTTAAACCACACAGAAGGCCATGAGCACAAACAAATATTGATGTGAACAAGTAAACAATTTTGTCCATGTGGATTCAGAGAAAACTGGTGGTGTTTAGGGTCCCGATGTCAGGAGAAACCCTTCACCCATCTGAAGATAACAATCTGTTAGACAAAGACCCAGATCTACTTAGTAAATTTTTCGAAATATCGTCTTACACCCAGTGCTTTGGGCTACTAAACAGAGGGGAGTATTGTTAGATGTGGAAAAAAATCTCTACCATAGGATAATGTCACTGTAGTGAACAATCATGTTCATGTGGATTTCAGAGAAAACTGATTATCTATTTAGAGTCTGATATCAGGAGAAACCCATCACTTATTTGAAAGAAAACAATCTATTAGACTAAGAACTAAGTCCGTTTAGTAAATTTTTCAAAATATTGCCTCACACCCTATGCTTTTGGCTAACTAAACAGAGGAGTTGTTATATTTGGGAACAAAATCTCTAACATAATACGTCATTGCAGTAAAATAGGATAACAACAAGCAGTAATATAGGAACACCTCTAGTTTCATCAAATACATAGCGAAACCAATTCTGGCCAAACATGCCATTTCAGACAAAGGTAACAAATCCCTACAAGAACATAATCAGACAATAGTACACAACGACCTGGCCCAACGCAAGATATAAGGTTGACAGCTTGATTTGAAAAACTCTCTTCATGTGTTGGTAAATTTAGCAGTCGCAGTTGCCGGCTGCGATGAGGTGAGGTAAGTTGTGAGTCACAACATAAAAGAAAAAGAAAAGACGAAGTCAGGGGAAAAAGAATGGTATTTGAGCTCTTAAAATGAGCACAACCATATTCCATTTTGGAATTCCGTTACAGAGAAAGTGATTAAACCTTCCAACTAGAAAACACCATCATATTTTTTTGCATTTGGATAGACAAAAGGAAAAAGGAAAATTCAGTTGACAAAGGCAAAGAATATATAAATGAAAATTAAAATACACCATTTCAATAGGATGTAACAAGAAAAATTTATAAACTTCAAACTCGTTACTGTCTTCACACCATGTCTGAATCAAAGTAGGAGAACCAGAATCCGCAGCAGCGAGGTTATTAGAAGCAGTAAAAAATATAAAGGGAAAGATCTAACTGTCAACACTGCTACTATGTTCACACCATGTCTGAATCAGAGTAGTAGAACCAGAACCCTTAGCAGTGGGGTTATTAGAAGGAGTGGTGGCAACGACAGCGGCCCAAGGTCTTGAAACCCATGGTCTAGGCCCCCATCCAGTAGGAGGAGGAAAGAAAGATCCAGGAGCCATGGGCCAAGAAAAACTGGGCCAACTAGGGGCAAACCAGGGGCAAGAGCAGCAACAGCGGCATTCCATGTTGGGTTTGGAAAATTCCACCCATATGACCAAGCACCTCCAAAAAAACAAAGCCCCAGTAGCCCTATTCACCAAACGCCTCTTATCCAGACCTTGAAGAAGACTCCATTTTCAACTCCAGTCCAGATGCAAGCTTTACCCTGCATCCATACTGGATATTGGGGGAAGAATCAGTTCCAAAACCCTCCAGCCTAGCAAATCAGGGTGAATACCAACCAAAACCATACCAATAAATGTGGAGGCGAATCTAGCATTTTATGTTTTATGTGCTCTTTCTTTTTTTGGGTTAAAGCATAATAATTATTTATTTTTAAAATAATTTTGGGGATAATTATACAAACTTTACAAAAGAGGGTTTATATAAAAAATTCACCCCTCTAAAATCTAAAACCCCTTAAATTTTTCCTTTGGGCTAAAATTCACCCCTAAAATTTTCCCTGCATCAAACCTTTCCACTAATCTCTTAGTGAACTTTGCATAAGAAGAATTATTTGCATTTCTTAATGAAAAAGACTCAAATATCCACCAAGAATAGGCCTTACCTCCAAAATGTAACACTACAAATTTGATGGCTTCATCTTCAGAAACTTGGTGTTGCTGCAAATAGGTGTCCAGCTCCTCCACCCAAGCTCTAGCTGAACATTTAGGTGAACCATCGAAAGTAGATAGAAAATATATACCCATGTCATGCTACTTGCTCCTCTCCACCTTGATCTTGTAAAACTCTTGGAAAGTGATATGATCTCTAAAATTCTTAGTTTGAGATTCATATTCCTGCAGATAAGCACTAAGAGCTTCCCTCCTAGTCATTCCTTCTTCTTTCATCTCCCTCATAGTAGATCTAGGCATATGACTATGCTGTGAATCATAGTGTGTGGATACATGATCACACCTATCATGTGCAAATATAGAGTTTTCTTTAGATCCAAACTCCTTTGGAGATTCCCTCTCCCTTCTCATCCTCTTGAGATCTCCTTTAATTCTTTGTATAGATTGAAAAAGAAGCTTTGAGAGCCTCTCTTCCTTCCTTCCTCCAAATAATGGAGTCTTCTCTTTGTATTTTCTATACATCGCTTCTTCTTCTTACTCTCCTGATAGCATAATGGCTGAGATCCACAGGCTCAGCCAAGATTATGCTCTAATACAACTGTAATATTCCCAAATGGGGAATGCAGCAATATATGAACACAAAATTGAAAATAGCAATGTAAATCAACTCATTAACATTAGAGACCAATATGTATACACATCATCATGTATTATATCAGCAAATCAATACATATCAGTGAGGCATGAATCATATATAATGAGGAAACAAGCCTCCCATAAGAAATAAATCCTAAATCTGAACTACTGCTACAATACAAAATTCTGGAAAACACACTAATACAGAAAAATAATGTACAAAATATGTAGGGTTTTTATATGCCTCAAAAGATATGCCCAATACAGATCTAGGCTTCATACAAACTCCTACAAAGAACCCGGAAAGGGTTTTCAGAAATAAACCCTATACAAGATGGGATCTAAAGCCCTAGGGCTGAAGATTCATTGAAAACTAAAGCACATGAGTGCATAAGGTTGAAATATAGAAAATCTTATGTATATCCCCTCAAAATCCTCCTCCAATGAAAGGTTGAACCCTTCAATCACAAGAAAACACTCCAAAGGAGCCACAAGATCCCTCACTAAAGCTGCCCTAAAAAATAATGCAATTCCCAGCTGGACCAATGCTAGAAATGATGGGAAACATTTGGCCTGGTGCCAAAGATCTGAAATATGTCTGAGAGCCCTACAAACTGATCTCCCAAGAGAAGGAATCCTTCCTCCTATGAGAAACTAGCTTAGAAAGTGGGTTTCTAAACCCTTCACTGCAACACCTTGCAACACAGCACAATAACCTACAGAAAGTGCATACTGAAGAAAGTTGTAGCTTGGCTTGAAAACTAGAATGTGGAAATTAATGCAATACTCTTCCAAGAGGCCTCTCAAGGAAAAAGGTGGGATTCCTTCTTGGGAACACCCGGTGCTAAACAACACAGCAACCCTGCTAAATAGCAAAGGAATGCAAAGTATAAACAGACCATATACAAAATAATAATCCAAAAACATAACCTTATATGGATGCCATCCTCTTCCTTATATATATTATGAGCTTCCTTGCCATTTTCCCCACTCAATTAGGTCATTTCCTTCATGAAATAAATCTCCCTCCAAAACTGTGTTATTCCTCAATTAATCTCCACTCCTCCATAACAGCGTTGTTTACTTGGTCAAAGTTTACTGAATCAACATGATCCAACCCTGTTCACACTTGGAGGTGATTTATTTAGCTGTTGAAAAGGTCTCCTTTCACACTTGAAGTTTTTTTATTGCTACTAAGGTGACTTATGGGCCTCCCCACCCACTTATTCACCTACCTAGTGACAAAATAAACTATAATATTCCATTTAGTTGAAGGCTAAATTTTTGGAATATTACAATTGGTGGAAGCAGAAGGGTCTCAAGAAGAGCCAAAGAAAAAGAGATCAAGATTGACACAATCTCCACCACCTAGTTCACCTTCTACGGAAGCAGAAGCTCCATTAAGCATGCCTCATGAGGTAGGAGAAATCCATGAAGAAGTTTCTCCCAAAGAGGAAGAAGGAGTGTTCATGAAAGAATTTATTGACATGACTGAGATGGTTAGAATCCTTTATCAAGAAAGGAATGAGAGACTGGAAGGAGAAGGATATAAACTTCACAAGGAAGGACAAGGATCTTTAGGAGGTCAAAATGATGAAGACAAGTCTAAGAAGGGTAATGGAGGAAATGGAGGCAATGGAGATCCATCATCCTCGACCTCATCATCATCATCCTCTACTTCTTCTTCAGTACATCAACCATACAAGTCAAAGAACACTGGTAAAAGTCATTTTTTAAAACTTTATGTTAAGTTTGAATTTCTTATGTTTAATGGTGAATTCAATGCATAAAATCTTGATAATTGGATTAGAAAATTGGAGGTCTATTTGAGAATCCAGAACCTTCAAGATGATGATACCAAAATACAATTAGCTTCATTGAGAATGGAAGGTGCAACACTTGTTTGGTGGGAAGCCAAGACAAAGGAGGAAATCAAGAAACATGGTAAGATTATTCTTTCATAGTCAGATTTCATTACTTCTATAAAAAATCATTTTTATTTATTATCTCATATGTAGAAAGCCATAATGAATTGGCAGAACTTTCGGCAATTAAAGGGACAAAATGTGCAAGAATACACCCAAGAATTTAGGAGAAGAGCTCTCTTATTAGGTTGGATTTTCAAATCCAAGATACTTTGTTCAAGTACATAGGAGGCTTATATAGCTACCTAAAACATACTATTCTCATGTTTAACTCCACCAATCTAGATGAAGCATGTGTTTAGGCCACACATCTAGAAGCTAAAGGGAAGAAAATTTCCGAAGAGGGTAGAAAGAAACCTTTCAAGGGTAAAGCCAAGGAAAATACCTAAAAAGGTAAAACAAAAAAGAATGCATTTATTAAGAAATAGGGAGAAAATTTGGTTTGTAAACATTTTTCAAAAGAAGGCCATGATGAAACTCATTGTTGGAAATTACATCCTGAATTGAGGCCAAAGAAACCCAATAACAAAGGGAAACATAAAATTGTTGCTATAGCTCAACATGGTTTAGGATCTGATTCGGGTGATGAATCTAAGATTACAACCATGGGATTGAAGAACATGAAGGGAAAAGAAATTGAAACTAAACCTAGTACTAGTACATCAAATTGTCACATACATACTCCAAATGAAGAAGAAAGAATAGAACTATTTCATGTGAGGGTCATATTCAAACATAGCAAGATTGACACATTGTTTGACACTAGATCACAAGAAAACTTAATCTCTGAAGATTTGGTAAGGAACTTAACCTTGAGACCATACCACATCCAAAACCATATCCATTAGGTTGGATTTGTAAGGATGCAAATCTACAGGTTTCAAAGAAATGTATATTGCGGTTTGCAATCATTGCAAATTTTGTTGACACAGTTGAATTAGATGTGGTTCCATTTGGCGTCACTGTTATTGTATTAGGTATTCCTTACTTGTATGACAGGAAAGTGATCTTACATTGCCATGAGAACAAGTATCATTTATTCAAAAATGGCAAGGAACTCATTGTTAGAGCATGTCGCAAGAAGACAAACATTGCTATGGTAAATGTTGGACAGGTAAAGAGGTTGGTAAATTCAAGTAAGAATTTTTTTCTTCTTATGATTAAGCCCAAAGCAGATAGTAATAATGAATCATTTGAGGATGTGATCCTAAGTTGAATTCAGATTTATATGATGTAGTTAATGGTCATCATGAGATGTTTCAGGAGCCAACAGGATTGCCTCCAAAAAGAGAAATTCAACATGAGATTCAATGGCAGAAAGATTTTCATCTTCCAAACATCGGTATGTATCACATGTCGATTATGGATAATGTTGAAATAAATATCCAAATCAAATAGATGTTGGATAAAGGAATCATAAGGCCAAGCATCTTGCCATGCAGTTCACCCATAGTCTCTATTATCACTCAAAAAATTCAAAACATCATTTTGAAAAGATTACTTATGTTCATGGGTCAAAATAGGGTTTTAAGAGTCATTGTAAGTTTGACCAAGGGAATCATTAAATTTTTTATAGTTTGATCCTACCCTAAGGTTTAAACAAACTCATTTTTAAAGTCCTTCATGTCAAATCATTCATCATTTTAGGATTCATTTCACTTCTCAACGTTTTTGTGCCAAAACTACCTAATAAGCCAAGAATCCCTACTTTTGCAGTGCATTCAATGTAAAAAAGGCAGAAAGCACTATGAAACTGCTAAAAGTTTCGTATCGAAATATGAAGAAAAACTTTGTTTTTTGGTTTTGAGCAGTCAACTTCAAAGGAGGTTTCTGAGCAAACATAAAGGTATTTTAAGAAACTGAGAGAGGTTATTTTCAAAAACATATCAAATTATAATAAAATCTATCACTTTTCTCACAGGTGTTATCAGTTGGGAGATACAAGGCTTTGTTTGAAGCCCTATTTTCAGAAAACAGTTTTTTCCTGTTTTACACATGTTTTTGAAAGGCAGTTTCTGCATAGCAAGAGATGTGTTTCAAAAACAAAAGAGAGGTTTTTATTCAAGAAATAACGGCCTACAAAAACATCCTTCATTTCCGCAAACTACATCATGGATTAGGATATATAGGCTCTATCCAAAGACCTATTTTTTAGAAAAAAAAAGGGGGGGGAAATGTGTATGAAATGCCTCAAGGAAGCTAAAATAAAGTTGGTTTATGGTTTGTATGGTTTGTAGATGATGAGGACAGGTTTTATTTTGATATTTTTGGCAACCACACTTTTCATTTGACAAATTTATGAAAAAATCTTCATACTTAGCAGTTTCGTAGCACCTCTAGGCTTAAAAAGTAGAAAAGCACTACGAAACTGTTGTAGCTGCCATTTTTGCTTCTTTTGATCAGTATTTAAGGGGTTAAAGGCTGAGTTAGGAGCTGAAATTTCTATGAAATATGTGTTTAAGGTTGATTAAAATTATGCAAGAGGAAATAATCAAGTTTTTGGAGGACAAAGGCTTGTTTTGCTGCACTACGAAAGTGCCTTACTTTCGTAGCGCACTGTCTTTCAGCCTTTTTAGTAGATTTGGAGCAGTTTTTGGACATTTGGAGGTTATGGGAGCATCAAAGATAATTTCAAGAAATTATTTAACATTCAAGGACCACGAATTGAAGATTAAAGGATAGCCTAAGTGTTTAAAGAAGAAGAATACCATTTGCCTAAAAAACAGGGTATTGTTTTCTAGTTTTAAGGAGGTCAGTTTAATGATCATAAAGTGATGAATCCCATCATCTAAATTCGACCATTTGAATGTATACTTGTCAAATATGTGATTTTTTTTAGTCGATAAGGTTGTTAATGATAATAATGAGCAGTTTGAGTCCTATTTGAAATAGTACTATCAAGTAGGACAGGCGTTTGTTTATCATTAAAGTTGATGTTTTATGGTTATGCAAGGTGTCATTAGGAAACAATTCAATGTATCTAGCCTAGAGGCAGATCATATGATGATGTAAGATGTCTATTAAAGGCCATGGATCGAATTTGCCAAGGATTGGAAGATTTTTGGCAAAATAGCAACTTATTGTAATGGATTGTTTCAACTAATACAGATATATGTTACTTGAACAACTTGAGATTATGAAGGAGTTTTTAGTGCTTTCCTATTGTATTTGTACCTATTATGTATCTCACTTTCAGTGGTTTTCACTTATATTACTCAGAATTCATCTATGAGATGCTCCGACGTCCTTTATATGTGAATCGACTATGTATACTCATGTTTTATTTGTGTGTGTCCTACTTCTAGAAACTCTGAACAGCCTCAACTTCCATGTCAAGTAACTCATTGAATCACTGAAATTTTTGACTCCATAAGCCAATGCCTACATAGTGGTATTATTTTCAATCTACACTCATCAGGTTGGAGATGTTCTCTCAAAAGACTATTTGATTGTAAAGCTATTGGATTTTGTGCTATATATAGTGACAACACAAGTTTTCTTCACCTGAGATTCTTATTATATTTCAATGAGTTTTTGTCCTATATTTTGAAATGTTTTCTTCAATATCTTAATGGTTATTACTTATAACTCATGATTTTTCATTCTCTGACTTCCTTTAAGTATTAAGCCATGATTTATCTCTCTTAATTGTTTTCTTCCAATGTCTTGATGTCTCATTACTCAGAATTCATGTATCATACGCTCTGACTTCCTTTGAACCTCAAGCTATTGAAAACCTCCTGTATATCTTGCTCATTCATTGAAATATTTACAAGCCTTAGCTTCGACAAGGAAAGCCTTGTTATTGAGATCCCTTTCACTCACTCCATAGCCCAATGGTATTAAGCTCCGATCTTTTCAACCTACATTCATCATAACCAGTTTATATCCTAAATAGAGTTAGCTATCTATATATGTATTCCATATCATTAACCCTTGAGAGAGCCCTCTCAGATTGAGGAGGCTAAGCCTCAGTCACAAGATTGGTTTGAAATAGTTACACTGAAGTTGTCTGATCAGCAGCCAATCAGGTACGATTTTGGTGATAACAGTCTCGATACCAAAGAAAGATGGGACTTGGCACATGTGTGTATATTTTCTAGCTTTGAACAAGATTACGGTAAAAAATCGTTACCCACTCCCAAGAATAGATGATTTTATTGATCAGCTGAAAGAAGAAAAGTTTTTCACTAAGTTATATTTACGAAGTGGATATCATCAAGTAAGAATTGCAGAAAGTGAAATATGGAAAACTGCATTCAAAACAAAACAAGGACTCTTTGAGTGGCTAGCTATTCCTTTTGGTTTGTGTAATGCACCAGAAACTTTTATGCATGTTATGGATAGTTTTTTTAGTCCATTCCTTGATGACTTTGTGATTGTGTACTTAGATGACATATTTATTTTCACAAAAAACAAGAGAATATCATGTCTTGCATGTGAATAGAGTGCCTGATATTTTGAAGAAAGAGAAATTGTTTCTTAAGATGTCAAAGTGTGAGTTTGGAAATACTTATTTGGTCTATTTGGGACATATTGTAGGAGGAGGAGAATTCAGGATTGATCCTTCTAAAGTGGAAGCCATTGTGAATTGGCACACACCCAAAATAGTTACCGAGGTAAGAAGTTTCTTAGGTGCAACTCAATATTGGAGAAAGTTTATTGCTAACTTTTCTTCCATCGTAGCTCCTATGCATGCAGTGAAAAGTGTGAAGAAAGGCTTCCAATGGGGAGGAAAACAACATCAATATTTAGAATATTTAAAATATAAGATTAGTTCAGCTCCAGTCCTTGCATTGCCAAATTTGAGACAACCATTCGAGATTCAAACTGATGCTAGTGATTATGCCATGGGTGCATTACTTTTGCAGCATGGTAAGCCTATCGTTTTTCATTCTGAAACTTGTAATGGTGCTGTAACTAATTATCCTACATATGACAAAGAACTATATGCATTGGTACAAAGTGTCAAGAAGTGGAAACACTACTTTATGGGTAAAAAGACTATTGTACACACCAATCACCAATCATTACAATACTTGCAGTCACAAACAAAATTGCAGTAATCAAGACATTTCCGGCAGATGGGATTTCTTCAAAAGTTTCACTTGGTTATAAGGTACAAGAAAGGTTTTTTCAATAAATTTGCACATATGCTTTCAAGACCAATCATTAATGCTTCTATTTTACTCAAAAATTATTATGTTATACATGAGAGTTACATAGAACAATATGCACATGACATTGATTTTCAAGATGTGTATGCTAGTTTGAGTGAAGGGAATCAAGTTGAAGAAACATATTATCACATGCATAACAATTTGTTGTTTCATTTGGGAAAGTTGTGTATTCCACAATGAGAGAGGCTAAGTGTCATGAGAGAAGCTCACTCATCTGTTATTGTTGGACACTTTGGGGTAGGAAAAACAGTGGCGCATCTACAGAGGTATTGCTATTGGCCTCGAATGGTATATAGTGTGTCACGTTTTATAAGAGGTTGTTCTATGTGTTCAAAAAGTAAGCCTAGTAATGGGAAGCTTGGGTTGTACACGCCACTACTGGTACCATTAAGGCCATGGGAGAGTGTCTCCATGGACTTTGTTGGAGGTCTACTTATGTCAAGAAGACAACATGATTATCATTATGTAGTTGTGGATAGATTTAGTAAAATGTGTATACTTATGCCATGTAAGAAAACCATTACGGCTGAACAAACTACTGAAATTTATTTTCAACATGCTTAGGTTCATTTTGGATTTCCAACTTCCATTGTTAGTGACATGGATTCCAGGTTCATTGGGAAATTTTGGTCAAATCTATGGAGAATTATGGACACAAAGTTGAAAAAGAGTACTGCTTTTCATCCACAAACAGATGGAAAACCCGAGTTGGTGAAAAGAACCGTTGTGCATCTATTGAGAGGATATTGTAGCAAACATCCTATGTTGTGGGATGAACAACTGCATTACATTCAGCAGGCAAAGCACTCTTCTACAAAAACCTCACCTTTTGAAGTATGCTTTGGGTATTTGCCAAAATCGCCATTAGACTTCATCTTTGGGAAGGATGTTGCAATTGATGGCCATAGTGACATTGATAAGGCTAGAAAGTTCATTGAAAAAATTCATATTATACATCAACAAGTTCAATAATAGCTTGAGAAAAATCAAATAAAATACAAAGAGAGGCATGACAAACATCAGTTTGATCACAAATTTTAAGAGGGAGATGAGGTATGGTTGCACATTAGCAAATAAAGGATGCAAGGGAAGGTAAAAATCTCAAACCCATTTGCTATGGTCCATTCAAGATCATAAAACAAGTTGGTAATAATTCATTCCAACTTGAATTTCCTTCTTATATGCAAATGTATTCAGTTGTTAATGTTGAAAAATTACACTTGTATGAGCCACCTTTGATCGATGATCAAGGAAGTGGTGTTTAGCCACCTTTTATTGAAGATTTCTCGCCAGAATTTCTGGATGAGCTCAAAGAAGATACAATTCTTGATAGGAGAACAAGACCATCCAAGAGGGGAAGTGTTGACTACCTTCGAGTTGGGCTCAAAGGCACTAAAAAAAGAAAGGAAAAATGGATGGAGGTTGGAAAGGTGAGGAGTTGTACTCTCATTTATTGAACAGGTAATCAAGTATTTTAGGGTCCAAAAGCTTCCCAATGGGGAGTGATCAGGAGTTCATAATTTTTTCTCAAAATTCAAAGTTACAGGATTGGGTTGAAACTAGGATGGTTGCGTAAATCTCGTATTCCTGATTTCGGCACCGTGAACAGTTCAAAAAACCGATGTTCTATGAGGGATATATCGCATTCTAATCAAAATGCCAAACAGGTAAATTTTGGACATTTTGATCAAGTTTGAATGGGATGCACAGTCAGCAAGGTGGAGCTACAATTAGCAAAAAGGGAATATTCCTTCCTCAGAACCAATCAATGAATGGCAAGTGTCGATTTTTCATTTGGTACGGAGTTTGGGACGACCAAGTAAAGGGTGCCACGTGGCTGGCCTTGAGGCTATAACGTGTCCCTGTAATGGCATGGTAAAATTTTGGTTCGGTTCGCAGGAATCGACCGTTTGAACTCCTGTTGGGCATGCACAGGCTCTACTATCCATGCTACAAGTGTTTCTTAACATCTATGGATGTTGGGTTCTATATAAAGTTTATAAAATTCATTTTTGGGGTTTGGGGATCATTGGTGGTCCCAACCTGCCAGCAGTCCCTGCGTGGTGTGCCACATGGAAAACAACATATGCCAACCAACTGATGGTTAGTGTTAAACGTGCTAGCAGTTCGTGTTAGACCTATCACATGAAAACAACAAACTCCAAACATCATGGTTAGCACTAACCTCCAACCCACAGTCTCCGCCAACATTCCAACGTAATGTCACATGGATAATGACAAATGTAACACCCTCCGTGTAGCTATCGCAAACCCACAACTCAATCAAATTTCTGACCGGATTTTATGCCTTGGGTTTTGCCCAACCATTAGCATAACCGCAGGTTCTGGGGTTGGCATGTGGCCACCCCAACTGCAACAGTTAACGACGCAGATAGATTCGGCGTAATATTTGGAGCGCGTGCATTTTTTGCTAAATTTACTATTTTAACCCCAGTGAAGTGGAGTTCTCCACTTTTAATGGGGATTTTCTAGGAGAAATTGGGAAAAAGAGTAGGATACTCAATTTTCGCCCATTCTAAGTGAATGAAGAGTATGGAGCATTCTAGAGCCATTGGTGCATAGAAAACAACCATTGGAGTAGTGAAACTACATGTGATAGCAAAATTTTGAGCATAATGAAAGATGGACATGCCATTAGGAGTTGGACCACCAGATGTAGCCTAGGAGGGGTGAACTGATTCATCATGCCTGCTATGTAAATTTCACATGGTGACTTATTTCTCTATTTTACACTGTTGTTCAGTGTTATTTAATCTTATTTTATGCTTCTAATTCACCTAAAATCATCTATAATTCATGAACAAACACCTCAATCCTTAAGCAAACTAATGAGTCAATTATGCACATGCTTTTAAACTGAAAAGACACTTAGCACAACAAAACTAATACAGTCATTTCAAATCAACAACATACACGGGGGAATTTCACCCCCCCTATGACCCCCCCTCACGTGTGACTAATCGTGGAAATAATATAACACATACCTAACATTATTTGTTGTTTTCTTTCCGCAAGTGGGCCACAGGAGATCTTAGTAATTAGCCCACCTCTACAACACCCATTGTTTCTCTACACCAAGAGAACTTATGAGTGCTCATAGACTTCGTCAATGCATCTGCAACATTCTTCAAAGTGTCCACCTTTACTAGCAACACCTTTTATACTCAACCATATATCTCACAAAGTGATATTGAACATCAATGTGCTTTGTATTTGAATGATAAGCAAGGTTCTTAGCCAAGAACATTTCACTTTGACTATCACAGTCTACCCTTATAGCTCGTTGCACCAATGCCATATTTGAAAACAATATCTGCAACCAAACTACTTTCTTGCTTACATGAGAGGTTGCCATGTATTCTTCCTCTGTAGTTGAAAGAGCCACTAAAGACTCTATTTTACTCATCCAACTGACTGCACCTCCAAATATGCTAAACACATACCCACTTGTAGATATTTGGTCCAGATCTCCAGCCCATTCTACATCAACAAAAACACAGATGTCCAAAACTCTGTCCAATCCTAGTCTTCCCTCATAGCACAAACCATAATCAGTAGTGCCACACAAATATCTAAAAACCCGCATTACTGTCATCCAATGATCCTTCCCAGTTTTGACATAAACTTGCTCAATACTCACACTGCATGTGAAATGTCTAGTCTAGTACAGACCATTGCATACATCAAGCTACCCACTACACTTGCATATGGAACATGGGACATATCCTCCTCTTCTTCTTTTGTTTTGGGACACTATTCAACAAACAGATTTACACCTACAAGAATAGGAACCTTCACCATTTTACTATCTTGAATATTTAACCTCTGCAATATAGTCTCCACATACCTCCTCTGGTTTAACCAGAGCTTCCTCTTTGCCTTATATCTCTTAATTTCCATGCCCAAAATATAGTTTGCAACACCAAGATCCTTCAAGTTCAATTTGGAGACCAATTGGGTCTTCAAATCTTGGATAATTTCTTTTTCATTTCCAATCAGCAACATATCATCCACATACAAGACAAAATAAGTAACACAGTCACAAATTAGTTTAAAATAAACACAGTGATCCTCTCTTCTTCTGGTGAAGCCAAGTCCCTGTATATAGGTATCAAATTTCAGATACCACATCCTTGGTGATTGTTTTAACCCATAGAAAGACCTTTTTAACCTGCATACAAGTTCTTTCTTGCCCTTCAACATAAAGCCTTCAGGTTGCTTCATGTAGATCTCCTCTTCCAAATCCCTGTGAAGAAATGTTGTCTTCACATCCATTTATTCTACCTCAAAATAAAATGCAGCAATAACATATGAAAGCAATCTAATAGAAGTAATCTTGGCAACAGGAGAAAAAATATCAGAAAAATCAATTCTCGACACCTAGGAATAACCTTTTGCAACCAATCGAGCTTTTTATTTCTCTACCTTGCCTTCTACATTCATTTTCTTTTTAAACACCCCTTTTCTCTGATGGGATTCCTTCCAACCGGTAACTCCACCAGATCCCATGCCTCATTTTTTTGCAAGGATGTCATTTCATCAACCATGGCCTCCTTCTATAGTTTTCCATCCTCTGAATCCACTTCCTCCCTGACAGTTCTATGATCATCCTCAGTTATAGTTAAAGAAAAATTTGAATAGAAAGAAGATGGACTATACCTTTCTGGTTGCCTTCTTTCCTGAACTGATCTTCTCATGACTAGAGTTTGTGGCGTTTCCTCTTCTGAATCTTCTTTTGTTGTAGAGTCAGATTCATCCTCCTTTAGCTCAAACTCTATCTTCTCAAGTTCCTCTGGTATGACTTCATGTTTAACAACATCTTTCACCTCTCTAAACACTACATCTCGTTTGTACACAACCTTCCTTGTTTCTGGGTTCCAAAGCTTGTACCCTTTTAAACCATCCGTATACCCAATAAATATGCACCTTTCATATTTATTATCCAACTTGGTCCTTTTCTCCTTTGGAACATGTACATATGCATAAAACCCAAGGAATAATATGATAGTGAATCAAGACCAAAATAGGATAAGAGGTTGAAAACTATAGAAGGAAACTTATCTTGAACATATTGGTGACACAACTCCGAAATTTAGCAGTATTTGACATCAGGGGATCTGAGGTCATGATGACGTGGAAAAGAGAAGAAGATAGGTCAAAACAGATTACCAAAACCCATGGAGGAAAAAAATGATGAAATGGGATGTCCTTAATCCAACACGAATGCCGATGAGTTTCATGTTTAAGAGCGACATACTGCCGACAAGACTGAGAACTGGTTCCATTTTCACCTGTTAGGTTCTCGTGATTTAGTAGATTGGTAGACCAAATGAATAGGGTAACATCAGACTAGTCTTTGGAGTCCTAAGACCTAGCCTTCCAGGACTCAGAGAGGGCTCTATCTATTATATGCAAAGGAAGTGAACTTGTTTGCTTTAGATGGTTGATTTTAGGCTAGTTGTTAAGTGTAGGGTTTGTTGTTTATTTTGGTTGGGTAGGCTGGTTAGGTAGAATAGGTGGAGTGATAGGTCTTCAAATAATTAGGCTATGGAGTCTATGAAAGTCATGGATATCTCAAAAATGAAACAGCAAGCATAACAGGGAAAATCTAGCATAGTCAAATGGATCTTTTAAAGGTATGTGTGAAGTGAAATGAACATTAAGTTGTGAGCATAGTAGGTGTGTAAGAGCAATGAAGAATCCTTAAACAAATACTTTTAAACAAGATGGTCTCAAATAATGGATTTGGATCCATGATGGCCCATCGGAAATCCTGTTGAGTCCTCTTTCCATATCTACCTTTGGTTTTGTAACTAAGCACCTGTAACCTGTTCAAAAATTCAAATCCCCAAGACTTCTCTGAGCACAATAGCAAGTCTAAAAAGGAGGCAGAAAGGTTAAAAATGAGGTGTTTTTGACCTTTTGAAGGGTAAAAAATTCTCCAATTGCTCTAAAATTTGGTGAGAATAGTGTACTAGTTATGAGAAATCAAAAAATGTAAATTTTTCCCTCTGAGGATGTTCGAGGAAAAAGCGTAGCGCCACTGGCGTTGCGCTTCTAGGCCTCCAAATTCACAAATAACAAAAATTTGTCCAAATTTCTTCAAAATTGGTGGATGTCTCCTTCAAGGGGTTTGAGAGACCTATAGAGAAGCTTGTGCCAAAATTCCAAGTCTAGCTTGGCCTTTTTCTTCTTTTAGTGCCTGGATCTTGGCTTGGGCCTTCTTCAATTTAGCCCTTGCAACTTGGTTTCTCAAGGCATAATGCTTAGTCATCCTTCTTTGGAGGTCAAGATTCTTGTTGGCCTTCTCCAATTTAGCCTCCAAGTGTATGTTGGCTCTTTCCAACCAAGGCTCCCAATCATGTGCTATCTCCATGGCCAATAGCTCATCAAGGGAGAGATTTTCTACTAGGGCTTCTTCTTATTCTCTTTTCTTTTCCAATGCCCTTTTCAACCCCATGGTTCTAGGTCTCTTCCTATATTGTCCTTATTCACCCTCACTCTCCTCATAGATGCCCATGAACTCTTATCGTTTGACCTGTGCCTTTTGGGCTTATTTCCGGGCCTTGATGGCTCTAGCTTCATAGATTGCAATTTGTGCTCCTAGTTGCTTGTTCTCCAAGTCAAGGGCATCATTTACACTCTTGGCTCTATTCAAATTTTCTTGGAGGTCTTCAATGAGTGCATTTTTGTTTTGAATGAGCAAGTTTGAGACTCTTGCTTCATTCTCCTTGTCACTATATATCTGAATGATTTCAAACTCCCTTTCTACCTCATGATCTTCTTCTTCTTCTTTTACCTTTTGTTTGCCTTTGTCTAGTTGTTGAGATGAGAGATATGGTATGGTCCTTTTCCTTTTAGAGGCAGAAAACACAAGCCTTGGCCCTCTCTAATATGTGAATGAAAGAGGTGTGACAGTGATCTTATTGGTGCCTTTGTCATGGTTGTGACCCCTTCTGAGTCATCAACTTCTTCATCTTCATTATTGGTATCATTAGTCATCATATTTTCTGCCTCATCATTGTCTTCTACATCATCACCACTCTCATCCTCTTCACTGATGTCTGCATTGTCATTTTTTTCTTCTTTTGAGCTACTTGCCTCTTCACTGTTGTGATCATCATTTGGACTATCACCCTCTGTACTTTCTTCACTTTTATTTTGTTCATCATCAGGACTGTTTTCCTCTTTATATTTTGCATTGTCATCAATATCATTATCACTAAGGGGATGGTTGTTTTCATGACTTTCATGACTGTTTTCATGACTTTCATGACTATTTTACTCTTTTTTGTCCTTTTGATTGCTGAGGCTTGCTTCATTTTGGTCACGGTTGCCTTTAGTTTTTACATTTCTCTCACTATCATCATCTTTATCATTGCCATCCTCTTCCTCTATTTCCATGTCCTCTACCTCTTTGTCACTATTTTTCTCACTTCTTTTCTCATCCTTTTCTTCCTCTGCCTCATCACTTTCTGTCTATGTCTCTTCTTCATTATCAGCATTCCCTTCTTCTTCCTCTTCATTTTCTTCCTCGTCCTCATCATTTTCCTCTTCTTCCTCATCATTTTCCTCTTCCTCACTTTGGACTGATGTATTGTCACTCTCACCCTCTTCATTTTGATTTGACTCATTATCATTATCTCCTTCATTTTCACTTGATTCATCATTTCCACTTCCTTCTTCACCTGATGCATCAAGAGAAGGGGAGCAAAGGCGATTTTCTTGAGGTGAGGAGACTTGTGTAGATGATTAAGGAAAGTTTGGTTGATGAGGAGGTTGTGGGATTGTGAACACCTCATGGGCTATGAACACATCCCAAGGTATGCCCTTCTATTCCAACTGATGTAGCACCACCATCTTGATCAAGGAACGGTGAAACAAACTCTGCATTTGTTGGGAAGGATTCCTTCTCTGAACAACAGAAAACATTTTGTCCATACTTCTATAGAGGTAGTAGGGAAATTTGAGCATCTTGACCCTTGTGAAATGCATGAGGATTCTGACATGGTAGGAGTAGAGCCTAGATTATCTCCCCTCACAGGTGAAGTACTTCATAATTAATTTCATCAAGGGTGCAAATCTCTATTTTAGGTGTGAGAAAGGTAAAATAGGCTTGCAGCCTTCTCTGTACCTAGTCTTGTCAAATGGCTCATAATAGTTCTTGTCCAATTTGGCTTTATTAAACCACTTTTAACCAACAGCAGGGATACCTGTAGCGTTAGATATAGCATCCATTGATAGTTCAAAATCCACTCCTGCAAGGCTTGATTTTTTGTTGTGCGGGTTAAGAATGAAAAGCCTTGTAAGCTCTGGGTGGATTTGCACTTGTTTGACTCTCTCATAAAATTAGAAACACTCTACATTATGGAAACATGAGAGGATAATGGGAGATGAGGTGATATCCACTATGATCTGGGTTCAAACCTGTTCACTTTCCCTCCTTTGTGGTTTGATCTCATAGACCCTTGGCCTCTTTCACTGTTGCTACTATCTTCTGCTCCTGACATGGTGATTAGGGTTGATGGTGGGAAAACTTTGGAAATAGGAATGAAATGGAAATGATGGTGGGAAACTCTTACAAATGAGTGATATGAAGGTGATGTATAAGGTTGAGTTCCTTTGAGCTTGGTGAGGGCTTTTACATGAAATGGTTAGAGGTTACCCTAGTTCACTCCCCTTCAAATGAAAATCAATTGCTCATAGGTCAAAATGGAGGCTCACTTGCTATGATGACCTAGGGTTTGCAAATACTAAGGTTTAGTCATTCATTTAACCTACCAAATGTTAAAAATTACTTGGAGGGCAAGGATGAAAAGGCTACCTACCAAATTAAACTTTCTTGCAGGGTCTTAAAACTAGTTTGGAGGACCTCTTTGAATCCTTGGCACCTTCTCTGCAAGATGGAGGGTTTTTGTCTGAGCGCAATGCCCTACCTGCACTATCGGGTCACCTTTTTTGTGCAGCGCCGGGTGGGTCAGGCCTCTGTTTGAGTGCAATGTTGTCTCGTGCAGGCCTGCCTAGCCTCTGGGGTAGTGCCGGTCCTATCGGGTGCACTGTGTGTGCAGCATTGGGCCTGTCGAATGCTCTGTGCACACAGCGCTGGGCCTAGGCATGTTGGTTTCGCCTGTGTGTAGCATCGGCTTATTCATGCAGCACCACCCGCTATATGCACAGTTCTGAGTAAAAATGAACGACGGAAAATGATATTCGCTCAGCACCAAGGTTTGTGAGTGCAATGATAGTGCCTGTGCGTAGCACTAGTAACCTTGCCCAGAAATTGAATAGAACTCAGAAAATTTCTCGTTGGAATATTTCTTGCTCTTTGCAACGGAAAAATGAGATGGGAAGAAAAATGAAGAAGGCCTGTTATCCCTTTTTAGACCAATAAATGAAATTCAAAAAACCCACTTTTGCTAATTTTGTTCACTTTATCCTTTTAACTGATATCCTTTTTAATCTTTTGCAGGGGTTTTGAAAAATTTTCAAGGCAACTTTTCTTCCTTTGGTGGCAGCTTGTTGGAGAGATGAAAAAGGTATCTTTTAACCTTTGAGGGTCTTGGCACTGTCAAAACTTGTTTCTGCTTGCACTGATAAACTGAAAACATGTTTTTATCCCTCTTTTGACATTTCTGAATGTAAGTGATCTGAAAACACATTTCATTACCTTCTTACTGATTTTGACAATGACACATCCTCTTTAACAAATATTATAAATCAAGCTTGCTATGTCTCTTCTTGGCCACTCCTAATTTGTTGCAGGTGCCATGACACAGATGTTTTTGGTCTCCTTTGTCATTATTTGGAGTTTGAAAACTCAATTACTCAACAGTAAACTCATGATCATGTTAGTTTTTTTTACCTTATAACCCAAAACTATACTTTTATTTCTTTGACCCTTTGAAGGCAATTGTCTGCACTTGAAAAATTGACCTCCCTCACACTGATACTCTTTGCATTTTATGTCTTTGATGTAGTGAAGCACCAATAACCTGGCCAACCATGGAGGTCACCTCCTGATATCTTTTTCAACCTTATGTTGTCATGATGGAGGCCCATCATCTTCATTTCACCTGCTTTTCCTATCCTTCCAACATCTTAGGTTTTAGGGTTGTTTAGATAATAATAATTAGTGTTGTGTTCTAAGTTCTTTATAGCCCTTTCAATTTCATTCATTTTTATTGAGTTCACCTCACCTTTTTCCCTTATTCATTTACAACTTCTAAAAATCTTCAATTTGTGCTTGGTTGTGTTGATGTGCCTTCTGTCCTTGTGGTTTTATGCATTGGCTCCTTGGTTGGTAACATTGTTTATCCAATCATTCCCAAAAGACCCTGATTCCCTTTGAACATACGCAAGCTTCCTTTTCTTTGTTATGGATGTTCTTTAGTGAGGATTTGGCCTCTTACCTTACCTATTTTTTTGTTGATAACCACCTTGAAATTCCTGCAAAAATTTCAAAAAGGGAAATTGTCCCTTGCAGAATTGGTGCTTTGACCAAGGAGGCCTTCCTTGAAGGATTCTTGATCCATTTTGGACAATCATGTACTGGATTTCTTCCATATTTGATGTAGCCTCTTGGTGCATGTAAAACAGTGATTTAGAATAATAAAACAAACCTACAACTTATGAAACCCTAAATGACCTAGTGGAAGACTCTTTGAGCTTGTCTTTGATTGAAATTTTGGCTTGAGGTCTTCAAGTATAAAAAAAAAAACAGAGTTTTTGACAATTTGATGTATTGAAGACCCAAAATCCAATGTGTTTTGATTTATCTAAAGAGCCTACATAGATATTTTTGAGACCATCAACGCTTGATGTATCCAAGAAACACAAGAATGAGTAAGTTGGTTGGTAATCCTAGGTGGCAAGTGGAGGGGTTAGGCAAGTAAAAACATAGTAATGAGGTCAAAGGTGGAAAAAATGATGAATATGAGTGGTATGATCCCATGATGGGTCTTCTGGGAGTGATAGGTTCGCTATGACTTGATAGAGTAGTGAAATAGTGAAAAATTTATCCTAAGGATAATGAAGGCAGTAAGATTTCTAGAACTCACAATATTCATGAATTTTGTTTCTAGAAATCTAGGATAAGCATTTAATCATTAAAAAGGAAAAAAATTACTGATGACTAACATCACCCACCATTTCTTGCAAGTACCCCAATTATTTTTGGAAACAATCTTGAAGGGGATAACATGTGCTTGGCATATAAGTTTTTCCTTCGGACAAATCCATCCTAGTACATTTTACGAGCCCTAGGAAGGAGGAAATCGGTTACGTCATGGTGATGGTTTCCGATGTCATTTAGGTTTTAACAAGTCTAAAAAAGGAAGAACTCAACATCCTTTCATGTTTAGAGAGTTTGTGTAATATTCCCAATTAGCCCAAGCTAATGGGAATATACAATTTTGTTTCAAGTTTCTGTTTCATGAATAAAATTGTAAAGGAGGATCAATAAAACTCCTAATCTGCAAAATAAATCAATGCCACATGTGAACATCCCTAAATATAGGCTATTTACATAAGCACACTTAGGTGTGAAAGAGACTGGATCACTTGACCAAGTCAACTAGGACCAAATCAACAGCGTTGTCTAGATACAGTGAATCTCCTAGATGCACAGCACAGTTTTAGTTGGAGGCTACCCATGTGAATGGAGCTAAATCATTGAGATGGTTTAGGGTTTGACAAGACTTTCATCCTATAAAAGGAAGAGGAGGATAGCAGAAGAAGGTTGTTGATTGAGTATATTTCTGAATATATTGTCTGTTTAGACATATATCATTCTCTGTTGTTTAGCTAAGGATAGTGTTGTTTAGCACTAGGGTGTTCCTGTTCGGAAATCCCACCTCTTCAATTGAGTAGCTCTTGGAGGAGTCTTGCTGATCTTATACACTATCATGCATTTTTCCAAGCTCATCTTCCAACTATAAGGTATATCCTGTTGAGGTTTTGGTTGTCCTTGTAAGTTGCACCAAGTGGAGGCTAGATCTACTCAGATATAGGCCAATCTATTGCCTCTTTTCAGTGGCAAAGCCATCTATCCCTTTGATAAGAGAGTATTATATCTTTGGAGTTGTATTTTCAGATATTGGCATCAGGCCAAACCAATTCTAGAGCCTACAGCATGGTTTCCCTTCAAGGACTACGTTATTTGCAAGTGTACAGTTGTAGGGTGTTTTGACACACATTTGGAGAAGATATCTCTGGTGTTGGGGTTCTTCCCTTCACTATGGCGATCCATGGATTATACTTATGATTCATGTTCTGTTCAAATATGATCTGATTCTATTGTAATTTACTTCAAAAATTATGAATACTACTACAGATCTGCAACTTTAGATCTCAAATCTACTCTTTGTGTCTCATGTTTTGCTCAAAACACCAAGGGGAATTTGTAAGGGAGCTCTTCTAGTGTAAAAATATGATATGGATCTAATATTTTGTACACAAATATGCTCTAGATCTAGATTGTAATATACAATTTCTCCAGCTCTTAAAAATAATGTCGTCAAGCTATTTTTCAGTTAATACATGTGTTTCAGCCCCTCTTTTTGAGGAATTTTTTCTATCCTTGTCTTCTACATTCTATCATACATTGTATGGGCCTCAATATGGATCTGATTTATTGTTGTATATATGAATTTTGAGCCTTCTTATTAGTCTCCTATTTTTTCTTAGAAAAACTATGTTATTTTCCTGCAGTATTGTTGCATATTGTTGCAGACCCATTCTTGGGTGTTTTCTAGCCAGACTAGGTGTGGGAGGTCTGTTTACCTCACCTAGTTTGATTTTTTTTTTATCTCATATTGGATTTAGATGCTAGATCTCTATATATAAGGGATCCAAGAGCTTCAAACTCATTTCATTGCACATACTTCTGAAAAATGCGTTATTCTAGCAGGTATTGTTGAATCTTCCCTTTTGGGGATATTATAGTGGTATTAGAGCAATCATCTTGGCACAGCATGTGATTTTCTTTCTTAAGAGCCAATATGCATTCAAAAGAAGATGAGCCTCTCATTGACACAGAGAAGAGTTACCTAAGAAGAAGACAGAAGAAATTTGATTACAACAATGATGATAAAGATAAGGGAAAATCCCCTGAATCTGGAAGTGATGAAGATGGGAAGTAGTTTGCAAAAACCCTTCTGAAAGCCATGCAAGATCTTGCTAGAGAGATCAAAGAGATTTGATTGGACAGGATCAATGAATCTCCTAGAATATTTCATCCTTGAGAAAGCTCTGTCATGTCTCACCACTGGAATGATCAACCAATGAACCAGCCACAAGCTCCACAACACTCTACCATGCCTACCTTCTTGGCTGTGGAGAATGAAGGGCCTCATGAGAAAGCATCCCTTGAAGACTAATTTGAAGAATATGAGTCTCATAATCATAGATTCAAGGACCACTTGAGTTTTCAATATTTTTGTTACCTCAAGGACAAAAGAAGACCAGGGCATCAGCATAGATATGGTGGATTCACTCATAATCATGATTGACATCACTCTATGGGCAGATTATTTTACCCAAGTTTGATGGGTCATCCACTTGTTCTACCAAATCATGGGTAGAAAAACTGGATATCTACTTTCAGTTGAACAAAGTCCCTGAGATGGAAGCTAATAAGATTGCAGCGCTGCACTTTGAAGGTGAAGCACACAATTGGTGGTTCCATGGGTTCTCTACATTGGGTCATGCCAATGTGATTGCTTATTCTGATTTTTCTAGAAGACTGGTGGAGAGGTTTGACAGAAAGGATCTAGAATCACCTTTCATGAGCCTTGCAAAGTTGAATAAGTCAGGTAATACAGAGTCTTGTATCTCTGAATTTTTGAGATTATCTTTTATGGTTCCTGATATGTCTATAGCAAGGAGGGTGTACACGTTCATCGATGGCCTAGATGAACCTATTCATGGATTGGTTAAATCTACCAAGCCCATTACCTTGCATGATGCCATTGATAGGGATAGAGACCTTCAAGATTCCTTTCCAAAATCAAAGGCAAAATTTCATAACAATCCCTCTTTTCCTTATAAAGGAAAGGAAGAGAAAGTTTCTCCTTGAAAGGAGAGCTCATACAAGAAGCCTATTGATGATGAAGTTTGGAGAGTTCTAAGAAAGAGGAAGCTATGCTTCACTTTCCAAGAACCATGGGTATGTGGAAATAGATGTGCTTCTGGTAAATCATATTATATAGAGGTCTTCTCAGATCTTCAAGAATATGAAGATGATAAGCCAAGGAGGGGTCAAAGCGTTGACAATGTTGAAGGAGATCCAGCACCATTAGGAGATGGTATTGGAGCATTTTCTCCTATTGGAGGAACTCTTGAATATTTGAGAGGAGTACCTAAGTACTTGACCTTAAGGTTTCAATGCTCAATCATGAATTAGAGGGTTTTTGTATTGATTGACAGTGGGGCTACCCACAATTTCATTGATGCCCATCTTGTGCAAAGGAGGGCCATACCCACTGATACTTTTGAGGGATTCTTTGTTTTGGTCCCAGGAGATAGAAAAATGCAATTCAATAATTATTTCCCATCACTTTCGGTCACCATGGGATCCTACACTTTGGTGGATCACTTCTTGGTAGTTGACATACCAGACACCAATGTTATTTTGGGTGTTCAATGGTTGATTACATTGGGTAAATTCACCACTGATTGGGAGGCTTTGCAAATGGAATGGGTGGACAAGAAGAGTGGATCACCTCAAATGATCAAAGGCATGCTACTTACCCCTCACACAACACTTCCACACAAAAAATAGAGATGGATTTGCACAGTGGAAGCCAGGACTTCACTGTCCCTTCTATTATTTTCATGAGATTTTTGCAAGGGACACTCTTATCTAGTGGTAAACCACCTGGGAGGCCACCTGATTTAGTTTTGGTGAGAGATCTCTCACTAATTGATGCTCCAAAATCAGACCCAAGTGGGATGGGAGCATTAGAAGACATAGCTACAGTGTTGGAAGGCTTGTCCAAGCACAAGAAGGAGGGAGATTTTCTTCTCTCATCGTCATCACCCACCTTCATTTCTAATTCTGCGTTGTTGGAGGAGAAGAAGGGAAGGTATGTCCTTCCTACTTGTACCTTTGGCATAAGAGATGTCAAAGAGGAGATCAAAAACATGGCAAGCATTCATATTGATGCATCATCATCATTGTCAATGTTGGGGAGTGTAGATCTATATTGGAAATCCCAACTATTGGTGGGTTATTCCAAAGATCTTCACACTTGTATGATGCTTGATGACCAACTGCATGAAGAGGGATATCTAGTCCATGAGGGATTCATCTATCATCATGATAGGATATTATTACCTAGAGTCTCCAAGCTCAAGGAGAGGGTGCTACAAAGGGCTTACAAAGAGTTATGTTTCAACCCTACCTAGTCTATGAAAATATACAACACTATCATGAGATGCCTTGAATGGGAAGGATTTGGAGGAGAGCTACATTAGAATTTTCTAGAATGCAATAGCTATGTGGAGTTGGGGCAGCCAAAGGACTCTATGCAAGAGTCATTTCAGCCATTTATTCCTTCTCTTGAAAAGGGAGAAAAATATATGCACAATTCCATGTGTAAGAGAGACATTTTTGGTGAAGAAGCTGATCATGTAAAGCAAATTCCATTTTATGATTTTACATATTCTTTCACCATGTTTATGCAGGACATGACTCCAAGGAGGAGTGATGTATCATATCAATCTCATGGCACACATTGGGCCACTAAAATTTTTGAATTTTTTAACTCCCTTGTTGTGCAAAGGGAGATTTTCTTCCATGATGGGTGCTTCCCAAAAGCACCAAACATATCTCACATTTTCAGCCATGATGAGATGACTTGTGCATAAAGTAAGTGGTGGGGAAACCACTTACCATACCTTGATATGATGCAGGCAGGAGATACATTGTGCTGGTACCATATGTGGGACTATGACCCACCTCCTCATGCTCAAATTTCTGTTTGTATACATGTAATTATGCTTCCATACTTGGATGATATAGTTGTACTTTTTATGGGATTGTATGGAGGGAGAATGGGAATTTTGTATGTGCCACATGGGATGGAAATTCAATATGTACCTTATGCTACATGTTTTAGAGAGAGTATTGGATCAACCATGTTTGTTTCTGTTGATTTCTTGACTCCTTGTGGGATGGATTATGTACATCTCATGATGACTTTGGAGGAACAATTCATGGAGGTTTGGATTGGTGAACACTTAGCTTGTGAAGTAATCTTGATCTTTGATGGTGTCACCAATGGAGGAGGAGAAGCATTGCAGCACTCACCTTATCAGTTTCTTGAGGACAAGCAACATTTTGGAGGGGAGGACTGTAATGTTCCCAATTAGCCCAAGCTAATGGGAATATACAATTTTGTTTCAATTTTCTATTTCAAGAATAAAATTGTAAAGGAAGATCAATATAAAACTCCTAATCTGAAAAATAAATCAATACCACATGTGAACATAGCTAAATCTAGGCTATTTACATAAGCACACTTAGGTGTGAAAGAGACTGGATCACTTGATTAAGTCAACCAGGAAGAAATCAACATCATTGTCTAGACACAATGAATCTCCTAGATGCATAACACATTTTTATTTGGAGGCTACACATTTGAATGGAGCTAAATCATTGAGATGGTTTAGGGTTTGAAAAGACTTTCATCCTGTAAAAGGAAGAGGAGCACAACAGAAGAAGGTTTTTGATTGAGTATATTTTTGAATATATTGTTTATTTAGACATATATCATTTTCTGTTTTTTAGCTGAGGATAGTGTTGTTTAACACTAGGGTGTTCCTGTTCAGGAATCCCACCTCTTCCATTGAGTAGCTCTTGGAGGAGTCTTCCTGATCTTGTGCACTACCAGGCATTTGGCCAAACTCATCTTCCAACTACAATGCAGATCCTGTCGAGGGTTTGTTTTTCCTTGTAAGTTGCAGCAAGTGGAGGCTAGATCTACTTAGATATAGGCCAATCTATTGCCTATTTTTAGTGGGAAAGCCATATATCCCCTTGATAAGATAGTATTAGATCTTTGGAGCTGTATTTTCAGATCTTGGCATCAGGCCAAACTAGTGCTAGAGCCTACAACGCAGTTTCCCTTCCAGGACTACGTTATTTTCAAGTGTACAGTTTCAGGGTGTTTTGACACACATTTGGAGGAGAGATCTCTAGTGTTGGGGTTATGCCCTTCACTATGGTGATCCATGGACTATACTTCTGATCCATGTTGTGTTTAGATCTGATCTGGTTCTATTGTAATTTACTTCAGAAATTCTGAATACTATTGCAAATCTGCAACTTTAGATCTCAGATCTACTCTTTGTGTGTCATGTTTTGCTCAAAACCCCAAGGGGAATTTGTAAGGGAGTTCTTCTAGTGTACAGATCTGATATGGATCTAATATTTGGTACACAGATCTGCTTTAGATCTGGAGTGTAATATACAGCTGCTGCAACTCTTTAAAATAACATTGTCAAGCTACTTTTCAGTCAATACATGTGTTGCAGCCCCTCTTTTTGAGGAATTTATTCTATCCTTGTCTTCTACATTTTGTCATACATTGTATGGGCCTCAATATGGATCTGATTTATTGATTTATATATGAATGTTGAGCCTTCTTATTGGTCTCCTGTTGTTGCTCAGAAAAACTACGTTATTTTCCTGAGGTATTGTTGCATATGCTGCAGCCCCATTCTTGGGTGTTTTCCAGCCATACTAGGTGTGGGAGGTTTGTTTACCTCACCTAGTTTGATTTTTTTTTCTCTCCTCTTGGATTTATACGCTATATCTATAGATATAAGGGATCCAAGATCTTCAAACTCATTTTAGTGCACATACTTCTGAGAAATGTGTTATTCTAGCAGGTATTGTTAAATCTTCCCTTTTGGGGATATTACAATTTGAAAAGAAGCGGAAAAGAAAACTCTAGCCAGTCCATTTTCGTAGCTAGTTTCACGGATCCAAAAAGGTAGAAAACTATGTATGAGAGAAACTCTTAGTCGTGATAGGCTAAAGTACTCCTCTTTCGTAAATAATCTATCCCAGCCCGAAAAAGGGGTAAACGTATAATGCGTAGTTATCATTTTGCAGCCTCTAATGAGTTCAAAATGACAAGAGTCTCAACAATATTTTCAATTTTTGAGAGTTAGAAAAGAGCTGAAAGATGACTCCAAGGGTGAATTTTTTTTGTTTCTACCGAGTCTGAAAAAGTATAAAATACAACTCGTTACTTCATCAGTGTCACGTTGAGGACCTGTTACTACACAAGAAATGCACCTAAAACCCATTTTTTGAGATAAAAAATAAAAATAATAAAAAAATATGCTCAAAAACCTAATTAGGGTTCTGAAAATTTTATAAAATGCCAAAAATAGTAAAAATAAATTACTTTTCACTTTTACCTCTTGTGAGCACTTTTTACCCCTTTTCACTGTGATTTTACAGATCTGATAGCGGACAATCCAGAAGACCAATCGCAAATTCGTCTTTTCCAGGTAAGAACTCATATCCTTGCCTACATTTTGATATAATTTTCATTGCCTGCAATCCATTTTTTAGATCTATGGAGGGATTTTTGTTCAAATTAGGGCGCGGCGGTCGGTGCGGGTTTCGGGCACGGACTCACACCAACCTGTCTTGAATCCAAATGGGGGCACGCCACTTGGCGTGAATGTTTTTAAAATATTCACGCCAACCGCGACCACAAATTTTAGCTTAAAATTCAACTAATTAGCCCATTTTAAACAATTCAATAGAAAATAATTTTACTAATGACAACCACATTGATGTTTTGCAAGTGTGAAAAAGAAAAATAGTGATCAAATGGAAGGAAAGAGAACATGGTGAAGAATATGAGCAAGCCTTGGGAAATTTAAGATGTATGGGTGTACTTAGGGACTGCGAGCTTAAAAAATTCTTCATGGCACCATGTCTTCGAGCTCAATCGAAACTATAACAGTACCTGATCAGTGTATGGGACATTGATCAGGAGAGATTCATAATTCATGATCAGGAGCTAGAGATTGAGGTCTCAGATGTTTACTTCATAACTATATTGTCACAGAGAGGGGTAGTACCAATCTTGACAGGTACCCAACCCACAATTTAAAACATGAGCATGGTCATCGACAAAGTGTGCCGAGGGGAAAGGAAAGGATCCAAAAGCAGGAAGGTGGATATCCACACTATTTTCGATCTCGCACTAAAAGTAGTGTTGCACACTATCACGCGAGCTGCTAGATCTCAGGCTCTGCATGACGCCACAAAAACACAGCTAATTTTTGCATTATATTGTATGGAACCAACTCTCTACAACTGGGAAGAGGTGGTAACAATAAATATGAAACGCCAACTGACAAAATGAAAGAATGGTAAGATAAAACAGTTCGGCTATGGGTCCACCCTGGTACCATTCATCTTGGAACAATAACCAATTTTATAACGTCAGGAATTGATAGTTCCTACACCACTAGCCCAAGATCCACAGATGGTCCGTTGGGCGGGTTTGATGCCAAGATCAGGAGGTGATCAACAGATGTCCTGGATACCAGAGTTCTTTGAGTGGCTTCGTCGACAATTGATTTTTGTGGAGGATTGGCCCTATTCTAGCATGGAATTTATCGGTGATGAAAATCTCCCTCTCCCAGAATGAGAGGATTGGGATGAAGCATTGGGTAAGACTCATTTTTTTATTTTGATGAGTATTATGATTTTTTGATTATATATTTTTTGATGTTAATCCATGTATTTTTAGATGTTGGCCCAGAAAGACCTACAGGAATGTCTCTGATAGCATGGAGGATTCCTCGTGATTTTGATGTGACCCCTCATGGTGAGGGAAGTGAGGAGGAGGAAATCGTACGCAACCTGGAGGGACTCACTAGTAGAATCCCATACTATGCGAGATTTGATGATGTTCCTCACGCGTACAAGAGACACACTATGGGGGTGTCAAACTGTGTTCACCGCTTATTGAGGCAGTTTGTGCGGGCAGTGACATGCTACCATGAGCATCATGCCGACCAAACACCTAATATTTTACTTCTGCATATTTTTTAAGAGACATGATGTCTCAAGATGTAACCAAAACATACATATTTTTTGAACTTATGATGCACGTGGATGCAAACATTCGATATATATATATATATATATATATATATATATATATATATATATATGCCTATTTTCCTTTATGAATCGTATCATGTGATGATGATGTTTCACAAATTACGCAAATGTCTATCTAATACAATACTGGCTACTGTATTAGTTAACACATTCATTTGTCTAGGAATATGTTGACATGTGATGTAATAAAAATGTCTTTCTAGTAAATGAAAACACAAGTACAACCTTAATATTTGAGGATTTCTAATAGAATAATGCTCATTAAGTTGAAAAACAAAAATCTGAGAGTCTAGGTTAACAATCAATGCATGAATGTCAAGAGAAATGGCCTCGGTTAAGAGTTCAATGGCACCACTATATTCAGCAACATTTTTTGTGGTTCATCCTAGACAAATACCTTGAAGGTGTATCAACTCACCATCAGGATTATAAATCACCCAAGCTGTAGAAGACATATTCCAGGTATTACAGGAGGAACCATTCGTGAAACCAACATAAGGAGTAACAAACATCTCCACAATAAGAAATGACACAATAAGCAGGAAAACTGCTTGCAACGCACACCTACAAAAATGAAAAAACACCTATGTACAAAAGAAACATGCATAAGAAAATCATGCATAGTATTTTTTGAGATACAGCCCATTTCTGGGTTGATCCAGAGCGTAAATTTTATAATCAATTAGCTCATAAGCCCCATTCTGCAAAACACACTTAAAAATATAGGGCCCATGCCACATGGGTTGGAATTTCCCTGCCCCCAACTTATCATGAGCTTGGTCGTACATGAGGACGAGGTCTCCTTCTACAAAGGAATGAGGGGAAACTGACTGGTCAAAATGAGCTTTGACCCACTTTTTCTGTGCTTCTATGACAAGAGCATCAAAGCGGCGAGTTTCATCAAGCCTCTCTAAATATAGAAGACGCTCTTATTCAGGTGAAGTATTAGGCAAAAATTCAACAACTATCTTGAGAGAAGGGATTTTGCATTCAATCGAAAGGGTTACAGCTTCCAGACCATAGACAAGCTGGAATGGATTGAATCCTGTTGCATCCTTCACTGAGCTTCAGTAAGCCCAGAGAGATGAAAAAAACATGAGACGCTAGTTTGACTTGAGCATCCCAATCGTACATTGAATCATACTGACGAGAACCTTGTTCATGGCTTCAACCTGGCCATTGGCTTGAGGGTAGTAGGGTGTTGAGCTGTCGTGATGCAGACCCAACTTATAAGTCAACTCAACCATCATGTAATGACAAAAAAGAGAACCATGATCAGTAACGATGGCTTGAGGGACACCAAACCTAGTAATGACATGATTGAATAGAAATTGTGTGGTTGTCTTACTGTCAACTGTAAGTGTAGGCATTTCTTCAGACCATTTCATGAATAGTCAATGGCTACGATAATATAAGCATGCCCATCGGCCTAGTGACAGTTACATGTCATAAAATCGATGCCCCACTTCGCAAAGGGACCAATGGTAATGAAAGGATGAAGGTGTGTGGGTGGTGTGCGCATCTTGCACTGATAAATCTAGCAATCGTGACACTTACGGACAAAAAAAATGCAGTATTTAAAGATTGTGGGCCAAAAATAGCTAGCACGAAGAATATTTTGTGCAGTAGCATATTGAGACATGTGATCACCAAAAGTGCCAAAGTGGCAATCATTGAGGACCTTTTCAGCCTCCTTAAGAGTCAAACACTGGTGGAGAACAAAGTCAGCTTCGATGTGGTAGAGAGTATCTACAACTATGCAATAAGGTTACGAATGATGGTGGATGTGGCGACGAGCATCCTTCATCAACTCAAATCGACATGTGGAAGTCTGAATATATATGATGATATCACCATACCAAGGATCGAGGTTGCTAATAAGAAAAATTGTGTCGTCCAGAATGTGTTCCTCAGAACCAGATGGAGCAGAATCAAAAGGGAGAGAGAAAATCAATTCGAAAAAAACCAATGATTTCTTTGATTTGGTAGTAGTAAACTCCAAATCGAACTCTTGGAGGATAACAATCCACTTCGATTATTTTCCCCACAGCAATTGACGAGTCAATATATAATTCATGGGGTTGTAATCAGAAATCACGGTCATTGTGCGCAATAGAATATAGTGACGAAAACATTGAATAGCTTGGATAGCAGCTAGTGCCAATTTCTCGACATGTGTGTAATGTGTTTCAGTATCGATAATATTACGAGACAAATAGTAAATGATGTGCTCATCACCATAATAGTCGTCTTGAACCAGAACCATGGCAATAGTACTAAACACGAAAACCAAATAAAGGGTGTAATCGTGATGATAATTGGGAGGACGCAACAGAGGAGAATTGATAAGCAACATCTTTAGTGCATCGAAGGACTTTTGGGCATTCTCATCCCAGAGGAACAGGATGCCTTGCTTAAGTAATCGCGTAAATCCTTTGGCCACTTCAACATAGTTCTGTATAAAACAGCACAGGAAGTTAGCTTTCCCTTTTAGACTCTATAACTGATCGAAAGAGGAAGGAGAGGGGATATTAACAATAGCTTCAACTTTCAGGGGATTAAGACAAATTTTGTCTCTAGAGATGATAAAACTTAAGACTCTACTAGAATCAACGCAGAAATGCACTTATGCGAATTGAACCAAATGTTATTGCGCAGACAACGAAGAAATATTTGACGGAGATGATCTGGGTGGTCTTTACGCTTAGCCAAATGATTCGGAAGGTCATCGAGGTAAGGTTGAATAATGTGTTTAACATCATGGAAAGAATATGAAATTTCTCTTTGAAATTTAGCCCCGAAATTTTAAGACCAAAAGAGAGCTTATTATAAGCGAAAGCAACCCAAAGACAGATAAAGGTGGTCTTGTGTTGATCGATCGGAAGAATATTAATCTAGTTGTACGCAAAAAATCCATCCATAAGGGAAAATATATCACTCCTAGCACAATCATCAATGATCTGGTCAATAAAATAAGTGGGATAATTATCCTTAGGGCAAGCATTGTTGATATCACGATAATCTACACAGACCCGAATAGTACCTTGTTTCTTATCCACATGAACAATATTAGAAACCCATTCTACCAAGGGAATTGGATAAATGAAACCAGCTCTAAGATTTTTTTCAACTTCACCTTTAATAGCAGCTGCCTTTCTAAGGTGCACAGGACTAAGATGTCAGCAAAGAGGCTTTGCACCAGGATAAGTAGTAATCTCATGCACCACTATACTCGAATCAATTCCTGGCATTTCTTCATAAGACCAAGCGAAAAAATCATGAAACTCATGGAAGAGACTATTATAGACCTCGATCTCTTCGGGAGAATAGGTCACCCCAATATGTATGTTCTCGACAACCTCCATTTTGATGGAGATGGTGATAGGCATCATTTGTGTGATGTTTCCCAAGTTACCTTCAGCAAATATTTCATTAGTCAGGATGGGCATCTGAAGCGGATGAAAAAGTACTTGAGAAGCGAACTTCTTGAGACAAGTAGACATGGCCCTAAGGCCAAGCATGAACAGGGAATGATGATGATTATCATCCCAAGGAGGATCCTCAAGACACATATTTTCCATGATGGCCTCATCAGCGAGAAATGTCTCATTTAAGGGATCGTGCGAATCCGAAGCATCAAGCCAAGGAGATTGATAATAAGTATCAAGATACATGCTCAAAGGAGCATGATCAGAGGGAGGAGGAGCCGAAGCTGAAATAAGTTCACAATAATCAATTTCTATTGGGCTTAATGACATCAAGTCACCAAACAAATAAATCTTCTCAGGAGAAGGGATGACCCACAGATCAGAGGACCTAGAGATCATGTTAACCCAAGCAGTGTTGGGTGGAGGAAGCAGAAAAAGACCCATGAGGGCAGGATATTTGAAAATACCCAGCCATATGCTCTCATAAGGCGTATGAATACAATCTACATATGGGACATTACTCTTGGAAGACAAAGAAGTGAAAAAGGTCAATTGATCGACAGTGATAATCTTTCCTTCGTGCGGAAATCGAATAACATGAAAGAGAGTGGACGGAATGCACAGTATGGCGTGAGTCAAACTAAGACCGAGGATAATATTGTAATTGAGCTTGGATTCAACGACTTCAACCTCAACGTTAACGGTTTTTCCTTATAACGTAATAGGTAAACTAGCAAGAACACCAAGAGGGAGAGATTCTCTTCCATAAAAAGCTTCTAAAGCATTTGGATATGAAGTGAGGGCTAGAGAACCGATGGCTTTCCAGCAGGTAGATGACATGACGCACATATATGCACCCTCATCCATGACCACTTGATAGATATTCTTTCCATTAATCCCAACTTGGATAATCAGCGCAAGATGGTGAGGGAGACGTGGGACGAAATTTTCCAAATCGAAAGTGATAAGGCTCGAATCGACGAGATCAACCCCATCGATGGCAGATAAAAAATCCTTCCATTTTAATGGAAAACTCTGAAGGAATTCCAATGTAGAAATAGAAGATGGCCCCTGAGCCAAATCGTCAACCATACTGTAATGCTAAGCAGCACAGGCATTAGGATTGTAGAAATACTTACGGAGTACACCTTTGGAAGGTTGTCATACAACGGGCTCAGTAATGGGCCTTTCAATCTTAAGAGGGCTAGAAGCAGGCGGAGGAGGAGGACCATCAACGATTTCCTTCCCTACTACCTTACGCGGTTCGGTATCATCTTTCGATTGGGTAGCAATAGAAATGGACGCAGGATCATTCATCGTGAATACCTGAGAGCCAAATGGGGCATAGGGTTGAGGCTGCCCCACCAACTAAGTTTGTTGTGATGGGAAAGGTTCTTTAAGAATATCCGAAGTGCCTTTGGTGCCTTTGAGCAATCGACTCACTTCAGCCCATCAGGGACAATCCTTGGTGAAATGCTCTTCGTCACAAATCAAACAAGGGTACTTTGGTTTTCGCTGTGAACCATCATCAACACAAGATTTCTGAGAATCATGTTTCGAGGTATCGACTTTGGCCTTACCTTTACCCTTATTTTTACCTTTGGAAGTTTTATCCGTCGAATTGGACTCGACGGCATTCACTTCCGTGGTTTTACCAAAATTCTGTAATATCCCAAAATATGGAAAATCTACAACAATGGGAATATCTTAAGATATTCCAAGGTTGGAGTTACAGCAACACATGAACATAATAATGAAATAGCAGTGATACATCAACACATAAGATATAAGAAGATCCAAATAGCCATCATATTATATCATCTTAGCAAATGCATACAATATCTTGAGGAAACAATCACTCAAGCTAGGCAATACAAGCCTCAAGAAACATATACATGGAAAAATGAAGATCACTGCTACACAGAAAATTCCCAAGGCTATGAAAGCGAATTTTTATTAGAGGAACTAATTTTGGGAAGTGTCAATACACAAATATAAAAATATAGGGCCCAAACAATGTTGGGAGTGAAGATATAGACTCCCAAACTGAATTTCAAGACAATCCAAAAAGCATTTCCTGAAATGTACAAAATGGAAAAAATGTCAGAGTTGTAGTCTCAAGACTGAGTAGCAACTACAACTCAAGAACTAGATGGAGACAGCTGAAGGTGATGCACAAGCTGAATAAACCTCCTCCAATGGATCTTCCAAGTGAAAGGCTGATCCTAACACTAAAGATCTCACCCTCCAAAGAATCACTGCAACCCTCACTACAGATGCTCATTGAAAATAACGTAGTCAAGGAGAGAAACTACACTGTAGATGATGGAAAATGGTTGGCCTAATGCCCAAGATGGTGAAATTAGCCCAGATACTCTCTCACTGATCCTCCAAAGGAAATAAGTCTTTCTCCTCTGAAAAATAAGCTCCGAAAGTGGTGTTCAGTAACCTCCACTGCAACACCCTACAACACAACCCAACTCTAAACAGAAACTGTGTTGTAGCTAAAGGAGGATTCTTGGCCTCAAGCCTGAATGTGGAGAAATGAAGAGAAGGCTCCTTCAAGATGCCTCTCTTGAAATGAGAAGGAATTCCTAAATAGGAATGCCTTGTGCTAAGTAGCACAGCAACTCTGTTAAACAACAAGAGAATGCACAAAGTCTAAATATACCATAAAATCAATAATCCATAGCATGAATAACATTGGCTGCCTTGCCCTTATTTTAAACAAGTGAAAGACCTCTCACCATGGGTCCCACTCATTAGGGTTTCCTTCACCAAAGAAACCTCCTCCTATTCATACTGCATTGTTTCTCAAAGTGTTCTCCACCTCCTATCCTAGCATTGTTGACTTGGTCAAAATTGACCTTGTCCACATGAAAATGACCCTATTCACACATCAGGGTGTGAAATCCAGCTCCTATGATGATCCCTTTTCATATTATGAGGGATTTTATTCATGTTTTTAATATTCATGGGCTTCCTTACCCATTTATTTGTTTTCTAGGTGATAAAAAAAAATCAATATTCCAATTAGTTGCATGCTAATTTTGGAATATTATAGCCCTCCCCTCCCAAATGTTTCTTTTCCTCAAGAAACTGCAAGGATAGAACTAAGAATTTTCCCCTCCTCCTACTGTATCATCCATATTTGATATGCTCCTCCAAATAATGAGATGTTGTCTCATCAATAAATCTCCATATTGCCCCTCCCAAGAATGCAAGTTAGCTAAATAGCTATCATCAAGAACAAGTAGAGTACTCAAGAAGGCAATAAGGTGTTGTCCAGAGGTCCCCTTGAGGAATGGAATCTGGAAAGTGTTAGGAAATCCATCCCCAAGCAATCATCCATATAAATTTAGTTACCTCCCAACATGGAAACTCTTGAAAATCATCTTCCACCTTGAGCTCCTGCAATGTAGGTGGGCTGAAAATCTGATCATGGTAAACAAGATAGCCTACCCCACGATGTCCTCCTCTCCACTTAAGATAAGTGTAAATTGTTTTTTGATCCTTGGATGCAATGATGTTTCCCTAAAGTGGCATGAAGAAGACTAGATCCTCAAGGACCTCCTCTCCAACGTTATAAATCATGCTGGCCCAAATCATCTCATATGTTATGAGTTGGAAATCACCATCATATGGCATCCAATAAATCCCATGGAACACCTCATAAAAGAACAAATGTTTTGTTGCGATGGCCATATCACCTCTCATGCTCCCATTAGAACATGTAATGCAAACAATGTGGGAATTATCTACCCCAAGGGACACATCCAACCCATGTGCCACTCCCCCAATCATGCTCTCAATAAAAATAGGAACAACAACAACATAAGGAACTACAATGAGAACCATACTTGCTACCATATGTAGCAAGGGGAAAGTACAATGGTCCCTCAAATGTAACCAACGTATTTTGACCCTCAACTGCAATAGAGAATGACAAAAAGTAAGTTTTCTCAACCACTTGCTTGCCACCCCACTCTTCTCATATGTTTGGAGAAAGTGAATGATGTATGGTACAAAGTGAGCATGTTCTCCATAGTACATCTCCTCCCCAAGTCCTCCTAGGGAGTGGTCATCAATACTGCTCATGGCCTCAAGTAGACCATGAAGTCTAGAAGAAATAATGCTCCTCCTTGGAGCAACATCCTACGCATATATGGTTAAGGGATGCATATATACATTATACAAATCATTATGCAAACAAACAATACCCTTACCATATGTCTTGCTCATGCAAATGGAGTGGCTCAAAGATGAGTCTCCTCTCATCCTCAAAGAGGAAAGAGGTGGTTTTGTTAACTCTTCCATAGAGTCATGTATCTCCTCCATCTCTGAATGATCCATGCACCTCCTCATATGCTGATATATCTCCTCCTCAAATCCTTCCCAAAAATACCCCTCCATGATGGTGTGGTATGCTCCCATAGAATAAGTGTGGCTGAAAAGGAAATCTTCATGAGCTTCTTGTAGCAACTTCTCCTAGATATTGGAAGCTCTAGATAAGAAGATCCTACTATGATAGTATATGAACCCATATCTAACTGAATATCCCTTCTCATGCAGTTGGTCATCCAATATCATACAAGTGAAAAGATCCTTGGAATACTCCACCAAAAACTAGGAGTTCCAATATGGATCTATCCTTCATAGTGACAGTGTTGATGATCTCTCATGAAGAGCATCTATCATATGGTCATCCTCTTCTTTGACATCTCCCATGCCAAAGATGCAAGTTGGAAGGTTTCTGTCCTTCCCATGCTGCTCTTGCCACAACGCAGAATCTAAAATGAGAGTGGCTAAAGATGATTTTGAGAGAATGCCTCTCTCCTCCTTGAGTCTACCCAAGACTCCCAGCGTTGTACCAAACTCTCCCAAGGTCTCCACCCCTCTGAAATAAATAAGGGGTGCCTCAAAATGTGAAGCATCCATCCTCCTCTATTGAGCTGGTGATCTCCCCGGTGATATGCCTCCATACAATAAGGCATCAAGATCAAGAGTAGACTGCATATGTGAATGGATAGACTTGTCCCTGCTTTCACTGCGTAGTCCAGTCTCTCTCTTAGGTCCATCAACCTCCTAAAATAGATAGGGGTGTGTCCTCCTCATCACATGATGTTGGTCATCCTCCCTATCTCCTCCTTTTATCTCCATAGTTTCACACCCTATCATCAATGGCACATGTGAATCATGAGTTGTGACTTGATCTTGACATGTGAGATCCTAGGGAATTCTTTGCAATGGTACAAGAATCCCTCTAGTTGTAGCAAGGGCTCCCTCTTCCTCTACATGAGGTGCTAGATAAAATCTAGACATGACAGCATTGTTGCCCTCATCCACATCAATCTGTATGGGAAACCTCCCAATGATTGGATCCTCTTTTGAGAAAGAGACCTCCATGCCCTCTTGTTTAGGAATATGAGATAGAGGTTTTGCCTTTAAAAATGTATGATGCAAGATTTTAACCTCCTCAATGGCTTTCTGAAATGGAGTTGAGTTTATGGTTTCCTCCATCACATGCAAGGTTTTTGTTTGGTTATGTTTGTTTAACTTCAACACATGTGTTGTAGAAGGTTTTCCATCAAACCTTTCCACCAATGCCTTAATAAACCTTGCATAGGAAGAAGTATTTTCATATTTCAAAGAAAAATACTCAAATATCCACCATGCATAGGCCTTACCTCCAAGATGCAGCGCTGCAACTCTAATGGCTTCATCTTCAGAAATTTGGTGCTGCTGCAAAAAGGTGTCTAGTTCTACCACCCAAGCTCTGGTTGAACATGTAGGTGAACCATCGAAGGTATATAGAAGAAATATACCCATATCATGTTGCTTAATCCTTTTCACCTTGATCTTTCAAAAATATAGAAAAGTAATATGAACTCTAAACTTCTGATTTCAAGAGTCATACTCTTGCAAAAAATCACTAAGGGTTTCCCTCCTAGTCATTCCTTCTTCTTCCATCTCTCTCATGGAAAATCTGGGCATATGAATGTGTTGTGAATAATAGGGTGTAGTTGCAAACTCACACCTATCATGTGAAAATATGGAGTTTGATTCAGATTCAAACCCTCTTGGAGCTTCTATACACATCTCCCTTCTTACTTTCTTGAGACCTTCTTGAATGCTCAATATGGATTTAGGAAGAAGCTTTGAGAGCCTCTCCTCCTTCTTTCCTCCAAAGAATGGAGTCTTCATCTTCTCTTCTCTTGATAGCATCATGGCTGAGTTCCACAGGTTGAGCCAAGACTATGCTTGGATACCACTGTAATATCCCAAAATAGGGAACATCTACAACAATGGGAATATCTTAAGGTATTCCAAGGTTGGAGTTACAGCAACACATGAACATGATAATGAAATAGCAGTGATACACCAACACATAGGATGTAATAAGATCTAAATATTCATCCTATTAGACCATAGTAGAAAATTCATACAATATCTTGAGGAAACAATCACTCAAGCTAGGCAATACAAGCCTTAAGAAACATGTACATGGAAAAATGAAGATCACTACTACACAGAAAATGCCCAAGGCTATGATAGCACAGTTTTATTAGAGGAACTGCTGCTAGGAAGCATCAATACACAAATATACAAATATAGGGCCCAAAAAATTTTGGGAGTGAATATATAGACTCCCAAACTGAATTTCAAGACAATCCGGAAAGGATTTCCTCAAATGTACAAGATGGAAAAAATGTCGGAGTTGCAGTCTCAAGATTGAGTAGCAGCTGCAACTCAATAACTGGATGGATATGGCTAAATATTATGCACAATATTAAAAAACCTCCTCCAATGGATCTTCTAAGTTAAAGGTTTATCCTAACACTAAAGATCTCACCCTCCAAGGAATCACTGCAACCCTCACTGCAGATGCTCAAAGAAAATAACGCAGTCAAGGAGAGGGACTGCGTTGTAGATGATGGAAAATGGTTGGCCTAATGCCAAAGATGGTGAAATTAGCCCATATAATCCCTCAATGATACTCCAAATGAAATAATACTTCCTCCTCTGAAAAATAAGCCCCAGAAGTGGTGTTCAGTAACCTCCACTGCAACACCCTGAAACACAACCCAGCTCTAAACATAAACTGTGTTGTAGCTGAAGGAGAATGCTTGGCCTCAATCCTAAATGTGGAGAAATGAAGAGAAAGCTCCTTCAAGAGGCCTATCTTGAAAGGATAAGGAATTCATAAACAGGAATGCCTTGTGCTAAGCAGCACAACAACTCTGCTAAACAGCAAGAGAATGCACGAAGTCTGAACAGACCATTAAATCAATAATCCATAGCATGAATAACATTGGCTGCCTTGCCCTCCTTTTAGAAAAGTGAAATAAATCTCACCATGGGTCCCACTCATTATGGTTTCCTTCACCAAAGAAACCGCTTCCCATTCATACTGCATTGTTTCTCAAAGTGTTCTCCACCTCCTATCCCAGCGTTGTTGACTTGGTCAAACTTGACCTTGTCCACAAGAAAATGACCCTGTTCACACATGACGATGTGAAATATAGCTCCTATGATGATCCATTTTCATATTATGAGGTATTTTATTCATGCTTTTAATATGCATGGGCTTCCTTATCCATTTATTTAGTTGCTAGGTGATAAAAACAAAAATCAATATTTCAATTAGCTGCATGCTAATTTTGGAATATTATAAATTCAAAGGTGGTTGAGAAGTAGTATCATTGGAAGTAGTAGATTTTTTCTTCGCAGGATTTGGAGAAGAATTCCGAGAAGTCTGAGACACAGAACTGATGATACCGTCGATAGATGGCGTCGTTGGTGCTTTGGAAGTTCTAGGTCGAGGGGCATCAGGCAAGATTTCATACAATGTGTCGGACTGAGAGGACACAATATCAAGGTACAGGGCATGAGTGATGGCTTGTTCCTCAGTAACACATGCCCCCATAGCAATTTCCTTAGCAATCAGAGCAACAAAGGAGGTAGTTAACCAATCAGTTAAAAGATGATCAGGAATATCAAACTTGATCAAACGACGATGACTGTTGTGAAACCAGCTCCAAAAATAGAAGAAAAGAGATATCAATGCCTTAGAAATAAGCCACTTCATGGGGGAAACCTCCAATATATTACATGAATGAAAAATTATTGGATGATACAAATGACCAAAACCTCCTTCTATATATAGGAGTCCATGGGGCCATAATATAATCCTAGTGGGGGCACAATGTAATCTTATCCTACCTAACAAAAGTAATGTAAGGGAAAAATAATAACAATATGGGGGTTACAAGGGTACAACAATAAAAATAAGGGGGGATACACTAACACAATAAGGGACTACACTATTAATATAGGGACTTAAAATGCTCCTCTCCTTCAAACAAGTGTTGTCCTCAACGCTTGATTATTTCTTGATACTTCTGTACACAATTCTCATCCTCCCATGTGGAATCTTCTACAGGAAAGTTCTTCTACTTGTTGAGATACTCTAAAATTTATCATACTTTTCGGGTTCTTATTTTTGTGACTGCTTCATAAATTCTTTCGATGTGATGTTGATCTTCCTATTGTTTCATTAGATTCTGCACCAAAGTTAGGTTATCCTTTGAGAGTTGGAGAAATTGTTGTTGATGCTCGATGTGATATTCCACTAATTTATCATCCATATTAGCTATTATTTGATCCTTCAAACCATCCAATTTAGTCTTCATTTCTTATTATAAACCTTCTATGTCATCTTCGGTTTCTCTTCGTAAGATTGAAATTTGTTGCACTTGGTACCATAATTTTGATATCTCATACTACAATTCTTCCTCTTCATGCGTCATAGTATAGATTTTTAAGGGCTTAATGGGTATGGAATTATTTTTTGGATGCATTATAGAACCAAATACTGATAAAAATTCTAAAATATGCCCTTGGAATCACTTCAAACTACTTTTTCAAACAAATGTTATGCAATTTTAAAAACCAAGTACACACCTTTTTCTTGATTTTGAGGAGTTCGATATTGAAACTGAATTACCTTTGTGATTTTGGATATTAAATATCTAAAATCTGGTACTGAGGTAGCCCTCTGAATTCTCTTTAGAATGCCACAGGTCTGACCTAATTTGGATTCTTCAAGGAAAAGTTATGTCCAATCTCCCACAATTACCCAATTATGGACTTGTTCAGTAAAGCGAACTTGTACGACTTTCCACGTGTCACTGTTTCCTCCTTTGGCTCTGAAATTGATAGAAAAGAAGCTACATTCCATTTAATTGTGGCCACTTTTACATCATTCCAATCTGATGCTCAGAGAAAGAGTTATGAATTTTTTCCCACGATAACCTCTTTGAGATGAAATTCGGGAGCCTAAAAAATACCTAACTTCCACAGATCATATCTCCACAAAATATTGTGAATCAAGCTGTGAAATTTTGCGACGATGTTCCTCAGGATTTCAGCTTTGCTCTCTAAAAATTTCAGCTTCCGAAACTTCGTATAAAATAGGTTATAGTGCAAATTATAGGATGACCTGTTTAGGTTAAATTCAGGAGCCTGCAAAAAGAATTAACTCCACAGATCATATCTCCGACAATATTGTGAACCAAGCTCTGAAATTTTGCAACGATGTTCCTCTAGATTTCGACTTCACACTCAAAAAATTTCAACTTCTGAACCTTTATATAAAAATAGTTATAGTGAAAATTCCACGATGACTTGTTTGGAGTAGTGAAACCCTAGAATCCCAAGCTCTGATACCAAATGTTGTGAAACCAGCTCCAAAAATAAAAGAAAATAGATATCAATGCCTTAGAAATAAGCCACTTCGAGGGGGAAACCTCCAATAAATTACATGAATGAACAAATATTGGATGATACAAATGACCAAAACCTCCTTCTATATATAGGAGTCCATGGGGCCAAAATATAATCCTAGTGGGGCCACAATGTAATCCTATCTGACCTAACAATAATAATGTAAGGGCACAATAATAAAAATATGGGGGTTACAGGGGTACAACAATAACAATAAGGGGGGCTACACTAACATAATAAGGGACTACACTATTAATATAGGGACTTAACAATGACGCCTCCATTCATGAATATCATCAGAGATATGAGTAGCTCGATCTTGCTTCAAGGATGTGAGGAGGTGTGTCCCAATTTCATATCGAACTTGTTAGATTCAGCCTTTGCAGCCTTCCTTCAGTGATCAAACATGCTCTTACAAAGTGATTTTAAGGTGTCAAGGTCAAATTTTGTCATTTCAAAGAGTCTTCAAGCAAAATTTGGTCACTAGGCATTAGGTCTAGGGTTTGTTTTCACTCTTTTCAAATTTGTCCAAATGTCGTTCCATGTCACCATTCAGCTGAGTGTACCATCATTCATAGGGTTTTCATCATCATGTCAAGTTCCATTAAGTCAATTTACACCTTGTTCATGCTTCAGTTGTTCATGCTTCAGTTGTGCCTTGGTAAGGTCCATTTCCCTCTCCTAGGGTTTTGGAGGTAATTTCTCTTGGATGGTCAAATCATTAGAAAAACTTGTATCCTGATGTTCACACACCTTCCCCTATCCTTAATATACCTTATTAAACACTTCCCATCACTGAGATCCCCCAAATTCCTCATTTTTCCACAAACCCTAGTTTCTTGCCACAACTTGGCAATTTTCTAGGCTAGGCCCGTGTTTTGCCCTTTTGGACCCCTTCCCCTCACTCAATCTCTGATATTCCACTTTCCCCTGCTTCCTAACATCCCTCCCTACTTCCAAAAATTTCCCCAAGAATTTAGAAGCCCCTTATCCCCTTCATTTCGCTTCATTTCGACAAAATTCCTTGTTTCACACATCGGGATAAGTTTCACTCAAAAGATGTTTCAGAGCAATAAAAGATGAATTTTGGAAAACGGAGAGTGGTTTTTATCAAAAATATGCCAAGGAAGAAAAACCTCCTTCACTTTTTACACAGGTGTCATGGTTTTAGAGAAATGTCAAAAATACCATTGTCTCAAGAGAATTGATGCACCTGTTGGGCGTAGTGTTGGGAGATTTGATTTTTGACAGGGAAACTGAGCTCCAAATTGGGAAATTCCACTTGGGTTGGATAGCCAACATCCATATATTTCCAACGAGCTATCATGAGCTCAATTTGGATGCCGGGAAGTACCTCAAAATCAGGTTGAAAGGCGCGCGACCCACTTGTTTCAGGGGTGAGACCCACTTAAATTTTTGGCTGAATTTTCAACTTCCAGCTCAGAGTTTCGGCCAGTTTGGACCAGTTTTGCTTGGGGATGAAATTTTTGAGTTATTATGATGTAAATTTATGTTTGGCATGTAAATTTGGTTCATTTTTACCTATTCTAGAATATTCACTCTTAAAAAAGTGAAAATCATGTAAATGAATCAGTTTCCACTCTTTTAGAGGCAAGTTGTTAGCTGCCTAGATTTTAGTTCCTTGATTAGAATTTGGCTGAAACTGACCCCTGAAGGAGGAATTCGACCCCTAGAGGTGTGGGAAGGGGTTAGGATGATCTATATGATGTAATTTCTCAATCATTTTCAGGGGTTGGAGAGGTTGGACTCTTGGGAAACTTTTGGCACCATTGTACATATTTTTTCATATTTTGGGTAAGGAAAGATCAGAGGTTTTGCGGCACCTGTTGGGATTCTTGTGGTGTTCTATTATTGATGGTGTTTCTTCTCTGTTTTTTGTAATTTCTTCATGTTTAATGTATTCCATTCCTTTCATATGCTTCTGAAACTAAAATGAATGAGTAGATGAGGTTGAAACCATTGTTTACAGTGCTCTACCTTTGAATTCATTTAGTTTTACATGTTTTCGACTGTTTGGAGAGGATCCAAGTTATTCTTTGCCCTCTTCAGCTCCTTTTCATTCTAATCCATCCATATATCCAATCAAAAGCATCAAGACAATTTCCTACCTCGCCCCAACTCGAAATCTGCAAAGGTATGACCTTATCCCCGGACCCAAAATTGTTTTTTCCCATTTCTCCAACGAAAACCCAGAAATCAAAATCAAACTTACCTATCTCTTTACTAGCCTAAAATCAGTTCCCATTGTAAGTCATCTTGCACCCTATTGCTCATTTTATCGAGATTGACAGAGAGAGCCCTCTCCTGTCCTTGTAGGGCTAGCTACGAGGCTAAGCGTGGTTTGATGTAGCCTTGAGTTTTATCTCATTTCAGCCTGAGGTAGATTTGAGCGCTAACATAGTGGCGACCATACTGGGGAGAAACTCAAAATGTTTGCTTGTTATAGATGGAGTCTGAAGTCACGCCAGGTATCCTTCAAAATGCTGTTGCTATGCATCAGCGAAGTAGATAAACGCTGCTTCAGTCGATCTCCCCAGTACATGTATCAAGTTTAGATCTGATTGTTGATGGTGAACAACGATCAGACATAAGAAGGCTGAAATCATTCACCTGGCGATTTCATTCACTGAACAATCCAGAAATCAATGCTTCATGGTGACTTCACTGCAGGCAGATCAGTAGTTTCAGAATTGACAAGATGGACCGGATTGCAAGAAGATATGCTCCTATGAGCCGAGACCACATTCCAGGTTTTCTGAATAAGATGCCCAAGGTAGATTGGTCCAGGAATCTGCCTACGTTTAACGATGATGGTAAGAAGGATGTTGCTTTACATTTGGTTAGATTTCACATGCATATTCGCAAGTTGAAGGTGGATTTTCCTGAAGATTGCTTGATGAAGATATTCCTGGCCACTCTGGAAGGTGAAGCTCAATCTTGGTATGAAAATTTTCCGCTGGCCTGTATTTATTGTTTAAAGGATTTTCATGCCCTGTTCATTGAAAGATATCAAGTATCTTATCCATCATTAAATTTAGTTCATGACTGTTGCAAACGTGCTTCTACTTTTATTGAAAGCCTTGAGAAATATTATGAAGACGATAATTTCATGGATGATGAGATCATGGAAGCCCTATATGAAAATCCATTTCAGCAACATAAAGACGATCATGAAAATTTGCAGCAGGATCAAGATTTTAGTGCGGTGGAAGATGAAGGAATTTTGAATCTTGACAGTCAACAGGAATTATATGAAATGGATCAGCAATATGAGGAGAATCAGTACACTCCTTTGCTTGAAATCAATGAAGACAATCATTGTTTGAGGCAAAGAAAACAAAGGGTATTATCTCCTCTATCTGAAGATGAGATAGATCAACTCTTGAACGGTCATGTTCCAGCTCAAGTTAACGTAGATCTGTAGTGTGCACATGGTCAAGAAGTTGATGGTGGAACTTCTTCCTTTTCTGAAATGGATGACAGTCCTGTAAGCAGCTTTATAGATCAGCAGGTTGAAGATGTGTATATGGCTGAAAGTGATGAAAGAGAAAGTGTCATTTCAGATCTGCCCACAAAAGAAGACAGCATGTCGGGAACTCAAGTTTTAGTTTCAGATTGTGATAATGACCAGCCAGCTATTTCAGATCTACATTCAGATTGTGATGACCAAGCATATCTTGTGCTGAAACCCATCAAGGAGAGTTTTTTTGTTGAGATCATAGACAGAGTTTTTGATCCAAATGTTTTCAGTTCATCAGAACAGAGTCTTCATAAAGAGGTAATTCAGTTAGTTCATGAAAAAAAAGATGAGATCTTCATTCAAGTAAGTGAAATAGTTCCTTTGGATGAATTTATGGTAGATGATAGGAATGTCATGTTTGGGTTTCAAGAATCATCTAAAGTTGCTTTTCTCATGATTTATGAATGCAATGAGGAACATGATAATCTGACTGTCATATCATATGAAGATGACCTACAGTACATTCATACTATAGAAGATCAAAACATTCAGGATTTCCATTCAGATTCTTCTTCATATGTCTCATGTGTTGAAATGTTTTCTCAAGAAGATATTTGCTCACCTACTTGTTCAGAGTTTTTTGAAGCCCAGGAACATATTTTTACTGAAGTACATGATAAAGACAGATCAGAATCAGAAGAGAAAGACACCTTGTTTCTTCAGCAGGAGGTAAATCTTCATGTTTTTCAGGATCCAATGGCAGATTTGTTACAGTCAGCAGTGAAAGTGATTATTGTAGTGTTCAGTGATGAAGGAGATCATGGTCAGCTATGTTTTTGGATGCCCAGTTATCAGTTTGTATTGTTGACCAGGAGATCTGATCGGGAGAATCAGTCAAGAAGCCATCTGCTTGATTGGTTACATTGGAAAGCCAATTATACATGATTGTACATATTTCATTAGTATGCAGGTGGTTTTCATCATGATTCCAAATCTTGATGGATTGCTGCCTTTTTTCCAAAAGCTTTGTAAAGTCTTGTTTTAAGTCAGTCATGAGTCATTTGTGTTTGGTCTGTTGAGTCAGTTTTTCAAGTTATTTCAGTTTGCCATCGAGTCGGTTTGAGTCAAGTTTCAGTCAAGTTTCAGTCAAGTTTCATTCAGTTTTCAGTCAAGTTTTCATTCAATAAATGTGTCAAAGGTTTTGTGTTATCCGTTCAAATAATGACTCCATCGCCCAATGGATAAGGCACTGGTCTGCTCTCCCAAAGATCTGTCGTTCTTGGCACCTCCAAGGAGCTACCATCCCCATTGGAGCCAATGTTAGTGTCAGCCTTTGCAGCCTTCCTTCAGTGATCAAACATGCTCTTACAAAGTGATTTTAAGGTTTCAAGGTCAAATTTTGTCATTTCAAAGAGTCTTCAAGCAAAATTTGGTCACTAGGCATTAGGTCTAGGGTTTGTTTTCACTCTTTTCAAATTTGTCCAAATGTCGTTCCATGTCACCATTCAGCTGAGTGTACCATCATTCAGAGGGTTTTCATCATCATTTCAAGTTCCATTGAGTCATTTTACACCTTTTTCATGCTTCAATTGTTCATGCTTCAGTTGTGCCTTGGTAAGGTCCATTTCCCTCTCCTAGGGTTTTGGAGGTAATTTCTCTTGGATGGTCAAATCATTAGAAAAACTTGTATCCTGATGTTCACACACCTTCCCATATCCCTAATATACCTTATTAAACACTTCCCATCACTGAGATTCCCCAAATTCCTCATTTTTCCACAAACCCTAGTTTCTTGCCACAACTTGGCAATTTTCTAGGCTAGAACTGTGTTTTGCCCTTTTGGACCCCTTCCCCTCACTCAATCTCTAAGATTCCACTTTCCCCTACTTCCTGACATCCCTCCCTACTTCCCAAAATTTCCCCAAGAATTTAGAAGCCCATTATCCCCTTCATTTCTCTTCATTTTGACAAAATTCCTTGTTTCACACATCGGGATAAGTTTCACTCAAAAGATGTTTCAGAGCAATAAAAGATGAATTTTGGAAAAATGAGAGATTTTTTGTCCAAAACATGCCAAGGAAGAAAAACCTCCTTTACTTTTTACACAGGTGTCATGGTTTTAGATAAATGTCAAAAATACCGTTGTCTCAAGAGAATTGATGCACCAGCTGGGAGTAGTGTTGGGAGATTTGATTTTTGACAGGGAAAATGAGCTCCAAATTGGGAAATTCTACTTGGGTTGGATAGCCAACATCCAGAGATTTCCAACGAGCTATCATGAGCTCAATTTGGATGCCAGGAAGTACCTCAAAATCAGGTTGAAAGGCGCGCGACCCACTTGTTTCAGGGATGAGACCCACTTAAATTTTTGGCTGAATTTTCAACTTCCAGCTCAGAGTTTCGGCCAGTTTGGACCAGTTTTGCTTGGGGATGAAATTTTTGAGTTATTATGATGTAAATTTATGTTTTTCATGTAACTTTGGTTCATTTTTACCTATTCTAGAAGATTCACTCTTAAAAAAGTGAAAATCATGTAAATGAATCAGTTTCCACTCTTTTAGAGGCAAGTTGTTAGCTGCCTAGATTTTAGTTCCTTGATTAGAATTTGGTTGAAACTGACCCCTGAAGGAGGAATTCGACTCCTAGAGGTGTGGGAAGGGGTTATGATGATCTATATGATGTAATTTCTCAATCATTTTCAGAGGTTGGAGAGGTTGGACTCTTGGGAAACTTTTGGCACCATTGTACATATTTTTTCATATTTTGGCTAAGGAAAGATCAGAGGTTTTGCGGCACCTGTTGGGATTCTTGTGGTGTTCTATTCTTGATGATGTTTCTTCTCTGTTTATTGTAAGTTCTTCATGTTTAATGTATTCCATTCCTTTCATATGCTTATGAAACTAAAATGAATGAGTAGATGAGGTTGAAACCATTGTTTACAGTGCTCTGCCTTTAAATTCATTTAGTTTTACATGTTTTCAACTGTTTGGAGAGGATCCAAGTTCTTATTTTCCCTCTTCAGCTCCTTTTCATTCTAATGCGTCCATATATCCAATCAAAAGCATCAAGACAATCGCCTACCTTGCCCCAACTCGAAATCTGCAAAGGTCTGACCTTATCCCCGGACCCAAAATTGTTTTTTCCCATTTCTCCAACGAAAACCCAGAAATCAAAATCAAACTTACCTATCTCTTTACTAGCCTAAAATCAGTTCCCATTGTAAGTCATCTCACACCCTATTGCTCATTTTATCGAGATTGACGGAGAGAGCCCTCTCCTGTCCTCGTAGGGCTAGCTACGAGGCTAAGTGTGGTTTGATGTAGCCTTGATTTTTATCTCATTTCAACCTGAGGTAGATTTGAGCGCTAACAGAACTGGTAACTGAAAGTGTGTGAGAAATTCCATGGCTAAAGAGTTGAATACTTGGAACACGTCGCGGGATAGTTTAATGTACCACTTGGTAGTGGCACCAGTGAGAGTCTGTTGGAAAATACAGATTCGAATGGAATCATCAAAGAAAGAGTTAGAGGAACACCAAATATGGTAGGTCATAACATGCGCTTGCGGGTCTTCTCCAGACTTGCCCTCAAATTTGGGACAATCGCTAGGAATTTTAGTTGGAATTGGAGGCCAATATGAAATATGAAGGATAGGATCATTTGTCAACTTTGGCACATCAGGTAGTTCCTGTTGGGGTTCCCATGTTTTGGCCAGATTGGCAAGACCAAATGATGAGACAACATCAGAACCACTTTTGGGCCCTAGGATCTAGCCCTCCTGGACCCGGAGAGGGATCTCTCCAAATAGAGCTAAGAATGATATATCTATGAAGCTCAAAATGAGATGTTAGGCTAGTTATGAAGCACAAGGGGTTTTAAATGATTTGGTTGAAGGGTTGCTGGGTTGGTCACGAGATCACAGACTGGGAAAGCAATGGGAAGAAAGGAACAGAACAACAAGAGGCTTTAGCAAAGAGGATATGCCAAGATAGTGCCATCCATTGGGCTATGGAGTCATGAAAGGAGATTACATGCAACAACTAGCCAAGGCTTTCAAAGGGAAAGTCATCTAATACCAAAGGATCTTTTAGATTAGATGGTGGGGTGGAACATTAAGGAAGGAAAGTGAAAGAAGGAGAACAACCAAATTTCTGTCTATAGATCAGGTCAGAGGTCATTTAACTCCAGACCTGCTTGGACATACTCTAAGGTAGCTCTCAAAGGGACAAAGGGGCTTCTTATAGATCGGACCAGAGGTCATTTAACTCCAGGTCTGCTTTAGCAACTCCAAAGGAAAAACAGAGATAACAAGGAAACATCCAAGCAGCAAACCCCCAAGCTCATACATCAGCCAGCAGGCAATAACATCCGCTGCACTGGTTAAACCCGTGAATCTACTCTTAGATAACACATAAAGAAGAAAACATTGAAGGCAAGGAGAGCAGACAGCATAGGGCACCTAACAAGGGTGAATCCTATACCATTATTCTGATGCGAGCCTGAAGAACATGAAACAATATGAAAATGTAAATAACAGAGTTAGAAACACATCACCAATAGAAATAGACCAGGATCCTGTGAAATGTGCTTTGATTAATTGATGCAAAACCAGTCATGTACAATAAGCTCAATGGCTGTTACAGTCCAGACTTTCTCCTCCCAGCCCATTACATACAACTACTCTGCTATTCCCTCCCACGACTGTTCTGACAGTCAAGAATGAATCCCTCTAACAACAAGATGCCCAGCAAGGCAACAACAACCTTACAATTTGTTCTCAGGGATTTCTTATAGGAGAAGAGAGAAAAAAGAAGTAGATGAATCGTTGTATTGATCTCATTAAGGCAGCATCGGCGGAAGTGTCCACGCCCATACTGCTTAATGGTTGTCTGCAACACTGTAGGTACTCTAAGACTGGTTCGGAGATCTCTGTCAGGTCAGATTTTGACCTCTGGTGTTTCGTGAAGTCCTTCTGGCGTTTGGAGCTCTGTGCTGCCATTATGAAATAAATGAACTAGTGTATGGTCTGCACGGTTTCTCCATCCCTCCATTACTGTTGCTTGACTGTCCTAGATGGGTTTTGGACAGTGCAATTAATATTTTCAGGGCTCGAGGAGGCATGGAGATCATTGTAGGAAGGTGTGCTTCTGGAGTAAACGCGCTCTGCTGTTAGGTGGCACAGATATGACTTGTTGGTGCGCTCTTAGTCTTCAAACAGTGCCTTAATCCTTTGATCACGGGATTAGCGCTTCAAATATTCAATTACAGGCTCAAATCCCACAAATCTGTCTCTACTGTCTCATTTGGCCGCTGAATGGCCTCTCTGTGCTACCTGCATAATGAAATAAACTCATCACAGAGCCCGAGCAGTGGTGGATAAATGCAGTGAAGGCAGAGGAATGGTGGCGGAATGGTGAAAATAGCGGAGATGCAAACGGAGGGGTGAAAACTCACGAACAATATGGTTTGGTGATAGAATGCAGCACAGACCATTAGATCCTGGCTTGGGAGTGGAAATCGACGGCGGAGATCAGTCGGATGGACGGCCTTATGAAACATAACGGGACATAGGACCTCCAATAGAAAATGCAGAACTTTGGTTATAAACCAAAATACAAAGGAATCGGAAGAAAAACAATGAAGCGGAGGGGCGGACGTGGGACCCAGCGGAGGCGGAGGGCGATTAAATGTGAGCCGTCAGATCCAGGAGGAGACGGACGGCGAAGATGAAATCGAGCAGTCGCAATCGGAGGTCTGAGCGAAAGGCAATCGCAACGCACATTCAAAAAGTTCTGATTGCGATTTGGAGAGATGTTGCGATTAAACACCAACCGTCGGATTTGGGACCAGATCGACGATCCACATTAAATCGGAGGGAGATGGAGAGCGGCGATGGGCGATGATGCGATCAGCGCTGAGCCGTTGGATCAGCAGGGAGATGGACGGCGGAGATTTAATCAGGAGGGGAACAGAAGGACTTGCGATCAAAGATCGGGCGGAGAGTGCGATTGGCATAGGGTCGTTGATCTGCGGGAAGAATGGACGGTCAGGATTGAATCGGAGCATCGGGAGAAGGACTTGTGATTGATGATCGGGAGGGGAAATGCGATTGAGCGATGACCGTGGGATTGCGGGGAAATGGACAGGCGAGATCGAATCGGGAGACGGAGGAAAGGACTTGCGATTGCGATCGGATGGGGAGTTGTGATGAAGCGCTGGCCGTCGGATCGGCGGGACAATGGACAGCCAGGAAATGATTGGAGGATTGCAATCGGAGCACAGAGAAGAAGGCATGCGATTGACCGGGGATCGGGGCGGAAGACTTGCGATCAATCGGAGGTCAGAGTGAACGGCTTGCGATTGATCGGACGGCACACGCGGAGAGTTGCGATTGCGATGGGCGGGGGGCCTGCGATTAGCACTCTGCCGTCAGATCTTGTGATAGATCAACGGACCAAAACTCATCGTGGTACTTATGTGTTAAAACGATCGCATCGGGACTTTTGTTGTTACAAAGGGTTGTGCCTCCCGCCGATAGTTCCGATTGCGATTAGCACCTGGGACTTAAGCGCTTGGTCCCAGCGCCGGGGCATGTGGGGGAAGTGGTTAAGGGGCTGGCGGAAAAGGGGCTAAGCCCTATAATATAGTCGGAAAGTGGGTTTTTTAACCCTTTTAATGCATTTTGGAGGTTTTAAAGGGAAACGATAGAGGGAAAAGGGGGCCTTTGGGCATTTCTTCATCAGCAGAGAGGCTGTATAAGGTAAACCAGCAGAGGGGATTTTATCAAAGGATAAAAGACACATAGAGGCTTCAAGGATACTGTGTTTTCAGAGGAAATGCATTCCTTGAAGGCTCAACAATGATTTAGCCCCCTATTTGCTTGTCAAAAATTTCATAGGGGGGCTAACAGTTCCAACATAGAAAGGAAAGGTAATTAAGGATTAAAAGGCATTGCAAGTCGTTGATAAAGACCAGTATTATGATTCCACCCAGGTTGAGAGAAATTTTTCCCCCATATGTTTTGTCCTGGAGGATTCTGTCCATAGGGGCTATAAGCATGATAGTTCTGCCCATACATGGGTTGAGGACCAAGATATTGATTTTGAGCATAGCACTAAGGTCCTGTCTAAGCAACATATGGATTTTTTTGTGGAATGTAAGTAGTGCCTTGAGGTGCATCATACAACACTTGATTTTGACCTTAAGGAAGATACGCAGTGCCCTAAGGCGCACTATATACCATCTGGGATTGACCTTGAGGGAAGTAAGTAAAGCCTTGGGGTGCATTATATACCACCTAAGATTGACCTTGAGGAATGGAAGTGGTGCCTTGAGGCTGAACAGGTTTCCCCTAGGGTGCAGGTTGACCTGGATACTGTAGTTGGACAAGCTGTCCCTACGAAGCAGGTTGGCATGGATGTTGAGAGCCACTGAGTTGCTCATGTGGAAAAGGTTGGCTTGATGGTTGGGATGGGCTAGGTTTCCCCTGAAGAGTAGGTTGACCTGATGCAGGACCATGGGGTTGTCCTTGTACAAAATTTTGGCCTTGTTGAATGTAAGGGTGGTTTTGTTGCACAAAAGGTTGTATGTGTTGTGGATAGATCTACCCCTCGGGAACATAAGATGCTCCCTATTGAATATTAGGTTGACCAGTAGGATCGTAGGGTTGTCCTTATTGGATCGAAGGTTTTCCCTATAAGGGTTTTCCTTGTGGACCATAAGGTTGTCCTTGTGGACCATAAGGTTGTCCCTATGGACCAGAGGGTTGTCCCTATTGGACTGAAGATTGTCCTTGTAAGTGTTGTGAAACCAGCTCCAAAAAGAGAAGAAAAGAGATATCAACGCCTTAGGAATAAGCCACTTCGAGGGGGAAACCTCCAATATATTACATGAATGAACAATTCTTGGATGATTCAAATTACAAAACCTCCTTTCTATATATAGGAGTCCATGGGGCCACAATGTAATCCTAGTGGAGCCACAATGTAATCCTAGCTGACCTAACAATAATAATTTAAGCGCACAATAATAACAATATGGGGGCTAAAAGGGTACAATAATAACAATAAGGGGGTTACACTAACAACAATAAGGGACTATACTAGTAATATAGGGACCTAGCATGCCCCTCTCCTTCAAAAAAGTGTTGTCCTCAATGCTTGAGTAGCTCTGGGTACTTCTATATAAAATTCTCATCCTCCCATGTACAATCTTCAGTGGGTAAGTTCTTTCACTTGATGAGATACTCTGAAATTGATCTATTCCGTAGTTGTCGAGTTCTTGTTTCCGTGACCGCTTTAGCTTCCAATATGATTTTTCCTTCCTCATCAAGTTTTGGAAATATTGTTTGAACTGGAAGATTTTCACCTATAACCTTCTTTAAGCATGAAACATGGAAAATTGGATGCACTCATGAAGAAGCAGGAAGCTCCAATTTGTATGCCATAGTACCAATATTTTGCAACACCTTGGAAGGACCATAGTACTTTGGAAATAATTTATTATCCTTATTAGCTTGCTTTAGGGACATTTGTTTATTTGGTTGTAGCCATAAAAATACCCAGTCTCCTACATCAAAACTTCTCTCGTTGCGATGTTGATCTGCCTGTTGTTTCATTCAATTTTGTGTCAAATTCAAGTTGTCATTTAAGAGTTGGAGAACTTCTTGTTGATGCTCAATGTGATCTTCCACTACTTGAACCTTCAAATTTTCTCTTAAAGATGATGTGATGGATGGTCGATGATATCCATAAAGTGCCATAAATGGGGTCATTTTTTATGCAATATGGAAGAAAGTGTTATACCACCATTCAGCTAGAGGTAACCACTTGAACCATTGTGTTTGTTTATCAGATACAAAACAATGAAGATATCCTTCCAAACATTTATTTACTATCTCAGTTCAACCATCGGATTGAGGATGATAAGATTAGCTATGAGCTAATTGAGTACCCAAACAAGAAAATAACTCCGTCCAAAAATTTCCAGTAAAAATGGGATCTCTATCGCTCACAATAACCCTTGGGTTTCCATGTAGCTTTTGAATTATGTCCAGAAATGTAGTAGCAATTGTACTTGCTTTAAATGGATGAGATAATGCACAAAAGTGTGCATACTTGGTAATTTTATCAACTAACACCATGATGACACTCTTTCCTTTGGAATTAGGCAAACCTGTGATAAAATCCATTGAAATCTCCTCCCAACATTGACTTGGAATGAATAAAGGTTGTAGAAGACCTGGGGTCTTAATTGTCTCAACTTTATTCTGCTATCAAACCAAACATTCTGCCACAAACTTTTGAATATCAAATTTAATGCCATCCCAAAAAAAATCTTTCTTCACCTTGTGGTAAGTTTTTAAAAATCTTGAGTGTCCTCCTAAAGGAGAAGTGTGCAATTCCAAAATAATCTTTTGTTTTAGTTGGGAATTCTTATAAAGATATAAGCAATATTTGTACCATAAGGAATAATTTTTCCAACTAAATGTATCAGATGTACTAGGATCTTGCTGCAAATTTTGAATGAGTGTCCACACTTCTTTGTCCTTCTTCCATTCATCTCTTGCTTTGGTTATCTAATCTGGTTGGATAATAGAAATGGCACAAAGCAATGCTTCCACCTCTTCATTATTTCTTAAGAGTGCATCTGCAACAAAATTTAGCTTCCCTTTTTTGTATATTATTTCAAAGTCATAACCCAACATCTTTGTGACCCATTTTTGCTGCTCTTATGAAGATATTCTTTGTTCCAAAAAGTGTTTAAGACTATCATGATCAGTTTTTACCTTGAAGTGTCTTCCCATTAGGTAAGTTCTCTATTTCTTTAGTGCATGCAGTATTGCTAACATTTCCTTCTCATAAATAGGTTTTTGTAAATAATTTCCTTTGGTTTGACAACTTTCAAAAGAAATGGGTCTTCCTTCTTGCATTAAAACAGCACCAATTCCATTTCCTGAGGCATCACAATCCACAATAAACATTTTTGTGAAGTTTGGCATAGCTATACTGGTGCTAGGCACATTGCCTCTTTAAGATGTTCAAAGGCCTTAGTTGCTTTAGGAGTCCATGAAAATGCATCTTTCTTCAATAATGTTGTTAGAGGTGCTGCTATTCTCCCATAATTCTTAACAAACTTTCGATAATACCGTGTTAACTCGAGAAATCCTTGCAACTTCTTTATAGTTGTGGGGACTTTCCATTCCTTAATGGCTTTAATTTTGTTAGGGTCTACCTTAACACCCTCGTGAGATACAGTATGACCCAGATATTCCACCTCTTGTACTCCAAGGAAACATTTGGATGTTTTTGCATATAATCATTTCTCCTGCAATAGTTTGAGCACCCTTTCAACATGTTGAACATGATCCTTCCAAGACTTGTTGTAGATTAGTATATCATCAAAAAATACCAGCACAAATTTTCTAAGGAAGGGTTTGAAAACGAAATTCATCAACCCTTGAAATGTAGAAGGTGCATTGGTAAGGCCAAAAGGCATGACCAAAAATTCATAATGACCCTCATGAGTTCGAAATGTTGTTTTCAGAATATCTTCAGTCTTCATTCTAATTTGATGATACCCTGAACGAAGATCCAGTTTTGTAAAATAAATTTCTCCATGTAATTCATCCAATAATTCATCAATCACAGGAATGTGAAATTTATATTTAATGGTGAGCTTATTGAGCTCCCTATATTCCAGACACATGCGCCATGATCCATCCTTCTTGTGTACAAATACTACAGGAGCAGGGAAAGAACTTTGACTAGGTTGAATTATACCAGCCTCTAACATTTTTGCAATCATATGTTCAATTTCGCTCTTTTGGACATAATGTTATCTATAAGGCTTGATGTTTGGAGGAACACTTCCTGGAATCAAATGAATAGCATGATCATGATCACGAATAGGTGGGAGTCCTTTTGGAGTTTCAAAAACCTTGGAATGATTGTCCAAGACTTTTTGGAGATCTGCAGAAATAGATGATTTTGATGTTGGAACTTCTAGTGAGCATAATTGTGAAATTATGCCTGATTTTTATTTCTTTAGAAGATTTTTCATGACATTAGAGCTTATTATCTTTCCCGGCTTCCCTGCAATACCCCATAATTTTACTTCCTTTCCTTCTGAAAAAATTTCAAGAAAAGTTCTTGAAAATTAAAATCTACCGTCCCCAAAGATTGTAACCATTGTACTCCTAGTACAACATCAGCACCTCCAATAGGAATGGAAAGTATTGGACTATTCAATACATATTCCCCCATGGTTAGCTTGATATTATGGCATTTTCCAGAGAAATTTATAGTTCCTCCATTTGCAACTATCACTTGACATTCTGGTGCTGGGTATAGGAAACAATTTAATTCCTTGGCTACCTTACAATGAATTAAATCATGGGTACTACCTGAATCAATCAACACTATTACCTTTTTCTTCTTGATATGTCCTTCTATCTTGAGAGTTTGAGGAGTGGTAATTCCTACCAATGCATTACACGATATGGTCGGGCTCATTTCTTCCTCTTCTTGGGTTGGTTCCTGGTGTGTATCCTATTCTTGTTCATTTTCTTCTTCCTCTTCACAATCTATGTAAAATGATTTATTCTCAGCACACTTATTACCTTTAGCGTATTTTCTATCACAACTGTAGAAAATCCCTTTTGCTCTTTTATCTTCCAATTGTTGTGGTGTCAACCTTGTAGGTTGTGGAAATCTAGGAGTAGCAACACTTCCCTCTTTATAGAAGTGAGTAGTAGGCTTCCTTGTCGCCATAATTTTACATTCAATTTTTCTTGCCAACCTGAATGCCTTCTCCAATGAATCAAGTTCCAAAACGTGAACTTCATGTTGGATGTTATCCTTTAAGGTACCTATGAAGAGATCAATCCTTTTTTCCTCTAGAATATCAGTTACCCTTATATTAAATTTTTGGAAGTCCTCAATGTGCTCCCCCATTAAACCCTTTTGTTTGAGATTTATCAATTGGCTAAAGAAGGTATTTCTCTTTGTATCCTCATAATGTGCTATCATTTCCTCCATAAAAATTGACCAAGTGACATTTTTTTATGGGAGCAAAGCCATAGATACCATACAAATGTATTTTTTTCTAAATGTAAAGTTGCAATGCGTAACTTTTGTGTTTTTCACATTATGGAGATCAAAATATTGCTCCATATGTAGTATCCATGTTACAAGATCCTTTCCATCAAACTTCCTCATATCCATTTTTGGAACATGGGGGTTCTTCCCACGAACATTAGATTTTATTAAATCATGATTAAAATTTATTTTGTTCACATCATGAGTTTCCTCTACTATATTCTCACCATTAGGAAACATTTCTTGTATCAACTTTGTCAAACCTTCCATGTCTGCTTTTAGATCATTCTTCATGTTTTCCATTTTCTCATCAATCTTAGCTTCCATGTCATCCATATTAGATTCCATGTTAGCTTCCATGCCATCTATCTTAGATTCCATGCCATTCTTCAAACCATCCATCTTATATTCTATGCCTTTCTTCAAACCATCCATCTTAGTTTCCATGCCTTTCTTCAAAACTTCCATGTCATTTTTTTTTGCTCTTTGCGAGAGAGAAATTTGTTACACTTTCTCTTGTAATTTTGATATGTCATGTTGCCATTCTTCGTCTTCATGAGTCATAGTAGAGATTTCTAAAGGCTTAATGGGTGTTGAATTCTTTTTAGGGGCCATTTTAAAATCCAATACTGATATATATTCTACAATATGCCCTTGGAATCAATTCAACCTTATTCTTCAAACAAGACTTATGCAATTCGAAAAAAAAAAAAATACACACCTTTTACTTGCTTTTGAGGAGCTCGATATTGAAATTGAATTATCTCTATAATTGCAAATCCTCAATATCTTAAATTCAGTCTTGTAGTAGCCCTCTGAAGCTTCTTTCAAATGCCATGGGTCTAATCTGATTTGGATTCTTCAAGGCAACATTATGTCCAATCTCCCACAATGACCCAATTTTGGACTAGTTCAGTAGAGCGAACTTGTACAACTTGCCACGTGTTACTGTTTCCTCCTTTGGCTCTGAAATTGATATAACGAAATCTACAGTCCGTGTACTTGTGGCCACATTTTACAGCATTCCCATCCAATGCTCAGAGAGAGAGCTATGAATATTTTCCCACAATCACCTCTTTGAGATGAAATTCAGAAGCCTCAACAATCCCTAACTTCCACAGATCATATCTCCAAAAATATTGTGAACCAGTATATGAAATTTTGTGAAAATTATCCTCAATATTGTGACTTCGTACTCTTAAAAATTCAGCTTCGACACCTTCGTAGAAGAAAATTTGTTACGGAAATACCACGATGACCTGTTTAGGTTAAAATCAAGAGCCTGCAAAATGACCTAACTTGCACAGATCATATCTCCGAAAATATTTTGAACCAAGCTCTAAAATTTTGCGATGATGTTCCTCAATATTTTGGCTTCACGCTCTAAAAATTTCAAATTCTTAACCTTCGTAGAAAAAATGTTATAGTGAAAATTCCACAATGACCTGTTTGGAGCAGCGAAACCCTAGAATCTCAAATCTCTAATACCAAATGTTGTGAAACCAGCTCCAAAAAGAGAAGAAAAGATATATCAATGCCTTAGAAATAAGCCACTTTGAGGGGGAAACCTCCAATACATTACATGAATGGACAATTCTTGGATGATTCAAATTACAAAACCTCCTTTATATATATAGGAGTCCATGGGGCCACAATGTAATCCTAGCTGACTTAACAATAATAATTTCAGGGCACAATAATAACAATATAGGGGCTACAAGGGTAAAATAATAACAATAAGGGGGTTACACTAACAACAATAATGGACTATACTAGTAATATAGGGACCTAACAGTAAGGGTTATCCTTGTGGACCATAGGGTTGTCCCGGCTGGTATACAGTCTGATTGGGATCAATCGAAGGAAAATAAAATGGATTACCATACACGTCATAATGATGCGTAGGATACCCAGAAGTTTGAAACTATTGAGAACCCTGAGAGGCGGAATTATGTTGTTGAATGTCCAACAGATACTCATCGAATGTAAAACTACTAGGAATGGAAGTAGAAGCGATAGGCGAACTACCAACAAGTTGGGTTCCTGCAGCATGAGGTTATGATCCACTCACGGTGGGCCTAACAGGTATCATGGGATTAATAAAAATGGACCTACGAACAACATAAGATGCTGAAAATGACTGGGTCGGACAAGAACATAGGTTACAATTGTCAACGTCATGGGAATCGAGGGTGATTCCCTTGATACCGAGACAGCGAAGCTTCCCAAGGGAGTCAGTGTATCAGACCATATTGGATTCTGATACAACGATGCAATGCCAGAAATTATCTAACCCAAAGTACGATAACCGTGCAGAAGAAATATCGGTTGTGAGGAAGGTTTACCTAAGACATAAGGAAATTTCTTCGGAGGGAGCTGATGATCTCCTATAGAAACATAAATCTCTTCACTACTGATGGGACTCATCGAATCCATGTCGGATCAAGCCATTTTATCATCGAAAAGGTGACAAGTAGTGGAAAGTAAAGCAGTGGCTAGTAAATATGGTTCTGAAGTAAGAGGAGGAAAGTATTCCTCATTCCCAAAACTAGACCAAGTGTCCTGAGGTTGCCAATTGATATGAAATGACTCTTCAAGAGGAGATCGGGTAGCAAGAGGTAAGATACTCGAAATAATATACTGCGAGAACTTTACAGACCTAGTGGGTTGAGATGCTTCCGAAGAAACTTTAGGAGAATGATCACCACTAGGAGGCAAGGAAGAGGATGATGAAACTGGTTGTCTTGCCACTACGACTGTGTGTCAAAACAGAAGAGAACCAAGATGACCAATTCGAGGCTTCAAGATCAAACACTAAGGAATCACTTAATAACAAGCCAATAAAATATCTTTAACAAGCGTGTGATCGTAGGCAATTGATTTTATGGCATTAAAACAAAACTCTGTCGTTTCATATTTTAAGAGTCAAGAAACAGGAAAAAGGTGACTCTATTCACTTTCAGGTTGAATGAGTGTGAAAGGAAAAGTGCTCGAGGATATTTTCAATTTTAGAGAGTCGCAAAAAGACCAAAATGACTACTCAGGAAATTTAAGCAAGAGGGTGTACCAAGTTTCCGTGAACTGCAATATAAATCTTGGTGATCAAATGAAACAGAAATGACCAAGGACTTAACGTACGTGCAGGTAGTCTCCCCGAATGCTATGTTCAGTGTATCATTATGGCTACAGGGCGGTAGACTCAGCTTCCTATGGATAAAGGATGTTACCTTATGAGGGTCTCCCTTTATATACTCGACAGTATGGGGAGCAAAAATTTGTGTTAGCGCAGTCTAAAGCCATATGGCGAACGAAAAATACTAGATTTAATGACGCCGAAACATGTCACTAGCCTAGACCTCTAAAATATGTGCGTTAGGTTTCAATGCTTCCTTAGGTTGAATGAATTCATTTTAAAGTTGATCTTGAATTAATGTTGTGATTTCAAGGCCTTACCGAATGTGATCTCAAATTCTTAATGCACAACTATAGGAAAAATAAAATCATTCCAATTCAATTAATGCAAGCTAAGAGAGGGATAGAAGTCTATAAAAAAGCAACAATCAATCGAATACAAGAGAATTTTCTCTAATGCATCTAAGACAACCAAAGAAGAAAACAAAAAATCCCTTTCCTTGTTCACTAAAAGCTACTAATGCAAAATAACATTTTCCATTTTCAAACTAAGAGAAAGAATGCAAATTTTTTCTTTTTAGATAAAGGAGAAGAAAACATCACTATTACACTAAAAATAAAAATGGACACTAGTTTTGAGAAATTCAAATGAAATGATCTAAAATAAAGAGATCAATCTAACAGGAAAATCAAACACACTCAAAACAAAGATGCACTCCTTCAAGCAAAAAAGGGGCTTTCGAACCAGTTCAGCAAGCAATGTAATATATGCTCAAGGTGACGAATGGAGAGCTAAACTAAATCCAAGGCGATCATTCAACAAACCAAAGACACGTAGAACCGAGAGAAAATCTAAAAAAATAAGTCAATGAACTGAAACGACAAAGACCAAACTGACTCAAACTCAACTCAGAAGTCTCGGTGAGGAGAAAGTCAAACAAGCCACATGAGACACCTAGAAACCCTAGGATGACTAACTCCACTGATTAGATGATGGAAAAATAGCTGATAAGTAGGACACAAGAGATTCAAATCAATCCCATTGGACCAACTAAAAGATAAAAATCCAACCGAGAGGTAAGAGAAACTGACAAAACTCCGGAAAAAAGGATAAAATTTCAACCTACAAGATTCGGCATGTCTGTTTAGCTATAATCCATGCTAAACAAAGGTTGACATACGTGTGACAAAAGAAACAAGCACCAATCGGTGCGACTATTCAAGAAATAGCAGCGTCGAGCTAGAAAACCATGGGAAAAAATAAAAACCACTGAGAAGAGGTCAAATTTGACACCCTGGGACTGAATAGGATGGTTGAAAATATTCAAACAAGCAAGAAAAAGTAGAAAAGTGATAAAACGACCAAAGTCAACTCGACAAGAAAAACACTAGATTAACAACGAGAGACACCAAACACATTGTTCCCTAATGAAGTCTCCAACTTGTTGTGCAGGTAAATCCCCTCTAAGGACAGAGGCGATCCCTCTAGCCCTAGAGTGGGTCTAGCAACAAGGGAACAAACTAGACTTTCATACTCCTAGCTAATAAATGAAAATGAGTTAGGATAGATGACCTACTTTTGTCCAACGCTTCTATTATCGTTTGCAACAGCAATCCACTGATCTTTGTCTTCACATGTCGTGGTCTTTGAGTGGCAATGTTTGTGTACCTATGCAAGGATCAAGTGAACGATGACAGCATAAGAAAACAATATTTTCATTCATAGCTATTTGATTGGTCAAGGAGAATCAAAATACTTTTCATATTATCAAACACAAAATTGGAACCAAAAAACCAGTATTGTATTAAAGATAGAGAGAAGAAGTTTACAACAAAAAATCCTTGACGTTGTAGCCTCCTTCAATGGGTCTAGTAAAACGCTTCTCAAGCATTTGTCAGGGATCGGACTTGGTGAGGCAATGGGCCTAAACTCTCTCTCGACAATGGATTCGTCTTTGCTCTATTCTCACACCATCCATAGTAAGGACTTTTCAGCTAGTTGAAACTATGTGAGAAGGATGTATTTATAGGAGAGGAGGAGGTGTTATGGGATCCCCCATAAGGTGGAAGGGAGACCTTATCCTTTGGGGAGTTGCTCAAATGTAGGAAATATGAAGCTAAAGGAAGGAATTCGATGTTATTCAGTCAAACAAACCATAATGACTCCGCTAATGAAGTGGTTGGGCATGGAAACTTCGTTTCTATTTTTTTTTTTTTTTTTTTTAAATCCAAAATCAGCTCGATGTGGACAATCCACTCAGACAGAGTGCCAATGGGCGCGAGGCCATAACTGCCTACCAGCGCTGACCCAAAATCATATTTTTTTGAGAGCCTGCTCCAGGAATAGTCAATAGAGGAAATTTTCTTCACATGCCAAGGGATGCAATGACACTTTTTTCAAGGTATGAAAATACACAAAAATCATTGAAATGGTCCTCCAATATTCGAGATGGGGATTGCAGGGACAGTGACAAAATATTGTGTAACATATTCCTCGTACAGATAAATCATCTCCATTCTGGCCCTCCATATTTCTCTGTCTCATTTCCTCCGACAACAAGGCTCAAATAATGTCATCAAAATTCAAGGCATTTGTATTGCTACCTATTGCAATAACCAGACGGTCCCATGAATCTGGTAGATAACACAACAAAATTTTGCACTTATATTCATCTAAGATGTTAATATCAACAAATAAAAATTGAATTACCACAATATTGAAGGCGTTCATATGCTCTGTCACTAATTCTCCATCCTTCATCCTCAAGTTATACAGTTTTTTCCACATGAACAATTTATTCACCAGAGACTAGATTGGTACAAATTCCCTAGCTTGTCCCACAAAGAATTCGTTGTAGCTTCCCTTGATACATTCAACAATACTGAATCTAAGGCACACAACCGTATTGTGCTCTTTACCTTCTGATCCAACTTATTCCAATATTCATCTGACATTGTCATTGGTTTAGTACCCGGATCTACCATGATCCACTGATATTTATCCACCAGCAGATCCTCCATCTTGAGTTTCCAAACCTCAAAAATTTTCCAATTAAATTTCTCGATCTATATCTTTCCACTACTCACCATATTATTTCATCGCAAGAATCAATCCCATAGATCTCCCACTAAACAGGGTCTATCACAAGCCGAAGCAAAAAACCCCTCAGCAGCACAGGCGTCCCCTTGAAGCCGAAACATGTTAGGTCTCTATATTACTAGTATAGCCCCTTATTGTTGTTATTGTAACCCCCTTATTGTTATTATTGCACCACTGTAACCCCCATATTGTTATTATTGTGCCCTTAAATTATTATTGTTAGGTCGGCTAGGATTACATTGTGGCCCCACTAGGATTACATTGTGGCCCCATGGACTCCTATATATAGAAAGGAGGTCTGTAATTTGTATCATCCAAGAATTATTCATTCATGTAATGTATTGGAGGTTGCCCCCTCGAAGTGGCTTATTTCTAAGGCATTGATATCTCTTTTATTCTAATTTTGGAGTTGGTTTCACAAAAAAATAGCTCCGATACCAAATGTAGGTTTTAACCCTGTACAAAAATTATCTACAAATGAATCTTAAAAACAAAAATAAAAAATAGCGAGAGCACAAAACATAAAACATATATACATAGAGATTTCCCCTACATCCCAAATCGGGACTACCAGCTTGATTTTTCATTATATTCCTTTTAGTGTTACAACACATATATATACATGTCGAAGCATTCATAATCCCAATCCATTAACCCTGCATTAGAACATAATTGAAGTTCCCTTGACCAGATCTACAAAATACCAGGGGTTGAAAACCATCATACCCCAGAACCATGGGCGAGTCCACCCATCAAAAAATAGAGTCCAAAATTTTTTTCCTTGGGTAGCACCCCGAAACCAAACAGGGGGGTTCCCCCCCCCCCCCCCCACGTGCAACTAATCGTGGAAATAATATAACACATACCCAAGAGTGAGAACATATGATCAGAGAAGAATATGGTGATGATGATATGAGAAAACTAAGGTTCATCTAGAAAAATAGGTTGATGAAATAGAAATCTCAAGAGGTAGGATGATAATGGTTTTACTTTTTCACAAGCTTGAAACAAGAGAAAAAACTATGCTTGAGATAAGTTGCATGCCCCCATCATGCCTCTATTAATTATCCAAGTCCATTTGGCCACTGAATCTTGCCTATCCAATATTATCTCTAGCTATCCCTTCATCCATCAAGAGAACAATACATCGATACTCCTATCAAGTTGTTTAGAGCTCCACTTGTGAAAAACTCTAAACCTACCCATTGTTTCTCCTAAGCTTCTCTGGGACTTCAACCCATTATGGTATTCTTGTGCTGCAAAGATGAAGAATAGCATAGGGGATGGAGGGTTTCCACCTATCATTGCAATATGTCCATCTCCCATAATGAACACAAGCTAGGAGGACTTCCCATCATCTTCTGTAGAATTCCTTCTCCCCACACAAGTCTCGAGCTCCAAAATTCTACTCTTGCTTGATTAGACCCTTGAGCTCAAACAACTGCGAGGCTAACAGTCACCTTTGTCCATCAAGGTGTTGCAATTTGGATCCAATATGGACATTCTCACGTTTTTCTCTAGCATACTATAAGTTCCCAATCTATTCCACACTTGGTTCTCTCTCGCATTTCCCTCCAATATTCCATTTCCTTCCAACGCTAAAAAAAATTTATTTAAGTGACACATCTATTGGACCACTTTTACACCAAGCCGACATGACTTGGTAACCAATAATTACCTTATCAACTTCAAAAATTCATTTCTCTCTAACGAAAACTCGGATTTGGACGATTCTTGATGTGTTGGAATCATATCACTGAGCACTATCATCCTCATCCATCACATATTTTATATTCATTATGGTTTTTTCCAAAATCACAATGGGTGAAAAACCCCCAAGCTTGGTTCTCAAGCTCACAAGCCCTTTTGTGGGACTTTCACCTCCAACCCTCGAACACCAAGGCTTGGAGTACCTTCCAAAATACAGAAAAATAAATAGGAAGGTGATAGAAAGATGCGTGTGGTTGGGTGGTGATGGTGTAGCATCATCTATGGTAAATCAAGTATTCCAATATTTTACACCATTGAACATGCCTATCTTTGGTTCAACCAAGACATGACGGTGAGGCATATTCTATGTGATATAAGTAGGTATTAGTCATGTCCAACTCATGAGGTCATGCTAGTGCCACACAACAACTAGTTTTATTGAGTAGTATGGGACACTCAAACGAAACAAAAAATAAAAATTCTAGCCCGATGACAATTATCGTCATTGCTAAATGACCCTTTAGTTATAATAATTTTTTCCACCTTTATTAAAAAAATGATAAAATCAAAAGAAGAAAAGATGAATTTCCAATTCAGATCCATATTAACTCTAGATCTATCATGCCCCAAGAGAGATCAAATATCTTATGGTGCAAAATTTTTATCAAATTTATTCAGTTTAAGACAATTTTTCACCCCAATGGACTTGATCGCTTCCCACCTATAATAAATTTGGACTTATAATGGATTTTTATAGTGGTTCCATATTTATCTCAATCTTTCTATCTATATAGAGCATTAAAAAAATTACACATCTCTTTTGTACAACATATATATATATATATATATATATATATATTACAATACTTTTTCTATCCTTATACATCATAAAAAAATTGATCTCCTATCGTAGGCCGTAGAATTCATTAAACAAAACTAAATATAACTAGATACATTCAAAATCTGGTGCATATACTTAAAAATAGAAATTGTTTCCCTTGTAGCCAATCCAATTTTAAAACATCACTATCTTGTAATACTGACCAATAAAAATTTAACACAATCCCTACGATAATTTTCCATCTATTTACATGCTCAAAACTATTACTAGAAGTTAAAATTTTGAATTTAAGACAAAATTTGGCTAACTGTGCAAAGTCGCAATGCCATTAGGTAGATTCGCAACAAAACTAAGTGAATTCCATGCTTTATATAGTTTTGGACTCTATTTGAAAAAATGAAGCAACTGGGTATACCACAAATTCTCGTACCCCACTTTTACAACGCACTGTCTATTTTCGCAAGGCCTTTACAAGCTAAAATCTTAATGACCTTTTCCTCCATGTAGAATGTTGGAAATCTCATAATAGGTACTGGAAAATTCATACAAATCCCTCATGAAAACAAAAACCTTGAATTTCAATCAAATTTACATATGGAAAGTGCAGCAAGCCCCTTGCTACAATTCTACTATTTTCACCAAAATTGATCTTTGAGCCAAAAATGAAGGTTTCGGGTCTGGGTTAAAGCTTCTTGTTGGAGTATTATCTTTGTACTAACCTCTTCCACCAAGTCCAATTTAATTATCTTCCTCTTTCTTCCAACTTCTCTAAATTTACTAAGGCTTTTCTTCACTAACCTAAGTCTTCTTTTCAGGACTATGTTTTGCACATACAAATTATTCACTTGCCTATGTAGAGGCAAGTTCCACTTTATCTTATACCTAGCTTTGTCAATAATTGGCATAACCACCTCTACCTATTTAAAAAAATCCATCTTGTCCCTATGGTATTTCTCTACAAGTTGATATGAGTGATGTTTTACACCTTCAAGCTGCTCCAGTAGCTTCTCATATTCCATTTTTTCATCAAACACCATAGGTTGCACAATATCCTTTTCCTGTACCCATACCTTGGAAACAAACCTAGTATTATGTCTCCTTGAATACTAAATTGGCTCTTTCATTTTTTCAACATCAATCACAACTTCACCCTTTCCTTTGGAATCATGTGTCAGTGCTTCCTTTGATGGTTCTTCTATTCTAGAATGGATAATTTATTGAGACACTTTATGTCCAATCTCCTTGTTCTCCTACTGCAAATAAGCTATTGTCACATGTGCCTTGTCTAACTAATCCTGTGATTCACTATTTTGCTGGTATTTTTCATCTAATTCCACCTCTATTTGTGTGATTTCTAATTCCAATATTTGAATAGGGGATGATAGAGGGATCACAGGTAATATCTTAGTTGTTGACCTAGTTGTTCTTAGCACCCTTACCACCTTCTCTATCTCAGGGGAGAATTTTAGTTTCTTAGCACTTTTCTTACCATCCAATTTTCCTTTGGTCAAAGGTTTCTTGACTAAGCTTGTTTCTTCCTTAATCGCAACTGAAGCAGTGTCTTTCTTTGTCCTTTAACTATTTGAAGATTGTGCTTCCCAACCTAAAGATACCAATAACTCTTTCCATGTCGATGAAAAATAAAATAAACTGGCCTACTTCCTTTTTTCTTCCCTTGATCAACCATCTTACATAAAACATTGAACAAATAATAGGGAAGACTTATAGATTTCTTGTGAGTGAAATACATTAAGATCTTGATGTGCTAGTGATAAACCCTACTGAATCCTCCCTCACATGTGAAGTACCTTTAGATAAACTCTAGCATATTTCCATGATGGTCCTGTAAATAACTTCTAGGAATAGATGAACCATACCCCATCCTGTGTTTAGACTTGAGAAAATCCTTGAAGAAAACCGGAACAAAATCCATTCCTTTAAACCAATCCTCTCCACCTAAAGGAATCTCAGTAGCCTCAGATATATTTGGGCTGAAACTGGAAATTTTAGGCTTCCCAAATTTACTTCTTAACAATACAGAGAGTAAAAACCACAGCGTAGAGGAATTTTTGGTTCTTAACACACTTTTGGGCATAAATTTCGATGGGAAAATATTTGATTACACTCCCTAGGCTAACAAAACAACTGCATGTGATGTTTACACAACAAAGAGGCGAATTGACAGCTTAGAATAATGGGAGTGATCAACTGTGTGGATTCGCATCACTTCCGGATGAAAACATAGTGCCATATTAGTATAAAACGCAGAAAAAAAAACATTGAATTTGAAGATAAAACAAATATCACCATATCTACAAGATTTACTGGTCTATACTATATTCTAATCACAATTTCAGAATTCTTTTAAGTATAGAGGATAAAATTCAAACTGAATTGGAACCTAAGAGTGATAATTTGACACTTTCTTTCAAGAAAAGTGACACTTCTTGAACTAACAATTCCCTTGCAGACTTTGCGCAGCAACCAAAACAAATGAACCAAAGCCTCCGATGAAAATGCTAAAGAAATAAGCGCTGAAGAGTGAAGATAATATCCCAATTGATTAGGAAAAATAGCTTGGACCTGGTAAAAATGATCTTGATTACGATTTTGAATCAACAAATGTACACAGATGTTCCAATTAAAAACATACTGGAATAGGAAGAGAAAAAAACGAAAATAATGCTTCAAACCTCAAGGACTCCCCCTAAACACATGCATATCTAAAAATTCAGATTTTTCTTCTCGTGCACTCTCCCATGTGGCTGCACAAATAATAATTTGAATGCAAAAATATGCTCCCCCTACGACCATGCAAGTCTCAATTTTTGGTGGGAGATCCTTGATGCTCTTTTCTCCTCCAAAATTTCATCCACTGAAATTTCTTCTTCTTATGCAATTGGCATTACATATTCTTCTCTTTATGGTTCAATCTCCTACAACACCTGGGAAAATTGCAATCCTTGGCCTTATGGCCAATATTGTAAAAAACATCTAATGTGACCAATGAATAGAGGAGTACCTTGATATATTTTTTTGATCCAATTTTTATTCCTTTCTTATGCCCTGCAATCAATAGCCCTATCGCCAAAATCAATGCATGATAAACAATAACCATAAAGTGAATTATTATACCTAAAAGAAGGATATTTCCTTTGTATGCATGCTTGATGTGGCTTCTCCTTTTGTTGCTCATTTTGTTTAGAGAGTTGGATATCTAAAATATTGTAACTTGTTTCTATGTGACCATGAACTCCACAATCATAACACTTTCCAATTTTATATTTTCTTCTTTGGCGTCCTTCGCTTTTTGTGTTTCTTCTTGCATGGCTAACGGTTCTTATTATTTTTGTTGCAACTATATGCTCCAACAATTATTTATTTGAGCCTCTAAAATTATTCTGTTGTGGAAATTGATTCACCCTTCAATTTTGGAAATTCATCCCCAACTCCTTATACTGCTTCCTCATTCCATTTTCAAATTTTCTTCCCTCTTCTAGCTAAATTTTCAAATCTCTTTTTTCAGCCACAATTTTTTTAATTTATACTTCAAGAGCCATTATATTTTATTTTTATTCCAGATTTATGCTCGATTTATAACCTCTCTCACTAGTTCCTTCATATTCTTCTTGTGAGGAGTATTGATTTGTTACAACAATAAAAATAGAATCCTTTGCATTTTTCTCCATTTCTGAAAAATGCAATTTTCCTCCAAGATACAAATTCTGCAACTTATCCAACATTTATTTTCCAGTCTCACAATGCCTCACATGCATGCTACAGATTTTGAAATACTATTAAAAATAATATTTTTAGCCAAATCGTTAAATTCACATTTAACACCATATTCAACTAAAAAAAAAATATCTTCATCAATGGATTAAAAATATGAATCCAAATTCACTCTCCAAGTTTCAAATTTAACTTCATGAAGTATTGGAATACCTTGCTAAACTATTTCGGAAAAATTGAAAAAATTCTACTAAAATATCCAAGATCCTCTCTCGAGCGATCAACTTTCAATCAAAATCCCTACTCTAATATCAATTATTGGAAACTAGATCACTAATGAGATGGGGGGGTTGAATCATTAGTGTGGCACTTTTAAATTTGTTGTGCAATTACATAATCTTTTACACCATGCACAAAATAAAACACAAAACCATAGATTAGAGCACCAAATATAAACATGAAACTATAAAAACCATCAACACAATAGACACAAGTATGTATGGTGGAAAACCCTCTCCAGGGAAAAAAAAACCACCTGTTGTTGATATGCTGCTCAAATTATATGTAATGTTCCTAATTTTTCCTTCAATAAATTGGAACGTTAGATTTTGATAATTTCACTCATAAGCTGAATAATGGGGTAATAAGGCCCAAAGACAATAAAAACATGGATAAAATCCCTCTAGTATGGAAAGGGATCAGCCTTGGAACTAGATTTCACACCCTCATGTGTGAAAGGAGATATTTGCAAAGAGGCTTGGTTAAGATTGACCAAGTCAAACAGCGCAGGGTATGAGGTGGAAAGAACTACATGCGACAGCACAGAGATAGAGGAGTGAATATTCCTTTATGGAGGAAACCCTAATGGAGTGGGACCCATGGAGAGGGAGCTCTCATGTGTTCAAAAGGAGGGCAAGGCGGCCATTGTTGTTCATGCTATGAATTATTGATTTCATTATATATTCAGAAAATTGTGCATTCTTGGCTGTTTAGCAAGAATTGTCGGGGAATTCTTGTTTAGTATTTATTCACCTTCTTGAGAGGCCTCTTGAACGTTTTTTCTTCATTCACCACACTCCTTGGCTCAAGGCCAAAGCATCCTCCTCCAGGACAGCATTATTGCTGCAGCAGCATAATTCTGTGTTGCAAGGTGTTGCATTGGAGACTCCACAACACCTCTTCCATCTCTTGTTTTTCAAAGGGAGAGCCTTTCTTTCCTTTAGAGGATCAGATTGGAAGAAATTGGAGCTTATTTCAGATCTTGGAATTGGGCGTTACTCATTCCTTTTCCCCTACAGCGCAATTTTCTTCACTAACTGCGTTATTTTCATGGTGCATTTGTTGTAGGGATTTGTATTGCTGATTGGAGGGTGAGATTTCTAGTGATAGGATCATCCTTCACTTGGATAATCCCTTGGAGGAGGTTTACTTCAGATCATTCATCATATTCAGCCTTCTCTATTTATTTCTAGTTTCTGATTTGCAGTTGCTACCCAACAACTCCGGCATTTTTGCCATTTTGTATATTTCAGCCAATCCTTTGGAGGATTGATGTATTATTGCTTCTAAGGGTTAGATATTTTCTCCCCTATTGTATTTGAGATATATCATTGCCATATATATGTATTTACATTGTATTGCAGCAGTAATCCATAATAGACTGCATTGTCATAGCCAAGGGTTTCATATATGTATCAGTGTTATGACATTTCATGTATATGTGTTGTTGAGGCTTGCATTGCCTTTATTGAGTGGATGTTTCCTCAATAAATTGTAATATTTTTGCTTCTATAACATTATTTGATGGCTATTCAGATCTTCATATGCTCATGGTTTTAAAATAATGCTGTCTTTCCAGCTCTTGTGCTTACATTGTTGCATCCCCCTCACCATGCAATTTCTGAGGACATATAGTAGTGGGAAATATGTTTAACCACTCTATAAGGATTTCTTTGGAGCCTCCTCTTGGATTTGGCACTTAGACACATTTTTCTGAGGGATCCAAGTCCTGGTTTCAAATCCTGTAGCAGACATTACTGGAAAATGTGTTTTCCAGTCATGCCTTGCTAGCTGTTCCAGATTGGGAACATTACATTATATTATGTCAAACAATTATTTACATAGAGTTAAACATATGGCTATTGTCAAATAAAGATTGTCTCTCAAGCATATCTATGGAATACCATCCGTTGAAGGCCACCACGACCAAATATTCTCTCCTAGCTACTCCTGAACTAAAAATGACTCTACAAACTCTGATATGCTGGAAGCTACCACGACCAACAAACCTATCCTAGTTTCTACTAAACTATCCAACCACCAATGGATTTGAGAAATCTTCTCACTTATATTGATTTCACTTGATTTCTACAACTTTTTTCCTCTATGTGGTTCTTGTTTCAAAATGTTTGAGACTAGAACCAAGAACTGCTCAACATGATCACTACAGCAATATAGCATCAAAGGACATAATGAAAGAGAAAATATCCAACCTCCAATAACACTACAATATCTACAATTTCTCCAAGACATTACACTAACCCACACTTCAACACTTCACTCATTGCATGAATATGTGGCTGAAATAAGCTTCAACTCACTATTGCTACAACTACATTATGCTTCCTAAATTTTGCACTAGAGAACACATGCAAATTATAGGCTCTTATCCACACACACTCTCACAACATCACAAGAAAATCAACCAACTCACAATGAGCATTCTCCAATATGTAGATGAACTCAAGGGCTCAACTCAATAATTACTCTGAACTACTGAGAATCACAACTCCATTCATATGCTTGATTTGATCTGGCTTGATATCATGGACTCTATCAACCGCTAACTCCATTAGCCTTTTTGATACTGTAAACCTTAATTAGCTTTTGGAAGCCTCGTGAACTTTTCTGACCATAAACCGAAAATTTTCGATCAATAATGTCGCCACAACACAAAAATTAGATCAACAATCTGAGGAATGTGTTGGGTTCCTGTGATTTAGCAGATTGGCATACTAAATGACAAGGCAACATCAGAACCACTTTGGAATCCTAGGATCTAGCCCTCCTGGATTCAGAGAAGGATCTCTCTATATGTGTTTTCAGAGGATATATCTTTAAGGCTTATGATATGATGTTAGGCTAGTTATTAATTAAAACGGGTTTGTTTGTTTTTTGGTTTTTGGTTGGGGATCATTAATTGAGAAGGTCATGTGAAGTGAAGAAGGAGGGGTTAAATTGAAGGATATTTTAGCATGGGAAGATAGGTCAAAAATAGTGCTAAACCATTGGGCTATGGAGTCATAAAAGGGTTTACTTGCACAACAACTATTCAAGGGTTTTCAAAGGGAAAGTCATATATATCAGAAGATATTTTAAGTTGATTTGGTGGTATGGAAAATTAAGAAATGTGGTGAAAGTAGCAAACATGTAAGAAACGGAGGGCAGCCTAAGATCAGGTAAGGACTTTTAACCTATCCTACTTTTGGCATACTCTTAAGAACAGAAAACATATAAAAAAACAACGGGCAATCCAAGATCAGGTAAGGACTTTTAACCTAGCCTGCTTTTGACATGCACTCAAGGGAAAAATTTAATATAAACATAAAAAGTAACCTAAGATCATGTAAGGAATTTTAACCTAGCCTGCTTTTGGCATACTCTTAAGGGAAATCTTCAAAACAGTTGGTTAAGACTAAAAAAGGGACAGGGCTAACCATAAACTTCCTTGATTAGGACTCTACTTAGAATGCGGTGAAAATATCATTCAAGAACAACATCTCAAGTTCTACTCAGCAAGACATGGGCTCACCAACATTCCTTGACTGGCTATACTCTATTTAAATCATTCCGAAACGAAAATTTGGAAGAAAACATAGAGATAAAGCTTATCAGACAGAATTAGGGTACTTCAAAAGTAAATCCTAATCTATATTTTACTGCTCTTTATCAGAGAATATGAACAAAGTGGAAACATAAGGAGGATAAAAATAACAGTGAGAAAAACATCACCAATGATTTAGATCAGGATCCAGTGAATCTTCTTGTCTATTGATGCGCAAAACCAGTTACATACTTTGAGTCCAATAGCTTTCTACAGTCTGATACTTCTCTTCCCAGCCTACTATATTACAACTACTCAGCAACTCTTACTCAATAACAGTTCAACTATTAACAATTTTCCAACCCTTTACAATGAATTTTCGGTGAATACTTATAGGTGAATGAACAAGAGTGTTGCAGGAAAAATCATAAATATCAGTTAAGACAGAGGGGGAGAGGTATCTGAATGCCCATTCTGCTTAATTACTGTTGCATTAAATGATTGTACCATTTTGGTAGTTTTTCCTGTTTTTTAGGCATATCTACTAGGCTGGTAATAACTCCGAAGTGTATTCTTTGAAGGTAACTTTGGCCGAAGTACTCTGTGTTGGGGTTCCCATGTTTTGGCCAGGTTGACAAGACCAAAAGATGAGACAACATAGAACCACTTTCAGACCTTAGGATCTAGCCCTCCTATGTCTAGAGAGGGATCTCTCTATATGAGTCAAAGTGTATGTCTTTGAAGCTCTAAGTTGTGATTTTAGGCTAGTTATAGGCTCAGGGTTGTTGGTTTGATTGTTTGTGTTTGGCTGCTGGGAATCAGGAAAGGAAGGTCCAATATAAGACAAGGATGAGCAAAGAGGAAACTTAGGCAAAGGTAGATAATTCAGAGAACATCAAGGCCATTGGGCTATGGAGTCAAGAAAGGATTTATTTGTAATCAATGTGCAAGCTTTCAGTTGGGCTAGTCATCTAGAGCATTCGGATCTTGCAAGATGATCCGTGAAATGGAACATTAAGGACTGAAAATGAAGGAAGGAGAACCAACCAACTCTGTCTATAGATCAGGTCAGAGGTCATTTAACTCCAGACCTTCTTGGACAAAATTAGAGGTAGGACAGGGGATCCTAGAAAGGCTTAATCGGGATGGGAAGATTCTAGTGAGGCAGAGACAGGGTTCTAGACCTCCCAGTATTCTCAACTCATCCAATAAATCCTAACCAGAACATCTAAATATAGATTTCCTTAATTCATACATCAGAGAGCAGGCAATAACATCCACTACACTGGTTAAATCAATTGAAATCAATATTCAGATACACATGTAAGCAGAAAACATAAAGGTCTGGGAGAGCAGCAACATAAGGTACCTATCAAGGGTAAATCTTATGCCAACTTCTAATGCGAGCCAGTAGAAATGGAATGAAATGAAATTAGACACAGATATAAGAAAACATCACCAGCTGCTTTACATCAGGATCCAAAGAAACATGCTTGTCGTATTAAAAACAACACCAATCAGGTACATCATAGCCCGTAGCTTGAACATTCAGTCTGAATACATCAAATCTCATCCTTTCTTACTATATTACACAGAGAACTTGTCTCAAGAGGAAAATGCTTGCGTTTCACTGATATCTCATCAACAACCAACAACAACCTTTTCAATATTTTCCTTCTGTGTTTTATAGCAGAGGATGAACAGAAGATCGACTGAGTGGGTAGGTGAACACTAAATGTAACATTAAACACAAAAATTAAGGTAGGGCCGAGACCCATTCTGTTTGACTACTTGTGTAATTAATCTCTGTCACCTCCCTTGTGATAGAGTGATCTTCTCCGGATATGATTTTGACAGGTTTCGGCTGTGGTACTTCTGGTGATTTGAACAAAATAAAATAAACTACTGAGAAGTCTGCCATATCAATGCTCTGGTGATTTTGAACTGTTGTTAGGGTGGAAATTCCTTCAGGGACATTGTGCATAATAAAAGCTGTATGGACGCCCTGTAATTGATGAAAAAAAACATTCTGCTGACGGAAAAACCCTGACGTTACCTTTTACTTGCGCTCAGGATCCTTTGATTGATCCTGGGGGTCTTCTAATTTGTACTTTTGCCTTCTAAAAATCCCTGAAGAAACTCATAAGTTTTCCATTTCTTGCCTCGAGCTCTCTATTGTTCCCGTACCGTCTCTGTTTATGCATTCTGAGATTTAATGGCACCGGAGAGTTGGTAGATTTTAGACCTTGCCCTTTGATGAATTTATGGCGCAAACACCTCCAGACGTTTCCTGTAACATCAGGCTCTGAATACAACCTCTGCACATGGTTTTCTACGGTCACCCTGTCACTGTGACAGAGATCATGCAACATGGTGGTCATTCCCTGTTGAAAACCCTGTAAAAACATGAAACCTATGAAGAAAATCATGGACGGGTTAGCGAATGATGTGGAGGAAGAGAAAGGTAGTGCAGGCGGTGACATGGCGGAGAAAAATGCAGAGGAACAATGGAAATCTGCTCTCGTGGAGGTGGCAGTCTGCAGAGAAAAAAACGAACGCGAAAACGTTAAAAAACATGAAACGAACCAATTATATTCAATGGAATGGGAGTATGCATGGAGAATGCACGTGGTGATGATGTGGCGGGACCGGGGACAGTGGAAAAATCAGCGGCGGGTGAGAAAATCTAGACCGTGGATCGTGGTGGAGATCGACGGCGGAGGACGACTGACGGTGGACCGTGGCATGAGCTATCACGCGCATAGCTTCATTATCCATCATTCATCTTGGATGGGCGATAGCCGTCGGATGGCCCGCTCCAGATCGGACGGTCTATGGGAATTTCGCTGGGCATCCGTGTCTGGACAATAATGCGCGAAGGATGGAGTTAACAGGCGGAATTAGCAGTTTTGCAACAGTGTCGGGGCCACGTGTCAAGAGTTGAGTGGAATCGTTGGCCGATGGAGAAAAACCGCCTGCCACGCCTAAGCGGTGCAATGGGAATCGGCGGGTTTGACATAGTGCGATGTGGGGTCCACTGGGCGGAAAAGGCTATGGACCGTCGGATCACTGTGTATTTGGACGGCGATGGCATGGTCGAAGTTTTGAACGGAGAAAAGCACGAGAGCTGCGGATTAAATATTGGCCATCTGATCTGTCAGGATTGACGGTCGAGGATGCGTCCGATGAATAAATACGGTAAGCGCCCTTCAGTGTTAGAACCTGGTCACAGCGATAGGTTTTGTGGAAGGTAAAGGAGCGCAGGGCTAGCGGGAAGGGGCTGAGGCCTATTATATGGTCGGAAGTGGGTTTTTAACCCATTTCAATGCATTCCGAAGCCTCCAAAGGGTAACGATAGGGAGATGGAGGGGGAAATTGGGCAAAAAAAGGGTGTATGGATTTTTAGAGGGGATTTAGGGGGTTAATAGGGAAAATAAGAAGGGGAAAAGAGGGATTTTGACAGAGGGAGAAAAAAGGGGAGAAAGGGACATTTCGCAGGGGTGCAAGGGGGAACAGTAGGCCTTTTAGGAATGGACCATCAAATAGGATTTATATTAGGCATAGCACTCAGAGACTTCAAGGAGGATGGGTTTTCAGGGGAAAGGCATTCCTTGAAGGCTCCAAAAAAATCTAGCCCCCAGCTTGCTTGTCAAGAATTTCATAGGGGGGCTAACAGTGTCTCCACATGGGGATGGCTTCTTCTTGAAGGAGTCAAGAAACCAGAAATGATCTTTGGAGTAGGCCAGATGCCTGCTGCTTGGCACATCCCTTTCTTTCTTCAATTTTTAGCTACCACAATATGATAGAGACATTAGCAGAAAATCTTTCCCAACCAAACTACCTACCCAGACTATAGTCCTAACATTTCCCTTTGGGTGCATTTGAGCTAGCAGACCCTTTACATTTTATTTTTTGGAACAGAAAACAAACCTATTCTACTTCTACCCTTATTGTTACATGAGACCAGATTAAACAGTTGGCCTCATATGCTTCTCTACCTAATCTAACAGCTGCTGGGATTAAACTGTCCAACAGATTTCTTCTCCTACATTCTAAGACAGGAAATTGAAAAACAGCCAAGCCAGGATTAGACTGTCTGACTTGCTAGAGTGAAGACTTGTGGAAAACTGAGAACAAAACTGTGAAGGCATGAAATCTGCGATTTTGAAATATCCTTCTTTTTTTGTGACTCAGGTTTTGAGAAAATTAGAGTCACTTCCTTTCCTTCCCTTTCAGTTCTAGTTTTAGGCACGTTAGAGTTGATTCCTCTTTCACTGCTGGTCCAGGTTTTGAGCATATTAGGACCATCTATTCTGCCCCCATTTGGCTCATATTTTGATCATGTTAGAGCCACTCCTTTTTGCCTTTCGGAGGCTCAAGTTTTGAGCATGTCTGAACCTCTCTCTTTTTCTTTTCTTTCTTTTTTTTTCTTTTTTTCTTTTTTTCTTTTTTTTTTGTGAAATGAAACAAAACTGCAATGATATATACAATGGAGAATGAAACTAGAAATTGAAATTAATGGAGATATTTTTTGAGCATCCTACCATTGACAGGACCCCTGAATAGCTCTGTACCATCAGGTTCTTGTAAGAAAAATGCATTAGGACCCACAGTGGCTTGAACGACATAAGGACCTTGCCACAAGTTGTCAAACTTTCCATGTTTACTTTTGTCCTCCCTTCTCGAATCCCATTTCAGAACCTTGTCCCCAACTTTGAAATCTGAAATTTTGGCTCTTTTGTCAAACTGCCTCTTTATGTTTTCCTGCACTCTGACAGCTCTGCTATAGACCTGCTCCCTTGTTTGTTGCAGATGGATAGTTTCATTGATTCTTCTCACCATACTGTTTTCCTCTGTCTGAATCTCTTGGGCAAGTTTGACCACTGGAACTCCAAGGCTAGTAGGAAAAACTACTTATTTTCCATAAACCAGCTGGAATGGTGACATCCCAATGGACTTCTTTGTGGTGAGCCTGTCCGCCCATAGAGCATGTATCAAATTTTTATGCCACGACTTTTTGTTCTCTTCCAGCAGCTTCTTGATGATTGTGACCAGGATTTTGTTAGATGATTCAGCTAATCCATTACCCTGGGGATAATAGGCAGTTGAATGACCAAGTGCTATTCCATACCTATGACAGAAATCAACCATTTTCTTGGATCCGAAAGCAGCAGCATTGTCAGTGATTATTTTCCTTGGACAGCCAAACCGAGATAGGATGAAGTCTTCTAGGAACCTAATGATGACAGAATTAGTGGCATTCCTAGTGGGTATGGATTCTATCCATTTAGTGAAGTAATCTGTAGCAGTTAAGATCCATTTGTGTTGCCCAGAAGAAGAGCGGTGAATTTCTCCTATAAAGTCTAAGCCCCATTGCATGAAGGGACCTTCTATGGTGATAGGTTTTAAAGGGAGGGGGAGGAGCTTTTTTTCTTCCCTCAAAGATTTGGCATTTGTGGCAGGTAAGAGTCATTTTATGGACATCATTGAAGAGTGTGGGCCAATAGTAACCAGCCCTGAGTATTTTTTTTGCAGTGGCTTTCCAACTCAGGTGACCTCCACACTCCCCAGCATGAAATTCTTGTTTGATTCTTTCAGCTTCAGTTTCAGACAAACATTTCAGTAATAGGCCATTTGGATTTTTCCAATATAGGTTTTCATTGAGGATGCAGTAATTTCTGGCTTTTAGCTTTATGAATCTGGCCTTCGTTTTGGATAGTTCTGAAGGGGCATTGAGATTAGTGAGCACGTAAAGGATATCAGAATACCAAGGAGAGTTTTGAAACTGCTCCTCAACATTTGGATGGGGAAATCCTTCCTGCTCATCTAAGGCATTTATCATGTTAATGTCAAGGGCCTACAAGTTTGATTCAGCCATTAATTGGGCCAGGCCTTGACCTTTGATCAGCCTAGTGGGCTTTATTTCAAGGTCGTATTCCAAGATCGTAGCAATCCATTTGCCCCTTTTCCTATCAAGGTCTTGGGACAAGATGTCTTTAACCACTATATTTGGAACATAGGATATGGTGTGAGAATGAAGAATGTACACCCTAAAGTCTTTTAAGGCCTTTACCAGAGCATAGGCCTGTTTTTCCATAATGTTGTACTTTAAGGGTGAGTCTCTTAAGGCTTTGCTGAAAAAGGAAATTGGTTGTTCATTACCTTCTGAATTATTTTGCAGCAAAATTACAACTATTGTGTGTTCAAAGGCAAAGGAAAAGATCAGAAAATATTTTGAGAAGTGTGGGTTGATAAGGACAGGGGCCTGAGTGAGTGAAATTTTTACTGACTCAAAAGATTTCTTGGCTTCAACAGTCCACTTAATTCCTGCACCTTTCTTTAGCATATCATTCATTTTCCTAAGGTGCTCAGCAAGATTGGGAATGAATCTCCTAAGGAAATTGATCTTACCTATGAAGGACTGTAATTCCTTGATGTTTCTCGGGTGTGTGATTTGAAGTATTCCCTCAACTCGCTGTGGGTATATCCTAATCCCTTTCTCAGATATAATGTGGCCAAGAAGTTTTCCTTCTTGCAGCCCAAACACAGTTTTCTTAGGATTTAAGGACAGACCGTACCTTATACATTTTTCAAAAACTTTTCTCAGATGTTCCAAGTGTTCTTCTTCAGTTTTAGAAAAGACAGTCAAGTCATCCAATTAGATCACTATGAGGTGTCCTATCTCTTCTGAGAAAGCTATATACATCGCTCTCTAGAAGGTAGCTCCAGCATTCATCAGTCCAAAGGGCATTTTCACATACATGAAGGTGCCCCATGGAGTGGTAAAAGCTGTTTTGAGTTGATCTTCTGGGAGTGCCAGAACTTGGTTGTATCCTGAAAAACCATCAAGCAGGGAGATTCTCTTAGAGCCCACTACCTTCTGTAGGATATGTTCCATTCTATGCAAAGGGTAGTTGTCTTTCAGGGAGGCTTTGTTTAGGTTTCTGAAGTCTATGCACAACCTGATCTCTCCTGTTTTCTTTCTCACAGCAACTAATTTTGCACCCAATCAGAAAACCTTACAGGGACTATTACGCCTGCATCATACATCTTCTTAATTTCCTTTTCAACTGTAGGCAATTGTTTTGGATTGATTCTACGGAGTTTTTGCCTAAAAGGTTTCTGATTTTCCTTCAGGGGTATCTTGTGTTGTATGATGTTGGTGTCATAGGCCTTTAAGTCTTCATAGCTCCATGCAAACACATCAATGAATTCCTTAAACAGGTCAATGTATTTCTTCTTCATGTCTGCAGGTATAGACTTAGCCAGCTTAATCATTTTAGGCTTATCTTCAGTGCCTATGTTGCATTCCTCTATATCTGATTCTGCATGCTCTATAGTGGGCATTTTTGCTACGTCATCAAAGTCAAAAATGTCTTCTAGGGGTGCCAGGCCTTTGGGTATGCTCTTATCTTTGGCCTGCAACACCTCTATCTCTTCGCTATCTGCATTTTCACATTTTTCGGTCGAATGTCCAGTTTCATCAGAAAAGGTGTTTATTTCTATGTTACAGGGTGTTTCCTGTTCATCTGGGGGATCCTCACTTGGGCAGCTGTCATCAGATCTTGAGTCCGAATCAGTAAATTCAAACTCATTCCTGCCCACTAGGAAATCTTCAATCTGTTTATCTCCTTCAAAGACCTGCCAATATTTTTCGTTGTCTGGCACTGCAAGTCTGAATTTGGTTTGAATGATGATTTTTTGGTCAGGGGGAGTCTTAGGATATGAACTAGCCAGGCAAGCTAATCCATTTGCAATGAATTTTTGATTCCTGGGAAAAAACACTAACTCATATTCAACAAATGTTTTCAATAAATCCAGAGTGTCGTTCTGGTATGCTCTTAACCTGGGCTGTTTTGCTGTGTATTCACCATTCACCTATTTGATAACTAACTCTGAGTCTCCTCTCACAGCTATCCTATGGGCTCCTAATTTTTTCAATAGGTTCAGACCCAGGATGAGAGCCTCATATTCTGCAATATTATTTATGCATTTAAAATGCAGGTTCAATGCATGGCTCTCTGCATGATCATTTTCTGTGTTACGTAGCCACACCCCTGCTCCAGCATTTTGCCTAGTACAGGACCCATCAAAGTTCATTTCCCACAAGGGCTTGCCATTATGTTGTGTTTGAGGGTCTATACTAGGTTGTTGGTTATCTTATTCTTCATGACGTGTGGATTCCAGAGAGTTGGCTATCCTATTGTTTTCGTTCTATTTCTATTTCAGGTTTGCTCAGAGTTTCATTTTCAATACTCTGCCCATGGTATTCTTCATCGTATTCTTCTAGGGTATCCATTAAGCTAAAGTCCATGGTCTCTGTGTCCTTGCTTGTATTTCTGCATTCTAGCTCTCCTAAGGATTGGTCATTATAAAGAATGAAAGAATCCAAGTCTGTGTGTACTGAGTATAATGGTGAATTTTCAGGCTTCTTGGGGCTACTGACTAGGAATTTCATCTGAGACTCTCTATACAGTCTTCTAAGTTTGCCAAAGATAGGGATAGTGGCATATGAGCCATCCATCTGCATTGTTCCTTGCAGTTTAGCTCCCCATGACCTAGATAGCAGCATGCCATATTTGGGTGGCACATCTGCCACCACAACATCCATGACCATACATTTGGCTGGGATCTGGGTCAAGCTCACACATAAGTCTTGGATTAAGCCTAGGCATTTTACTCTGCTAGAGTCGAACGAATACAGATCTTTGTAAGGTTGGGTTATTTCTAGGCCTAGCTTTTCCATCACTACCTTAGGCATTAAATTGTGTGACGCTCCAGAGTCATGCATGGCATTGTGAAGTATTTTGTCATGAATGTTGAGACTGATATAAAAAGGTGGAACTACCCCTTCCTGAAACTTTCCCTCAATCTCTAGACCAAACAGGAGGGCAGGTTGATCATCATTCAAATTTACAGTATCATTTTTTTCCCCCAGATTCAACGCTTTCAAAATTTGGCCTTTATATACATCCTGAGTGGCCAGCTCAGATAATGGTACAGAGATTTTGATTTTGGCAATCTCATTCTCCAAATTGAAAGTGGACTGACTCTTGGAAATGCTTGACTCTGTTTTATTTGCTACTTACTTAGTATCAGTATCAGTTTGTGATTTCTCACTATGTACAGGGTCAGGAATCGTTTTATCAGGAGCACTAACTATGGTGCTAGTGCTACTGGTTGGTTGGCTCTGTTTTTCAGTGTCTTGGTTGTCTTTTTCCTTGTGTTTACCAGAACTTTTAGCTGCTGATTTATTACTTTCAGTAGATGCTTTAGAATTTTTATCAGGTCTTTTCTTGATGGTTACCTCAGGGGTCTTTTTTTTTTAATTTTCTTGGTTCTTTTTGCTCCTAAGTTCATATTTTTCCCTGACCTGCATCATGGTGTTTTCGAATCCTAATCTGTAGTCCTCAGTTTCTAACCATTCCTCATCCCAGTATGAAGGTGAGGGTTGATCTTCCTCTGAATCACAGTTAAGGAATGAGTCTTCTGCTTTGAACATGTTTATTCCATTCCCTTCAGACTCTTCTATGGTTCCCTCATCTTCATCTAAAATTTTTTCTTGAAATGGGGGAACAACTTGTTGATCTGACTCTCTTTGTCTGTTGGGAGCAGCATTGTTTCTTATAACGTTCTGGTTCTGGTTTCTGTTTTGGAAAACCATCCTTTTTATCATTTTTTGTAACTCTTCCACGTTTTTAGACAGTCTATCATATTTGGGATCAGATGTGGAAGCTACATTGTCATCCCTGTATGTTACCCTTTTCTCAGCTTTTAATCTTGCCCTTTTTTCCATCAAGTTTGCTTCTATGGTTATGGCTCCTTTCTGCATGTCTTCCAATGTGTTATACTCTTTATCTCTAAGCTTGTAGGCCATGTCAGCATCAAATCCATCAGGATATTTAGCCAGGTCCATACCTTGAGGAGGTTTCATGTGTGGAGGGAGAGCATTGTATATGTTGTTGAATCTAGTGGTGTAATCGTGGACGCTCTCTCCTACATTCCTCTTAAGGGACATGTAGTCTGCTAGGAGCTGGCGAGGGTTTGCTCTAACCCCCATTTGTCTATGAAGTTCTGATATAACGCAGGGAGATCTTGGATACTTCGAGGAGGTGAACTTTTAAACCACTTCTTTACATCACCCCCTAGGCTTTGGGCAAATATTCTCATTTTGATTGTTTCATCATCAATTTCCATATAGTCAAAAGAATCCTCCATCTTATCTACATGTTGTTGGGCTATGATGGATTCTTTAGCAGTGAAGTGTGGGATTTTTTATTGATAATCATTAGGCAAGGGTAACAAGGGTTGAGGTAAAACTAAAGGTGCATACCAGGCTTCCATGATAATGTTCTGATGAGGAATAGGGTTGGCTTGAGCAGCTAGTATTTGGATGACATGAATATTAGGACCAGCAGAAGTCTGTTGAGTAGATCTAGGGTGGGAGAGCCCCAATTTTTGAATGAAGTGGCTATCTGGTGGTGTAGATGGAGAGGTTCCTCTCTCCCTAGTGTTTTGACCGCTATGAGATGGTGTACTGTGAGGCTCAAGGTCTTGCTGGTCTAGTTGATTGAATGACCTAGTTCTTGGAAATCTATTAGGTAAGTCTAGGTCAGGGAGAAAAAGTGATGGAGCTGTTAGGTCTTTTGGCGCAGGGCTAGCTCTATGAATGTGAATGGAAATAGTTTGTCTTTTGGGTGTAAGAGCTCCTTTGAGGATACTCTCCGGATTTTCAACTATTTCAGGTGGGTCAGGGTTGGGATAAGCTCTTGTGTGGATGGTTTTGAAAGCCAAAATGTTGTTTCCTAGCCAAGCAGCTTAACCCTACTTGTTGCTTCTACTGTGGTTGATGTTGTCTCATAGGCTAGTCTCCCAGTGGAGTCTAATTGTGAAACCAAGATAATTAGCAAGCCTACTAATCACCGGTGGATTCTTTTCGTTTAGGAACAATGGAGTCGCCAGGTGGAGGGTTTTATGGTGTATCTAAGGGTCACACTGTCCACCACAGTGCTCAGGCACAATCACCTTTCAGGAATCTCCTCAAAAACAAACTCTAACCAAAGATTGACTGGGAGGGCATTTACCAGATATGTCACCTCCGAAGAGGGTGAGATCCGGAGGCTACCTGGCCCTTTCCAGGCTCTGTCTAAGAGTAGGATGAACACCTTAAAAATGGAGGCCGATTAAAGAAAGGAGTGACTTACTGTCAACCTAACCAGAGTTCTAAGCTTCTGAGTCTTGGAAATGTATACGGTGAAATGCACTCAGTCCCCAACGGAGTCGCCATTATGTTGGGGTTCCCATGTTTTGGCCAGGTTGACAAGACCAAAAGATGAGACAACATAGAACCACTTTCAGACCTTAGGATCTAGCCCTTCTAGGTCCAGAGAGGGATCTCTCTATTTGAGTCAAATTGTATGTCTTTGAAGCTCTAAGTTGTGATTTTAGGCTAGTTATAGGCTCAGGGTTATTGGTTTGATTGTTTGTGTTTGGTTGCTGGGAATCAGGAAAGGAAGGTCCAATATAAGACAAGGATGAGCAAAGAGGAAACTTAGGAAAAGGTAGATAATTCAGAGAACATCAAGGCCATTGGGCTATGGAGTCAAGAAAGGATTTATTTGTAATCAATGTGCAAGCTTTCAGTTGGGCTAGTCATCTAGAGCATTCGGATCTTGCAAGATGATCCGTGAAATGGAACATTAAGGACTGAAAATGAAGGAAGGAGAACCAACCAACTCTGTCTATAGATCAGGTCAGAGGTCATTTAACTCCAGACCTTCTTGGACAAAATCAGAGGTAGGATAGGGGATCCTAGAAAGGCTTAATCGGGATGGCAAGATTCTAGTGAGGCAGAGACAGGGTTCTAGACCTCCCAGTATTCTCAACTCATCCAACTAAATCCTAACCAAAACATCTAAATATAGATTTCATTAATTCATACATCAGAGAGCAGGCAATAACATCCACTACACTGGTTAAATCAATTGAAATCAATATTTAGATACACATGTAAGCAGAAAACATAAAGGTCTGGGAGAGCAACAACATAACGTACCTATCAAGGGTAAATATTATGCCAAACTTCTTATGCGAGCCAGTAGAAATGGAATGAAATGAAATTAGACATAGAGATAAGAAAACATCACCAGCTGCTTTACATCAGGATCCAAAGAAACATGCTTGTCGTATTAAAAACAACACCAATCAAGTACATCATAGCCCATAGCTTGAACATTCAGTCTCAATACATCAAATCTCAGCCTATCTTACTATATTACACAGAGAACTTGTCTCAAGAGGAAAATTCTTGCGTTTCACTGATATCTCATCAACAACCAACAACAACCTTTTCAATATTTTCCTTCTGTGTTTTATAGCAGAGGATGAACAGAAGATCGACTGAGTGGGTAGGTGAACACTAAATGTAACATTAAACACAAAAATGAATGCAGGGCCGAGACCCATTCTGTTTGACTGCTTGTGTATTTAATCTCTGTCACCTCCCTTGTGAAAGAGTGATCTTCTCCGTATATGATTTTGACAGGTTTCGGCTGTGGTACTTCTGGTGATTTGAACAAAATAAAATAAACTACTGAGAAGTCTGCCATATCAATGCTCTGGTGATTTTGAACTGCTGTTAGGGTGGAAATTCCTTCAAGGAAATTGTGCATAATAAAATTTTTATGGACGCCCTGTACTTTATGAAGAAAAACATTCTGCTGACGGAAAAACCCTGACGTTACCTTTTACTTGCGCTCAGGATCCTTTGATCGATCCTGGGGGTCTTCTAGTTTGTAATTTTTCCTTTTAAAAATCCCTGAAGAAACTCATAAGTTTTCCATTGCTTGCCTCGAGCTCTCTGTTGTTCCCGTACCATCTATGTTCATGCATTCTGAGCTTTAATGGCGCCAGAGAGTTGGTAGAGTTTAGACCTTTCCCTTTGATGAATTTATGGCGCAAACACCTCCAGACGTTTCCTTTAACATCAAGCTCTAAATACAACCTCTGCACATGGTTTTCTACGGTCACCCTGTCACTGTGACAGAGATCGTTCAACATGGCGGTCATTCCCTGTTGAAAACCCTGCAAAAACATGAAACCTGTGAAGAAAATCATGGACATGTTGGCGGATGATGTGGAGGAGGAGAAAGGTAGTGTAGGCGGTGACATGGCGGAGAAAAATGCAGAGGAACAATGGAAATCTGCTCTGGTGGAGGTGGTGGTCTGCAGAGCAAAAAAAGAACGAGAAAACATTAAAAAAAATGAAACGAACCAATTATATGCAATGGAATGGGAGTATGCACGAAGAATGCACGTGGTGATGACGTGGCGGGAACAGGGACAGTGGAAAAGTCAGCGGCGGGTGAGCAAATTTGTATCGTGGATCGTGGTGGAGATCGACGATGGAGGACGAAAAACGGTGGACTGTGGCATGAGCTAGCGCGTGCGTAGCTTCATTATCCATCATGCATCTTGGATGGACGATAGTCGTCAGATGGCCCGCTCCAGATCGGACGGTCTATGGGAATTTCACTGGGCATCCGTGTCCGGACAATAACGCGCGAAGGATGGAGTTAACGAGCGGGATTGGCAGTTTTGCAACAGCGTCGGGGCCACATGTCAAGAGCTGAGTGGAATCGCTGTCCGATGGAGAAAAAACGCCTGCCGCGCATAAGCGGTGCGATGGGAACCAGCGGGTTTGACATAGTGCGCTGTGGGGTCCACTGGGCGGAAAAGGCTATGGACCGTCGGATCACTGTGTATTTGGACGGTGATGGCGCGGTCGAAGTTTTGAATGGAGAAAAGCGCGAGGGCTGCGGATTAAATGCTGGCCATCCGATCTGTCAGGATCGACGGTCGAGGATGCACTCGATGAATAAATACGGTAAGTGCCCTTCAGTGTTAGAACCCAGTCACAGCGATAGGTTTTGTGGAAGGTAAAGGAGCGCGGGGCTAGCGGGAAGGGGCTGAGGCCTATTATATGGTCGGAAGTTGGTTTTTGACCCATTTCAATGCATTGCGAAGCCTCCAAAGGGTAACGATAGGGAGATGGAGGGGGAAATTGGGTAAACAAAGTGTGTAGGGATTTTTAGAGGGAATTTAGGGGGTTAATAGGAAAAATAAGAAGGGGAAAAGAGGGATTTTGACATAGGGAGGAGAAAGGGGAGAAAGGGACATTTCGCAGGGGTGCAAGGGGGATTTTTTAGATTTGATGTATTCAGACTGAATGTTCAAGCTATGGGCTATGATGTACCTGATTGGTGTTGTTTTTAATACGACAAGCATGTTTCTTTGGATCCTGATGTAAAGCAGCTGGTGATGTTTGCTTATCTCTGTGTCTAATTTCATTTCATTCCATTTCTATTGGCTCGCATCAGAAGTTGGCATAATATTTACCCTTGATAGGTACCTTATGTCACTTTACTGGACTGTGGGACAACTTTCACAGCTTATCCGCCATTAAACCTGCAACACAAACAAAATAGTTATAAAATCCTGTGTTTATTTGGTTTAAATGCTTCAGAAGGCTCAGAAAGGGGTTATGGAGTAGTGAGGAGGCAAGGTGAATGCAGCAGGGAAATATTTTATGGTATAAAACCACGAAAACCAAGGTTAAAACTGAGTTTGGCGCGAAGAATTGGAAAAGCAGTTTTGGGGAATATCGGACGTGGTATTCGCGCGGGGCGAAGGTGGTAAGTGGTTTGGGACTGATTGAACATGATACGGTCTGGTGGCTGACGCGTGTCCCCTGAAAACCCACCTATTTTGCATTCAAAGTGCACGGAGGGGGTGGGGGAGAAAAATGGACGCGAAATGGGATCTGGGCCGTTAGATCAAGGAGATGCAGATCTATGGCTGAGAATGAATGCAGGGGGGATGAGAGTAGCATGGCGGGAGGAGATGATGGGGCTAGGATGACGCGAATCCCAGGAACAAAACCGTCTATTTTGCATTAAAAATGCGTTTTGGATAACTACGGAGAAACGAGCGCGAAGATAACCGGCGGCCGTTGGATCTTGGGGGGGGTAGATCAACGGTGGAGATTCGAAGGAAACATGGTGCAAAGGCCCAGCACGATCAGGTGGGACTAGAGGGATTATAAGGTAAAATGGAAGAACATGCATAAGGCACCCGAGCAATCACAACTTAGCAAAACTTATACAGGCACCCTAGAACGAAATGGCCCAACCCAAACGCGCCCAGTCGGGCGACCTGATCACAAGGCGTGACATGGCACGCCCGACTGAATGATGCCACATGGGAGAAAATAGAAAAAGGGCTGCACAAATGTGCACAATGCACCTGGGCAGTCACAACTTAGCAAAACCGATACGTAAGCCCTCGAACAAAACAAGCCGACCCGAACGTGCCCGGTCCAGTGAACTCACACGGTGCGACATGGCACACCCGACCGAACGATGCCACATGGGAGCAAACGGAAAACGGGCCACCAAAACGTGCACAAGGCACCCAGGCGGTCACAACTTAGCAAAACTGATACGGGCGCCCTCAAACGAAACGGTCCAACTTGAATGCACTTGGTCGGGCGACCTCACACAGTGCGCCCAACTGAATGATGCCACAAGGGAGAAAATGGCAAACAGTGCTCAAACGTGCACAAGGCACCCGAGCGGCCACAACTTAGAAAAACTTATACGGGCATCCTCGAACGAAATGGCCCGACCCGAACGCGCCCGGTCGGGTGACCTGATCACAAGGTGTGACACGGTGCACCTAACTGAATGATGCCACATGGGAGAAAATGGAAAACGGGCTGCCCAAACATGCATAATGCACTCGGGATGTCACAACTTAGAGAAACTGATACAGTCGCCCTCGAACGAAACGGGCTGACCCGAACACACCGGTCGAGCAACCTCACATGGCACGCCCGACCGAACGATGCCACATGGGAGAAAATGGCAAACGGGCCACCCGAACGTGCACAAGGCACCTGGGCGATCACAACTTAGCAAAAATGATACGGGCTCCCTTGAATGAAACAGCACAACCCGAACGCGCTTGTTTCGGGTGCCCTCACACGACGCAACACGACACGCCCAACTGAACGATGCCACAAGGGAGAAAAGGCAAACATACCACCCAAACATGCACAAGGCACCCAGGAAATCACAACTTAGTAAAACTGATACGAGCGCCCTCAAACGAAATGGCCCGACCCGAACGTGCCCGGTCGGGCGACCTGATCACAAGGCGCGAAATGGCGCACCGACCGAATGATGCCAAATGGGAGCAAACGGAAAATAGGCTGCTTGAACATGCATAGTGCACCCAGGTGGTCACAACTTAGCAAAACTGATATGGGCGCCCTCGAACAAAACAGGCTGACCCGAACACGCCCGGTCGGGCGACCTCACACAGCGCAACACGGCGTGCCCGACCGAACGATGCCACATGGGAGAAAATGGAAAACGGGCCGCCTGAACGTGCACAAGGCACTCGGACGGTCAAAACTTAGCAAAACTATTACGTGCACCCTCGAACGAAACAGCACAACCCGAACGAGCTTGGTCGGGCGCCCTCACACGGCGCGACACGGCGCGCCCAACCGAACAATGCCACAAGGGAGAAAATGAAAAACAGGCTGCCCAAATGTGCACAAGGCACCCGAGCGGTCACAATTTAACAAAACTGATACGAGTGCCCTTGAACGAAACGACCCGACCCGAACGCGCCCGGTTGAACGACCTCACATGGTGCGACATGGCACGCCTGACCGAACGATGCCACAAGGGAGAAAATAGAAAACGGGCTGCCCGAACATGCACAAGGCACCCGGGCGGTCACAACTTAGCAAAACTGATATGAGCACCCTCAAACGAAACGGCCCGACCTGAACGTGCCCGGTCGGGCAACCTAATCACAAGGCACGACACGGCGCGCCCGACTAAATGATGCCACATGGGAGAAAACGAAAAATGGGTTGCCTGAATGTGCACAATGCATCCGGGCGGTCACAACTTAGCAAAACTGATACGGGTGCCCTCGAACAAAACGGGCCGACCCGAACACGCCCGGTCGGGCGACCTCACACGGCGCAACACAGTGCACCTGACCGAACGATGCCACATCGGAGAAAATGGCAAATGGGCCATCCGAACATGCACAAGGTACCAAGGCAGTCACAACTTAGCAAAACTGATACTAGTGCCCTCAAACGAAATGGTCTGACTCGAACGCGCCCGGTCGGGCAACCTCACATAGTGTGCCCAACCGAACGATGCCACAAGCGATCAAACAGAAAATGGGTCGCTCGAACATGCATAAGGCACCCAGGTAGTCACAACTTAGCAAAAATGATACAGGCACCCTCGAATGAAACGACCTGGCCTGAACGCGCCTAGTCGGACGACCTCACATGGCGTGACACGGCGCGCCCGACCGAACAATGCCACATGGGAGAAAACGGAAAACGGGCTCCCCGAACGTGCACAAGGCACCCGGAAAGTCACAACTTAGCGAAACTGATATAGGCACCCTCGAACGAAACGGCCCAACCCAAACGCGCCCGGTCAGGTGACCTGATCGCAAGGCACGACATGAAATTTTTGTGTCTTTCATAGAAAAATATGCAGGTTGATATTTCAAGTTGATTCTCATCGTGTTAATATCTGAAATAAGTATCTTTCATATAAATATATGGTTAATAAATCAGTCAATTTATCAATGTTACAAAACAACGTCAATAATAATATATTTGGATCAATTTTGTAAACATCTGAAATATCTACAAAACTAATATTCTTCTTAATATATTTTTCATATTTCATTCGTTATAACAAAAAAAAAATTATGAAGCTTATGATATACTATCAACATGAACACATAATGTCGAAGTTAATTATCAGTTGAGGTGAAACAAAATTACACATTTTATTTCGGTCTTGCAACGCTTGGGAGAAACTGTCGAACAAGCGACGTTTCTCATATAAACGTCGGTCTTGCGACGCTTGGGAGAAACCATTGGAAAAGTGACATTTCTCATATAAATGTCGGTCTTGTGACGTTTTGCTTCACAACGTCACAAGACCAACGTTTATATGAGAAACGTCGCTTTTTCAATGGTTTCTCCCAAGCATCGCAAGATTGACGAATGTGTAGGCGACGTCGCAATTCTGACGTTTCGTCCCATAAACGTCGTAAGACTGACGAAGTGTTTAAAACGTCACAATTTTTATGACAAACATAAATGTCGCAAAAGCGACGATATCCCTAAACGTCGGTATAGCGACGGTTTGTGGCGGGATTTGAAAAATTGATAGAAATTGGGGAAATTTCCGATATTACGACAAAGGTGTCAGAACTAAAGTGTGAGAATTTCTGCCAAATGTACTAGTGTTTCAGCGGATATATCTTTAAGGCTTATGATATAATGTTAGGCTAGTTATTAAGTACAAGGGGGTTTTTTTTTTGTTGGTTTTTGGTTGGGGATCATCACCTGAGAAGGTCATGTGAAGTGAAGAAGGAGGGGATAAATTGAAGAATATTTCAGCATGGGAAGGGAAGATAGGTCAAAAACAGTGCTAAACCATTGGGCTATGGAGTCATAAAAGGGTTTACTTGCACAACAACTATTCAAGGGTTTTCAAAGGGCAAGTAATATATATCAAAAGATATTTTAAGTTGATTTGGTGGTATGGAACATTAAGAAATGTGGTGAAAGAATCAAACATGTAAGAAACAGAGGGAAGACTAAGATCAGGTAAGGACTTTTAACCTATCCTACTTTTGGCCCACTCTTAAGAACAAAAAACATATAAGAAAACAAAGGGCAGTCTAAGATCAGGTAAGGACTTTTAACCTAGCCTACTTTTGACATGCACTCAAGGGAAAACTTTAAATTAAACATAAAAAGTATCCTAAGATCAGGTAAGGAATTTTAACCTAGCCTGCTTTTGGCATACTCTTAAGGGAAATCTTCAAAACAACTATTTAAGACTAAAAAAGGGACAGGGCTAGCCATAAACTTCCTTGATTAGGACTCTACTTAGAATGCGGTGAAAATATCATTCAAGAACAACATCTCAAGTTCTACTTAGCAAGGCATGGGCCCACCAACATTCCTTGACTATTTATACTCTATTGAAATCATTCCCAAACACACACTTAGAAGAAAACATAGAGATAAAGCTTATCAGTCAGAATTAGGGTACTTTAGAAGTAAATCCTAATCTATATTTTACTGCTCTTTATCAGAGAATATGAACAAAGTGGAAACATAAAGAGGATAACAATAACAGTGAGAAAAACATCACTAATGATTTAGATTAGGATCCAGTGAATCTGCCTGTCTATTGATGTGAAAATCTAGTTGCATACTTTGAGTCCAATAGCTTTCTACAGTCTGATACTTCTCTTCCCAGCCTACTATATTACAACTACTCATCAACTCTTACTCTGTAATAGTTCAACTATTAACAATTTTCCAACCCTTTACAATGAATTTTCTATGAATACTTATAGGTGAAAGAAGAAGAGTGTTGCAGGAAAAATAATAAAGATCAGATAAGACAGAGGGGGAGAGGTATCTGAATGCCCATTCTGTTTAATGACCATTGCATTGACTGATTGTACCATTTTGGTAGTTTTTCCTGTTTTTTAGGCATATCTAGTAGGTTGGTAATAACTCTGAAATGTATTCTTTGAAGGTAACTTTGGCCGAAGTACTATGTTTGACCTTCTGAGACAAGTAACTGTCATATTTCGGTTTTGAGGCCTCCCATGAATGTGTAATAACTATTCTTATAGTTTTAAAGTCGTTTCTGTCATCAGGATGGTTGTCATAGTGTCTTTGACAAGTACAGTAGATTGCAGGTGTCCTTTCTGGTCTTCGGAGGAGTACATATCCTTACTGATGTGTCCTTTGAAGGATTTCTTTGGCTGATTGTGTGTTTAGGCTTTAAGCTCTGATCGAGTCTTCTGATACTACTTTAAGGCCCTTTTTAATCATCCTTTGCTTTAACTGTGTCTTTGTCTTTAATATGCGGGTTAAGCTTTTGATTTCCTGAGTTATGGCTTAATCATTGTATTTACTGATCTTCTCTATTTTCCTTTGTGTACAAATGGCTCCTTTAACACACTGGAGGGTTTTGTGTTGGGTGTGGAGCCTGATTTTTTTCCTGATTCAGAGATCCTTGTTTTAGCTGGATGTATACCCCAAAAAAATTGTACACCCTTGCACGCGGGGGGGTGCAGGGGGGACTTGTCCCCCCCCGCGGAGTCCAGGGGGGCCTACCCCCCCAACTGGGGGGTCTGGGGGCCAGTGGTCCCCCAGCGGGGGTGTCAGGGGCAGCGCCCCCAAAGCCAAAAATGGATGTAAAATTTCCTTGTAAAAGTATAGTAATTTCTAGTCAATCTAGGTCGTTCATTAGGCATATGATCTGACGGTAGAAGTTATGTTTAGTTTAGGGTATTTTGCCCTAGAAGGCAACCCCTCGCTTTTATGAGGGTATTGTATTGCAGCTACGCATGATATGTGTATTCTATGAGCGGGAAACAGATAGGGAGACTGTGAGAGAGAACAGAGGATATTACAGTGGATCTGTTGTAGGTTTTGTCTCTTCATTTTGCTGGATAATAGAAAGGAAGGAATGCATTTTTGGGGTGGACGTAGCCCAAACTGGGTGAACCACATATATCTATGTCTATCTAGTTTTATGTGTTTTGTGTGCTTGTATTTTCCGCATATTTTATGTGTTGCATTGCTCTGTAATATTTAATTTTCTAACAACTGGTATCAGAGCCAAAGGTATATTTGGCTGATAAACTCGCAGGAAAGAAGGGTTCCTGGTTCGAGTGGGAGCAATGGCGGAAGATGCTAAGTTTAGGGTCGAGAAATTTAACGGCCAAAACTTCCCACTGTGGAAGATGCAGATGGAAGATTATCTGTATCAGAAAGATCTGTACCTACCATTGAGCGGAAAAACAAAGAAGCCGACGGCCATGACAGACGCGGAATGGAACATTCTCGATAGAAAGGCACTCGGAACAGTACGGTTGTGTCTTGCGGCATCAGTCGCCTTCAATATTTCAAAGGAAACAACAACAGAGGGTTTGATGCAGACGTTGGCGAAACTATATGAAAAACCCTCAGCCTCAAACAAGGTATTTCTTATGAAACGACTATTTAATATGAATATGTCGGAAGGTGGATCTATTGCAGACCATTTAAATGATTTTAAAACACTTACCAGTCAGTTAAGTTCTGTAGGGGTAAACTTTGATGATGAAGTTAGAGCTCTATTATTCTTGTGCTCATTTCCAGAGAGTTGGAATGGTTTAGTAATGGCCATTAGTAACTCTGTCTCTGGATCTAGTACTTTAAAGTTTGATGATGTTTTCGGTGCTATCCTTAGCGAGGAAATGCGACGTAAAAGCTCCGATGAGACATCGGGTAAAGCTTTGAGTGCAGATTCTAGGGGAAGAAGAATGGAAAGAGGAAAGATCTCGGGGTATCGCAGTAAATCAAGGAAAGGTAGATCCAAGTCCAGATCAGGGATAGTGTGCTGGAAATGCGGAAAGAAAGGACACCTAAAGAAAGATTGTAGATCTCGGAAGGGAAAAGGAGGAGATGCACAACAAGAAAATAATCATGAAGCAAATGTGATAGGTGATGTGTTACAAGATTCTTTGATTCTTTCTTTCAAAAATGTTACTAATTCTTGGGTTGTAGATTCAGGGGCTTCATTCCATGCCACACTTGATAAGAAATATTTTCATGACTATGTTCAAGGAGATTTTGGACAAGTTCGTTTGGGCGATGATAAACCCTATAAAATTGTTGGAATGGGTAAGGTTCTTGTAAAACAGCAAAATGGAAACCAATGGCTACTAAAGGAGGTAAGGCATGTTCCAGATCTAAAGAAAAATCTGATTTCAATAGGGAAGTTAGGCGGTGAAGGTTGTGTGACAACTTTCGCAGATAAAGCTTGGAAGTTCACCAAATGAGCCCTGGTAATAGCAAAAGGAGAAAAGGTTGGTACATTGTATTTATGCAATGGTATTTCTAACTTTGTTAATGCTTTAACTTCCAAAGGAGCAGATGCAGCACTATGGCATCATAGGCTTGGACATATGAGTGAGAAGGGGATGAAGATTCTTCACTCAAGAAATTTGTTTCCAGGTTTGAAGAATGTTGATTTGGATTTCTGTGAGAATTGCATTTATGGAAAACAAAAGAGAGTCATATTTCTCAAAGTTGGGAAAGAAAAGAAGAGTGAAAAATTGGAGCTTGTGCATACAGATGTATGGGGACCTGCTCAGGTATCAACTCTCGGTGGCTCTCGCTATTATGTTACATTTATTGATGATGCAACTAGAAAAACTTGGATTTATTGTATTCAAAATAAATCTGATGTATTTGATACTTTCAAGAAATGGAAAGCTTTAGTTGAAATTGAGACAGGAAAGAAGTTAAAGTGTCTCAGATCAAAAAATGGAGGTGAATATTGCAGCAAAGAGTTTGATAGGTCCTGTTCAGAGCATGGAATTCGTAGAGAGAAGACAGTTCCAAGAACACCACATGAAAATGGTGTGTTAGAAAGGATGAACAGAACAATCATGGAGCGTGCAAGGTGCATGAGATTGCATGCAGGATTGCCTTTACAAATTTGGGTAGATGTTGTAGATATTGTTGTTTATCTAATAAACAGAGGGCCTTCAAGCTCCTTGGATGGTGGTATTCCAGAGGAAGCATGGACAGGTAAAAAGGTAAACTACTCATTTTTAAAGCCATTTGTTTGTGAGGCCTTTGTCCATATTAATAAAGAAAATAGAACAAAGCTTGAGGAAAAATCAAATAAATGTACCTTTATTGGATATGGTGCTAATGATTTTGGTTATCTCTTATATGATTATGAAAATCACAAAATCATTAGGAGAAGAGATGTAATATTCAATGAAAAGGTCTTGTATAAGAATCAGTTGCAGGAAAATAAACAGGAAAAAGAAAGCAAGGAATACGAAGTTCTTGATGAGATAACTGAAAAAGTAAAGGTGCCTGAAAATGATAATAATCAGCAACCACAGCAGCAGCAACCACCACAACAGCAACAGGCACCTCAAACACCTGAAAGTGGTGTGAGAAGATATACCAGGATAAGTAGACCTCCTGAATGATACTCTCCTTCATTATATTATTTATTATTGACTGATTCTGGTGAACCCGAATGTTATGAAGAAGAAATGCAGGTTGAAAGCAGGAAGAAGTGGGAGCTAGCAATGGATGAAGAGATGGACTCCTTAATGAATAACCAGACTTGGGACTTAGTCAGGTTTCCTGCAGGTAAAACTACATTGCAACATAAATAGGTTTACAGGCTGAAGGAAGAAGATGGAGGAAAACATAGGTACAAAGCTAGACTTGTGGTGAAGGGATTTGCACAGAATAAAGGTATTGATTTTGATGAAATATTTTCTCCTGTTGTTAAGATGACTTCAATCAGAACTATCTTAAGTCTTGTAGCAGCAAAAGATTTACATCTTGAACAGTTAGATGTAAATACAACATTTCTCCATGGAGATTTGGAGGAAGAGATATACATGCAGCAACCAAAAGGATATGAGGTAAAAGGGAAAGAAAAATTGGTGTGCAGGTTAAAGAAGAGCTTGTATGGCTTAAAACATGCTCCAAGGCAATGGTATCTAAAATTTGACAAGTTTATGTCTGAACAAGGTTATAGTAGATGTCACTCTGATCATTGTGTTTATCTAAAAAGGAAAAATGATGGCAGCTATATTATATTGTTATTGTATGTATATGACATGCTTGTTGTAGGATCTAACATGCAGGGAATAAATGTGCTCAAAAGAAAATTGGCAAATTCATTTGCAATGAAGGATTTGGGAGCTGCAAAACAAATCCTTAGTATGAGGATAAACAGAGACAGGAAAAATCGCAAATTAACACTATCTCAGAATGAGTACATAGAAAAGGTGTTGAAAAGATTTAATATGCACAATGCAAAACCTATTAGTACACCTTTTGCTAGCCATTTCAAACTTAGTAAGGAGATGTGCCCAAAGACCCAAGAAGACATGGATTATATGTCTAAAGTTCCATATGCATCAGCAGTTGGAAGCTTAATGTATGCAATGGTCTGCACAAGGCCTGATATTGCACATGCAGCGGGAGTTGTAAGCAGGTACCTGAATAATCCAGGAAAAGAACATTGGAACGAACATGCACAATGCACCCGGGCGGTCACAAATTAGCAAAACCAATACGGAAGCCCTTGAACGAAATAGGTCGACCCGAACGCACCTGGTCGAGTGAACTCACACGGTGCAACACGGCACGCCCGACCGAACGATGCCACATGGGAGAAAACGGCAAACGGGCCACCCGAACGTGCACAAGACACCCAGGTGGTCACAACTTAGCAAAACTGATACGGGCACCCTCGAACGAAATGGTCTAACTCGAACGCGCTTGGTCAGGCGACTGTTGAGCTCCAAAAATGTTCTTTCTTCTACCACATTCCACTCCATTTCTTTTGTCCATTACTAATCCCAGGCTCAAATGATCAATTAAATTAGTTAAAATTTCTTTAATAATGAATATCATGGCTAACTTGCTATGCTTTTATGATTTTGTCATTGTAGTACTTTTTGAACTGAAACTAGCTATAGAATGCAAACATTCTGTAGCCAGTTTCCAATTCTGGCATGAAATAAATGTGCTCAAAATAAAATTGGCAAATTCATTTGCAATGAAGGATTTGGGAGCTGCAAAACAAATCCTTGGTATGAGGATAACTAGAGATAGGAAAAATCGCAAATTAACACTGTCTCAGAATGAGTACATAGAAAAGTTGTTGAAAAGATTTAATATGCGGAATGCAAAACCAGTTAGTACACCTTTTGCTAGCCATTTCAAACTTAGTAAGGAGATGTGCCCAAAGACCCAAGAAGACATGGATTATATGTCTAAAGTTCCATATGCATCAGCAGTTGGAAGTTTAATGTATGCAATGGTCCGCACAAGGCCTGATATTGCACATGCAGTGGGAGTTGTAAGCAGGTATATGAACAATCCAGGAAAAGAACATTGGATGGCAGTAAAATGGATTCTCAGATATTTGAGAGGTACCATAAATCAAGCATTATGCTTTGGTGGTTCAAACATTGCTCTACAGGGATATGTTGATGCAGATATGGCAGGTGACAGAGATAACAGGAGGAGCACTACAGGATATGTATTTACCGTAGGTAATGATCCAGGGAGATGTGCCTCACTATTTCACTAGCCTCACCGATGCTTTTTGCAAATTTTGAATGCACACTGCTTGCTGAGGTGCTTATCAATGCCGAGCATGAGTTCTGAATCACGTTTTTGGGTATCGTTTCACTAACAATTTAAATCATCCACCATCCCAGCTTAGTCCTCGACAGAGTTTATAACAGATGTATCATGTGCGTCAAAACGGAGATAGTATGCCAAAGTTATCTCCGGGAAGTCAAACACCAATTTACCCAAATCTGGGCCCATGGGGTTTGGCGCTTCATCTCCAGGGCTAGGTTTTTGGGATGTTTAGGCCTCTCAATAATAAATAAATAAATAGGGCCTCGAGCCTCATTGTAACGGAGTTCAGAGGTCTGTAGCCACCACATCTCTTCTCAGAGATTCGCTACCAGCACCCTAGCTATTTTATTTCCATTATGTCTGTAAGCATCTTTCTGTTATTCGATATTAATGAAATGAAGTGTTATTTCCGCTGCATCTCTGTATTTATGGTTATGTGTTTATTCTGTTGCGTTCCTGCATAAATCCGGATCAGTGGTATCAGAGCGGTCTGCTTTTTCTCGATCCTTCTTTGCATGTCCTCAACGAGGTCGGGGTATAAGGAGCTAGGGCTTGATCTGGTGGAACCTTTGCAAGATCAGCCTCGCAAACCTCGACGGACGCTCATGGGGGAAGAAAAGAAAGATGAGGGAGCAGGAGATCCTATCAAAATATTGGTCGAGGAGGCCCTCGAAAAACAAAGGAACGCGATGATGGATAGCTTTGCTCAGATCCTTCAACGGCTGCCCACCGGCGGCGCATCTGCATCCAGTAGCCACTCTGGAGTTGCGACTCCCTTTAAGGTACAAGTAAATTTTGACATACCCATATTTGAGGGTCAAATAGACGCAGATGCCGTAGATAGATGGTTGAATCTATTAGAAGGATATTTCTCTGTTCATGACTTTTCAGACCGGGAGAAGATTATTTTTGCACTCCTCAAAGCTACCTCCCATGTTAAGGACTGGTGGGAAACCTACTGTGAGAACAAGGACCAGACAGAACCCTCTCTATTCTCGGCCGTACCAACTTGGAATTCTTTCCGAGACGCCATCAAGGAATAGTACTATCCCGTGGGGAGCTATGAGGACAAGTACATACAATGGACCACGCTGCGACAACAAAGGGATCAAGATGTGCACGAGCTGACGAATCTGTTCCATACCCTGCGTACAAAGTTGGGTATCAAAGATTCAGAGAAACATTTGGTGCTAAAGTATCGCAGCTGTCTGCACAGATACATTCAGGAGGAAATGGAGTTCCTCGACATCTCCTCGCTTGGTACGGCATACCGGTATGCTGCCAAGATTGAGCAGAAATTCAAACAGAAGAAGCGAGACTTTGGATCTGCGAATCAAAAGTAAGGAAAAGGTGCTTCCAAACCGCAGAACAAAGGACAGAGCCAAGGCATGGCGGCTAAAGACAACCCGTCAAAGCCACAAGAAAAGAACAACACCGTAAAGCCAAAGAAGGACACGGGAAAGTGGTGTGAGTTCCATAAGAGCTCCACTCATAACACAAGTGAGTGTCGGGCCAAGCAGTCGCTAGTGGCCGAGATGAGAGCTTCTGAGTCAGATGCATGCTCTGACTCCGAATCAGAACCTGAAAAGGGGAATGAAAAAGGGAAACAGATTATTGATGCGAAGCCCAACGCCACTGTTGCCACTACAAAGGTCCAGAAGGAGGAACTGGAAGATCCAGAGGAGGAGGAACGTCTCTTCCACTCCCAGATGTGGGTAAAGGGCTCCCCTGTACAGGTCATTGTCGACAATGGGAGCCAAAAGAACCTCATTTCAGCAGATGCCGTGAAGCGGTTGGGCTTGCCGACCACAGCTCACCCACATCCATACACCATCGGGTGGCTTCACCAAGGACGAGATCTCCGCGTCAGCCAGCAGTGCCACCTTCCCTATAGCATCAAGCCCTTCGCGGATGAGGTATTATGTGACGTTGCTCCTATTGATGTTTCTGATGTATTATTATGACAACCATACTTGTGGAAGCGTCATGCTGTGTATGAGTCTCGACCTCGTGCTGTTATTATTACTTTGGGAAATAAGTTGTACAGGATACCAGAGGTACCACCTCCTACGACTATCTCTTTGGTTACTGCAAAACAATGCAGTAAGCTCATTTCCCAAACCAGGAAATTCGTTTTCCCGATGATCCGCCCCCAGGGCAAGAAGAAGACTGTGGCCACGACCTCCAGACAGGGCCCCTCTGCACGACAACAACAAATGGATAAGGTTGTGGAGGAGTACGGGGACATCTTCACCTCGCCCACAGGGGTTCCTCTGCACTGTCAGGTCAAGCACCCGATTGATCTGACCCTAGGTGCGCCGCTACCCAATGGACCGATCTATCGACGCTCTGTTCTCGAAAATGATGAAATCAAGAGGCAGATTCAGGAGCTGTTGCAGAAAGGTCACATCAGACCAAGTTCATCGCCCTGTGGGAGCCCGATCGTGTTGGTACAGAAGAAGGATGGGACGTGGAGACTCTGTATTGACTATCGGGCGCCGAACAAGATCACTGTCCGGAATAGGTACCCAATCCCACGGATTGATGACCTTCTGGACCAACTCAAAGGTGCAAAATATTTCAGCAAGATTGACCTGAAGTCCGGGTATCACCAGGTAACAATTGAACCCTCTGATGTGTGGAAGACTACCTTCAAAGCCAAGGAAGGGCTTTTTGAATGGCTAGTCATGCCTTTCGGGTTGACGAATGCTCCCGCCACCTTCATGAGGATGATGGACGATATCTTGCGGCCATTCACCAACTCCTTTGTAGTGGTGTACTTGGATGACATTCTGATCTTCAGCAAGACTTGGGAAGAGCACCTTCAGCACATCCGACAAGTCCTCCAAACACTGCGGCAACACAAGTTGTGTGCCAATTTGGAGAAGTGCACGTTTGGCATGACCCAGGTTCAATATCGGGGATACATTATTGATGAAAGGGGGGTGCATGTGGATCCAGCCAAAATCCAAGTCATTCGGGATTGGCCAGCCCCGACTACTATAACAGAGCTTCGCAGCTTTCTGGGTCTTGCTAATTTCTACCGTATATTCGTGTTGGGATTCTCTCATATCACTTGGCCCTTGAGTCAAGTCACCAAAGGAGGAGCGAGAGCAAAATTCTTTTGGTCGGAACCTCAACAGAAGGCATTCAAAGAATTGAAAAATTGCCTCTGTTCTGCCCCAGTGCTCACCTTACCAGACTTGCAGCAGCCATTTGAGATCGAGACAGATGCCTCTGACTATGCTATTGGGGCAGTTCTTACTCAACAGGGACATCCAGTGGCATATCACAGTGAGACATTGTCTGAGACAGTTCGCAAGTATCCCACTTATGACAAAGAAATGTATTCCATTGTGCAAGCCCGTCGACAATGGAAGCATTACATTTTGGGGAAGGAAACAATCATCCACACAGACCACCGGCCCCTACAGTTCATACAGACACAAGGGAAGTTGCAGAATGATCGCCATCAGAAGTGGTCCACATATCTGCAACAGTTTCATTTGAACATTAAGTACAAGAAGGGTAGCACCAATAATGTTGCAGACTGCCTCAGCCGACCACCGATCGTGGCGCTCACCACCGTGCTCAACTCTTGTGGGCACGAGACTTCTGATTGGCCGCTTCTCTATGAGAGTGACCCAGAATTCAGCCACACTTACAAGGCACTCTTGGGGGGCATGCGAGTTCCAAATTTTCACCTCCAAGATGCACTTTTATGTCACCTGGGACACCTTTGTGTTCCTTCAAGTGAGTGTGCCAAGATGATATGGGAAGCACACTACAGTCGAGTTGCTGGGCATTTCGGGGTCGAGAAAACAGTAGCAATACTACAGAAGTATTTCTATTGGCCGAACCTTCGAAAGGATGTCGAGAAGCACATCAGATCCTGCACTGCTTGTGCCATTGCCAAACCGACCATCAAGAAGTAAGGCCTATATACTCCACTACCTACCCCTAGTCGACCGTGGGAATCCATCTCCATGGATTACATGTCAGGCCTGCCCTCTACTAAGAATGGCAATGACTGTGTTTTCGTGGTCGTTGACAGATTCTCGAAGATGGCCATTATGGCGGCCTGTAAGAAGAATATCACAGCAGAAGCTACTGCTAAACTCTTCTTTGAACGAGTATGGGTACACTTTGGGATCCCACAGTCTATCATATCATATCGAGATAGCAGGTTCCTCAGCACATTTTGGTCCAGCCTCTGGTCAATGTTGGACACAAAGCTCACCAAGTCCACAGCTTTCCATCCCCAAACAGATGGCCAGACAGAGGTCGTCAACAAAATGATTGTACACATTCTGCGCATGTACAATTCAAAGCATCCACGCACATGGGACGAGAGCCTCCCTTATGTACAACATAGTTATAACCAAGCTCTCCACAGTTCAATTGGCCATAGCCCCTTTCAGGTGGGCTTGGGATTCCAGCCACTATGTCCCATTGACGTAGCCATGCCATTTGCAGCTGCTCAGGCCGATTCAGCGCACGTCCAGTCTGAAGTTGACAAAGCAAGTAGCTTCATCGAGCGCATTCAACACATCCGCCAACATGTTCATGATATATTGGACAGAGCCAATGCGAAGTACAAACAGCGCCATGATCAACACCCATTCCTTGGTCTGCACCCAGTCTTCAATGTGGATCGCCTTCGTCCTTACTTCCCACCTCTGTTGGACACTTCGGACATTGCAGAACAACTCACACCAACAGAGTTAAACCCAGACTGCATGGAACAGGCCACCACAGATTGTATCATGGACATGCAAATCAAGAACACTCGTCAACAGCAGATCCAATCGTATCGGGTTGTCAAAGCTGGCCAACTCCTGCACCAAGGAAAGTGGTTCACCAGGGACCAAGTTCAGCAGAAATTTCCTCATCTCATGGAGAAACTTAACGCAATGGGGACCATTGCTTCCTAAGGGGGGAGGAATGATCCAGGTGGATATTGGTGGCCACCCGCCTATTCCACTTGGGCCCCCACCATTGTCTCTTTCAGTTTTTCCGTTTTGGCATAACTTACTATTTTTAGCGGTTTTTTCGGGTCCTGAACTTCCGGAGCCGTTTTGAGGCCCTAAACGACGTTTTTTGGGTACGAAAGCGGCAGCGAATTTTCTGATAAAATTCTTCCCGACAGCTGTAGTCCTCGGATAGAGCTTTCTAATGATGTATCATATGCGTCAAACGGAGATAGTATGCCAAAGTTACGTCCCTGGGAAGTTGAAACACCAATTTACCCAAACGGGGCCCATAGTTTTGGCGCTTCATCTCCTAGGGTTAGGTTTTGGGATGTTTAGGGTTTTCCATTGTTTCTCAATAATAAATAGGCCCTCGAGCCTCATTGTAACGTAGTTCAGAGGCCTGTAGCTGCCACATCTCTTCTCAGAGATAGCTACCAGTGCCCTAGCTAGTTTTATTTCCATTCTGTCTGTAAGCAAATTTCAGTTCTTTGATATTAATGAAATGAAGTATTAATTCCGTTGCATCTCTGTATTTATGGTTATATGTTTATTCTGTTGCGTTCCTACATAAATCTGGATCAGTGGAACAGCTGTCAGTTGGGTTTCAAAAATCCAAAGTGTTGTTGCACTTTCAACAAAAGAAGCAGAGTATGTTGCTGCTACAGAGGCTAGTAAAGAAATGATTTGGTTACAAAGGCTTACGGGTGAATTGGGTAAGAAGCATGATATGGGCACGTTATAAAGTGATAGAAAAAGTTCCATTCATCTTTTAAAGAAATCAGCATTTCATTCCAGGACCAAACACATACATCTCAAGTACCATTTCATACGGTCAATATTGGAAGATGGAGAGTTGAAGCTGGAAAAGATACACACTAGCCAGAATCCTGTAGATATGCTAACAAAAGTTGTAACCAGGGAGAAATTGAAAATGTGCTCAGTTTAAATAGGTCTTCAATGATGATGATGAAGATGAGGAACAGCCAGGTCCAAAGAGGATTCATTGTCCAGCAAATGAAGTAGCAGTGAAGTTGCTACAATCAGTCTCCAAGTGGGAGATTGTTGGGTGTGGAGCCTGATTTTCCTCCTGATTCAGAGATCCTTGTTTTAGCTAGATGTATACCCCAGGAAAATTGTACACCCTTGCATGAGGGGGGTTGCGGGGGGGACTTGTCCCCCCCACGGTGGCTGGGGGGGCCGACCCCCCCCGGCTGGGGGGTCCGGGGGCCAGCGGTCCCCCGGTGGGGGTTTCGGGGGCAAGGCCCCCGAAGCCAAAAATAGATGTAAAATTGCCTTGTAAAAGTATAGTAATTTCTAGTCAATCTGGGCCGTTCATTAGGCGGATGATATGATGGTAGAAGTTATGTTTATTTTAGGGTTTTTTTCCCTAGAAGGCAACCCCTCACTTTTATGAGGGTATTGTATTGTGGTTGCGCATTGTATGTGTATTCTCTGAGCGGGAAACAGATAGGGAGACTGTGAGAGAGAACAGAGGATATTACAGCGGATCTGATGTAGGTTTTGTCTCTTCATTTTTGTTGGATAATAGAAAGGAAGGACTGGTTGTTCGGGGTGGACGTAGCTCAAACTGGGTGAACCACGTATATCTATGTCTCTCTAGTTTTTATGTGTTTTGTGTGCTTGTATTTTCGCATAATTTATGTGTCGCATTGCTCTATAATATTTAATTCTCTAACAAAAATAATGCCCCCCAAAGAAACCAAAACCATTCAAAGAGACCAGTCGAGGATCCCACAGAACAACCAGACCTCCTGAATGACCCACTGCATCAGTGGCAACCATATGCTAATCTAGACATAAGCAGCGATAGAAGATTTGGGTTCTATCAGCAGTGGTCATCGTTTCTTGAAGAAAAATCAAACCAGGTCTTAAAGACTAAAAAGAATTCCGCAAAAAGACCAATTTGTCACCACCCCCCAAACCCTGACTGTTCATAGATCACAAGATCCTGTCAGACCTACAGAGGAGGGGGCCAAGGCACTAAGGACCCGATCAAGAGCAAGGGTGACAGGGACATCACGAAAGTTGCCAGGAGGAAGGGATGAGTCAAGGACCGGGGATGGATTTCGTTTACCTCGAGGCCTGCTTTTCCCTTTTCGGATAGTTACATTCGAAATTGATGAAGGGCTTAAGGAGATGACAAGGGATGAAATATGACCAGTATCAGTAGACAGAGGGACCATTTAGCATCTGGGTTCAGAAGGATGAATTCTAGATCACTACCTATCGAGTTATGGGGGGACATCGAAACAACCCCACCCAATTCCACAGGCTAATCATTGGCAGAAGAGTCTGGTGTAGATATTTCCTATAGGGAGAGTTGTGATCAAAAGACTGAGGGGGTTCATCCGAGATGGCCAGTTGAGGAGGAGAAGTAATGTCATGGCGAGGGGCAACAGGAATGAGAAGAGGAGTCTGACCCAGACGCAAATCGAGTTCAACAATGGTAGTCAGGGATGCATGATTCATTGACACAATCAAGTCTTTAACTGGGGTCACCTAATCGCCGACTAGATCCCTACGACCCGATTTCAAAATCTGTTCAGAAACAGAAATTCAATCATTAGAGAGGGTCATTAACTGACTTACCCAGAGCATAGGAAGAAATATGGTGAGTGGACTTATTCATGCAAGATTCCCACAGCGTCGAATCCCGGATGTCCCAGAAACTAGCTGAGTTTTATAGTGCTCTTGGAAGTACTTGCAGTGGCGCATCAGATGGCCAGTCCCATGGAAAATATGGCATCGGAAAGGCATCTGCTAGTAGTCAAGGAACTTCCGATGCATGATTCTTTCCCACTCCAAGTCGACCTTTGTCGGAAGCCCCCCAGAAAAAGACACTTCCACAAGAACCCAAGCGACTCTTTTATCAAAATCCCTCGTGCATTTCGGGTTGACGAATCGGCTTGTCCCTATACTATCGCCAATGGCCGACAGAATGTTTACTGTCCAAAATTCTAATGGAAGGCCTGACATATTTACCCATACAAGATGATGCTGCAGTGCATTTCGAGTAGGATGAAAACCTACATGCCATCAGTGAAGTGCTAAAAAACAATGGCCATTTACCCAAGTCCTCCTGTAAACTTCCCCAACATCCTCAAATTTCATGAAATGAAATCTGTACCATCCCCCTTGCAGTTTTCTCACCACCAGTAAATAACCAATTGGTTTGTTCCAAGCCTCCAAGAACCAAGGAAGGAAATCTACCTTACAGAACTTTTTGAAGTTGCATCTGCCAACCAAATCCCTGTCTAGTAGGCTCTCCGCCTATTCCCATATTACGTCCCTGCCGAATATCAAAAGCCTAGAGTCAAGTCTTTGCTTAAACAACTTGTCCGAGTGAAGCGGCTTGGATGGCAGATCTGGATCGAAAGGGCTCACATGTGAGCATCCAGGCAAAGCCCGTTGGTCGCTACATAGGTGAGAGGCAATGTTTGAGGTTGACAGACCTGATGAGAGTGCCAGATGAACCTTCGTGCTTATGCCCTTCTCTACCACCTCAATTTCATGCATAAATTCATTGTCGAACACACCCACCTCGAGATCCACCAATAGGTTTGACAGCTCAGCCATTATGAGAAAGAATTAATATCCAAGTTGTGTGTATAGGACGCCTAACACACAAAGGCAGGGTGGAGTAAAAACCTAATCTCCGATCTCAATAAGAAATCACCCAGATAGGAAGGGAAGACGACGTCGAAAAAAGTGTTGTTAGGGAAGGAATTACAGTCAGTCGAAAACCTCCAAAAGGAGATCCCGAAATCACCAGCTTCCGGACCTATTTATTACACAAATAAAGATAGCTCAAGAAAAATAATTTACTATGAGCAGGATCAAAGTACCAAACGCCGTTGGAGACAACAAGTCATGTACCGGGTTGGGAAATTTGAAGTTTCCAAGCACCGGAGAAGTCCCCCCCACCAAAAAAACCAGAGCGGTTGATAGAGAGCCCCTAAGCCGAAGGAGAACAAAAACCAAAGCATTTTCCAATGTTCAACCAGTGGTCACACAAATGAACTTGAAGGAGCTTCCATGGCCAACTACAGTAGCATAGAGACTGATAAAAAGAGAAAAATTGAGAGAACAAAGAAGTTTGACCCTCGTGGTCTTCCCCTCTACCTAAAAAACCTCGAAGAAATAATAGCTCTTGTAACATATTCTAATTGTAGAGAGCCATATATATATCCTGTCAACGAGCTTCTTCTTATTCAACTTATAGGACTAGCATGCAATGTCTTTTGAATCTATGTCAAAACACTTTTTGATATCACACCATTGAATCTGTTGCAGAAGGGACCAACGTTGTAATGAGGTGTAAAGAGCCTTCACAATGCTGTTGGTTTGGAACGTTGTCTCACATCTTTAGACAAACTTCTATTTTTTAATTTCAATTTGTGTGTGCTACCTTCCTCTTTTGCGTACTGCTCTCACTGAATTCTGCCTCCCACACTGTGTTCAAGATAACACTGCTAACGTTGTCCCAAACATTGTGTTTCGAAGTTACTACTCAGAGCTCCTGCTCTCAGTTAGAGGAAAATACTTCTACTGCCCTCCATGTTACCTTTCACGCAATCACCACGTATTCTCTGCACCGATCCCACTGGAAGATGCAGTTCTCTCACAATTTTATAGTTACAATCATTTCACATTAATACAATTAAAATTTTACAAATATTTTACATAAAATTACAATTACAATTACAATTACAATTACAATTACAATTACAATTACAATTACAATTACAATTTTACAATTTCACATACAATTACAATTATAATTTTAGAATTTTACATACAATCACAATTACAATTACAATTAAAATTTTACAAATATTTTACATACAATGACAAATACAATTACAATTTTACAATTTTACAACTTTACATACAATTAAAATTAAAATTTCAATTACAATCATGACATAATATTTAATAAATATAATGATTTAATATTAAAAATAAACATCACGATCATGATAACCATCATACAAACATCATATTCGACTAAAAAACACATTCAAATTTGCTAACATCATATAATCATCGTGATCATGATCATCTAACAAAACACAAGCATTGTATAACATCATCACAACGCAAACATCAAATATACATCTCATGTCAAATAACTACTATCACATACACATCTATCTGCAAGCTGCACATTAAATGAACATATCTAGCATGACCTAACAATATACACATAATGATGATCACCAACATGTAAATTAAGTACAACTACAACATGAACATAAAATACATGGACTATCTATCTATCTATATATATATATATATATAGATATAACTGTATAATGTCAAAAATATATAACTATAATATAATTTTCAAATATCAGCTGGTGGTCATCAATAGTAGTACTATTCGAGGCCTGCTTAGTCAATGGTGTAGCCTCGACAAGCTCAAATAGATGTCGATCATCACGTGCCTACTGATCTGGAGGTGCCTCATGCTGATCAAGATCAACTGCCTGCTCATAACGACTCGACGTGGATGGTCCAACCTGCTCATGATCATGACTGCTGGTCGATGCTGCAAGCTGCTCATTTGCAATGCGAGGTGAACAATGATCACTCCCCTGATCATGATCATCAGATGATGTTTCATTGCTCAATTATCGATGTACTGCGTCTCGACCATGCCTACGTCGAAGGGCCCTCCTCAACCGTGCCACTAAGCTAGTAGCTCCTACGACATGTTGCATCAAGGTCAACATATCAAGTGGCATGCCTCTCCACATCGCTGTCAGCCTATCATTGGCCTGTATCTCTCTGATAGTGGCCAGCCTGACTCCCTCCTCCATAAGAAATCGACAGAGTTGGTTGCCTAACTCCATCCTAAATCTAGTGTCAGGCCTACACCTCACACCAGCCAATACCTGCACAACATGAGGACCAGGTCTGTCTGCACCGGTTTGATCCTCTGCATCTGCTATCTCCTGATTGTGATCAGGATCTAGACCTAGATCATCTGGTGGTGGTGGCATCTCATCACCATCAAATGACCCAATATCTATAATATATATATAAGTACACAACAATAATTAGACAATTTCATTTAACAATTTAATAAAAATAAGTTAAAGAACATGTTAGAATAAATTTAAAGAAAACACTAATATTACCTCTATCATCCAGTGGCTCATCATCTGTGAAGAGGATGTTGGCACACCCTTTCCAATCCAAACCAACATACAGATAGGGGACCAAAAGGAAGGCATGATCATCAACAAAAGCTAGCAACTCCAGTGCATCATGCAATATCCTCGCGGAAAATTCTGATTCGCCCTTATTGAGCATCATCTATCCCACATTTGCATCTATACATGTAGCATGGGCCTACGAAACTGCTGAAAAAAAGTAGGCCTCGTCTCTGGAAACCTCTCAAAAAATAAACAAAATAGCTTTGAAGCAAAAGGGAAGTTCACCCTCCCTTGTGCCTAAGAATGACATCTATCTAAAGTTATACAGAACTGCCACAAAAAAATTGTAGACCACCTCACAAGTCGTGGATCTTGTAATAAAGAATCAACATAAAATAAAATCAGGAAAATAATGCGTTGCCCGCCACTGGTATGGTGTGAAATGGTCGAAATCAGTATTGAGAGGCACTTCACCTCCTCTCCAGCAAATGAAGCAATAAGCAACTGACCACCGGAGACCTGAAAATCTGCAGGAGACAGTATATTGATGCTAATGTATCTCTGGGAGTACACCAACTGACTCCCTGCTGCATAGCCGATGGGGACCTCTGGGAACAAGGGGAAATCCCACCCTCTCCAAAATAAGCCAGTAATAAAATAGGTGTCCTCCTCAATGGGCGCGTACCAGTGGTTAGGACTAACCCGAAAGCCTGTCGGTGGGCATTCCACTTGAAGATAAGTTGTCGCAATAACCCACCATGGCCCTTCAGGGATGTAGCCTCCTCATAGAACTTGAGGAGGCCTACCTCCCTTAGGAGAACTTGGGTGGCTGCTATAATAGGGTGAGGGTACATATCTCTCTCCCTCTCTCGTGCCTCCCACATGCGAACCACGTTATACTGGTCCGCCATATGTTCCTGTTGTTCTTTCTCTTCTCTTCTTTGACGTCACTGAATGATTCACATATTAAATACAATTTTTTTATTAAATGAGACATGTATTTATATATATATATATATATAATTTTTTTTGGAAAAAAAAAAACAATCGGTGCGCCAAAAAAATAGTGATGCACCGGTACCGGTGCATTTGTTTTTATCGCGCACTGGTCGTGGTGCACCTAGAAAATTTCAGCGCACTGCACTTCATGACCTGTACTTTCTCAAGCGGTGTATTGACTAAAATATCCATCCTAGAGCGGATAATTCCTTCAACGCACCGCCAAACATCAGTTAATGGTCAACGGTGCGGTCATTTAACCGATCGCACCGTTGACTATGTAAAAGTTCGGGAGGGCGGTGCATTGACCAAAATACTCATCCTGGGGTAGATAGTTTCATCAGTGCACCACCCTCCTGGCATAATTACACGGTCAACGGTGCGATGGTATAACCAATCGCACCGTTGACTATATACTATTATCGGGACGGCGGTGCACTGACCAAACTATGAGCCCCAGGGCATATAGTTTTGGTAGTGCACTACCCTCCTGGCATCACTACATGGACAATGGTGCAGTCATTTACATGACCACACCATTGAATATGTCCAAGTTTAGGAGGGTGGTGCACTGACCAAAATATCCGCTCGGGGGCACAGATTTTGGTCAACACACCACCCTCCCAAATTTGGACATGGTCAATGGTGTCGCTGGGTAACTAACTGCACTGCAATTTATGTAATTTTAAAAAGCACGATGCACCATTTCGGTATCGCATCTGTTGAGAAACCAGCTCCAAAAATAGAAGAAAAGATATATCAACACCTTAGAAATAAGCCACTTCGAGGGGGAAACCTCCAATACATTACATGAATGAACAATTCTTGGATGATACAAATGACAAATCCTCCTTTCTATATATAGGAGTCCAAGGGGCCACAATTTAATCCTAATGGGGCCACAATGTAATCCTAGCCGACCTAACAATAACAATGTAAGGGCACAATAATAACAATATTGGGGTTAGAGGGGGCTACAATAATAACAATAAGGGGGCTACACTAATAACAATAAGGGGCTAAACTAGTAATATAGGGACCTAACTTGCCCCTCTCCTTCAAAAAAGTGTTGTCCTCAACACTTGAGTAGCTCTGGGTGCTTCTGTATAAAATTCTCATCCTCCCATGTAGAATCTTCGGTGGGTAAGTTCTTCCACTTGATGAGATACTCTGAAATTGATCGATTCCGTAGTTGTCGAGTTCTTTTTTCCATGACTGCTTCAGGTTCCAATATGATTTTCCCTTCCCCATCAAGTTCTGGCAATACTGTTTGAAGTGGAAGATTTTCACCTATAACCTTCTTTAAGCATGAAACATGGAAAACTGGATGTACTCGCGAAGAAGCAGGAAGCTCCAATTTGTATGCCATAGTGCCAATATTTTGCAACACCTTGTAAGGACCATAGTATTTTGGCGATAATTTATTATCCTTCTTAGCTTGTTTGAGGGACATTTGTTTATATGGTTGTATCCGTAAAAATACCCAATCTCCTACATCAAAACTTATCTCGCTGCGATGTTGATCTGCCTGTTGTTTCATTCGATTTTGTGCCAAATTCAGGTTATCCTTTAAGAGTTGGAGAACTTCTTGTTCATTTTCTTCTTCCTCTTCACAATCTATGTAAAATAATTTCTTCTCAGCACACTTATGACCTTTAGTGTATTTTCTATCACAACTGTAGCAAAGCCCTTTTGCTCTTTTTTCTTCCAATTGTTGTGGTGTCAACCATGTAGGTTGTGGAAATCTAGGAGTAGCAACACTTCCCTCTTTATAGAAGTGAGTGGTAGGCTTCCTTGTCGCCATAATTTTACATTCAATTTTTCTTGCCAACCTGAATGCCTTCTCCAATGAATCGGGTTCCAAAACGCGAACTTCATGTTGGATGTTATCCTTTAAAGTACCTATGAAGAGATCAATCCTGTGTTCCTCTGGAATATCAGTTACCCTTATATTCAATTTTTGGAAGTCCTCAATGTGCTCCCCCACTAAACCCTTTTGTTTGATATTTATCAATTTGCTAAAGAATGTGTTTCTCTTTGTATCCTCATAATGTGCTATCATTTCCTCCGTAAAAATTGACCAAGTGAAAATTTTTTTATGGGAGCAAAGCAATCGATACCATACAAATGTATTTTGTTCTAAAAGTAAAGTTGCAATGCGTACCTTTTGTGTGTTTTGCACATTATTGAGATCAAAATATTGCTCCATCTGTAGTATCCATGTTACAGGATCCTTGCCATCAAACTTCCAAACCATTCATCTTAGCTTCCACGCCTTTCTTCAAACCATCCATCTTAGTTTCCACGCCTTTCTTCAAAACTTCCATTTCATTTTTTGTTTCTCTTTGCAATAGCGAAATTTGGTGCACTTGCTCTTGTAATTTTGATATCTCATGTTGTGTTTTTTCGTCTTCATGAGTCATAGTAAAGCCTTCTGAAGGCTTAATGGGTGTTGAATTCTTTTTAGGGGCCATTTTAGAACCTAATACTGATATCTATTCTTCAATATGCCCTTGGAATAAATTCCAACTAATTTTTTTTTCAAACGAGACTTATGTAATTCGAAAAAAAATACACACATTTTTCTTGCTTTTGAGGAGTGCGATATTGAAACTGAATTATCTCTATGATTTCGGATCTTCAATATCTGAAATTTGGTACTAAGATAGCCCTCTGAATCCTCTTTCGAATGCCACAAGTTTGACCTGATTTAGATTCTTGAAGACAAAGTTGTGCCCAATCTCCTACAATGACCTAATTATGGACTAGTTCAGTATAGCGAAGTTGTATGACTTGCCATGTGTCACTGCTTCCTCTTTCAGCTCTAAAATTGATAGATAGGAAACTGCATTCTATGTGCTTGCGTCAACTTTTTACAGAATTCCAATCTGATGCTCAGAGAGAGAGTTATGAATATTTTCCCACGATCACCTCTTTGAGATGAAATTCGGGAGCTTGAAAAAGTCCTAACTTCCACAGACCATATCTCCGAAAATATTGCGAACAAAGATCTGAAATTTTGCGATGATTTTCCTCAGGATTTCATCTTCACACGCTAAAAATTTCAAATTCTGAGCCTTCGTAGAAAAAACGTTATAGCGAAAATTCTGCGATGACCTGTTTAGGTTAAATTGAGGAGCCTGCAAAAAGACCTAACTTCCACAGATCATATCTCCGAAAATGTTGCGAAAAAAGCTCTAAAATTTTGTGACGATGTTCTTTAGGATTTTAGCTTCGTACTCTAAAAATTTCAGCTTCTGAACCTTCGTAGAAGCAAAGTTATAGCAAAAATTCCACGATGACCTGTTTGGAGTAGTGAAACCCTAGAATCCAAAGCTCTGATACCAAATGTTGAGAAACCAGCTCCAAAAATAGAAGAAAAGATATATCAACGCCTTAGAAATAATCCACTTCGAGGGGGCAACCTCCAATACATTACATGAATGAAAAATTCTTGGATGATACAAATGATAAAACCTCCTTTCTATATATAGGAGTCCAAGGGGCCACAATGTAATCCTAGCCGACCTAACAATAACAATGTAAGGGCACAATAATAACAATATTGGGGTTAGAGGGGGCTACAATAATTACAATAAGGGGGCTACACTAATAAAAATAAGGGGCTAAACTAGTAATATAGGGACCTAACAGCATCAGAACCAGTGCGGATACCATTAGCATCGGTCGTGGTGTGGCCTGTAAATTTATAGGTAGCACCGCGAGCCGGTGCAAGCGAAACAGCTCGGGCGCACCGCGCGGGAATTATTATTATTATTATTATTATTTAAATGGTGAATTTTAAGTTATTTTACAAAAATAATTCGCTAAAAAGTTTAATTATGGAGAAACAAGTAAAATACCTGTGCATTTGGGCGTCGAGGAGGCATATTTTCTGTAGAATTTGCAAAAATAAATTTGCCGACCGTTTTGCAAAATTTGAAATTGAGATCGTGGGCAATGGACGTCAGTAGTGCGTGCAATGGGAGCACCGATGGCAGGGCGCCTCACACAAGGTAAATTCACACCAGTGCTTGAGAGCTCTGGAGCACTGAAGAAGTAAAATATGCGTATTTTTGGCCTTAATTTTCTTTTATTTAACCCTATTCCGGTGCGCGGGTTTTTGATGCGCACCGGGCGGTTTCTTCCAACCGCACTAGGTTGTTTCAGTTTTGGCACGGGTTTTTAGGACGCACTGGGGCTGAATATGTGTAGACCACCAGTGCGCTACAGTAATTAGATGCACTGGGCGGGTTTGTACAAAGAGCACTGTGTACCGATGTGCCAATTTATAGTATGCACCGATGCTTTTCTAGTGGAACGCACCAGTGCGGTGTAGGATGAGAAACACACCGGACAAAAAACATTTGCAAAAACCTCCACCCACCAACCTCCTCTAGAGACCTCTGCTACAAATGGATATCTGGGCTATATTTATAAGGGGTTCCTCAAAAACATCCACTAGAGGGTCTTTTTTTTGTAGTGATATGGAAAGAAAACAATTTTTATGGAAATGAAGTTGTCGGGTTATCATCCCCTGCAACTATGATTTGGAGAGTAGGATCATTACTTACATGTTGATAAAAAGAATCCTTTGTGAGTGGCTAATGATAAAGTCACAACCGATTTCCATTCATTAGGATAGGGGCGCCATACCCATTAATGGTGATTAACGTTATGGTGCCATTATTATGCACTTCTTGAATCTCATAAGGGCCAAGCCACCTTGTCTGTAGTTTCCCTGGGAATTCATGGAATATGGAGTCATAGAGGAGTGCCCAATCACCCTTCTGAAATGATATCTTTTCAATCATCCTATCATGCCACTTAGCCCTTTGTTGTTTAATAAGTGTTGTATGCTACAGGCCAAGTAAGTGTGCTTCTTATAGTTCATTTAGTTGTTGAAGTCGTTGTGTTTGGGCCTCTGTAAGATCCATTCCAACCTCCTGGGTTGCCGTAAGAGTATCTATTTCAAAATCTATTGGGAAGATCGTTTCTTTGCTGAAAAAAAGTTGGTAAGGGGAGTATCTATTAGTATTGTGCCATGTTGTATGATAGACCCACAAGGCCTCTCGAAGTTTAGTAGCCCAGTCCCGTCAATTTGTGGTGACTGTCTTAGTCAAGATTGCTTCTAGGACTTTGTTGGCGCTTTCCACCTATTCATTTTCCTGTGGGTGATTTGGAGAGGTAACTCGATGTTTGATATGATGATTCTGCAGAGTGGCTGAAATGTTGTGTCCTGTAAACTGCGGTCCTCCGTCAGTTATTACTTCCCTTGGTAAGCCATATCGCACAAACAGTTCAAAAAGGAAATTAATCATTGTTTCTTCGGTGGCCCATGGCAAGGCTATTGTTTCTACCCATTTATTCACATATTCTGTGGTGAAAAATATATAAACCTTTTTATTTGATGGTGGATTAAAGGGCCCAACAAAGTCAAGTGCCCATCTTTCAAAGGGTTCCACCACCAATTGAGGTTGCCACGACATCTCATCAGCCTGGCTAGGACAACCCATCCTTTGGAACCTATCACAGCTTTGATATATGTCTTGGCATCTTTGAATATGGTGTGCCAGTAATAGCCCATTTGAAGGATTTTATGCCCGGTCCTGTGATTTGTTAAATGCCCGCCACAAGGCTCGTCATGATAGGCCTTTAAGATATCATAGACCTCATCTTCTTGAATACACCTTCGAATCTGTAAGTTGGACCCAGTGTGGAAAATATGCCCGCGAATCCATGAAAATTGGGCGTTGCATTGGACGATCAACTTTATTTCCTTAGGCAACAGATGTGCTAGTAACTTCCCGACTGCTAAAGAATTCGCTATGTCTGCATACCAAGGCACTTTGATCATTACCGTGAATAGGTGCTCATCTGGAAATTGGTCATCTACTAATAATGAATCATTTGTCTTAGGCACCCGAGACAGGAAGTCCGCAACATGATTTTATTTTCCTGACCGATCCCTTGTGGTAATATCGAACTCCTACAGTAACAACAACCAAAGAGTTACTCGCCCATTAGTGATTGGTTTGTTTGCTAAGTACCTGATAGCAGAGTGGTCAGTATACAAGAAAACTGGATAGCATGTTATATAATATATAAACTTGTTGATAGCATATATAACATCCAAAAATTCTTTTTGTATTACTATATAATTTAACTCAGCAGGGGTAAGATTTTTGCTAATATAGTAAATAACATAGGGCTTCTTGTCCTCTTCTTGTCCAAGAATTGTGCCTATAGGTGTGTTTGATGCATCTGAAGAGATATGGAAATGAAACTCCCATTTTGGTCCTCGTAACGCTGGTGCGGTTGAAATCAATTCCTTTAGTTCTGCAAAGGCAACATCACATTTGTCAGACCAGTTAAATTCAACATTACCTGTAAAAACATATAAAGGTCCAACAATTTTTGAAAATTTCTTTATAAATCTGCGGTAGTAACCTGCATATCCAAGGAAACTACGTACCTCAGTCTGTGTGCGGGGTGTAGGTAGTGCAATAATTACCTCTATTTTTGTTGGATCTACCTGTATTCCAACCGCAGAGATGTAGTGTCCCAGAACCACACCTTTTGTCATCATTATGTGACATTTTTTGTGGCTTAAGCATAACCTAGTGGCAATGCATCATTCAAGTACATTTTCTAGATTTCGTAAACCCTGCTCAAAGTCACTTCCATATGGGGTAAATTCGTCCATATAAATTTCAAGCCCTTCGTTAATCAGATCAAAAAAAATGCTCATTCTTTCTCTTTGAAATGTGGTTGGGGCATTGCATAAACCGAAGGCTAAAACTTTGTATGCAAATGTATCCAAGGGCAGGTAAACATAGTTTTATCCTGGTCTTCAGGGGAAATCTGAATCCGATTATAGCTGTTGAAGCCATCAAGGAAGGAAAAAAATTGTTTCCCTGCTAATGTATCAAGAATTTGATCAATAAAAGGAAGAGGGAAATTGTCCTTCTAGGTGGTTTTGTTAGTTCTCTGTAGTTCACACAAATTCGTCATTTCCCATTTTTCTTGGGAACAACTACCAACGAGGAGACCCACTAACTATCTGAGATAGGATAAATAAAATTTACATCAAGCAACCTTTGCAGTTCTTCTTTTACGATGTCTCTGAGGTGGGTATTCAACCTCCTCTGAGGCTGTTGGATGGTGCAAGATTCCTTCTTGATATAAATATGATGGGTCCACAACTGAGGATCTATACCTTTCATGTCTGAGTATTCCCAGGCGAAAGCATCTTTGTATTTCTAAAGAACCTGAATAAGTCTTTGTTGTTGATGACTGTCCAAGTTACTGTTAATGTTAATTGTTTTACCTGGTTCAATCTCAATTGTTCTACTGTTATAAACAACAACCGTGGGTATATGTTGATTGTCAACGTCCTCCAAGGGATCTCTGTGTACTTCATTTTCAACGATGACCTTTAACATTTGAGATGGCAGATTATTCATAGAAACTAGTACATTAATGAAGCTATTAATCACACCATATTCTGTTTGATTCTGAAATTCAAGAGCTTATTCCATTGTGAGAGGAGAACTTATGTTTTCTTTTGGGTATCTATGTGCATGTAACTAATCATTTACAATAGGTAGACTTGGTTTATCTAGGGGATATAAAACAAGATTTTTCACAACATTTCCTTTAGGGATAGTCATGCTGCCTGTATGACATCCTCTGTAAGCATCTGCTATTGCTAACCAAGGTCGACCCAATATCAAAGGATGGCCATCTAGCCTACTCCTTGGGTTGATGACTAGAAATTCCACAAGATATTCCCAGGAGTTGACAGAGATAGTCACATCCTATAAGGTTCCCTTAGTTTTAACCTTTGATTTTTCAACAAGTTCTAATAAGGTTGAAGTGGGTTCCAAGGCTATAATGTCCAGAACTTTGCAGGTTTCAGTAGTCAGAAGATTAATGTATGCCCCAAGATCTACCAGTGTGTTTGGAAAGGTACAACCTTGTATATGAACTGTAACTATAGGGTTTCCTAGGTTTTCATATTTAATCAGTGCTTTTTTACCCAAAATAAGTTCAGATAAAGTTCCTACCACATGTACAGTTGATGGCTTTTTTAATTTCCTCCCAGGCTTCTTCCCACATAATTCCTTAAATTTCTTTTCATAAATTGAGATGTCCTGTATGACCCGGAGGAGTGGAATTTTTATGCATAAATTTTTCAATTCCTCTAAGATATAAAAATCAGGATAGACAATTGGTTTAGCTATCGCTAGTCTCTCAAGGAATGGAGCAGAAGAAATTATAATTTTATCGGGGTTCTGCTTCTCAACTATGTCTTCTCCTTGTTTTATTTCCATTGTGATTATAGTTGGAGGATTTATTGTAGGTTGATTTTCTTTTTCTTTTTCTTTATTTTATTATGTATTGATAATACACCCTATCCTTAGCTGAATCTCATTTCATTCTACAGGTTCGTTGTCATTTTCTAGATTATCACACATCTACACATATTGAACTGGTCTTTTGTTAGGATTCGAATTTGGTTGAGCTGGCAATTAGGGACGTACTGAAGGCTGAGGGTTCTAGAATGGAGCTGGCAATGTGGGCTGAAATTGAGAACTGCCTCCCATTGGTAGATTGGTCATCCCCATAGGGCGCTGCCAATTTTGAGACCAATTTGGGTTATGTGAGGTGGAAGTAGCCCACTATGAAGGGTAAGAATTAATAACTGAATTTTTCCAGAAGGGTGCAGAGCATTACGAATTTGGCTAGCCAACTCTTGGGAAGGGTTGGTTTGGCCAAGGTGACATGGAATATGGTTGGGATTTCGAGGTAGAGAAGGGTGGTTGACCTTTCCACATTGTTCTAGGATTCTTTTGTTGATTATATTGCATAGGAAAGAATAAAGAAGGTTCTTGTGGCATACCTGAGGGTCGGACTTTCATTTGTCGACGTTGAGAAATTAAGTATGTCGGCTCTCTTCCTTCCTCGACTTCTTTGAATACTTCTTTTAATATGGGAAGTGATGGAAATTGATATGTTGCATGATCCTTGGTACATATATCCCATGTGTGAATCATGTCCAAAGGACATTCTTTTTTACTGTGCTTCTTTCAGCAGCATGAACAGAATACATCTAACATTTGTTCTACTTTAGCTTGTTTTTGTCTGGCCTGTAAGAGGTCTAACTGTGTAGTCAACATGCCCAAGATATCTTTCTTGAAATATTCCAAGAGGTTACCAATATATGTTCTCGTCACACCTCCACTGGGAGGTCTGCTACCTCTAGTCATGGAATCTCGCCCTCCTGGTTTGATGTGTGTACTGCCCCACAAACAACTGATACATAATTAGACAATTTCGTCATATTCCTCTTGATATATGTCACCTTTCCCCATTATATTTAAAGTTTCTACCCATTATTATTTCATTCCATTTATCATAGTGGCTTTCAAGACTGATTTTGGTAATGAGGCGTAGGGGGATGTCTACAAATTATACTGAAACCGTTCAACATATTATTCTAAAGTTTCATCGTCCTTCGCAGCCATTTTAAAGATCTCATATTTTAGATCCCTAATCCTACAATAGTCTTGATACTTGGTGATAAAAGTGTTATTAATTTAATCCCAAAAGTTAATGGTGCCTCCACCTAAATCCATAAACCATCGCAAAGCTGCTCCCTTTAAGGTGGAGGGGAACAACTTCATTTTCTAAGGATTTGTGGTGTAGTCATATCCTCTACACATGACATCAAAATCAAATAGAAAGGCATTCAGATCCTCTGAGGTCATCCCGTGAAAGGTTGGGATATTTTGTAGAGGAATGGCCTTCATCGGGGAATTGGCTACAGGGTTGACGATAGGATATACCAATGTCTAGGTCTAACCTTGGGGTTGTGGATTTTCCATTTGATCAAAGATGTGCCAATAACCTTTAGGGATTTCTTAGTTAGGGGGTGTTATCTCTGCTGTCGGAGTATTCAATGTTTGATGGGGCTTCACTGCACTACTTAGATCTACGATGTAATATACTTCTTTTTTAGCCAGGGATACAAGAGATCCAAATTTATATGGTTATGAATCTACTCTAACAGATCCATTAGTTTCTCCCTCTCCTTATTTTAAGTTACACGACTTTCCCTCTTGTGAAGGACTAGAGTTTAGATAATTTGCACTTTGAAAACTCTGCTCAGATCCTTCAATATTGCTATGGATCTCGACGTAAGATGCAATTGATCATCCTACTGCTTGAGGGACCAAAGCAGAGTCCTTTCCAGATGTTGTTTGGGGTCCTATTGACACCTGAGATTCAACTTTCCGAATGATATCATCTATAAATGTCGGTCTCCCAAGGGTCGTCGATCCCTGGGCTTTGGTGGTTTTTGGTAGTAATTTTTGATCTATTGGTGTTTTTCTTCTCCTAGTCATTCATTCCTACACAACCTTTGTGTATCTACTGAGAGTAGGCACTAGGAACAAGATTTTTTCTTGCTTTGTACGCAAGTTCTTACCTCTCGTTTTCAATACCTAGTTCTCTTCAGAGATACATTTTAGTTATTATCATGACAACCTCCCTGACAATGACGCCAAAATGTTGGTGCACTAAGATGACTTTAAAAATCGATCTTAATCCTACATTAATATGTCAACCTGGGATTCATCTTTCTATTTCAAGGTTTCTAGCGTTGTCTGTGCGAATAACAATCAAAGATTGGAATGCAGGTAATTAATCCTAAATCCTAACCAATCATTTCATAAATAAACAATTTCTCAACAACTCATTGATTCTAGAAATTCAATTGCAAAACAAAAATTGTTCTATGCTACAAACATTAGAAAATGAATCAATTACAAACTATTTTCAAATAAAGATCTTAATCTTATATTCTGAGTTACAAAAATATATCAAATTGAATAAACAAACTCACATGTATTAAAGGAAACTACTTAAATTATACTAATCACAAAAAGCGTCTAAAGCCAGAAATAATGAGCTCTGTAATTGCAGAAAGCATATGCGGAAAGAAAACAACAATCAAATACAAGATTTAATTTCACTATGAAATATGAAAATAACTTTAACTAAGATGTAAAACTTAATCTATCTCAATCTGTAGAAGGAACAACAACGTAAATCTTCACAGAAAAGAGTAAATAACATGATACAGTGAGCAGTTGATCTTCCAGTGACCAGGCCCAAAGCCTCTAGAAGGAACTGTGATAAAAACTCAATGCACAGATTTAAATTTGAAAACTCCAACCTCTTCATTGATCGTCAAAAATAAATTACAAAATCACTACAACCTTTAAGGTTGAATCTGTGTTTAGAGTCTTGCTAGAAAAATAACAATGATTGAAAATAAAAGGTTCAAAAGTTACAATCCCTTTTCATCTACTAGCGTTATATAGTATCTATGAAATGCTAGCAAATTAGAGCTAATCTTTAGGATCGAAAGATCCTCAGGATTACTCGGCTAAATGATTGGATATTATTTGTTAATTTCATGTTTTTCCTTCCGCCTTTAGCTTGATCCGCACAACTAAAATAACAACATCTTCCCTTCTTGGCGCTGTTGTCTTATCCAAAGGAACAATAGTTGTCCAATTTAGTCATCCTGCACATAAACAAGTGAAAAGTTCGGCTTTTAATGCTAAAAGTATGTAATTCGTTCAACATTGTTCTTTAATTATTTTTCATGGTATTTTAATCAAGAACATGTTCAAAAGGAAAGAAACTTCATGAAAACCATATTATTAGTCAAGTAAATAAGGAGGAAAAACATACCTTTTCCACGACCCAACAACCATGCGCAGTGACCGAGTGTGTATGCACAAAGGGTCTAGGCTTTTAGTGAATGAATTCACATACCCATTAGGTAACCCCAAAGGTTTCGATGGAAGGTTGGGAAAACCTTTCCAAGTTTATAATGACAAGAACCATGGCATGATGGGCTTGTATGCTATCAAAGGTTGAAAATCCCCAAATTGCGTATAGTGAAAAACCATGAATGGTAGAGAAATCAAAGATTATGTGTGATCAATCTACATGGGAGGAGTGATGAAGGATGACATCACTCCAGACCCCGGACGCTAGAGGATTTGGACAAAGGGCATGATGGAACGATTGAGATCTATTACCCGAGGTGGCTTCATGCATGGGGCCATTAGTGGGGCAAGTGTCGCATGGCATAGATATTTGGCACTTAATTCAAGTAAGAGGTTGAGACTGAACACAACTTTGGCACTGCCACACAACCTAGAAGGAACACTCCTAGAAATTTCAAAGGGGAGCAGTTTGTAGACCCATCGGGGTTTTATGCAGTGGGGTGACGTGGCTAGGGAAGGGCCCACACCCACTTAACCCACTTTTTTTTTCGTACGGGTGTTCAATTGTCCAAATGGAATGGAATATGAGCATTTCAGTAGCTTCCACTTGGCATGATGTGGAATGCGAGTTGACATCCATGTGGATCCCATGTGGGGGACATGTGGGTGCCATGTGGCGATCCTAGTGATGTGGCACTATTTAACTGGCCAAGACTTTAATTGGCCCTATCTTTTGATCCGGGAGTCAGATTGGAACAAAATTTATATCGTCAAAATCATCTCGGAAATATATATGCAATGATATCATTCATTTTAAGTTTTGAAAGGGTGAAATAAAGTGAAATAATTTAGACCCTATTTCCATAATGTGACAATGGGAGTTGGGTCAACATAGGAACTGCCTCCTTCTATTAGGATATTCCGACACATAGGAAATAGTTAAGAATAACTTAGTCTAGTGTAGAGTTAGGTAAAGTGTGTTTCTTTACCATGTAACTTATAATCCAACGGTCACGATTTGTAGTGAGCCAACTGTTATCTCTCACCTCGGTATTAACGACACTTGATCCGTGGCTTAACACCTGATTGGTCCATGATCTCCATTTAAAAAGCATGGAGAGTCATTTTTCCGGTAACCGTTTATGAGAGAAACATATGTAACTTTTCTTTTATATTAATAAATTCCCTGAGTGGCCGCGTTGGCTCAGGGTGTGGACTGTTTCCCTCTTTGAGGGTTTTAACCACGTGATTATACTGGTGTACTAATTTGTGATCTGTTTTTGAGCGGTGACCTTTGATTCTTGATCTACAGAACTTACCCTATAAATTCCTACCTGGTATCAGAGCTATTTTGAGGGCCGCGTCCGTTGTTGATCAAAATCCGAAGCCGATTTGACTGCATGCGAATGTCGTTTTGTAGATCTACTATTTCTAAACATTTTTGGGCTCGGATAATTGCTTAGTTGTGTCTGGAGCGTCTATTACAGTGAGGAACGCCTTTCATTTCATGCGAAAAGGTTTCCGGCTGCCCAAGTTATGTCAGTTTAGATCTGGAGGTATAAAGCATCTATTTTGCAGTTATATTTGTTAATAGTTCTTCTTATTTCGGTTTTTTTTTTTTGTATTAAGGTTTTATTTATTTGCTAGATCTATACCCTCTTCTCTGTGTATGCTCTTTTTTGTGCGCTCTGTGCGATCTCGGAAAATCAGAAATAGGAAAAAGAGATTTTTTTTGCTACGTATGCTCTTTCCTCGCATCTTTGTGCGATCTCGGGAAATAAAAAATAGTGAAAAAAGTGATAGTTGCTGGTAAGGCTAACCGAGAATCTAACATTCTGCCATAAGGTTTTGCATTTCATTTTTTTTTGCTCGTTTTTTGTGCAGGAAAAGGCACGCACACCGAAGAAGAAGAAGAAGAAAAAGAAGAATAATAATCCCCCCTTCCTCCTTTCTAAAATAACATGATGCATTTCATTTTTTTTCTCGTTTTTTGTGCAGGAAAAGGGACGCACACCGAATAATAATAATCATCCCCCCTTCCTCCTTTTGAAAATAACATGATCCTTTTACTATCTCACTTGGTGAGGGGTTGGTTTATGAGAATAGAGGTCTTGGGTTCAAGTCTCCTTCTCAAGCTTCTTTTGTCAGAAGTTTTTGTTCAAAGGGGCAGAATTTTTTTTTAAAAAGCCGCACTTCATCTCGTTCCCGTAACTATTCGGCATCTACAACTCAGTTTTTTCAAAAGGCATAACCTCTTCATCTAGAAGCTGCTTTTCGAGCCATTTTTTTTTAAACGGCCTAATTTTTTGAGATCTTTCCATTGGAGCAGTTAGTTTCAGTTTTTCTCAGCTTTAGTTTAAAAAAAAAAAAAAAAGGAAGTGCATGCCTGATTATTCTTAACAGCACCAATTATTTCCAATGGCTACCTCACATGATAGATATACTTAGAAGTAAAGGGCTTTATAGAATAGCCACAGGACAAGAAACTAAACCTTTTGATGATGATAAAGTTGCTAAATGGGAAAATAAACAAGATCAAACATGAGGGTTGATAGGAATGTCCATTGCTTAAGATCTTCGATTTCATATCCTTGACATTGACACCCTTGATGAGGCCCTGGAAAAGCTAAAAACTGTTTTTGGCTTTCAAAATCAAATCTGGGCCCACCAGCTAGAAAATGAGTTGCTTACTTTGGACCCCAATAATTTCTCCTCCATTGAAGATTTTTTGTCCAAATTTAAGACCCTTCGAATTCTTTTAGAAGGTTGTAAGATCAAAAAGGACGATGGTAGCCTCATATATTGCATTCTTGCTAAGCTTGGTCCTGCATACTCTGTATTTGTTTCCGCCTTCCATTCCACCAGAGAAGTCATCATTTCTTCAGGAACCACCTACAAGAATCCCTCTTTTGATGCTTTTTGTGATTCTTTGATAAGAGAACAAGAAAAACTTTTACACCTTGGTCTTATCACTGCTGGAAGCGCTTCTAAGAAAGCCTTAGCAACCCAACAACAACCATATCAAAAGAATCCCAAGAAGCAGTGTCCTAAAAAATATGGTCCTAAACCAAACAAGGGCCTTAAGCAATTTCAGCCGCAAACTGAAAAAACAAATCACCAAAATAATAAGGCAAATGAAAACAAAGGGAAGAAGACAAAGAGACATTGCAACTTTTGCAACCGGGATGGCCATATAGAGTCCAAATGTTTTAAGAAGATGGAAGCCTTAGAAACAACAATGAAGAAGCACAACATCAATTTGGAGCACTCTTCACCTTCATCTTCAGGCATGGCACTTTCTGCTTGTGGTTGTCAAGCATCAAGATCTGGTTATGCATTAAATGTATCTTCTTCTTATCCTTCTCATGAGTGGCTCATTGATTCTGGAGCTTCTTACCACATGGCTAAAAATAAATCCATGTTTTCTTCTTTAAATGATTGTAACACCAAACATATTTATGTTGGTGATGATAGATCTCTTAGTGTTGTAGGATCTGGAGCCATTCATCTAGATAATGGTCAGTTTAATGATGTACTATGTGTTCCTACCTTGTCATGCAACCTTCTATCTATTTATCAGATAACTCATTCAGGTGAAGGGAAAATAGTAGAATTCTCACCTCATGATGTTGTAATCAAGAACCTCAAAGATCCTAAACATATTTTAGCTACTGGCATTGCTGATGATTCCACAAGGTTGTATAAGTTTGACAACTTTGGGTCATCATCTCTTCCCTCTATTTTTTTTGCTCATAATGATGATGTGAGCAAACTTTGGCATGAGCGATTTGGTCACTTAAACTATCGCTCTCTTCAAACTCTATGTAAGGAAAATATGGTGACGGGCCTTCCTATGGTATCTTGCCGGGATGGTGTTTGCTCTGGATGTGTACTAGGAAAACATCATCGGGATAGTTTTGACAAACGTGCCTCTTGGCATGCTTCATCCCCTTTGCAGCTTGTGCACAATGATTTATGTGGTCCACTTCATGTTGTTTCTTTCTCTGGTTGCAAGTACTTCTTAAATTTCATTGATGATTTTTCCAGACACACTTGGGTATATTTCTTAAAACTCAAGAGTGAAGTTTTTAACATGTTCTTGGCCTTTAAGGCCTTTGTTGAGAAACAATCTGGACATCAAATTCTTAAGTTAAGATCAGACAATGGCAGAGAATATGTTAACAAAAAATTTATCAACTTCTGCACTGAGCATGGCATTCAATTGCAACATATTGTTCCATATACTTCACAACAAAATGGTGTAGCTAACAGGAAGAATCGCACCTTAAAAGAAATGGCTAATTGTATGCTTCAATCTAAAGGACTTGGACTCAATTTTTGGGCAGAAGCCATTAACTGTGCAAATTACATAGTAAATTGCACTCCTACTAAGGTTTTAAATAATATAACTCCAGAAGAATCTTGGAGCTCAATCAAACCAGATGTAATTCACTTTTGTGTTTTTGGAAATGATGCTTGGGCCCATATTCTAGATGCGAAACATAAAGCCTTAGAACCTAAGAGTGAAAAATGTATTTTTGTTGGATATTCTAAAGATGTCAAAGGATATAGACTTATTCAACCCAAATCCAAAAATATAATCATTAGAAGAGATGTAAAGTTTGATGGAAATAAATTGGCCTGCGAGCCTAGTTTGGCGGGTGTGCCACCTTTGGCCTGCGAGCCTGATTCGGCATATGTGCCACCTCTCTCTCTCTCTTCTATTTTTAATAGCATTTCTTCTAGTTAAGATGATGATAGCGAGGATGACAAACCTCCTCCAGCTCGTGAAATTGTTCCTTATACTCCACCGCTTCCAAGATGGGTCTGCTCTACTCAGGATGCAGCAAGCTCTCTTGGAGGTGACCTTGCTGATCGACGACGTACACGTTCTCAGTTCGAAAGAGCCTCTTCCTTATTGGCTCCAGTTCCAAAAAAAATTGATCCAGAAACCTTTGAAGAAGCCTCTGGTCATCCACATTGGGATGAAGCTATGAATGAAGAATATCATTCCTTATTGGAAAACAATACTTGGGATCTTGTTCCTCTTCCAAAAGGAAGAAAACTTGTCAGATGCAGATGGGTTTACAAAACAAAGTTTGGACCAAATGGAAAAGTGGATAGACATAAAACTCGTCTTGTCGCTAAAGTTTTTTCACAAGTTGAAGGCATGGAATATACTGAAACCTTCTCCCCTATTTCCAAAATGAATTCTATCCGCCTTGTTCTTTCCCTTGTTGCCTCCTTTAAATGGGAAGTCCATCAAATGGATGTTAAATCTGCCTTCTTACATGGATATTTGCATGAAGAAATCTACATGGAACAACCCCCTAGCTTTATCCAAAAAGACTCCAGCCTTGTTTGTCGCCTTAGGAAGTCTCTCAATGGTCTCAAACAAGCTCCTTGGGCTTGGTATGCCAAAATGGAAATATTTCTCTTAGATAAGGGCTTTTCTAGGTGTCATTCTGATAACATTGTCTACACCAAGAAGGTGGGTAATTCCTTCACCATCATTGTTCTTTATGTTGATGATCTTATCCTTACTAGTAGTGATCCAAACCATATAAACCATGTGAAGTCTAGCCTCAAAAAGAATTTTGAAATGACAGACTTAGGACACTTGAATTATTTCCTTGGTCTTCAAGTCTTGCAATCCAAGGAAGGCATTACCCTCTCTCAGTCCAAGTATGCATGTGATCTTCTACACCACTTTCACATGGAAGACTGTAAGCCTGCCCCTTCTCCCTTTCATTCTGGATTCAAGCTTTCAGTCAACTGTACTACCCCTGAAGTTGATGCTACCTTATGCTGTCAACTTATTGGTAAAATTTTGTATCTAAACCATACCCGTCCTGACCTTTCCTTTGTCGTTGATCTTGTCGCTTGGTTTATGCACAAACCTCATGAAAGTCACTAGAAAGCAGCTAAAAGAATACTTCGATATATTCGAGGTACATTTCAGTTCGAGATTCATTATAGTGCAGGAGAATCTCCCTTGTTGATTGGTTTCACTGATTCTGATTGGGCTGGTGACCCTGATGATCGGAAGTCCACTGCAGGATATGTATTCACTCTTGGTTCAGGACCTATTACTTGGTCTTGTAAGAAACAAAGTGCCATCTCCCTTTCTTCAGCAGAAGCAAAGTATCGTGGTGCAGTTGAAGCCAGCAATGAAGCCATGTGGCTTCATCATATCCTCTCTAAATTTCGTCTTCATCAGTAGCATTCAACTACACTTTGGTGTGATAATCATAGTACCATTCAGTTATGTAAAGATCCAGTTTAGCATCAGCTTATGAAACACATTGAACTCCACATACACTTCATTATAATTCTCATTCATGATCGTGTTCTTGAAGTGCAGTATTGTCCGACCAATGATCAAGTAGCCAATATCTTTACGAAGGCTCTCACAGAAGTGAAGTTTACCAAACTTCGATCCATGCTTGGAGTTCAGGAAATTTTTCATTAAGGGGGGATAGGCTCTAATGCCTTCTTCCTTCTCCTATTGTGTCACTTTTATAAATCCTTCAATCCTATCCTAATTTTTTCTTAAGGGGGGATGTTAGGATATTTTGACACATAGGAAATAGGCTCCATTTGTGTCACCTTTGTAAATCCTTCAATCCTATCCCAAGTTGTTCTTATGTATTGTTAGATATTCACATAATAGGAAGAAGACACAACTAGGTCTATTAGAGTGAGAAGTGTGTTTCTTTACCATGTACATTTGTAACTTATAATTCGACAGTCACAATTTGTAGTGATCTGATGGTTATCTCTCACGTCGGTATTAACGATATCGATTCAAGGAAGACGACCAGTCCATGAGATTCCTATTGAAAGAGTATGAGGGCTTTGTTTTAATTGCTAGTGAGAGAAACATATGTAACTTTTCTTTTATATTAATAAATTCCCTGAAGTGGCTACGTTGGCTCAGGGTGTGGACTATTTCCCTCTTTGAGGGTTTTAACCACATGATTATACTGGTGTATTGATTTGTGATCTGTTTGTGAGCGGTGACCTTTGGTTCTTGATCTACGGAACTTACCCTATAAATTCCTACACCTTCTACCCTTAATTGGGGTTGGGGATGGTAAGGGGGTATGTGACATTGGCCCATGGTATTCTAACAAATCCTATTTACAAAATAAGAATCTCCATGATAAAGTGGTGGTGAATCTCTATGATTAAAAAATTTAGCTTTAAAAATTTGAGATGTATGGCGAAATAAGTGTTTTGATGCTCATTATGCATTGATGCTTATCAACATTTAACCAATTTAATTTATCTAACAATGTTAGTAATAATTTTTGGTTTCAAGAAGAAACCTAGCAGCAAATGCGATATTTTTGTTGAAGCCATCATGCCGACCACCCCAAAGGGGGATTCCCTCCCTCCTCAAGATGATGCCATGACATTTCAAGAATTAATGGTCTCTCAGGAAGAAATCATGGATGAATGAAATGAAACCAATATTTATTAAGAAGGCTGAAAACATACCCTTTGTTTCCCTACTCATGGGATTTTATCAAACATGTTTGGCATTTATGGATCAATCCATGTTGGGCAAGTTTACAAGAATGTGCCTGTCCCTAAATCGATGGAGCAGTGGATAGATAAATTTTGGAAACCAATTATGAAAGGAAGCATTAGTATAGATGCATCTAGTAATGGATTTTTTCCCTTATTTTTTAGTTTAAAGAATATTGAGATGTGGTTATTAGGAACGACCCATATTTTTTCGGGGTTAGAGGAATGTATCTAAACAAGTGGTCACTAGAGTTCAACCTAGATGAAGACATCCCTAATGTGGTGCCTATTTGGGTAAAGCTACAGAGATTCCCACTTACATGCTAGAGTGATGACTATTTGAAGGCTATAGGAAATGGTCTAGGCAGGTATTTGGATTGGTTTGAACCCAATGGATATCAATTTTTCTGTGCCAAAATATGCATGAAGGTTGATTTATAAAAAAGGTTGTTCTCGGAAATTAATATGAAACAAGGGAAATGTAGCCACGACCAAGTTTTAGACTAAGAACAATCTCCCTTCAAATGTCAGATATGTCACAATTATGGGAACTTTTCCAGGGATTGTAAGAAGGTGAAAACTTGCAAAGGGGAAGAAGTCAATGCAAATACACAAGATTTGTGGCAAACCCAATGGAAAGGGGGAATCAAAGCAAAAGCAATGATTAATAGAAAACCTACAATCCCAAACAAAAATGAAGTCACAACCTCAGTGAACCCATTTGAGATCCTTCATTTGCAAGAAAAAACAGGATTAGAAGCACCGCAGAACAATGTGCAAAAAGTGGCTCGGGAGGAGGAAAAAGTAACTCTAGAAGAGGAGACGGGGAGCGTCCATGAAAAAGCAATTGCAGAAGAAACGATTTCAATGGAAAAGAAGAAACCCCTATCTAGGGAATCAACAATAATAAATCTTTGATTCTATAACGAGTGGACAACTCCTTAGGAAATAAGGGGCAGGAAACAAGAAGCACTCCTATAATTCCATAGGAATCAGAAGCAGGCATTGGGAAACTATTGACTAGACAAGCAAGACAAAAAATGAATTGGGGAGATAAAAAAAGAAACCAAGAAATGGGAAGTACCAAAAGATGACAAGAGGGGAACTCTAATAAGGAATCCAGAGAGGAAGAAGAAGAACTAAACAAAAAACTTGGAACTCAACCTCAAATTACCCAGTTCTTCAATTCTATGTATAAACCACTCAATAAATTAAATCAAAAAGTAGTGAAAATGGAATGTAAATGTATTTTGATCTTGGGAGTATTTTGGAAAAATTTTGGTTGGAATGGAACTGCATTTATTGTATCATTGGGTAATCACTTGAGAGATTGGACTGAGCCTCTTTGCTTAATCTCAATATTGCAAGGAATATTAGTAATTTTGAATAAATGTAACATTTTTGGGCCAAATCCCAAATTTTTTTTTTACTAAAACTCTCATACCAGTTCCTTCGAATATTTTTTTTTTTATTTCAAAAATTGTTTCCCATTTCCTAGTGCTCCCATAACTTTGAAATTGATTTTATTATAAGTATTTTGGGATGAGATCTAACAATGCTTTATCCTTGGTTTCGTTAAAACATAGACACCTTCCACAATGACATTGAGAAAGCTTCAATGTATTATGCAACATATTATTTAATAGTTTCAAAATTCAATGACGGTTCAAAAAAATCTCTCCCTTATTATATCATGGAAAAATAATTAAGAAAATTAATTAAAATTGAAAATACAATAATAATTATTAATAATTAAAATTGAAAATATAGTAATAATGGGTCAAAAGGCTAATCAAGTGGATCTTTTTTTTCTTCTTTTAACTCCAAACAAATAATATAGTTATAAATCTCATTTATTCTCAAACTTCTATAAATTGTTTTTAAAATCATTTTAATTGGGATTAAGGTATAATAGCATCAACTTAATTGTGAGGATTGTTGGAATCGCAATTATCGTTACACCAAAACCCACAAGTGTTAGTAAACAAATGCATCCTCATAGTTAATGGATCCTTGCGAGGCATTTAAACATATGTCACAAAACAAATTGGAGCATTGGATTATCTAATGCCCAACATTCTCCCCCCAGCGCCAGTCGAGGGTGTTTTGAACTCGAGACCTTTGGCTTTGATACCACTTGTTGGAAGCACGATTGTCGTTACACCAAAACCTGCAGGTGTTAGTAAATAGATGCGTCGCCAAAGTTAACAGATCCTCGAGAGGTGGTGAAGCACATGTCATGAAACACACAGGGAATGCTGAATTATCCAATGATCAACAAGGATGTCAAATTTTCTTAATTATAAATGTTTCATTGTAATAAAATTTATGACAAACTAGAGTTTTTATGTTATCTAATAAGTTAGAGTATTTTTATTAGAGGAGAATAATAATGTTACTAAATAATGGGGTTTTGTCACAAGGATTGTGCAAGGCTTGGTTGAGCATGTAAACCCCTTGGAACAATGTAACCCCCACAATTGGCTCCCACTCTCAACCCTTCACATGAGACCTAATGGGGACTAAGCCCCACAAAAACCAACTAATCTTCACCTCATGGGTAGGAGAGGGTGGTATATGTGCATAGGCGACCAAGCTTCATGTCATGAGTAGGTTTTACTTATTGGTAATGATTGGGAATTGTGGAATAAATTTCAAATCCATTAACACATATTTTATTAAATTTGGAATTAAACAGTGAATATAGAACTTTAAAATAACCAAAAAGCAAAATTCTAGTGATGCCTTTGTAATAAAAAAATTTCAATTTTAATGAAATATGTGTTCATTAGTATTTAAGAGTAAAAGAAGGCATAAATTAGAGAGATATCATTGTGATTTAGGTGGAATGAAGATTGTTGGATCAAGTAGTAAATGATAGGGTGAGATTTGAGAGCATGTCTTCTATGACTTTGCATTTAAACCTCTCTATGAGCTTGAAATAAGATGACAACTTGCATTCTCTAAACAATCTAATGGAAAAGGAGATTAAGATCTAACATTATTCTAGTAGCTACCAAAAAACGCGAAATGAAATAAGCATAATTGATTAACATATTGAACTTGGGAAATGGATTCAGCCTCCTAGATTGAGAAACATACCCATCTGGACCCTAGGGAAAATTCTTGTGAGTAAACTCAGAGAAGTAAGTGGGTCACTGTGGTGCTTACTACCATAGCGTAGTTGATAAACCACCTAGATAGAGGACTCCATCTCATATATGTTTGGGAAAGCCATTGGTGTGAATTCCCCTATGCAAGCATCCCCTTAGACTCTAGATCCAACGCAAGGGTGGTTGGATGCAAGAGAGATTGCAGTGTAGTTGGCATATAGTTGGGTGGAGAGTGGAGGTACCTCCCTCAGTTGCTAGGCATTCCAACACACTCAAATAAGTATAATGGTTTATGCATATTTGGATTTTGGACTATGATAGTCCTCATTATGTTATTGGATGATGTATAGTCCTACATATTCATGAGTGAATTCCTATAGTCATTGTTATATTCATGGTTGACAACTATCTTATATATTTATGGTAGTCATGAATTCTTAAACCATGAAGGTTGTTTCCATACTTAGGATTCCCATGCTATTTTATATGCTATGAGTTAAATGCATATATGGTTGGTGCTGATGATTAATTAGTTCAGGAATGATGTGATAAATTTGTGTGTTTGTGCACACACATATTATTTTTGTGATTGAGAACTGTAACTAGCTTAATATGCAAAGATTCATACAGCTTAAAACATGGTATGTAACCCTCTTAAGTGGTCATACAAACCTTTATGTCTCCTTGAACATCAATGAAGGAATCATATCTCATTGAAGAAGTTAACCAAGTTGCAACAAACAACAGAGTTGGATTGCTTTGCATAGTTTACCTTGTAAAGTGTTGGATCTCAGTGAATTGGCCTTTGGAGCCATGCCCTTTCTCTTATATTGCATTTTGGTGTAGTCCCTTTGTAGCAGCTCAAATTTCTCTCTTCAAGTGACTTTCACATCCAAGATTTTGGGATCCGAATTGGTGAGGGCCAACACCATTGCGAAGGTTGCATTTCATCTAGGGCTAGGTTTCCCTTTTCAAAAGTTGTTCACGTCTAGGATCCGGGGATACGGGTGTGGAAAGGGTGCATGCCTATGTGGAAGCCAAGATATTCCATAGTTTAGATGTCACATGGGGGGCCTTATGTTGGATTAACCTCAAACTTGCTTCAGATCTGGGGATCCAGCAGTGGTAGGTGATTGCACAGAAGTGCAAGTCTAAATCCAATTGGGTCGGCTACACTCGTAGAGTATCAAAGAGTCGGTGGACCTGTGTTGTGTTGACATGGTAGTGAGATAGGGACCACGCGGATTCCAAGTGGTAGCATAACGATAACATGGCCTAATATAATTGGCTAAACTTCTAATAAGCATAAATTTCAATCTCGGTTTTGAATTGAGGTGAAATTTATACCATTGGAAATATATTGACGAGATGAATGCAATTGGTGACATTTGTTTTGAGATTTGAATACTTTGAGAAAAGAGGGTGTTGTGACCCCATCTTCACAATCATACCTACGGAGAATTTTAGGGGCGGATTTTCACAAATGGGCTACATTTTGGACATTTTATGAAAAAAATATTCACCAATTTGGTTAAAAAATCGACTATTTTTTACATATATATGATTAAATGGATCATATTCGCCAAAAAATTACCAATTTTAATAGTAAATTACATGTTTTTTTATTGAATATTCGCCTACGTATATGAATTTTCAAACTAGAATAGTGGCCTACAACACTATATATAGGAAAAATATTAAATCCTTACAAAATACCTTGAATGGACCTTGGAGATCAAGCCAAAGCAAACAAGTAACACCTCCTACAACTTGAGATAGTTTAAGGGGGTGGAAGGGAATGTTACACACTTGTCCAACTAAATTGAAAGCTTTGACGCAACTCCTTTTGTTTCCTTAACATCATAATTGACAAACTTAACTCAAGCTTGGCATGGCCCAACTCTAAGTCTAGGTTCCCTTGCCAACTCCTTCAAGAAGTTGTGGGAAGCAATGGTGTCCACTAAAGCCATAGTTGCCACTAATTCATAGTCGGTTTTGGGTTGCTCCATTGACCTCCTACTAAAGCACCTAGAATTTGCTATGGTTCCTCCAAGTGAGGTCACACCTTTCTCTTTAACATAGAAGCCTCTTGCTTACAATCCTTTATTTAATTCAATATTAATAAGAAATAAAGAAGTCAAATTCTTACCTAGATTTTGAGCACATTACCTTAGGGTACCATGCAACAAATTCTCATGCTTTGTTTGCTTCCTTTGTGTCCAACTTTCCTCAACAATTTTTGAACCCAAGATGATTTATAACATGTCTTCCATAGCTGTTGCATCCACCTTCACACTAGCAGAGTGCAACCTAAGTCATGACAAGGCATTCAACTAGTGCTTAGTTGAGTTGACCACATCCTACAACAACATATCAGTGTTATTTTCAACCACACTCGCCCAACCTCCAATCTAATATAGCATTCTCATTACTAGCATGCCCCTGGGTCCAACTCTTGTGATTACAGTGGGGAGGTATGTCCATCCAATTCTCACTCCATCAAGAACTCTTGGGTACAACATCTAATTTACTTGACCATCATCTTCACCCAATAGTAAGTCAACTAGACTATTGAAACCACCAAAGTTCCCTTAGAAATAGAGGGATTGCTTTGATATTATTTTTCACGACCTCAAAGATCAACCCCAAAATTTTTGTTTCGTCATCCTTGGAATGTGTGCCACTAAAGAGTAATATTCCAATAACTTGATCACCTCAAGGATTAATCACACCTAGACAATGTTTTCTTCGACAAGACCCAACCTAATATGTGCAAGTTATGTTAGAAATTATACAACAAGATCTAATAAAGTAAGCATCATTGAACCACTATCCTAAACATTCTTAGTAATTCAAGTGATCTACCACTTACCCATTACACTTAAAAGATTGCAACCTCCCATAAAATAAACGACACCATAAATATGGACAATGCTTAATAGACTATTAGATTTTATTAGAAATTGTAACAATATGAGTTCTTACAAGAGTGGACTTGGCCAAACACCATTCCCTACACAATTAAAAATAAACATAAAGATATATTTCCTTGTAGCCACATTGCATTGCACAACTTCTCATTGCACAACTTATCTTTAAAAGCATCGACGAACTTGCCTCTTATGAGTCCTATTTCTTCCTTAACTTAGATTATTGTTTGAAATCTTCAAATCACACACTACCAAACCTTGAACATATAATCCTTCCATAATAGACCACTCCCTTAACAATCACTTGAAAATTTTGAGTGAGAAAAAATCTTGCAACTCCCTCGTGCACCCTCATTCTCTGCGTTTCTAGCACCACATTGCCCACTTTATATAGTGGAGGAAGTCTCCATCATTCCCTTGAACCAATGTCATTGGCCTCCACTCTAGAACATCAACATTGCCCAATTTATATAGTAGAGGAAGTCTCAATCATTCCCTTGAACCAAGGTCATAGGCCTCCACTCTAGAACGTCTTATGGATGTGTAGAGCCAACACTTCAAAATCATCATCCTTGAAGCAGGGCACACATCAAACATAGTGGATCGATCTCTGAATCGTGACCGTTCGATGGAAAATAAATCGAACAGTAAGGAATGCATGGTTGCATGGATCGAGGAACATTCGAGATTGTCGATTATAGTGAAGATGGGGAGGTGCATTAAAGCACACATGGGACGCGTGGACACTGATCACAAAACAAATAAATGCCGTGAGGGACACATCATTTTAAATGTTTTAAATGC